>CM062605.1:9882426-10539215 GCA_031470985.1 Agastache rugosa | reverse complement strand
TCTTAATGGATGTGATTGCATCCGATACATCAATGTATCATATGTCACTACCTAGCTTAACCTATAAAGAAAATTGGGTAAATTGCCTGTAAATTCCTGAACTTTTTATAAATTTTGGTTTTTGCTTCCCACAAAAAAATTCAGCGTGACAATTCCCGAACTTTCTATTTTGTCTGATTTTGCATCCAAGGTCAATTTCCCCCAAATTGTGTGCTGACTTGGCAGACGGAAATTCCTACGTGTCGTAATCGGTAGACGAGTTAATATTTATCCAAATAATAAATTGTCCGTAAATTTCTTAACTTTTTTCAAATTCTATTTTTGCTCATCACAAAAAAAAAAAAATTTGCGCAAAATCAGACAAATTAGAAAGTTTGGGAATTGTTGCGCAAAATATTTTTTGTGATGAGCAAAAACAGAATTTGAAAAAAGTTAAGGAAATTACGGATAATTTATTGTTTGGATAAATATTAACTCGTCTACCGATTACGACAAGTAGGAATTTTCGTCTACCAAGTCAGCACACAATTTGGGAGAAAGTGACCTTGGATGCAAAATCAGACAAAATAGAAAGTTCGGGAATTGTCACGCTGAATTTTTTTATGTGGAGCAAAACCAGAATTTGTGAAAAGTTCAGGAATTTACAGGCAATTTACCCAAGAAAATTTGGATATGATGTATCATATGTCACTACCTAGCTTATTGAAGAAAATTTGGATATGCTAAGTTGGATATATCTCTAGGCAGCATAAATTTTGATATGAATTTGATTGTGCTCCTTGTACTGCTCTTTTATCAGATTATGTGCTTGGCAGCCGCAAATTTGGTGGAAATGCTCAGTCTATTACCAAAAATAGATGGGTCCACCATACTTCTTTTTTATGGGATTATGAGGTCAGTAACATGGGTTATCTCAAAATGCCGAAACGAGCTCCTGAATATCGACAGGTGGGGTTATCCTTTTAGATATTTCCCATGCATCCTAACAACACTATTTCTTTCTAGCCATTCTTGTATTCAAAACTCTGTAGTCTGTATAAATCTCTCCATGACTTTTGATGATTTAAGCTTCTCATAATTCCCTTGGCTAATTATGTAGGTAAGTGGCATGCATGCTTAAAACTTTTGCTTACTCTGTAGAAATTAATCTTATCTTAGATTTTCAGAAAATACTAATCTCTTATGTATTTTTCCCTTGGGATTTTGGGGAGGTGAACTGATTGAGGGAGATGACTTTATTTAGTAGATAGGCTACTCCCTCCGTCTCGCAATAAGTGACCAAATTTTCTTTTTGGGTTGTCCCGGGATAAGTGGCCACTTTCCTTAAAAGGAAATATGCATCTCTCATAAAAAGTTGTGGGCTCCACCACTTTCTATCTTTTTAAACTTTAAACATCATTCTCCTTAATACTCGTGCCGAAAAGAATGTGACCACTTATCATAGGACGGAGATAGTATAAGAGTACAAAAGGTTACATAGACCTACCACTAGCTAGTCGTAGATAATTTTGTTTAAGAGATTGCAGTTCAGACTTGATACAATCTAAGGAGGGTAAAGGGCTGATAAATCATGGTGCACTTTCCTTTGTGATATTTTGGGCCACACAGTCTATTATGTCGAAACATTTTTCCTGTAACGAGTTAGATTGTAATATTAGGTTGCCATATGAATGTAATGACCTACACATTGAAGCTGTCCAGAACTGCTAAATACCCCGTAAGTCGAGTAAAAGGAAGAAATTTGTCTGAGGAGGGAAATACTCGGAAAAGTTGCCATTGACACAGCCTTCTTGGTTGCCTTTACGTCGCTAGTTAATATCTAACTGAAATGAATTACCATAGTGTGCCCAGCTTTATGATTATGCAACTTATCTACAGATGCTGCAAAAATAATTTTGTTGATGTTATGGCAAAAATAATCTCTGTTACAAGTCTTGTAAATTTGCCTTGTTGTTTTTGTCAAGGCCAGGAATCATCTTGAGTTTATATGCCGCATGAAGGACTATATGTCGAGGTCAGATTTCATCGATGGAACGATGAATGCAGTTGGCACCTATTTTGATTTGAGATCACTGGAGGCGGAAGATATCCAGAACCAGAATCCTTCCGCTTCTCAATTCGAGCCGTCCAGTAAGGTTCTGACTCGACAGGAACTGGGAGACGCCTCTTACGAGACCACGAGAGCTAGTAACGTCTCTCAACTATTATGATTTGATTTGCAGAATTTAGTTCAAAGAAATGTGGATGATATAAATATTTGCCTCTCCTAATGGTGTGGTGGGCTACATTCTGTAATCGAGAACTCATTTATGTGGTTGGATAGCGATGATCCACAGGCACGAGTGAGAGAAGCAAGACAAAGATTTAAATTAATCTCTTATAGATAAATTGAACATATATTGTAAAGATTAAATTAATTGAATGAAATTATCTGTTCAGAGATATTGCTCCAGTCAAATAACTGTTGCGGAAAACAGGTATGGTTATTTATCGTCGGGAAGCATTACAAAAACACCAACAAATTAATATTAACACAAAATAATTACGGCGATAATTTTAATTATAAAATGTCAAGAAGCATCACAAAATGTATTACGAAGAAATTAAGATCGAACGAGTTGAAGCACCACCACCAACGCGGTGTGCATGAAATCTTCCACGACATTTTCGAATATATATTCGTTTTTCCCCAAATAAAAAAATAAGAAGGTGGGATCAAAAGGATTGATAAGACTTTTTATTCACACCAGACATGTTGTAACCTTATAATACAATATATGATTCTGCAAGTACATATGTATAAAGTGCACTAATAATTTGAAATAATGTGATGTGTCGTTTTCTGTAAATATCCATCATATCAAGTAAATCTATTGAATATGTGTACCTAAATTAAATGACCATCTCTACTCTCACACACCATGAGAGAGGGAGGGAGAGAGGGAGGGACCTTCCTTTTCTGCATTTGTCTGTATTACCTAAAGCCCCCCTAGCTATGGAGATAGCATAGAACCCACCCACCCACCTCCACCATCCCCCCTATATAAATGTTTGACAGATGAGTAATTGATAATATTGGGGAAGATCTTTCATGTAAGCTTCTTGTGTTGATTAAAATATTAGGCTGCCAGACTTTGGTTTGCCCACAAAGGCCACCTAAGCAGCAATGCTCTGCCGTCTTTCCTCATCACCCATTTCTCTTGTTGTTTATACTCTGTCAACAACTTCAAATCTGGTTTCTCTCTCTCTTCCCACTTCCTCTCTCATCAAATCTTGAAAAATCTGCACCCGGAAATCCTCCACACCCACCACTCCGTCCACCTTCATTTGATCATCCCTCTCTTCATTGGTTGGTTGCTTTTTCTGAATCTCTCTTCATTTTCATCTGCTCTTGAAAAGGTTATGACTTGATCACACAGTTCTAAAAATAAGTTGGTATGTTTTTATTTCCTTTTCCTGTGTTTTTCATCTCTCTCTCTCTCTCTCTCTCCCGTCTTTGTGAGTGTTACTGAATCGATTGGAAATGCATTTCAATGTTTAAGATGCTTGCTTTCTTTTTATAGCGAAGAAAAAAATTAGCAGTAAAATTATGTGCATATTCTGAAAAGGAAATGACATTTTGTGGAAACATTATTTTTGTTTTTTTTTCTCTAATAGATAAAAGTGTTGAAGTTCTCTTTTTCTTAGGTTTTCTAGTCAACAAGCTATATTGAATTTTAGTAGAGAGTGGTGGAAATGCTATTTTTCTTGAAAATGTACAAAAATATTTTTTTAGCACTTACCTTTTGCTTCTGACATAAAATTCAACGGTGATGAAATAAATTATAACTAGTGTTCTTATTGGTACAATGTGATTTTGGATTTTTAATTTGAGATCTTGGAACTGGAATTTGTAAAAAGATCATTCAAGATTTGAATGAAATTATTTATATTCCAATGTGTGAGATCTATCTTCGGTTATTAAATTTTATTAGACACATAGCAAGTCATCACATTATGTTAATCACTGAGGGTAGAAAAAGATCAAGGAAACTGTAAATTTTGAGTATTTTGTTCTTGGAGGTGTATAGTTTTGTGCAATCTGTTCTTAGTTGGTTTGGACCTCTCCCAATGCGTGGCATTGCCATTTGTTTTTCTTTCTTAATTGTTTCAGATTTCTCCCAATGCCGTGGCATTGCCATTGCCATTTGTTCTCCAATTCGTATAATGACACTGTTGTAGGCCCTTTACAGGACCGATCTTTTGGTCCTGATCAAATTTCAATCATGCACTCCGAATTTACTTGTTGGATCATAGTTCGTTTGGTGTTGCTCTATGAGATATTGGTGAAACCAATCTAATGGCTTCTCGACGTTCTTCTACTCACTGGTAGCTACTTCTTATATAGTTAAATTAGAAGTTGAGAGTTTTAGGCTACATTTTCTGGACGAGAACTAAAAGACTATTGCTTTGTGGATGAGAACTAAAGACTCTTGAGAGTTTTAGGCTACATTTTATAGTTTTAGGCTACAGTTGATAGTTCTTCGTGATGTGCATTTTGCTTGAAAAGTAGCTCGTATACCGATATAATGCATTGTGATGATTGCTTGAGCTAATTTGCTTTGATTTATGGGACTCATTTATCTAAGAATTTTGGTGTTCAAAATTATAGCATAATGTTGTGTACATGCTTAGATTATTATATCAACTTCTATTTTTAGATACTCAAAATAAATGTTATGTTGTTATTCTGCTCCTTTTCATATACTAACTCATTATAGGTATGTATTATTTTAACACTTTGTAACTATTTGATCAGATATTTTCATTTTAGATGATGGGGAGCGATGCAGAAGCCGAACACAGGGAAGTGTTTTAGCATGAAGAAGGATGTCGGAGTATCTATGCGACAGGTATAACACGTCATTTTTCGTTTTGATGCTCAACTTCATTTTTTTGTCTTGTATTATACTACCTCTCAAGAAGGGATTGATTATTCAACGTTGATTGTTGGGATTTTTCATTTCTTATGCTTGCTTGATGGTTCAGGTGCCTTTGGCTCTCACCTTTGCTTGACGGCCAGACTGGAATCTCGAAAAGGAAAAGTGTACTTGCTACAACACAGAAGGTGCTAATAAGTAACATACATGATCTGCTTATCTTCATCTATTATATATGCCAACAATCTTATCGAAGATTCCTTCCTTCCGGTTGCTGTTGCCCTCTATCTTGATATACCTTACCTACCAAGCAAGCTTCCTTCTTTCGTTCTCTTCTCAAACTTCGAGCATTGTTCTGTTTGCTATATTTAGCATTCTCAACAGTCGTTACACTGCAAACTATGGTTTCGTGCTCGAGGAATTGAAAGGCGGGTGTTCCAACATGGCCTATATGGAGGAAGAATATGAGGATTATCTGTTTAAGATTGTTTTGATTGGTGATTCAGCTGTTGGTAAATCCAACTTGCTTGCTAGATTTGCTCGAGACGAGTTCTACCCTAATTCAAAATCTACAATTGGAGTAGAATTCCAAACCCAAAGGATGAATATCAGTGGTAAGGAAGTTAAGGCTCAGATCTGGGACACGGCTGGGCAAGAGCGGTTTAGGGCTGTTACGTCTGCGTATTATAGAGGCGCAGTCGGAGCCCTCGTTGTATATGATATCAGCAGACGTCAGACGTTTGAAAGCGTTCGCAGATGGCTTAACGAACTTCAAAGTAAGCACTATTTTCTGTTTTTTATGCATTTATTTTGATGGATTGAACAATTCTGAGCTTGTTTTGACCGTCTGATTCTTGAGATACTCAATCATAACAGACTGTTGATGCAAAAATGTTTGCTTGTAACTTGTACAGCTCACTCGGACATGAATGTGGTGACGATACTAGTGGGAAACAAGTCGGATCTGAAAGATGCACGAGAGGTGACAACGGGGGAAGGCAAGGCCTTGGCCGAGTCACAAGGTCTGTTCTTCATGGAAACGTCGGCTCTAGCTTCGTCGAACGTGGCTGCTGCCTTTGAGACTGTCGTGAGAGAAATATTTAGCATATTAAGTAGGAAAGTAATGCAATCACAGGAACTGAAGCACAAGGGCTCCGACTGGCTGGCGAACGGGAAAACTGTAGTTTTACGGAGCAACGAAAAGCAGGAAGAAACAGATGGAGGAGGAAGTAAAACAGGTTGGTGTTGCTCACAATGATTTTCATTCTATGGAATAATATTACTACATTTCAATTTTCCATGGTTGAATTCTGATTTTACTCAATATTTTTTTTTTGAGTCAATATTAAAAGTTAGGAGGCATCATATTTCCTTATAATAATTGTGTACTGAGTGTGTAAATGACTTGGAGGGGTTTAGAAACGTTTTTTTCTTTTTTGTAATTGTCACATAGCCCTTCTCTAATTGTATTATTAATATTGTGAACACTACTTATTTTGATCGATTTCTTGAATTAAAAAGGAAACACGCCACATTCTACTGATTAGGGAAGTGGGTGAGATAGTGGCAGAAAACTGAGTATGAGTATGAATTTGTTTGTTTTTTTTTTTTGTGTATAATTTGAGAATTATTGCATATAATGTTATATTTATATGAAATATATTTATGGATAGCTGGCACAGATTTGTCTGGTACAAAGGCAAGGTGAATTACTGAATTAGTGAATTATGATAAAGTAAAAAAAAAAGTGGGTGGGTCATATAATAGTGGTCCTATCTGGCAATCCTTATAAGTGAATGAACAAATTAACCTTGTCTTGAAAGTTTATATATACCCATGTTTAAATGATGAGCATGAGCCCCCCTATCTTCTCATCTTGAATTTCAGTTTCCAATTGAGGATTACTTTTTAAAAGGAAATTTGTGCTTCTACTATTCTAGGGATATGCATGCATATGGGCCGTTTTGAGCTAAGTGCAGGCTAGATGACTGCACAGGGCTCTTGAGAATAAGATTCTGAATAATATTTAGATCCATATAGAGTGTTTTTTTTTTTTTTTTTTTTTTGACCAAGTATTACTAACAAGAGGATTTAGACACCATGCATGTTTTCCATGTTAGCATTTTTATTTTTATTTTTATTTTTAATTATTTTTATTCTAATATATTATAAATTGATATCGAAATTATTAATTATGCAAAATACATCAAAATCAAAGTTTGATTTGTTCTTATTATTCATTTCTATGAAATTAAAGGAAAAAGGAACAATCAATTTTCTCCGCCTAGCAAGTAGAGCGTGTGGTCTTGGGTTCGATTCTCATAGGTAGTGTTTTTGTTGTACATAGGTATTTGCAATTAATTCATTTCTATATCATTCAATAAAGCCCCCTAAATAAATTATAAATGGCTCAATTTGAAAAATTTGCACATTGTCCAGTGTCCACGTTGTCTTAGCACGCTCTTGTATATGAATCATTCATGTTTTCTCACTGTCACATCAACTTACTTTCTATTTTAAGTTTTATCTCCATCATTTTTTCAAAATATATTATTCATGAGCTCCACTATCAAAAAAATAAAGGCAAATAAAAATCCACCTGTCTCTCTATCTAGTCAATTGAGAAATTGAGACTCATGATGAGAGGGTGGAGATCGTTAGGGCTTACCTGAAGAGAAAGTGGGCCAAATTTATACGCTTCGTCCCTGAAGAGAATGCACTTCTTTTATTTTTCGTCTATCCATAAAAAGATACACTTTTCATTTATAAACAGTATCCTACTATATTCCAACCTTTTATTTTGTACCAATTTTATCATCCTAACTTTCCTCCATATATTGAATTGTGACAGCGTGTCGGAGGTAGACCTGCTATTTCGCTCAAAAAATAAGCTGTATATGTGAATATTAATATTCCATGTAAGCACCCTAAGTGTCATCGTTTTTGAGAGATCTGATTTGAAAAATTAAAAATTAATCTTATTTAGTGGGGGTTGACAAGATGGTGTTTAAAGGAAATTGGATCGTGTATATGAAGAATGAAATTGATAATATAAAGGATGAGTTAAAAAGATATTTTAAAAATAGATCTCTTAAAAATGACAACGTTTAGGATATGGAATATTAATATCCACGTACACACCTTATTTTTTTGGGCAAAATAACATGTCGTCATCTACATGTCACGTCATGTCATGATTCAGTCGCCAAAGAGAAACTCTGATGAAAAATTTGAGATATAATTGTGAATTTCAAAAGTTGTGATAGAATTGATAAAATCACTAAAAATTGGGATAGCTTATATCATCAACCCTTTATTTTTTACAACAATGTTCTTTGTCTAGCAACTCTTGTAAGACATCAATCGCAATCAAATCAATTCAGCAACTCCACCACTAAAAAAATAAACAAGTCTTATATTTATAAAACAAATTTATTAATTCGGGTATTGTTTGGTAATTTGATGATCGTATGAATTATTTTTCAAAAAAGGATTACAGTTTGGGATATTTTTTTATTTTTAATTTTTTCAGTTGCCAATATTGTCATCCATTTCTAAATTTATTTCATTCTCATTGAATTATCTTTCTCTATACCAACCACTCCTAAAACATTGATTTACTTATTTAGATCGTCAATATTTAAATCACAAAATTATTACGGAATCTAAGAATTATGCGCTTAAATGATTAATTACGCAATTGAAATTTTACCACCTTAAGAATAACTCAAAGACTTGGGTGTGGTCGATTTTACCGTGCGGTCAATAAAAAGTGATAATTATTTTGAATAAAAGTGACAATTATCTTAAAGAAAAAGTGACACTTGAAGCCCTAAGTATATTATCGTCAACCTATTTATTAATATATCTATATATATTATTTTTTAAATTATCCAATGAATATTTTTTGCGTTCGATGATAAATGATAGCAATTTTGACCTTAATGTTAGTCTCATTTTTTTTTAACTTTGTCTGCTCATTTCCTAAATTTATACTTTATTTTTTCACTTAATTATTCTTCAACTTTCTTATTTAATATGTAATAATTATATTTAATGATGTTAACTAATGAATATATATAATTTTAAGAAATCAACTTTTTTTTGTCATCTATGTTCATCAAACATAGATAAGCCTTAGAGTTCACTAAACGTGTATGTAATTTTGTCACCTTCAGATATAATCTTAAAATTATTTGATTTTTTGTTGGTTATTGTAAATATATCTTGTGATTGTTAATTTTGGTTGGTGCAAAAACATATAAATTAATTTAGATTACTTATACCTACAGAATACTATTAGCTATAACTTTGTTAAAAGTTGTGCACATAATAGAAAATTCTAAATAGAAAATAATATTTTATAACTATTAGAAAAAAAAAAGATGAAAAGAAAAAAAAAGAAAAATATAGAAAGTTAAAAGAAAAGTGCAACTGAAGACATGTGAAAGAATAATTTATAATGAAAAAAAATCTAGAAAGTTGATCACAGTCATACGTAAAGTCGGCAACCAAATTATGAGCATTAGTATATATAGGTTGAATGATAATTCAATAATAACTTATAATGATGAAGTCCAACATAAATCAAAGAAAGACCACGTTAGGAGTTATAACTGAACAATTTACCCGACTTATTGAAGTCCAATATAAATCAAAAAAAGACCACGTTAGGAGTTATAACTGAACAATTTACCTGATTTATTTTTTCTATATATTTCGATATATGACATTGTAAAAATAAATAAAAGTATAAAGTAGAATGAGAAGTGAAAATTTTCTATAGTATTATCTTAGCTCAAAGTTGGGGAAAATTCAAAATAAAAAATGCAATAAAGACTTTTTATAGCTACAAACGCACCTTTAACTAACGCATTAGAAATCGTAAACATGCTTTTCTTCAAAGTAATAAAAATAAAGTAAATTTGAGTCGTGCTTCCATCAAGAAATTTACGGTGGCTTTATTTTTTCTTCCGATTGCAAGAGTTGCATGGATCAACTGATAGTTGACACTAATTTTTTCACTCTTTCATGAAACCTGTTGGGTACCCTACTGTGATACATGTAAAAATGAATTCATGAAACCTGTTGGATACCCTGCTGTAATACCATGTAGAAATGAATAAAAGTAGAAAGTAGAACGAGAATTGAATTTCTATAGTATTATCTTAGCTCAAAAGTCGAGAAAAATTAGAATGAAAAATAGAACGAACTATTTTCTATTTGACTAATTAACTAGTGCATTAGAAATCATAAATGCGCTTTTATTAAAAGCAATAACAATAAAGTATCTGAGTCGTCCTTCCAACAAGAGATCGACAATTGATTTTTATTATTTCTTTCATACCCAAATCCTGCATGGACCAACTGACAGTTGACTCCATTTTTTTTTTTAATTTAACTAAAGAGTTTCTAAATTTAAAATGGTTGATATGATATTACCGATTTATTTTTCTACATATTTCGATATATGAAATTTAACTAAAAGTTCCTAGATTTGAAATGGTTGATATATATTGAGACATGTAGCTTCTTCTTGTGTGGTTGGGAACATCTGAGGCTGTCAGCCTAACAAAACCTTAATATCAAAGTATTCACTATTTTCTTGTAAACTCTATTCCCACAATTTAACAGAACATTCTTTACTTTATAGATAATAACAGGTCAACTCGAGGAAAAAAAAAATAAACAAAATAAAATATCATGTCAGCAGGTCATCTTTTAGCCATTTTTGGATAATTTACTAATCAATTCAATTATATAGACTTGGTCTACATATAGAGAGAGAAAGACAGCAAATTAAACAGGTCAATTTTTTAAAGTCAATTTTGAGGGCACGTAGAATGGCGTTTGAACCTTTTCAAACAACTTTTAAATAATCATATATGTCATATAAGAGAAGAATTTTAATAAGCTGACTAAACATATAAAATGCTAATTATTGAGATACCACCTATTGTATTATTGATAGAGCTGGAATTGGTGTGTATTAATAAAATGGCAATTTAATAACGAAAATAGAAAGTGTAATCGCCTGCTATATCACAAAATATGTTATATTTCTCAATGTTTCATTTGCAAAAATGATACAACCATTTCCCAAATGAACATGGAGAAATGTCAATACACGTTCTACGTAATCTAGCCTTTGCATCAATGATAATAGTGATGAGTCTTGTATACATTTGAATTGTTCTTTTTGAGGTGATGTATTTGCATACATTTGAATTTATCATGATTTGTGTAATTATAATATTAGCTCGAAATTTGTGAAATTAAGTATTTATGCCCTTAACTTTTCAAGTTGTGTTCCAATTAACCTTTATATATTTTTTGTATTTTATTACCATGAACTTTCTAACTGTTACAACACTTGGACATTCTTGTTAGGTAATCAGTGTTGACAATAATAAAGAATAAAAAAACCTTGTCTAAAATAAACTACGCCTTAAAACGAAGTCGAAAATTCAAATGTTTTATAACACTAACAGAGAGACTACATGTATAACCTTTTGTTTAAGATAATTAATTTATTATAATTAGTAATATATTTAAAAATAAATATTAATAATATAAATATTATTATTTAATAAATTTAATACATAAATTTACATTATTGCCCTTAAAATAAATATAATAATAAGAATATATTAGACAAATCCAATTTTATAAGAATTCGCTCTTTTATAATAGATATAAATATCTAAAATTAAATTTAAAAACTCAATAGAACATCAAAATATCAAGAACTTAGGGGGTGACTGCACTGACTGGTACGCATGAATGAGGCTGGAATGGAACGGTCATTCATACAGTCATTCCTAATCCCATGATTGGTATTATTTTACTGCAAGGAATGGTCATTTCCTTAGCAATTACTAATCCCATGAGCATGGGTTTAGCCATTCCTCCCCTCCCCCTTGGTATTAGTTAGGGGCAACTCTTTTTAAATACCAAACCATAAAACATATAAGTTATAGATCCCCAACTATAAGACTATAAGTTTTTGATACCAAAATAAATAAAAAGACTAAAGTACCCTTACTCATCCACTAAAAGATAAAAGAAATAAAAAAAAACAACAAAAAATAAAAGAAACATAACCCTAAGAAATCGGTCCCCCCACCCCCAACCCCACACTCTCTCTCTCTCTTGGACCACTGAAACAAAAAAAAACACCCATACGAAGACGACAGCAGCGACCGTCGTGTTCCACCATCGACGGCCAATTATGAGTGGAAGCGAGACCGAATCCGACCATGCTGAGGAGTTACCGGCGTCTTCATCGGCGTCCGAGCAAGAACCTTTCGTAAATGAACCGCCGGTGAGTGCCCTAACCTGCAATTCTTTTTTTAGAATGAAATTGTTCATATACATGTTTAAGCATGCTTAATTGAAGTTTAGGGTGAATGTAAAGAGTTTTATGCGCTTGGGTAGTGTTAATTTAAATTTTAATGTTGAATTTTGGTGTATTTTTTCGCCCACGGTGGGTGTTTTTCTTCCCACGGTGGTGGTGAGAAAATAACACCACCGTGGGCACGGTGGTGGAAACGGGGGATGGGCACGGTTCTGAAAGGAGGAGACCACCGTGGGCACGGTTGTGAAGGGGAGGACCACCGTGGGCACGGTGGTGGCGTCGCCTAATTTCGCCTACGGTGGTGAGCGATCGTGGGCTATCTGCGTGCCCACGGTCGTTGCACACGGTGGTCACTACCGTGTGCAGACAGATGACCTCCAAACTCTATTTTTTTTTTCTTTTCTTTCATTTGTGCTTTAGATCATTATTCTTATGCTTTGTATGTTCATATTGCAGCCTGGTTGTGTATGGATGAGACCTACGTTGCGTAACGTTACACGTCAAATCAATCTTTACATACGTGAGGTGGTGTTGAAAGAGATAACTGGCACATTACGAAAAGTTTGCGCCAATCCTAGACTCGGTGAGCAAACTATTACTAGATTTACCAACGGGAATATTGGTCGTTTGATTAATTTGAAGAGAAAGTCCAGCCCATCAAACAATGCTTTGCATCACATTTTAGCCCGTCAATTGGAGGGTGATCACATACTTCCGGATGAGTCGTGGTTCCAGGTTGCCGGGCAGATCCTTCGTTTTACTGCACGGGATTATGCCTGCATCACTGGACTTCGTTTTGGAAATTCTGAATTCCAACCACACGACAGACATCTCCTTCGACCTGACAGTCTTTTCCACAGATGTTTCAAAGGCCAAAAAACTATGGTTAGTGCACTGCGCAAGAAGTTTAATGAACGAAAATTGGGCAAAGACATCGAAGATTATTTGAAGGTGGCTAATCTTTTGGTTTACTACTACTTATTACTATGCCGTGATGATATGACGGTTGAGACATGGGCCTGGGCATTAGTTGAAGATTTAGAGGTTTGGGATGACTTTCCATGGGGTGCTTATACTTATGGGGCGCTTTGTCACTACATTCAAAATGTTGTAAAGAAGTCGAGACAAGGAGAGAAAGACTACCATTTTTACGGCCCGGTTTGGGTTTTACAGTTGTGGTCTTATGAGGTTATTCCTGAGTTGGGACGCATTTGTGGAAGCCGAGACAACAGCGTCACAGTGCCCCGATGTTTCATGTGGCACACAAGGCCTATCAAGATTGATTTCAGCACCTTCTTCGACCTCAAAGTACGTATTTTTTTTTAAATTTTAGCTCTGTTTGATATATATTTACCTAAACCTAATGAATAAATAGCTAACAGTAACTTTTCATGATTTGTTTTGCAGCAAGATGTACATACTACGATGCCATATTATGAAAAAGACACCTTTGAGGTTTATTGGCACAGTCTTGATTCGTCGTCCCATATGAGGTTTGAAAAACCCGTGAAGATAGCAGAGAAGAAGATCGAAGAGCCTGCGCCGAAGCATAAAAAGAAGGGAATGGATAAGTTGAAGAAAGCTGTGGCGAACTTGATTACACCTGGATCGGCACAAAAAGTGCCGAAGCGACGCCGGCAGAGTTCCCCACCAGTAGCCGCTTCAGATCCAGCAGAGCCGAGGTATCAGGAGACACAACCAGATAGAGTTTGTTGTGTGCACGGAAGTCCTTGTCCGGATCACATCCAGGATCCGAGCAGAGATGACTACATCGATCGCCGACTGAAGGCGGTCTTGTTTGACGAGTCTGAGAAAGGCTTTTTTGCTACCTTTTCTCGGAAGCTCTTTTCACAGGTCAAGGACTACTTCGGTCCGAGGTATAACAGATCTAAGAGTCCTCCACGTCAGTCTCACTCTCACGTTAGTAGCAGTAATAGGAGGATGGCTGACCCGCCTCGTCACTCTCACGCAGTTAGTAGCGGTCAAAGTAGAATCCGAAATTCGCCTCGTCACTCTGCAGCTGCTGCTTCTCATCATGAGCCGAATGAGCCACAGTTTCAGCTCCTTGGTCAGACGTTTGAGCTCATTCCCCACCGACGAGCGACGCAGATGTTTCGCATGGGCGGCCGGCCTACTGGGCCAAAGCATCCCATGTTTCAACAAGAGCATCCCATGTTTTTTGGCCATAATACTACAGCGCAACATCAGTACGACCCGATGTTTCTCGGCCAAAGTAGTTGTGCTCAGTTTCAGCAGGAGCAACCCATGTTTGAGGGCCAGCAGTTTCAGCACGAGCAACCCATGTTTCACGGCCCAAGTAGTTCTGCACAAGTTCATTACTCAGAAATAGAAGATTACGAGCTGAATGAGGAGCCTGGTGAGACTGGGGAGAGTTATGTGCCATTGGAAAGTGGGGAAAAGAGTCTTCCACATCGAAGGAGTAGACCTTCTACTGCTCTTAGGGCGCCTTTTGTTGGACACGCACCTAGAGATAGTACGACTTTGTCCAACCAATACATCCAATTCTTGGATATGCCCGCTGACAGCTACGTGATTGTTAAGGAGACCGGACACTTCATGAAGCGGCAGTTATTCAAGCTTATAGAGGATCGCGACAAGACTTCACTGCAGAGGTAAATTGTATTTATATTTTTAATTATAAATATATTTATATTTATATCATATTACCATTTAACATATATTTTATGTTTACTTAGGTAATAGACTTGTATGTGTTGGCCACACGCATGAGGATTCGAAAGAACTTGACTGCTGTTGGAAGAGTGGGCACGATGATTGTCGGTTCTGCTTTTTACGTAAGTGCTATAAATTTTATATTTCTATTTTTAATATAATTGTTATGGAAATTATATTAGATTTGATGTTTGTGTGTTTTTGTAGGAACAAATGAAAAACGTCTTTGCCAAACTACATCCAGACGATCCAGATGGTATTCAAGTAACAGGAAAGCCCATGTATCGTGGTTGGACACTGCCTAGAGCTATAGAGGACTTGGTTAAAGGACTTGATACTCCAAATGCAGTCCCGTGGTCAAATTCTAAAGAAGTAAGTTTGAAAATTAATATTTTTTATAAATAATTATCTATGTTTGATGTCATAATCTGAATTTAAATAACATTCATTCAACAGATCATAGCAATTTGTTGTGTCGGTGGCAACCATTGGGTCACCATCAGGATGGATATTGTAACGTGGACCCTAGAGATGTACGACTTCATGTCACACAACCATTAGGGCGATATAGTTCGAGTCTACCAGATGAGACCCCTGACACGTCTCATGCCTCGTGTGCTTGCTCTTACTGGTTTTTGGCACAATAACACGAGGTTGACAAAGCATGACAAGAAGATGACGTTCAAGATGATACCACCGGAGGTACAGTTTATACAAACGGACAGTCATAGTTGTGGCCCCTCGCTTGCATGTACCTGGATCGTCTCATATCTTCAAACCCCAGAGGAAGGCATCAAGCAACAATTAATTCCCAATATATTACCAAATATCGACATTCTCTAGCTAGTAAGATCTTTTGGTTATCCTTGGACACGTAGTATAATTATGTATTGATATATGTAACTATCTAGGAACAAAAACTATCTATTTTAATGTTAATGAAGCGGTTGTGTCCTTGTGTATGTGTTGTATGGTTAAATCGGATAAACTGAAAAAAAATAGGGTAAAACACGGTACTGACTTAAGCACACGATCGCTGCACACGGTCGTGTGCCTATCATGTGCAACGACCGTGTGCGAGGCGTGGGCACGGTGACACGGTCGTGTGCTAATCGTGTTACACGACCGTGTGCGAGGCGTGGGCACGGTGAGAGGCACGATCGTGTACACCACCATGCCCACGATCGCCCATCGTGCCCACGGTTGTGGCCTGTACCGTGTGCATAAGAACAACCCATTATGGGTTCGTTCTGGATGTTCGTGTTATCGATTTGTGTGTTGTTTGATTCTCGACTACCTTATTTTAACATTAATAACTACACAACACTTAATATATACGCAACCATATAACGTTCGTCTAATTCATTTGTGTACGAGACACTTCATATGTACTAGTACATGACTATGTACTTATATCTTGAAAATCTATAAGTTGTACACAACTTTTAATGAATTTTGTTAATTCATTCCATAACATTGTGAACATGTATGTTGTTAGCAAATAATAGTTATTAGATAATAAATAAGTGGAAATTCGTGATGCAAGATGTATTTTATTGTGGAATGGTACGTGTTCTTATGCACACGGTGGAATCCACAACCGTGCCCACGGTCGCTCACTCCACTGTGTGCACACATGGCACGTCACCTGGTAGCCACCGTGGCCGCACACGGTGGCTACGGTGGCTTCCGTATTCCCACACGGTGGAAGCACACGGCTGCAGACCACCGTGTGCAGCCACCGTAGGCATCTCTTCCACCGTGGTCTTGATTGGACACGGTGGAAGCACACGATGGTTACCACCGTGGACACGGTTGGTGCACACGATGGTTACCACCGTGGGCAGCCACCGTGTTATTGAGTCAGACTCTAAAATCGTAAGCAGAAACCCTATTTTTTCAAATCTAACAATACATAACATTCACATAATGTCACACAACGCTGAATGAACAATAAAATAGTCACAAATAGTCTGAAATGCAACATATCAAACCGGTTGGGACATCCCCTTTTGTCATGGTCTTCTAGACCACAAATGCTACATCTCTTTTTTCGGCGTCGCCTTTGCCTTGATTGTGTTCCCTCCGTCTCTTGTGTTTGTGTTTGATGAGACCGGGCCTAGCGTTGAAGACCTAAACCCGGAATTGCAGCTTAGAGGTCCAGTGACGAGATTAAGAGCCAAGAAGCTGCAAGGATATTTTCAGTGCTATATTCAGAAGAAGTTGGAAGACGATGGAGTTGAAACCCGACATTACAAGTTGGTGACTTTCATGAGCATCGAGGAGGACACCTAGCCACGGCCATGTGTCCTATTAAATTATTTATCCATTAGTATAGTTTGTTTTTATTTCAATTTAATTAGTAGCCCAATTATCACAACATGTTTAGGTGATTAATTGGCCCAGTTATATTTAATTAAGGAATTCGAAATTACCAAGCCCAAGCCTTGTAACTTTCGAACCCTAGCTTAGAATTAGCCTAGTATTTAATTAATTTTCGTAGGTACTGTTCAGGAGACGAGTTTTGAATCAAAAGTTATTTTTTCGACTTTGTCTCACGTGTTCTTCAAGTACACAAACCCTAGTTCTTGGTAGGATTCGATTTTGGCACCTTTGAATCTGAAATCTCTATTTCGTTCGTGATCTCGTGTGGGTCTCGGGTTAACTACGCCGCCGGAGAATTGCTTCCGTGATACGTGTTTCAATCGTTCGTCGATTCGGGGTCCGTATTGAGGTAAATCTCCAATCTGTTCGTCTCTTTGTTCTGTGTTTTTCGCCCAGCCATCCAAGCCTTCTTGTTACCCTCATAAATCGATCATATTCATCCCATCCTTCGCCCAAGTCCAGTTTCCATCAAATTCGAACCCGTTGCAGTGCTAAAATCCCAAATCGCACCGAAATTGAGCACCGAGCGTTTTTGAGTTCTACTCGTGCGTTTTTGCTGAATTTTGGATATGTTCTTTCTGTGTTCAATTTATAATTCGTGTTAAAATTTCAGCTCAATCGGAGTTGATTTGCTATAGTTTCCAGTCGAGTCTTCTATTAGGGTTTTAATCGTTGTTTTTGGCTTTGTTTCGTGTTTGGTCTGTTTCTTATTCCTTTCTCGTTTGAGACCAGTCGAATAGGTGTTATAATCTGTATTGGTTCAGTTCGTATTTTTGGGTTGAATCGTCCTTTCTGTTGACGTGAGTTCGCATCCTTGCTTCCGCATATTGATTGGCCATATCATAAATTTTGGTATCAGAGCCACGTCAGCTTGCTGGTCGTGGTTCAATCCAAATTGTGGTGTGATATACTAGGGGCAAAAAGGATCGATCAGATCATATAAAAAAAGAGAAAAAGAAAAAAAAACGAAGAAAAAAAAAAGATCGAGCCCTAGTTTTGGATCACCAATTATTTTTGAAAGTAATCTTGGTTTATTCTTGTTGATTTATTTTGAATGTTTCTTGGTCGAAAATTGTGTGAGCAATTGTGTTGGGTAGACTAGTGTCGTCGTTTGCTTACCGTGTGTGTGTAGCATTTGTCGTCCTTCGTCGAATAGCGATTGGGGTCGTCGAATTGCAGCTTGTTTTCTCATTCTTGGAGTCATTACTTTCGGTTATAGTGTCTGGTTGGGGGTATTAGCATTGGTGTGTTTAAGTCCTAGTTTGATTTGGATTTGGAAGTCAAAAACTGTTTCCTAGTCGAACTCAAAACTGTTTCCTTGCTTGATTTGGTTTTGATTTTTGGATTTTGGTTCTGTTTTTTTGTTCTCTACCTTCTCCCTTACCAACCGAAATATCCCTCCAGCCCTGTTACCAACCGAAATCCACCATTTTCTGCTTTAAATCTCGTTTACGGCAGAATTTCGATTTGACGTAGAATTTGCTCTAGAACTCCGAATTTTCTCCATAATACCATTCCGGAAGCGGGACGACGCTCTGAGCAAGACTCACTGCATTGCTGTGACATATAGGCATTTTTGGCCAAATTCAGTCGTCTTCTAGGCGAAATCGCCCTCCGAACTTTTTCGATTTTTCTGTTTTTCGAATTTTTTTCAATTTTTTGTTTGAGCAGCCCGTTTTTTGTGTTTCTTGAGTAGATTTATTGTGAAATATTGTTCTTGGAAGTAATTTGAGATATTGGTTGTTTTGACCCGTGATTCACCGAGAATCGAGTTCGAGCTACTGACTACGATCGAAGGGGTTCAATTTTGGATCCTTTCAAGCTCGAAAAATTTGGTGAGATTGTTCTAAGTTGCATTTTTTTCAATACCTGAGTGATATACACGAGTGGAAAAATACTGAGGGAACAAACGAGAGAATTGTGAGGATTGTGAGGTTACTTTTACTCCTTTACGTTTGTTCATTGTGCAGGTTTAATGGATCCGGGAAAGACACCACAGACTTCAGGCACCCCGCCAGATTGGGATGCCAAATACCACTTTGATGCTTTGAGTGGTCGTGTACAGGGTCAGTTCAGAGAAGTACAGAACACAATGGCACAATTGTTGGCAAAATTTGAGGAGTTCAGCACAGTTACAGTACAGACACCACCACAGGCTAATAATCCACAGACAGCACCTACTAATCAAGAAGATGAGTTCGAACTGCATGAAGAAGTATCTGAGTCAGAACATTTTGAGGATGAACGAGTTGAGGATAATACAGCTCAGTTCTTTCCGCTTCATAGAGACAGAAACGGCTTTGCAGCTCGAGGTAGAGGCCGGGGTCGTGGTGATCAATTCCAACCACGTTTCCAGGCAGCTCGCAGGAACGTCTATACGGAACAGAACAGATATGGTAATGCAGATGGTCTACTCAGCAACATCAAGACCACCATTCCAGAGTTTGAAGGCAAGCATGATCCAGATGCCTATTTAGACTGGGAGCGCAAAGTAGATAAGATATTTGAGTGCTATGACTTCCCAGAGGTGAAGAAGGTCCAGTTAGCTTCTTTGGAGTTTACTGGTTACGCAGCTACATGGTGGGAGTTTCAGCAGAACCGGCGACGCAATCAGAGACATCCTCCTATTGACACTTGGCAGGAGATGAAGGATGTTATGAGAGGGCGTTTCATTCCTGTGCACTATGAACGGGAACTAGAACGCAAGCTCAGTCAGATTCGTCAAGGTTCAAGATCGATAGAAGAGTACCACAAGGATCTGGAGACAGCGTTGAACCGAGTTGGCAAAGAAGAAACATTGTATGCCACCATCAACCGGTACATCGAGGGCATGAACCCGGATATTGCTTGTGAGGTCGAGCTGAGAGACTTTAACAGTATTGAGGCGATGGTTCATTACGCATCCATTGTAGAGCGG
The DNA here is from genome assembly GCA_031470985.1 of Agastache rugosa. Lineage (NCBI taxonomy): Eukaryota > Viridiplantae > Streptophyta > Magnoliopsida > Lamiales > Lamiaceae > Agastache > Agastache rugosa. The sequence continues at coordinate 10,518,943 of CM062605.1, read as the reverse complement.
CAGCTTAGAGATGGACGCCGACGTCCCGCTCAATCCACTCCTGTGAAGTCTCCGTGGGTTAGGGGCGAGACATCTACGCCTAAGATACCTCCCACACGCCCTCCAACACAGTCCACGCCGTCAGCACGCCGTTTTGAGCAGCCCAGCCGCAGGAATGATTTCAGTGCATCTGCACCGAACAGAAGCTCACAGAATAGGCCAGCGCAGTCTAGTCAGCCTCAGAATGCTACATCAGGCAGAGCGCGTGACGTTCAGTGTCACAAGTGCCATGGTTGGGGACATTTTCAGGCCCAGTGCCCTAATCGTCGTGTTATGTTCGTCACCGCGAATAATGAAGTGGAATCAGCCAGTGAAGAAGAGAAGGAAGATCCTGCCGACACAGAGACCGAAGATCAGCCGAGGGTTAGCATACCAATGGCTGAACTTGAGGAGGAGATAGCCCCTCCTGCACATGGTTGTCTAGTGTCCATCCGGACTTTGAGCATGCTGAGAGAAGAAGATCTGACAGATCAGCGGGAAAACATCTTTTACACCCGTTGCGTTATTCAAGACAAGACATGCTCCGTGATAATTGACAATGGCAGCGTGGTGAATGCCATCAGCCAGTATGCAGTCGACAAGCTCGCACTCGTGCCGCAGAAGCATCCAAAGCCATACAAACTCCAGTGGCTTACAGATAGAGACGAGATCAGAGTCGTGTGTCAGATAAACGTTCAATTTACTATTGGAAGATTTACTGACACCGTTCTTTGTGATGTTATTCCTATGGAGGCAGCGCACATCTTGTTAGGTCGTCCATGGCAGTTTGATAGAAAGACAATTCATGATGGGTACGCGAACACGTATGCGATCCCAAGAGAAGGAAAGACGACCATTTTGAAGCCGTTGTCGCCTAAGGAAATGTTAGAAGATCAGTTGAGAATGCAGGAGAAGTTTAAGGATGAACGAGAGAGAAAGGCCAAAATTGAGGCCGCCAGCCCTAAGGATGACATGGCCGAACACTCCAAGGCCAAGTCCACACCTCCAGTGCCCAAGAATTCAAAGAGAGCAGCTCCTGCATTGAGTCCACCGAGTTCCAGTGCCAACAGTGGGGATCCAGTGCACCGAAATCTGTTCATTAGTGCAAAGGGAGTACGAAAAGCCATCAAAGCTGGTAAGCCTATCGTTCTAGTTACTTTTAAGGCTTATGATACTTCTGACCCTATTATTCCTACTGTTTTGCAGTCTTTGATGGAGGAGTTCAAGGATGTGTTCCCAGACGAGATTCCTAGTGGTCTGCCGCCAATTCGAGGAATTGAGCACCAGATCGACTTCATCCCGGGTGCAGTCCTTCCTAACCGGCCAGCTTACCGGACCAGCCCTGATGAGACAAAGGAGATAGACCGTCAAGTCATGGAGTTGCTGGAAAAGAAGCAAATTCGAGAGAGTCTATCGTCGTGCGCCGTTCCAGTCATCTTAGTTCCGAAGAAGTCGAACGAGTGGCGCATGTGCATGGACTGCCGAGCCATCAATAAAATCACGGTAAAGTATCGCTTTCCCATTCCTAGGCTTGATGATATGTTGGATGAGTTGTCTGGAGCGTCTGTCTTTTCTAAAATTGATTTGCGTTCTGGCTATTTTCAAGTTCGAATGAGTGAAGGTGATGAGTGGAAAACTGCATTTAAGACTAAGCATGGATTATATGAGTGGCTTGTGATGCCCTTTGGTTTAACTAATGCGCCTAGTACTTTTATGCGTTTGATGAATCATGTTTTACGTGATGTGATTGGCAAATTCGTCGTGGTTTACTTTGATGATATCATCATTTATAGTACTTCCGTTGATGAGCATGTTAGACATCTTAGGCATGTTTTTGAATTGCTGCGTGATGCTAATTTGTCTAAGTGTACCTTTTGTATGGATGAGGTTGTTTTTCTTGGCTTTGTTGTGAGCAGTCGTGGTGTTGAGGTAGATAAGACTAAGGTGAAAGCCATTGAGGAATGGCCTACGCCTAAGTCATGTTCTGATGTGAGGTCCTTTCATGGTTTAGCTGGGTTTTATCGTCGTTTTGTGCGTGATTTTTCTAGTATAGCTGCACCATTGACTGAATTGAGTAAAAAGGATCGCAAGTTTGAATGGGGTAAAGCTCAAGAGCATGCGTTCAATTTGTTGAAATCAAAATTATGTAATGCTCCTGTCTTGGTTTTACCTGACTTTGCTAAGACATTCGAGATCGAGTGTGATGCCTCTGGTATAGGCATTGGTGCTGTTTTGATGCAGGACAGGAAGCCGGTCGCCTACTTCAGTGAGAAACTGAATGGCGCAACTCTTAGGTACTCCACGTACGATAAGGAGCTGTACGCGTTGAAGCGGTCTTTGGAGACTTGGCAGCACTACCTGCGTCCAAAGGAGTTCGTGATACACACTGATCACGAGTCCTTGAAGCACTTGAAAGGGCAGCAGAATCTGAATTCCCGTCATGCCAGGTGGGTAGAGTTTATTGAGTCTTTTCCTTATGTGATTAAGTACAAGAAAGGAGAAGAGAATGTGGTCGCCGATGCCTTATCCCGCAGGTACACTCTACTGTCGGTTATGCATGCCCGATGTTTAGGTTTCGAGAACATTAAGTCATTCTATGCTGCTGATCTGTTCTTTGGTCCTATTTTTACGTCTTGCATGACTAAGTCTAGGGCTGTTGATTCATATTACATAGCTGATGGGTTTTTGTTCAAGGAGTCGAAGTTGTGTGTCCCTGATTGTTCTATGCGTGAGTTGTTGGTTGTTGAGTCGCATGCAGGAGGTTTGATGGGTCATTTTGGTGTTGCTAAAACGTTGAGTCTGTTGCATGAGCATTTTTTCTGGCCACGCATGAAAAAGGATGTTGAGAGGATCTGTTCCCGTTGTATTACTTGTAGGAAAGCCAAGTCTTCTTCGAGTCCTTTTGGATTATATACGTCTTTGCCGGTGCCGTCGTCCCCTTGGGTCGATATATCCATGGACTTCATTCTTGGCTTGCCTAGATCTAAAACTGAGAAGGATTCCATTTTTGTGGTAGTTGATAGATTTTCCAAAATGTCTCATTTCATTGCATGTAGGAAGACTGATGATGCTGTGCATATTGCTAACTTGTTCTTTCGTGAAGTCGTCCGTTTGCATGGTATTCCTAGGACGATTGTTTCTGATAGGGATTCCAAATTTTTGGGACATTTCTGGCGAGTTTTATGGGGTAAGTTAGGTACCAAGCTTTTATTTTCTACTGCATGTCATCCTCAGACTGATGGGCAGACTGAAGTAGTGAATAGGACGTTAGGTACTTTGCTTCGTGCGTTAGTTCGGAATAATCTTAAGTCGTGGGAAGATTGTTTACCTTTTGCTGAATTTGCATATAATCGTGTTGTGCATTCTTCCACGCATATGTCACCTTTTGAGGTAGTGTATGGTTTTAATCCGTTGACTCCAACGGATCTTATTCCTTTGCCTACTGACAATCTCTCGAGTTTGCAAGGTTCTCGTAGGGCTACACAGGTTCGAGAGATGCACGCCAAGGTGAAGGCAAGGATAGAGCTACAAGGGGTGCGTAATGCCGCTAAGGCGAATACGCATCGCAAACAAGTGTTGTTCAAACCTGGCGATAAGGTTTGGATCCACTTCAGCCCGGGGCGCTTCCCGAACTTGAGGCAATCTAAGTTGATGCCTCGTGGAGATGGGCCGTTCACCGTGATCGCCCGTGTTAACGATAATGCATACCGCGTTGATCTTCCAGGTGAGTATAAGTGTTCTCCGACTTTTAACGTTTCTGACTTATCTCCTTTTCCTGTAGATGATTTCGATGCTGAGGAGGAACCGAATTCGAGGACGAATTCCTTTCAGCAGGGGGGGAATGATGAGACCGGGCCTAGCGTTGAAGACCTAAACCCGGAATTGCAGCTTAGAGGTCCAGTGACGAGATTAAGAGCCAAGAAGCTGCAAGGATATTTTCAGTGCTATATTCAGAAGAAGTTGGAAGACGATGGAGTTGAAACCCGACATTACAAGTTGGTGACTTTCATGAGCATCGAGGAGGACACCTAGCCACGGCCATGTGTGCTATTGAATTATTTATCCATTAGTATAGTTTGTTTTTATTTCAATTTAATTAGTAGCCCAATTATCACAACATGTTTAGGTGATTAATTGGCCCAGTTATATTTAATTAAGGAATTCGAAATTACCAAGCCCAAGCCTTGTAACTTTCGAACCCTAGCTTAGAATTAGCCTAGTATTTAATTAATTTTCGTAGGTACTGTTCAGGAGACGAGTTTTGAATCAAAAGTTATTTTTTCGACTTTGTCTCACGTGTTCTTCAAGTACACAAACCCTAGTTCTTGGTAGGATTCGATTTTGGCACCTTTGAATCTGAAATCTCTAGTTCGTTCGTGATCTCGTGTGGGTCTCGGGTTAACTACGCCGCCGGAGAATTGCTTCCGTGATACGTGTTTCAATCGTTCGTCGATTCGGGGTCCGTATTGAGGTAAATCTCCAATCTGTTCGTCTCTTTGTTCTGTGTTTTTCGCCCAGCCATCCAAGCCTTCTTGTTACCCTCATAAATCGATCATATTCATCCCATCCTTCGCCCAAGTCCAGTTTCCATCAAATTCGAACCCGTTGCAGTGCTAAAATCCCAAATCGCACCGAAATTGAGCACCGAGCGTTTTTTAGTTCTACTCGTGCGTTTTTTCTGAATTTTGGATATGTTCTTTATGTGTTCAATTTATAATTCGTGTTAAAATTTCAGCTCAATCGGAGTTGATTTGCTATAGTTTCCAGTCGAGTCTTCTGTTAGGGTTTTAATCGTTGTTTTTTGGCTTTGTTTCGTGTTTGGTCTGTTTCTTGTTCCTTTCTCGTTTGAGACCAGTCGAATAGGTGTTATAATCTGTATTGGTTCAGTTCGTATTTTTGGGTTGAATCGTCCTTTCTGTTGACGTGAGTTCGCATCCTTGCTTTTCCGCATATTGATTGGCCGTATCAGTGTTTCTTGAGGAGGGATGTTCAAGTCTACACCACCTATGGGAATTGATGCATTACAAGATTTCTTATTATGGCCCCTACAATGACACCTACCGCACACCTGCGGACATCTACTTGTCGTCACTTTTTCAACTGTGGATCGTGCACGACTCATTCTTGGTCGTCCGGCCTGGCGAACCTCTTCCATAGGGAGACAGACGACTGAAGAGATCTCCGGCGGCACATTCCACTCATCCGGATGTGGTATTGGATGAATATGCTCATTGTAAGTTTTTACAAAGCCGGCCTGCTTGAAATAAGGACTGACAAAATCATAGACTGACAAACCGTTTCCTGCACGCCTGTTACAATAAGCAATCGCGTCACACACATACAAAATTATCAACAAGAATTTAAGATATATAAAATAATGAATAATTACCTTATAGCGGCAACAACATGACGACATGGAATCATATCCAAATCGAACTTCCGACACGCACATGTCCACTTCCCAAGGTCGACCTGATAAGAATCATTGTCTTCTTCGACTTTATAGATATTTGGGGTTATACATCGAACTTTAAGCCGGACACTGGCTTGCACGGATGAAGAAAGCTTTTTAAAAGCATTCACTGTCAACTCATGATCTCTCGATGCAGCTTCTGCACGCTTCTCATCGAACCAATTCTCCAAAATTAAACGAAACATCTCAATTATCGAGCACACCGGTATACGCCTCGCCCATACCATACGGGAGTTCAAGCATTCAGCTGCATTGGAGGTCAAGAAGCCATAGCATCGTACCGGACACTTCGACCTAGCCCACCTCTCCGGTTCAATTTCAGAAAGCCGTCTATGAGTCCCGTTTGGGCTTTCAACCTGCAGTTTTGAAAAGTGCATTTCAAAGTCTTCATGACGATGACAGTATGCTGCTTGCCTGAAGAGTGTGGCTGCATGAGCACCGTAGGATGTTAGATTTTTCTGAAGATGGTGATAGCACAACCCGTAAAATGACGTCGGATATACGGCCTTAACAGCATTCTCAATGCTCTTATGTTGGTCACTCACAATAAGTAAATCTTGTGGAGGATTGTAGCATCTGCGCAAGTTATAGAGAAAATAAATCCATGTCTCATCATTCTCTTTTGGACCTAGGCCAATTGCAAGAGGGAAGACTTGCTCGTTCCCATCCAACATCACGGCAACAAATAAAACTCCATGGTTCCTCCCCTTAAGGTGAGTCCCGTCTACTATAATCACCGGCCGAAGACAAGTAGCAAATGCTTGAATACTCTGTCCGAGGGCAACGAATATGTGACAGAGCAAACCCTCACCATTCGTCTCCAAGTCATAAACCGTCCCAGGATTGCGCTTCTTCAACAAAAATAGATACAACGGTATTCTCTGATACGATGTGTCAAATTTGCCGTACGTGTTCTCTATGGCTATGTTCCTCGTTCGGAGAGCGAAACTGTATAGCATATCAATACCGAACTCTCTACGCATCTCTGCAATCATTTTCTTTGGCCTCAATGTGACCCCCTCACCGGTCAATCTTTTAGCAAAATAAAAGGCAGCAACCTCAGAAGTAACCGACCGTGCAACATGACGATTCAAATCCATGTGACATGTGTGATCCATGTTCAACTTAGTAATTCTCCAAATGGTTGCGCCCTCAATAGCACACACCCTAAACATGCAGTTTTCTCTACCACTCCTGCAGATGAAGACCATTCGTTTGGCAGCGGAACGATCAATGGTACACTCCAAAAAGTTCTCCAAATGATACATTCCCACAGTTATCCTCAACTCTACCTTCGATCGGAATGTGGACCCCAATACGAGCTCACCACGTACTGGTGGAGGCTGCTCAACCCAGCCCAAAGTCCCAGCATTGTCACAGTCGGGAAATGGAATGATCCAATTGCGCACTACATGGTCATGCCCAGGCTCACTTCCAGATTGATGGTCCGATGAGAAGTTCCGGTGACCCAAAATCCTGTCCATTTGTGCCAGCTGTCGAACCCAAGCAAGAAACTCTGTAGTCAGTGACTTAAGCAAATCTGTACGACGATCTTCATCTTCGTCTTCAGACGTAGAAACCTCCTCATCTTCCTCATATTCCTCTTCTTCTTCATCTTCCTCATGATTGAACGGCATGCTATGATCTATATGATCGTGCTCTACTCCGGAGCTACTACCACCCACATTAACCTCGGGAATGGTCGAACTACCATTGTCAACATAAACCTCCGGATCCTCTTTGTATTCCACTAGCAATCGAAGTAACTCGATATCGCTCCGCAATAGAACTCTTACTTTGTTGTCGTTGGTCATGTGTGTCAAGTACCACAATATGTATTCGGTCTCTTTTCGACCGCCCAAACCCTCTCTAATAACCTCCACGAGGTTAGCCCGCTTAACTTGACTCGCATCGATGTAGAAAAAAAATGAATCTCCGCCTACATACGTTGATCTCTCCCAACGACCACCGTGATGTATCAAAACACGTTGCCATGACATCTGAGAATCACAAAACAATAAAAAACACATCAGAAAAACGTCCAAAAATAGTGCTAGGGCATCATCTGCCTGCACACGATCTCTGCCCACGGTGGCTCACGATCGTGTGCAGAGATCGTGGGTACGTTTCGTGCCCACGATCTCGCACAGAATTCGTGCCCACGGTGGCACACGATCGTGTGCAGCGATCGTGGGTGCATTTCGTGCCCACGATCTTGCACAGAAACGTGTCCACGGTTGGTAGCCATCACTTTTAAACCCTATATTCTAATTCACACGATCATGGAAATATTTTTTGACTTATTTTGCTCATAAATGTATTCCTAAACATGCAGATATACTTTATTGTACATAAATATCAATAATTTCTCATATTACATGCATTATTTCTACGATCGTGTGCAAGATTAGTACGACCGTGTGCAGTGGTTGTGTGGTCAAGAACTCGCGTAAAAATAATTTCGGAAGGATGATAATTTGCAACATACCTTTTCTATGAACTCAGAAACACGTCGCGCGGATATTTCAACTTCAACTCCTACTCTTTTCGAAATATCGTGTGATTTTTAGATTGAATTTTGGAGACCCAGAAAACTTTGCGTGTGTGTGTTTACATAGAGAACTACGTTTTTTCTTCTTTCCTTTGTAACAAAAGGCAGCAAGTTGCAAGTTGTTGTAGGATATTAATGAGAACAAACTACATCTCTTACACAAAATTGAATGTGGTAGTTTGAAGTTGAAGAAATTAAATGGAAATTTGAATGAAAGAATTTGATTTTATTTTATAAATATTTTCTAATTATTTTTCAGAAATTTTGGGAATTTTGGAGGGGATGGCCGACAAAAAACAAAAACAAAAAAATATAACTCAACACCAATAACTTTTTTAAGGGTATTTTAGTCTTTTAACTCATTTTAGTATCAAAAACTTATACTCTTATGAATGGGGATATATAACTTATTAACTTTATGGATTGATATTTAAAAATAGATTTACTCTATTAGTTATTCCTCATCTTGAGGAATGAACTTTATTATTATTATTATTATTATTATTATTATTATTATTATTATTATTATTATTATTATTATTATTATTATTATTATTATTATTATTATTATTATTATTATTATTATTATTATTATTATTATTAAAATAATTATAATAAAAAATAATAAAATAATAATAGAATGATAATAATTGATTAAAGTAATAATTATAATTAGTATTAATATTATTACAACCCTGATTATAATAATTATAATAAAACTACTAAATAATAATATTTATTAGCATTAATATTATTATAATTATTATTATCTAATAATTATAATAATTAATATTAAGATAATTATAATTATAATAAAATATATTAAAATAATAATAGTATTAATATTATTTTAATTATTGTTAACCTAATTATAATAATTAAAATAATAATAAATAAGAATAATAATTATTATTAATTATTTGTATTATTAAGCTTATTATAATCATTATAATTAAAAAATTAAAATTAAAATAATAATTAATATTAGTATTAATATTATTATAATTGTTATTAATAAACTAATTATAATAAGTATAATAAAAATAATAGTAATAAACCTATCATTCAATTCCTCATGTATACCAGTCATAAGAATATCACTCCTTGATTCATTCTTTTCCTATCTTCATTCCATTATAAGTGTCATTCCATTCCCACTAAATTTCATTCATGCCTACCAGTCACCCCATTAGTGAAACGAAACTAAAAAATCCAACAAAATGTATAGGGATAATAGAAATTTCTAGACTAGGTTTTTTTTTTTTAAACAAATAGACCACACTTTCAATATTGACTGAATAGCACTTAATAAATTGATTTCATTTTTCCATTCTAGAGCGAGCCTATTTTTTTGATGCAGAATATTCATGTTGGCAACCAAAAATCTGTGGAATTAATACTGAAATAATAATGACGTGGGAATTTCTTTCCATGTAGAGGTGTTCACCCGACCTGGAACCGCCGGTTCCGACCCGGAACCATGTTTGGGACAGGCCGGTTCGGTTCCAAGGGCTAGGAACCGTGAACCGGCGGTTCCACATTTTTTTTTATTTTTTAAAAAATATGTTTTGTGTTATCCATGTTAATTATATCCTAAAACAAGCAATAATGACAATTAGAATGCTAAATGGAGCGAAAAAATGTCAATAAATAAATAAATAAATAAATAAGGTTCGAGGTTGAACCGGCGGTTCCGGTTCGGAACCGCCGAACCGTGTGAACCGTCGGTTCAACCGCCTAGGATTTGGCACCCATTTGAAATTCAAAATGGATGGCTATGATTTGATCTTGTGATCCAATGGCTATGATTCAAAGTTTCCCCCCCCCCATTTCCTTCCACTTTCAACTATAAATACCACCTACCCACAACCATTTCTTCACACTAATTACTCTCTTCTCTTCTCTTACTCTCTTCTCTTACTCTCTAAGTTATTCATTCTTTTCAGTTTTCATTGTTAATTTTCTACCTCTTAGTCTTACTCTCTTAGTCTATTAGTAGTTCTAGCAAAAATGTCTTCCTCCAACCCTCGTAAGGGTAAGGAAAAGGCAGTCGAAAATGTTCGTGGTACTCGTGGTAGTGGTAACCCTCCTCGTCGTCTTCGTGGTGTTGTCATTCGAGAACGAGAAGCGTTCCAGGATGACTACTACGAAGATGATGATACTTCTTCCACTCTCACTCCCACAAGCCAGAATCCTCAATACCAGAGGGTCCCCACTAGCTGCCAACGTGAAGAAATGGAGAACCAGTAGATGGCCGAAGATATTGCTGCCTCTGCTGCCCACCAGATTGAAGCGGATAGGCTACTTGCTGAAAGTCTATATGTTGCCGACCTCGAAGTGGAGATGAATCCGCCCCACCAAATGCATCATCCCCGCACTATGCAGTCGTCCCCCTTTCACGAAGAGGCAATCAATTGGATGAGGATGACGAAATGAACGAGCAAGAGGACGGCGGAATGGCTGCCGACAAGGGCCGTCGTACCAGAAAGGCGAAGCTGCAGGCCAAAGGAAAGAAGTAAGGATCCGAAGTGTTCTCAATATGGTTCCAAAAGGTAACACTACCTTGTGCCGAAGGAGAAACTCCAATTGTAATGGCGTGCTGCAATTTCTGCGACCAACAGTACGAGCATAAGAAAGGAAATGGGTATGGCACGTATAACCGCCATATACTCAAACACAAGCAGAAGGAACAAGAAAAAGGTACACAACAACAAACTCAAACTCAACTAAACTTCACGCAAGGTAATGAACTCACTTTATTTAAGTATAATGATATAGTAGCTAGAGAAGTGATGGCTAAGTTTGTTGCTACTGAATCTCTTGCTTTCCAATTTGCCGATAGCATGTGTTTTGAAATTCCATGAAAAAAGCATATAATCCGCAAGCTAAAAAAATCTCACGAAGTACCATGACTAGGACAATTGCTAAATTATCTATTAGATATAAAAAAGCATTAAGAGACATGTTTGCTAAGCTGCCATATAGAGTCTCTGTTTGTTATGAAATTTGGTCACGTGCTTGGCAACAAAATTCATATATTGGAATGACTGTGCATTGGATTGATCCGAATTGGTGTATGAACAAACGTGTACTTTGTTTTAGGAAGTTTAATTGTACTCATAATGCTGCAAACATTGCTCTTTGCATTATAAAAGTGTTGAATCAATTTAGATTAACCTCTAGGATTTTTTCAATCGGTTTTGATAATGCATCTGCTAATACTGCAAGTGTGTCTGCTCTAATTGCTGCATGTAATCCAACTCTAGGAGGAAAATATTTTCATACTAGATGCATATGTCACATACTAAATTTATGTGTGCAAGATGGATTAAAGCAATTAGAAGGTTCAATTACGCATATTAGAAAATATGTTGCCATATTAAGGGATAAAGCTAAAGCTACACAGAAATTGGTTAAAATTTTGTAAGCAAAAAACTGGAAAAAGTAAGAGTTTTAACATTGATGTATGCACTAGATGGAACTCTACTTATGAAATGTTGGCAGCAACTTCTGAATATAAGGATTTATTATGTGATTTCTTTTCAACTGAGGTTAGCATCATGTTCTTATTGCCTTCTTATTGGGATGAATGCTCAGGTCTGATTGCACTCTTAAAAGTTTTTGAAACTGCAACTAAAGATTTATCTGGAGTTTATTATTCTACTTCATATCGTGTACTATATCATTGTGTTGTTATCGTTCTTCAATTCATATGCAGTACTAACCCAAGGTTGCAGGATTCTATAACTATGATGGTCATTAAATGGTTGAAATATTTTACTTATATTCCCGATGTCTTTTTTATTGCAAAATGTTTACATCCCTCTATGAAATTGGAAGGGGTTTGTGGTCTATTAGACTTGTATTACAGTTATCTTCGTGAAATGACATTTGGAGGGGGGTGAGCGTGGTGAAGACTCTTTTGAATTGCCTAATATTGCATCAGTTAAAACTTCTCTAGATACGACATTGAGGGGTCTTTTTCAAGAATATGAATCTAAGTATTCGGATAGAGGGTCATCATCTAGGCCTAGTCAAAGACCAAGAAGCTCTTTTAATCTAGGAATAGATTCTAGTTCTGTAGCTGCACAAAGACTTCAAAGTTTCTTTCAAAATCAGGGCACGGATAGTAATATAAGCAATGAACTTGATATCTATCTTAGCGAACCCAAAAGTACAGATTTAGCAGGTGAAAGGCCAAATGATGTTGATGTTTTGCAATGGTGGTCGAGGAGGCAAAACCAATACCCGATTTTAGCAATGATGGCGAGGGAGATCTTAGTCGTTCCGGCATCAACAGTCTCGGTGGAACAAGCTTTCAGTGTTGGAGGCTACGTGCTCGATGAAAGAAGATCGGTGATGACGCCAAGAAACCTAGAAGCTCAAATTTTACTCAAAGATTATACATTGGCTGAAATGCGTGAACAATAAAATAATTGGGATGAAATATTTGCGGAATATCCCATAAGCACAACCGAGGCCGAAAGCACAGACACCGACTCTATAGCCACTACTGAAACCGATGAATTTGAAGATGATTGGGACTTTGACGCCGATATCAACGGGTAGTCCTAAATAATTTTAGACGAGTACTCTTTTTCCTTACTTGGTATTTTTCCCATTGGATTTTCGCCAAGAAGGTTTTAACGAGGCTCGGCCCTTGAGTTTTCAAACTTTGTGAATTCCAAGGGTTTTAAGATTTCGAGTTTTAAATAATAATATATTTCCATTTGTAATTGTTAATACATTGTTATAAATAAAGATATATATTATTCTATTTCGATCTTATACATTACATTGATAATTTATGTGTTTCATTTCAATAACAATGCAAAAAAAAAAAAAGTTATACGGTTCGGGCCCTAAACCGGCTATTCCGACCCGGAACCGGAACCGTCCAATACGGGACGGTTCCGACCCGGAACCGTGGTATGTGGCGGGCCGGTTCCGGTTCCAATTTCTCAGAACCGGAACCGGCGGTTTCGGGCCCGGTTCCGAACCGGAACCGGCCCATTAACACCTCTATTTCCATGTCAATTAGAAAAAGTCTCTTTTAAATTAATTACATGTGAATTTGCTGTTGCAAATGTAACTACCGGTACCAAACAAAGTGGGTCTGGTCTAGATTTAATAACGAAATCAAAATATTAAGTACTAATGTTCTTTCAATATCGGAAGTGTGGTCTACTTTCTGAAAAATGGGGCAAACTTTGATCTAGAAAGTAGTATTTACCTAACTTCTTAATTTCTGAAAACTCGAATGCAGAAATTTGAGACTAAGATTCATTTTCAATATAATTTGTTGCTGCATTTTGTTACACCATCCAACAAATTACTGTTCTGCAAGTAACTAAAATGATCTTCAATTATTGATCACATCCTATAAATCAGAATAAGGCAAAAATAAAGAAGCCACAATAAAAAAAAAGCTAACAAAAACCACTCATTTTGCTTAAATGAGTGTTAAATAAGATGTAACATTCAAAGGGAAACGCATGCATTGACAAGAAGGATGGACCTTAACTAACCTTACAGCAGAAGAACTGCGAGAGACTACACAAAATGAATAACGGTCTCTTATACGTCCCAGATGTTAATAAAGATGCGCGATGCATTCAAACAAATCACAAGAAACGAAACCTATATAAGGTAACCTCAAGTTTCAGACCTTACAGAAAAAACTTTCTTAATTAACTGCTCATAGTAACGAGTTCACTTGAATAAGTACACGAACTTAGCTCTATTGAACGTACTCTTGGAGTAAGCGTCTCCAGCATGGAACATCAGATGGTCCTACGTATATTTTGGTTCAGCTTGTACATATAATCTTGAAGTATCCATATATAAATTTTCCTAGGCTGCAATCCCTGTTTGACAGTAAAACAGTGCAAAAATTCATTAGCATCTGGTGGATCCTAACACGCGCAGATGATCTCTTGAACTACAAATCTCAAGAAAATGTATTCTTTTTTTTTTTTCTCCAAGGGGTTTGTCAGACCAAACGAACTTCGGCAGAAAGTAAATAGAGGAGTGGAGATTATATATGATGCTTACCTCTATTTGACCTAACACTATAACCACCAGCATAACCAGGTGCAGTTTCAGATGTGACCTCAGCTGCTGCATTTCCACGCCCGAAACCAAAAGGGGCAGAACCCTCGAGCTCTAGAGACGATGAATGCCATGCCTGATCCCCATTAAACGAGCCCCCATATAAATTCCCAAAATTCTCTTCACGGAGATTATTTGTCGTAGAATATAAAGATGTCGAGCCAGCAGTGCCTCCATTGTCTCTGATATAACCTGCTCTGCCACCAAAGCTATTGTCGCCATGGCCATAACCAATATTTCCACTGCTTAAGGAACCAACATCTGTGCCTTTAGCAGAAAGAGGCGAGCTGCCCCAAATCTCGCCTATACTTCCAAAACCACCACCAATCCCAGCATTTCCAGTTCGAGATCCAACAAAATCATGTGAAATTGCTGAGTTTGTGCCAAAATTAGGATTACTGTTTCCCCACATGTTACGGTTGGTACTACTCAGCAAAGAACCACTTCCACCACTGCCTAAGTCGTACCCATTGGAACTACCATATCGACTTAAATCCCCACTAAAATAAGAGTTCATCCCATTTCCATAGCCCAAACCAGAATCCCTGCTTGCCCCATAGTTCAAATTGAATCCAGAATCCAAATTCAGTCCTAAGTTATGGTTACTGGGGCTGTAGGGAGGATATCCGCTTCGACCAACAGTTACAGGACTAAAGCGGCCATCCATTCTCATTCCATATCCACTTGTAGCATTTGAATTATATCCAGGAGAATAAGCATTTAGGAAACTGCTTGCTCTATTCAGGCCATAGTTATAGCCGGGTGAAGGGCTTCGAGTCGGTCCTGGAGATAACTCTTTCGGAACTGCTCTCTTAACCTCGACCATTTTCCCATTAAGTTCGTGAAAGGTTTTGAATAGAACTTTATCAACTGCTTCCTCTGAATCATAAGTTATAAAACCAAAACCTCTAGGCCTTTGTGTATTATGATCATACATCACAACTACATCTGTTATTGTTCCAAATTGATCAAAATACTTCTTGAAGTCACTTTCTGTGACGGTAGATGCTAAACCTCCCACGAAAATCTTCTTTGTACGGACATGGCCAGGGGACCCTTGGATGCTGCCATTGTTTCTGTTGAAGTTTTGGTGGTCGTCCCTAGGAACAGCTTTCTTTGCCTCCACCTGATGAATGAAAGGCATTAACGAAATATACCAGCTGTGATATATTTATAGAAAAGCATTGATAAGTTTAATATTTTCAAATAAGCTGCCATAAAATGAAATTTTAAAGTTCTTTCTCCAGATGAATAAATAATAATCTTGAATATGACAAAATAAGAAAGTTGTGGCAACAAAACTACCAGAAATAAAATCAAGAGATACCGTTGTATGCAAGACAAAAGGACTACAGCAACAATTAAAATCATTGGAAAGCTAGTTGAATCTAATGTAACAAGCAAAATTTGATTATTTAGTAATTGCTTAATACAGTTGGAGAAGGGTAAGGGCTTATTGAGTAAGTTTCAACCAACTACATGCATTTCTATTATCAAAACTGAGAAATTCCAAATAAAGCTTTAGTACACCGTGTCAAAGCCACTTAACGAAGCCCAAGACGATACTGCATTTATTGGTATACGATAAAAGAACTTAAGGGAGCCAAAGATCAAATGATAAAAGTAGATGTAACAATTGAGTTATACTACTCTAGTCCTCTTTAAGTGCTAAATTCTCTATAACAATTGCCTCTATGATGCAATGTCTAGTAAAGATCATCATTAATCAAAACACAGGGTAATGCTCATAGGTTTTCCTCGTGATGCAGTACAATCCTCGACATGTCTTTGCGGAAGCACGTGCTTAATCAACAGAATCTTCTTTTTAAAAACATCATTAAGACACAATAAAAAGCTAGCATCATCAAGCTGAAATACCCAATTCAGCATGCTATTCTTGATTTCAAAGAATATATCCCATCTCTAAAAAAGAGACAAATGCAGGAAACATCACACTTGCACGGATCGAAAGAGTAGGAAGTTAATTCTAGCTGAAATTGATGCTTATTTAGCAATCTGAAATTGCTGCTTCTTTAGCAATCAGCATCAGAACTTCCACCCACAGTCTATGGGATGCAGATAATCTGAATGTCATCGAAATAAAGCATTCCGCATAATGAATGGAAGAATGTATTCCAAATAAAGACATCAAATTCAATCACAAAAAGAATTCAGTGAAAAAATGAGGTTGCGAGATTTACAGTGCGGCCGTCTATGACATGTTTTTCCTTCACAACTTTTTCAGCAACAGAAGCATTGGCAAAAACAATGAAACCAAAGCCACGGGCACGGCCCGTAGCACGATCCTTCATTATCACAGCTTCCACAACTTCACCAAAAGCTTGGAAATACTGTCGCAGACGGTCCTCACTCGTGTCCCACGAAATCCCACCAATAAAGAGCTTCCCAGCATCCATTTCCATCCTCTGCACACCAGATAGACAATCAAAACGATCAAATTGCAGCTAATATCCCAACTCAAACACACAAACACAGTACATATTAACAATTATCAATACTCCATTATTTCACAATGATCAATAAGCATCGAATAAGAGCAATCGCTAAAGTTAAGTGCAAGCAAGAGATCTCCATCAACAAGTAAACCAGATCACTAAACTAATATAAATTCAATTTCAGTATCCCACATAGCGTATTCATGGAAAAATCAGCCATCAGAACAACAGAATTCATTCATTAAGAAACGCAATAATGTAGACTGAGTAAAGAAGACAATACCTTCAAGAGAAAAACTCGAACAGATTACCGGGAGATTTTGCTACTTAAAACAATAAATGGGAAATTTCTTATTCAACAAGAGAGCATCTGATCTTCAACAGATCGAAACTAACAGCACCCCAGAATCCAGAACCCCTGAACAAATCAATAAGATTCAGATTTTGACTTGAAACGATTGAAAAATGAAAAGAAAAGAACAATACATCAGAAAACAATCAGCTTTTATTTACCAAACAAATAAGCGAAATATATAGAATTCAAGATCTGAGAGGCTTCATAGAGAGAAGCAGGAGGGCTAAAGGGCCCTCTTCTTTTTCTTCTCGTTTTCCTTTTACTTGTTTACCAAAATTCAGTCTTTGTTAGAATTGCCAAAGATGGTATATTTATAGTATGTTTATGTGAAAGAGAAGGAAAAAAAAGATATTGTTGCCCGTGGAGACTGTTTATCACAACCCAAAATGGGCAAAGATGGTGTTGATATATATTCCTGCGTTGTGCGCGATTGAGTTTCTGCGCATATATAGTTGTATTCTAGAGAGAGAGAGAGAGAGGGGGGCCTTTGGCTATCCTCTCTCCTGTAAGAAATGTAGAAGAGAGGAGAAAGAAGGAATCGGCGACTCAAGGCTGTTTATAGAATTTCGATTTTTTTTTCTTAAATTTAAAATAAAAGGATGTTTTCAATTGTGATGTGGCCCATCATTTCGTACGTAATTTCATTTCACACCTAATAATTTTTAAATAATATATTATTAATTATTAATGTTTTTTTTAGATAAATATTAATTATTAATGTTGCCCCTTGCAAGATTGATGGCAAATGTGATTTATGGTCATTAAAATCGGATTAATGAGCTTATCAATTTCGAATTGCACCAAAAGAAGTTGGATATTTTGACGTGTAGACCTCTATGCCATGTATTAATTAAACCTCTCTACCTATCGTATTATAGTATTATTCTTGTAGTTTATTATTTTATTCTATAAACTAGGAATATATAAATAAATTATAAATTTTCATACAGAGAAAAATGAAAAGAAAAAAAAATGGCTTGATCTTCTTACTTTAATAGGATCGATGAAGAGGTGAACAGTCAAATTTTTTTACCTTTTCAGTAAAACAAATCATCTTAATTAGTGTATACGATTTTGTTCCATTGTACTTTTCATATTGTCAATTCTATCAGTAAGTTAAATCCAATTAAGAAAATACGTGACAATCTTATCTGACAGAAATATAAATAGAAACGTTCTGCTATATAAAATATTAAATTATTTTCAAAAAAATATATTGGACATAAAATAATTCTTAAAATTCTTAAATATATTTATGAAAGGATTGTGTAGTCCAGTGTCCACAATTTATTGTAGATTAGCCTAATAGAGGTACTACATTTATTGTCTTAAAGAGAAGGCCTCATAAGTATTACTCCCTCCGTTCTTTTATAAGTGTCCCCCACCGTCAAATTACACATACCAAGAAAATAAAGAAATTTACCTATATAACCTTATTAATTACTATCATTAATGTATACATACAACTAATTAACAAATTACTAGAAGCATTAAATAAAGATAAAATTGGAAAAATGTCATTAATTTACTCTCAAATTTTGAAATAGGACACTTATAAGGAAACAAAAAATTGAGCTAAATAGGACATTTAAAAAAGAACGGAGGGAGTAAGTATTAAGCTGGCAGCAATTATCAAGTATGATTCAAATTATACTAGATTTACTACAGTAGTTTTTCCCCTTTGCTTATAAATCTAAAGAACATTTTAGTTTGTGAAATAAATTTAGACATCTGGTTTATGTGGAGGCGAGCCATGAACCCTAAATTAACGAGATAGATGGCGGCTCATCTCTCTCTCTCTCTCCCCCCTCCCCCTCTCCCTCTCTCTGTCTCACAATAAACTTTATTTATTTTTCGGGTAATTAAGATTTTGTCCTCTGTTAAAAAAAAAAGATTTTGTCCTCGGAATTATGCTGTTTTTTGTTATGTTTACCTTACTATCTTTTTTCTTTTAATTAATATAGGGAAAAGATGCAAATATCCCCTCATGTTGGGAGCGCTAGGCAAATACCTCTGAACTTTGTTTAGGTGCAAATTTACCATTTCTTAAAGTTTTTGGGTGTAATTACCCCCTCGCCGTAACGGAAACAACACTTCCGTTGGCCAAGAAAAATATTTTTGATTCATTTTTATTCTTGTGGGACCCTTACAATTCCCAATAATTAATTGGTGCTAAAAGTTCAAATTAGAAAAAAATTTGTTTCGAACCCTAGCTCACAACTATCAAAACTCAGGTGAAGTTCTCCAATAATTTGCAATCCAAGCCAACTATTTGTTGTTGATATTAATGATCTCATATTCTTCACGTGGTTCGTCATCATTTTTCGTGCAAATTATCGAAGAACCTCACCTGAATTTTGATAGTTGTGAGCTAGGGTTTGAAATAATTTGTTTCCTAATTTGAGCTTTTAGCACCAATTATGTAGTATATAACCGTTGGGAATTGTGAGGGTTTCATAAGAATAAAAATAAATCAAAAATATGTTTTTTGTTAACGGAAGTATCGTTTCCGTCACGGCGAGAGGTTAATTGCACCTGAAAACTTTAGGGAACGGTAAATTTATGCCTAAACAAAATTCAAAAGGGTATTTGCCTAGCACTGTCAACATGGGGAGGGTATTTGCACCTTTTCCCATTAATATATCATTCAAATCTATTCCCTAAGACTGCCCAAAGTTGGAAGTGTGGAAGTCTAATATCATGAATTCTTTTTAATTAGGAATCGGATTTGATGGCACTCATCTTTGACACCACACGGTCACGGACACATACAAAAATTAATAGGTTAGAGTCCAGTCTTATAATATCGACACGATAATTTTTTATCGGATTCGTGTCATGTTCGTCCTACACGATAATTTTGTGTCGTACCCGTACGTGCTTGGTATCGTTATCGTATAACACAATTATATTTGTATATATAATTTTTATTAATTTATTAGCATGGAATCGGACGTGTCATGTTAAAATGACGAATTCATGTTTGTGTTGTGTTCGTAATTCGTGATCATATCGTATCGTATCGTATCGACATGATATAATAACCCAATGCGCACGATTCACCAATCTTAAAATTTCACGGCTGTTTCACTCAAATATTCACTCACGACTTGGCGCATGCAACGCATAGTACCATCATAAACGACTATGGCTAAATGTCTAAATATAAAGTGGAATATTTGTGCGAACAGAAGGCCGAAAGAATCCTTTGTTTTTGCCAACTCATCAAATCACTAGCTCAATTGTGTTGGTGGCTTGGCTTTGTGCACATGCTATTCCATATGCGATACATTTTTTTTTTAATCAGTAAAAAGGATTTTTTTTTTTTTTGGTGCCTTTGACTTTAAAAAATCCTAACACAAAATATTAATGTGTGAATGTGTGTGTATATTATCGAGAGAGGAAATTCTCTTTCGAGAGAATGAGTCTTCTAATTTACATCTATAATGAAAAAAAAAACCTCATCACACAATTTCATCTTTCTCTTTAATCTCAATTTAAGAGTCAAATCATTTAAGATTAAAAAATTGAGTATTTTTTGGGCAAGGACAAATGCGAGCACTTAACAGTTAACACCAATATAAATACTCCTTCATTCAACAAAAATAATTTAAGTTAGGTGAGTGTTAGGGCATATTAAAAAAAAAGAAGAAAAAAAATCCTCATATAAATGTCAGAAGATCTTATACGGATGTAGTGATTTTTATTTAAAACAGAAGAAAACTATTAAATAGAACAGTATTGCAATGTGCCCTAGGGAGGTTTAGTGATTGAGTGGTTCCTGAGATCAAAGATACATGTTTGAATTCCACCAATTAATACCTTAATTGATTGAATGACTTGAGTCTGTCATTTCGAGTTTTCTAAGTATGATTTACATGTTTTGTATAGTTTGCAGGCTATTGTACATGAACGATGGATAAAAAGAAGAATATTGTAAAATATAACATAATATTGCATTTTATTGCACATGAGCGGAGCGGGGGACAAAAAAATAAAAAGAAAATATTGTAAAATATAACTTAATCTTCCATGTCCAGCTCTGGCTCACCATATTAATTTTTCGATCCTAGAAAATCATACTTGCACGGGACATTTTTTAGACTTTAGACAAACGTTCGGTACAAAAATACAACTCTTTAAAGGTTGTGACATTTTTAAAACATTAGAACATTTTAAACTATTAACCCTATACAAAATAAAGTTATCTTTGAATATATTCTTTTCTCCTATTAAGAGCATCCCCAACAATCTGCTCAACTTTATAGCCGCTTCAGCACAAAAATAACACAGAAACATTAGTTCATTTTCAATAGTTTGCTCTATTTTTTACACCATTAAAGGAATATTCAAAATACTATATTTTATTTATTTAATCTTAAAAATTTATTTTACACAATTAATGTCTCGACCTCTTTTTTTATACTTATTTTATATGTAATTGTGTTTGTTTTTAACAATTTCATATTATTAAAGATCTTTTCTATATATATAAATTAATTTATAATAAGAAATATTGAAAATAAATTGAACAAAAAAAAAGAGTAATGAACAGTGCTGCAATACCAGTATACTATCAGCCAACATTTAGAAAGAACACATTTTGTTGCAGTTGTTGCACATGAGCAAAGGTTTACTTAGTTTAATTGTACCGAAAGTAGCAGCTGCAAGTTTCCACAATATAAAAAAAAGCAAAAAAAAAAAACTTGTTTTATAACTTCAAATTTTCAGCAATAAAAGATAAAAATATATTTTATCATATTTCGAAAAACTAAGAACATGATGATAATATTTTACAAATAAAAAAAAAGAATTGGAAGAAAAACCACAAATTATTGAACTATCCCATCGTCTAGAGAAATATAATTTTTGAAAAGTTATTTTACACCATAATGATTGCTTGAAAATTATGACCATGCGCACTCAAACCGCAAATTATACATTGGTATGAGATATCATACAATAAAAATTTGTAAGCCATGCATAATATGAATGTGTTGTTAGGAATTAACTGTGTAGCACAATATCAAGTCTTATGGCATTAAACCTAACAAACAAGCCTCAAATTACTATATATATACATTAATTGTAAATTACATGGCTCATTCTTTAGCTAAGTTCAAGTTTGGTTTCTCTTCTAGTAGGTAGTAATAGTGATACATATGTTTACATTGAAAAGAGGAGAAATATTTTAAAAAGGAGATATGTATATACCCAACAATGCATATTTGGTGGGTAAGAAATTTGGAGCAAATTTTCAAATTTTATGACTTGAGTAAGATAGATTAGTTTTAAAATAAAACATTTTATGTCATTGGGTGATATTCTTGTGATAAAAGATCTTAATGTTCAAATTCCAACAACGCTTTACATAGGTTGAGTTGTTACATCAGTTTTTCATAGTGCAATTTATATCTTTTGTATAATTTATAGAATACTGCATAGGAACAAAGTTTATTCAGTATATATTCAGGTAGTAATTGTAGGTTATCGTTGTGTTTAATAGAGGCAAATTGAACACTAATGGAAATTTATATGTTTTTCAAGTTAATATACATTAGTTTATTTATTAACAATAATACTTTTCAGACATAAATGTCCGGACATAATCTAGCCCGTTTAGGAAAATAGAGCGGTTCGACCCGTTTTACTTATTTATTTAATTTTGTAATTAAAAGAAAATATGCAAAGTTACCATTTTACCCTTTACCTATTTTAGCTCCAAATTTATATGTTTTGACTCCAAATTGACATGAGATAAAATTATGATTAAACCCACGAGGTACCCAAAATAGGCTGGCCATTACCTTTTTTTTTTTTTTTAGGGAAATAGGCTGACCATTACTAAAAAATAGATAAATTATGCTACAATGAGTTATAACAAAATTGCTACAATTTAATACGGTCTAGTCTTTTAACTCTTGCAAGAATTCCATTTTACCCACTTTGTAAATCCACCTCTGAGGTATTTAATGGGGTCTGACAAAAAGAAAGAAAGAAAAATTCGAATAAAATTAATAAAAAATTTATGATTAATCTCATGTCAATTTGGAGCCAAAACATATAAATTTGGAGCCAAAATAGGTAAAGGGTAAAATGGTAACTCTGCATATTTTCTTTTAATTACAAAATTAAATAAACAACTAAAACGGATCGAACCGCTCCATTTTCCTAAACAGACTATGTCCGGACATTTATATCCAAATAGCATCACTCATTTATTAAAGTGTGCCTATCTATTCACGTGTCCTTTATTTCTTGAAATATGCTAATTCTTGAAAATGTGTCTTTTAGTAGTGAGAACGTATCGTAATTCGTAAGAGGCTTTTCACACGCTATAAATATGTATACTTGAAAGAGAAATATAGACTTTGTTGTCTATAATTCTATTTTTTTTTTCTTTTTTTGTTTATCCCGGCCAAAAGATATATCGTGGGCAATAATTTGTTTAAAGTCGGGTTCCCATGGTATTAATAAATATATATATATATGGAGTGGTTCCTATACAAATAATCCTTATCCTAAGAATACAAAATTAAGCATAGAGATTTGATGCATCTACTAATACTATCCAGTGCATCAATTTATGCATGTAATGCATCAATTTTGGGCATGTGATGCATCTCATTTTTTTGTTTATTTCAAAACACTAAAATCAAATCTTTTTCGTCTTTCCTCTTGTTATCACCACCCACCACCACCACCATTCACTCGCCACCATCATCACTGTCACTCGCCGCTGCGACCATCGTCATTGCGCGCCACTATCGAGTACGAAAGTTAGAAAAAAATAAAAACTATCAACATAAATATTTTGGTGCATCTCAGTGCACTGTCTGGTACATCCCGTTACACTGTTTGGTGCGTCTAATTTTTGAACCATATTAACCCTAATTAAGTAAAAAAGGACTAAACAAGGCGGGTTTGACTAAGAAAAAACGGGTTTGACCATAAGACTAAGTCATATCCATTAGATCTTGTAGGATGGATGGTTTAGATCTATTCTTATTTCTCACTTTAAAATCTATTCTTATATGATCCATCTCCTATATACTCCCTCCGTCCCCCAAAAGTGTGGTCCAAATTTGATTATATGTGAGGTATAAAATATTAATTGAACCACACTTTTGGGGGACGGATGGAGTATCTATTACTAATACGAAAATAAAGCTGCCCCATCCACGGTGCTCCGTTCTGATTTTTCTTTATTCTGATAATTTGTCTAATTTTAATTCATATATATTCTAATTTTTATTTTTATTAATTAAAATTTTATTAATTTCATATTCTTGAAATATCACATGTTTATCTATTAATCACATCTCATATTTATCTTTCCCTCTATTTAATTAATTTCTTCTATTATGCATATAAAAATAATAATAATTTCGAAATGTGTTCTTATAAATTATTATTTTATACATTCTTAATTCATATAATATCTATAGAAAATTTGTAAATGAAAATTCATATGATGACTAAATAAATATACTTAAATCAATATGTCTATATGGAATCATTTTCATTTTTCATTCATGTTTTTCTAAAAACTTCGATTAGTGTTTTTCTAGAAAATATATACATTGAATCAAATGTGGGATATGTAGCTAAAGAAAATAACAAAAAAACTTGAAGATGTAAACATATTTTTTTTCGCATTTTGGCAAAGATTAGAGATATCGATTTAATGTGAACTAACGAGACGTCATAAACCAACGAGACGGCATAAACCAACGAGACGGTTCAAATAACATAGAAAGAATGATTTTTACAAATTTTAATTAATATTAACTTTATTTAGATTTTTATGGAGTAATTTAGCATAAACTTACAAGACGGTTCAAATAATATAGAATTAAGGGTTTTTATTAATTTTAATTAATTTTACTTGGAGTGTTCATATTTTTATCGAGTTTTACTCAACGGATTTGAGACGAGTATGTACAGTAAAGTCATTATTTTAACCGAGATTAGGACGAACATGTAGAAAAATTCTAAATAAATTTAGATTTAAAAAAAATACATAATGAATGAGTATACCCGATCCATTATCATTCCTAATTATAAATTTAGATACGTGAAATAAAATTAATTTTTTAAGTTTGATTAATAATTAACACGAACAATATCACAACTTTTAAATAAGATATAAACTTATTTTTCAAATGTATACATATAAATTAAAACATAAAAGTTATTTTCCGTCGAATTTCGACGGGATACTTTCTACATAGTATATATATATATATTATATTATATTATTTTTTTCTTTTTTTGACAGAAAAAAAAAAAAGTTCACCCAAACAGTAAAATTAATAGTGCAATTGCATCCCTCAAGTTGAAGGGCCGTAAACAGCTGTCCAATTAAGTGGGCACCCATTTAATCTATAAGTTAACAATTTTGGACCCACAACTTCAGTTTTAGGGCTAGTTAACTTACATCCAAGATTATATGAGGACTATATGAAACTCATCGATAATCATTAAAAAAATTTAAAGTTACAGACATTCATTGTTGAACATACAAATCAATACGGGAGCGTATGTATGAAATAATTAATTCCTTCTTGGAGATCGATTAGTGTTGTATTTTCTTCTATAATATGCAAACCACACAAAATAGGTGAAATTTAATCGTAAAAGATTGGCATTTCAATGATATATTTTAATTTTTACTGCGATTATGTAGAGTATGGGTGAATGCCGAATGGTGATTTTCCAAATTGGTTTATTTCTTATAACTGCATAAATAAACTCCCTGATTTTCTCTTAGGCTTATTTGGACCCCCTAATAATATTAAAGAATCAAATTTCAGTTTGGACCAGAATTTAATGATAATTTTGACACTGTGTTTTAATGGTTGAGATTTGATTTGAATGTTAACAAAAAGAAATACTATAATTAAGTTAATTTAATTGAATAGACTTCTATCATATTAATACGCCACAAAAAATAATGGAATCAATTTTGCTGTCATGAATAAGTACACAGTTAACAGTTGGCATGACACGCAGCTTTGCTGTGCGCAACTTTGAATAAAGGGTTAATTAAAGAAATTAAGTGATTATCTTAAAAGATTTTAGAGAAAAAATTATTTATTATTTAATTAATCAAAAGAGAAAGGGCCCAAATTAAAGAAAGGGATCGATTAATAGAATCATGAGATGGTCGTCGCCCATTATATATTAATATTCCCTTTATCTTTTGTTTGAACTTTTCCAGTCTTTTATACATTCAGGGCTCGTTTGGTAGGGGTGATTAGGGTGTATAATATGTCTATAACACCCTAATATCTTGTTTGGTATAAAGTATACGGCCCTTTATAAAGTTCGGGTCCGTATGAATAATACTTACTTTTTTTTTTTTTTTTGAATAACATTACAAATATTAATACTCACACACCCCACCTAGAGTTTTTTTTGTGGCCGAAATCTCGAGCCTACCTATTGGTCAATGACGAATAACCACTCCACCACTAGGCCATCCCCACTGGGACAATAATACTTACTTTTGTTGTTATGTATACTACCTATGAGGTGGTATAAATAATACTGCAACTAATTATAGCAATAAATTACAATAATTACTATGTGTTGCAGAGAATTTAATACTTCATACCAAACGGAATATTAATTCTTTATATTTATAAGACATCTCAGTCAAACATATCAGGCCTTATCCCATACTTTGTACCAAACGAGCCCTCAAACAAGAAATGGAATTAATGAAAATAAATACATATAAATAAGAAAGAAAAAAAAAACAAAAATGAGAACAAATTCCATTTTAGTTTGGGCTTTCAATTATCTGCGTCACCAAACAAACAGGGCGAGAATTTTGGTATCATACGCAAAAACCGTTTGGTCAATTGGCCGTTTAAAATGACTACATTAATGATTCCATCACATGCAGCTTCGATCATAATGTTTACGTACCCACTATTATTTATCATTTTCATTTTCCAAATACGTATAATTAATTTCTTTTTCGTTTTTTTTCTCCGGTCCTATCAAATGTTTTCGTCGTTGTATTGGAATATAATCCCAAGTAATTTGCAGAAATTAACATGCACAAAAATACGATGATATTACATCATTTATATATTCTTGGGGTTCTTGTGAAATTAGTTTGATATATTCTGTTGGTGCAAGATGTGGACTATAAAATATTGTCAGTTTTTTAGATAAAAAATATTTGTGGCCTTGTTTGACGAGATGCGTTGAGCCGATGTGCAAGTTGTAACAAAAATATATGGTCAAAACATATTCTTATATATTGATGTTCTCGTTCATGTCACAAAGTATATAAATGACACAGTTTTCTTTTTAGGCGAGCTGATTTGGAAAAGTTATATGCAACCGTAAGGAAAGAGATCATCATCATGTCTTATATTGTCATCTTTGGTGTAGAAAGAGCTGAGATATGAATTAACATAGATTATTTATGAAAATCTACATAATAAGGAAAGTCGATCTACAAGTTAAAGATTTTATCTATGAAGGAAAGTATATATCATGCTTGGGCTTAATAAGGACTTGAAATTTATTAAAAAAGACAACTTTCAGTGTGCGTGTGTTAGCCTAGTGGTAGAGTGGTTAATGCTCGGGCCAAAGATCATGGGTTCAAATCCACCGTTACGCGGCCTTTAAAATTTCTTGTAATGTTTGTTAAAAAAAAAGATAACTTTCCTTCAGAAAGGTTGGGGATTGGGGATTGGACTTGAGGAGTATTATCGTCACGTAATGCAGTGCAAAGAATATTTTATAAATGATTTTTTTGCCAACAAATTATATTAAAACGACATTGTTTTTTTTTTTGGGAAGCTATTTTCACGTTAAAAATGTCGTTGGCCTTGTCGGTTTCTTTTCACATGAGAAATTTTGGGGATGTTAAATAAGGTAAAATCGAAGGTTTGTGTCATTATTACAGATATCTAAAATTTGTTTTAATTTACAACTAAGGTCAAATATAGTTATCTCCTTGTTGTTGCTAATATAATACGAGGTCTACGGAGGTTGATGGGGTAGTTACTGCAGTTAGTAGCAAAGTATCTAACTCAATCGGCAAACATCTTTCCAAACTGAGTTCTGGGCCAATCAAAATTATTAAAGCTTTTCAAAGAATGATTTCAATGAAAAAAAAAAAAGGAAAAGCTAGCTTTTCCAAGAATAATCAAACCTGGTAAGCATCAAAGTAATAGCTAATAATATATCGAAAGACTATAAAAGATTATAATTATAATTAATTATCACTAAGAATATAATTATAATTCGATACTGGTGCGGGTATCAAAATGATTCTCTAATCTCTTCAAGATATCATTGTAATAATATAACGAGTATTGTCCTCCGTGCGATGCACGTATAAGAGATATGTCATAAATTTAAATAATAAAAATATTTTAATTTAAAAAAAAATGAGTTAATAGGTTAAAAATCTAAAGAGAATAACAAAATAATTCAATAAGAACCAAAATAATAATTATTCAAAACACACATATTCAAAAATTATAAAATATTTTTAGATTTATTTCAAAAAATATACTCTATTTTAAATTGCCTAAATTCTATTTTAATTATATGTTTTATATATAATGTTGTATAGAATTTATTACCTTCAACTTTATATAATTAGTAAAATTGCCATCAAAATTGAATTGGAATTGATTTGCAATTCCACTATTTTGTTTTGATAATATATATATATATAGAAACTTTTTTTTTTTTTTTTAATTTTTAGGATAAGCAACTGAACAAAATTGAAAAACAAAATAATGTTACACGAAATATGCTTTCATTGAGAGTTGAACTCAAGACCTCCCGCTTACTAAACGGGTGCTCTAACCAACTGAGCTATGAAAGCACAGTTCTTGTCATTTCAAATTTAATATATAAATATACTTTACTTGCGATGGATAAATAATACCCCACCTTTTTAGATGGATTAGTATCCAATATTTTAATACTCCCTCCGTCCCATCCAATATGTCCTCATTTGGATGGCACGGAGATTAAGGAAAAGTTGTTTAGTAAGGGTAAAAAGATAGAAAGTGGGTAGGTCACATTACTTTTGAAGAATTTTGAAGGGTTATTTATTTCCTTTTTTAGAAGAGGACATAATGGATGGGACGTCCATTTAAGGAAATGAGGACATATTGGATGGGACGGAGGGAGTATCAATCAAGAAAAGTAAACATAACTAATTTTTGTTGATCTACAATAATTTATTAAAGTAAAGGCTTAATAATACTCCCTCCGTCCACGATAAGTGTAGTCAGGAAGGAGTGACACGGGTTTTAAGAGTGAGGGAGTGAGTTAGATAAATATATTGTGAATGGAGAATGAGATCCATGTTTATTGTGAATGGAGTTATTTCCATTTAAAAAAAGACCACATTTATTATAAATAGTCTAAAAAATAAAGAAGATCACACTTATCGTGGACTGAAGGAGTATTTTTTTTTTGTTTGGTTCAAAGGCCATTTATCCTTTTAGGTTATGTGAAGTCAAGCTCCCACAAACATGATTAGTGTACTCAATTCAGTTACAATTCTATGTCGAAATTATAACATTAGTTAACTACGAGATGAATATAATACAGTATTTTATTTTTATGACTATATTTTAAAATCTTTATAACGTTAATTAAGGTAAAAATTATAGAAATGCATAGAACAAAAAATTGTTGGATAGGACAAATCTTACTTGTTTTGATAATATTTAAGTGTATATAATGGTTTAGAACAATAATTGATGAGTATTTTTATACTTTTTAAGTAACAATAATTATGTAATGACAATTATAAACTTTTCAAAAGTTCGTATAATACTCCTTCCATCCCTCAAAACTGTGGTGTATTTTTGATTTGTTGTGAGGTATAAAATATTAGTTGAACCACACTAACTTGAGACAGAGAGAGTATAACTTTCATTCATGTAACATGGCATGTGATTTTTGATTTCATTTTGGTAATCTTACACTTATTTGTTATGATTTACTATCATGAATTTATGGATGATTCTTTTCCAAAAAAAAGTTATTATGAATTATTATTTCATATCATATACTCCCTCCGTCCACGATAAATTTGCCACAATTTCCTTTTTGGTCCGTCCACAAAAAATTTGCCACATCCATTTATGGTAATAGACCCCACACACCTCACTTACTTTTCCACTCACAACACAATTTAAAACTATATAAAAGTGGGACCCTTATTCCACTCATAATACAATCAACCAACAAATTATTAAAACCCGTGTCATCCAGAATGTGGCAAATTTATTATGGACGGAGGGAGTATTTAATATAGAAATATACATCATGTACAAATTTTTGTGAGCTTGGATTCAGATATCAGATATGAATACTAGCTGACAGCTAGGCATAAGTTTTTGTCAAAAGTTATACATGATACACTGTGTGACAGCTTGGCGTAGGCAAAAGTTTTTGTCAAAAGTTATACATGATACATTTTATACAAAAATAACATAACTATATATATCTTCAATGAGTTTAAAGTTTTTAATACATAGGGACTGAACAATTTGGCAATTTACACGTTCTAACTAAGAGTTGCAATTTTTTATAATAGTCTTAAGGCGCCGACGAACGAGCATGGGCTCGACCATCTCAGCCGAAAAGCGAGGGGGACGACTGAAAACAATCCTCTACTGCACCACCTGCTCGACAGCACAAGCCGGGAAGGCTGATTAATCACGTTCTTTCAGGTCGAGCAGCCGTGATTCATCCACCAGACTTGGTTTCATGTCTCCTTAGAAATCTCTCTCTCCCCCTTATCTCCAAGCAGAAAATGTTACCAGAGCTCTATTTTTCCATCCAAGATAAAGAGCACCATTGCCCTCTGCAAGTGTGTAATTTCGGTTATATTCTTTCAACACATCTCTTATACAAGTGCTGACTGATGAAGGGAGTTGAATTGGTGAGAATCCAGCCATTGATAGTCTTAACCTCCATTTACCAAAGAGCTCGTGCCTCTCCACCCGCTCGTTCCCCTCGCAAGCTATTATGTTGACGACATCCTTCGCCACGCAGTGTTCCTCTGCGTTAACCCGTTGCTTGTCATCTCTCGACAATGCTGCTGCATCTATGGACTCAAATATCGCTGTATAATAATCCAGAGTCTCACGTAACCGTTGGGAGAAAGTAGCAGTGTTCGTGTTGGATTCCTGCTCAACAAGTGTCATCATCTTTGGAGACAAACTCTTAACCAGTCTGAGGAGGCGGTCTCGATGGTTGGTAGTGCTCACACTCTCGTCAGGTATGTGATGCAGCACGTAAGGAAAGTTAACGGCCAATGCTTCCCCGTGTCGTACCTGAAGATTCTCAAGTTGTAGATCACACCCTGATGTTGCTGCGCTGTGGAATTCAAAAGGTACTCCACATGACTCAGCTACTTCGGCTAATCTCTGACCGACTAATTCCAGCCCTCCGCCACGAGCATGAGCTGATTCAGGATCATCTACACCTGTAATCCGGACATATGGTGGACCACCAGGTCGACGAGAGAGGGCCTGAATGAAAGTGAACCATTGACTGCCCTGTGCAATCTGAAAATCAATGATGTGGATTCTTTCTTCATTTTCCATGGCTTCACCAATGACAACATTTGCAGATGTATAAGCAAATTTGTAAAATGGGCAGATTTGAGAAAGCAACTGCATGTGAGACATCAAGTCGGGACCTGATGGTTCGCTGCACTTCAATTTTTGGCAAATTAAGCTTCCAGATGAGAGCAATCTTGCCCTGAGCGCTTCCAATATGTATGCTCCTAATCTCTGTAAAGGATCACCCGATACTGAAACCCTTTTCTCTAATATGTCCATCAGAGTTTCAGCAGCTGAGGTTGCAATCTTTCTTTCACAGAAAGGGACAATATCAGCTTCAGATACTACTTCAGCACAGGCTATGAGCAGTTGTTTCAAGTCCATGTTAGGGGCCATCTCTAGGATCTGATGGTGCCTAGTGAAGTAAGAAGGCTGCACGAATCCATCAGTTAAGGAGCCATTATAAGCAATATCACGTTCAGATCCCAGGAACTCATTCCTCAACATCCATAGTGCATGCATCAAATTGTTCTCATCATCGGCTCCAAAAGAATCATTCAAAGATGAAATATAAGTTTTATGCGATGAATGATGGACGTCAGACACATATGAATGAGAAAATTGAGGTGAAAAGGGACTCATACTGGCAGAGACACTCGCAGTTGAAGGTGAACTGTGGACAGCATAATCATTAACTGGTGTTGATTCCAGAGTGTAGAATTGTTCAGCATAAGCCTGAAAAGAAAGTCCCGTACCCTGGCTCTTACTAGGCAGATGGTGAGAATTATGGGCACTTGAACATGCTAGTGCTTCCTGGGATGCCTGCATCTCAAGAAAGGCTTTTATCAACCACTTCTCAGGGAACTTGACTCGGAGCCTTCTTTTGACTACAACTCTATCAAAAAGAACAAAGACAGATTAGATCTACCATTCAATAGAACAACAGGTCAATACATTTTAACAATAGGAAGTCTGAGCACCAAAATAAACAAAGAGCCTTGCATACACTCTCTCGTGGGTAGGTCAGCAAAGATGTCAAAATTGCAAAAACATTAAATACAAGCAACTTCACACACATAATTGCTATCAAGATACAGCAAACCTAATGAATGAAGACCTCGTTTGATTTGATTGATAAAATAATCCAGCGTAATCAAATACTTGGTTTGAATGATTTAGCCTTTGATGGATAACTAGGCCCGTGATCCTATCCACCAATTGATTGATAATTTATCCTCCCAAATTTGGGGTGATTATTAATCAACCATACAATCCATCCAAAAGTACCCTAATCCTAATCCTAATCCTAATCCTAATCCTAATCATTCAAATCCAAACACAAAATTAAAATAATCCAAACAATGCAATCCTATCCTATCCTATTTTATCAATCACATCTTCTAAACCAAACAAGGCCGAAGAGGCATATTATCCAACTCTCACAGTCAGCTCTGCGGATCAAAGCAAGGAAAAAACAAATAAGGTTGAAAACTTTTACAAACTACTCATGCTCCCTTCCCTTGATTAGAAATAATGAAACTCGCACGAAGAAAAGTATATTATCTTATTACAGATCACGCATTAATGAAACTAAATGTATTTAATACTATAACTGCATCTTTGGGAGAAATTTAGCCTCTTGCTTTAACTAATTGCCCCTTCTATTACATGTTTATTGAAAGGGAAAAAGGAATGTGTTCTTATCTTCGACCAGCTAGCAAATCCTTTATTTTTCTCCTTATTTACTCATGAAGATGAATCTATAATTTCCAGTTTGAAGCTTAACTTCTAAAGATCAAAGGGTTCAAGCGGCAATTGCAGTTGTAAATAGCAAGAATGGGGCATCTAGTTTACATTTAAGTCCTAACTGTTTGTCTTTGCCGTCTTACAATCTTACCAAGGTCGCAGCTTTATAAAGTTAGATTCATAATCAAAGAGATGACTAACTTCATAAACATAATTTCTATTATAAGGACCAACTAAAATTACAAGTACAAAATCAAATAACCAACATACATTAGAAGCAATATAGAGGATATCATATTGGACAAACTATAGGTGATGTACCAACAGCAACATGAATTCTTCGATTTTTACAATAAATCGATGGATAAAAGCTCTGTATCTTGAGCTAAACAAATCTAATAATCTATTCATTTACAGGCAAATAAACATCCACCCCTCCACCAAAAAAAAATAGGAGAAAATGATAAGGTAAAATAAGACTAGATACCGTGATTCTTGATTATGAATTCAGATAATCTAAAATAAAAGGTAGAATTGAAATTTTGGTGACACGTATTGATGCTTGAACAGCTGAAATATCTCAAAGGCAGAATAAATTCCTCCACCACTTCAAAATTTCACACCTAATCAATTTTCGCAGGTAAAATCTTCACAAACAAGAAGTACTAAGATTCCGAAAAACAAAACTTCTAAAAGGCGAAAATTGAAAACACTCACAAACAAAATCATCTTTGACCTAGACTCTCAAAAACCATATCAGATTACAAACTCTAACCGACATAACTTGGAGAGATTAGGTTGCCAAAACATACCTCTGATAGAAAAATCTCGAACGTTCGTGTTGATTTATGAATTGTCAAACACAGGTAGAGAGAGAAAGAGAAGATCGTCTTGCCTTGCAGTCAAAACTATATGAAATTGAAGAGAGGGAAAGAGCGTGTCGTTTCTTATATAGTTGTTGAGAGAGAGAAGCTGCTAGCCTACTACGTAAAAGTCCCCGGGGGAAGTGTACTGGAAATGGAACCAGCGTGTGATATCATTTCGCACGTGTGCACGCGTATTTGTAATTTTTTTTTCTTTTGGAGATAAAATATTGGAGACATCAGATTTGATTTCAAATTTTCAACGACCGTCTCATAATTAGACGGATAAAAATATGACATCAAATTTATATTTATTGACGTATACATAAATCATAATCATAAATACACTATTTGACATAATTTTGGATCAGTATATTTACGCCTCGTTCGGTCCCACATACGACTACTCTTTCTTTTTATATTAGAATGGAAAACAACTATTTTAACCAAAGTTTTTTTTTTTTTAATTTGGGACAACCCTATGACAGTGTTGTGTTATTCTCAAATTAAATAAGTTATTAATGTAAAAATATATCATCAAATTTGAAGAACACAATTATGTTAACGATATGGATCTGTCATGCCTTAGATATCATTAGATAATCCGCCGTAAATTTTATATGTTAATTTTTCTTTTTTTATTTTGTGGATTTTGTATGCTTTCATTTGTCAATTGGATCCTTGTGTTTGTGGCTAATGACTGGATGAATCTTATCTTTATTACTATAAATTTCCAACTTTAATTCAGATGGAAGTAAACGACTACTCCCTCTATCCCATGAATTCAATCTCACTTTCTTTATTTAATTAGCTGTCCAATAAATTAGTCTGATATTTAAAATAGAAACTACAATACTTCATAAAAATAATAAACACCTTAATAACTTTTAAATTACACAATATAACATGCAAAAAAGTTGTTTTCTCTATTATGTTCCTCAAGATTTGAGGAAATATTCCCAAAAAAACTATGGATTAAAAATCGTAAACCTACTCCATCAAAAACTATGATAATCAACTTCAAAGTATCTGATACTTTCTTTTTCTTTATTGCCGCCCCCTTGTCTTTTTTTTTGTTTTATATTATTAGACCATCTCACTTTTTCTGCTATAAACATGTAAAAATATCAATCCATCCATGTTAAAGCAAAACAACCTCATTAATAGCAATTTTGAGTGAAAAAGTTGTTGGGGCTGTAACTGAAAAATAATTACAGTTAGTAAATGAAGTAAAAGGATTCAAAAGCTTGTGTTGCAATTGCAGGTGGAATCTAAATTTGTGGGGAAGTTCCAACGTGAGGGAAATGCATTGAATGCACGCATCAGATGCGTCCACGTCGCCTTCCCTCTTTTTCAATTTTATTTCGATTTTTCATTTTTTTTTAGTAGTTTAAATCTTAACCATTCTGGTTTTTCAATAGATTTCGCCATTTTATCTAGCATTTTCAACTATGCTACGGTTACGACCAATAGTTTAAGTTTTTTTTTTTTAAATAGTTTTCAACACAACCCTCAATGTCTGGTGCATGTCACTCACCGCAAACCTTCCGAGCAGCGGATACTGAGAGAGAAAGTCTCCACCGCCATCGACTTCGTGGGAATCATCTTCACCATAAGATATTTAATTTTATTTAATAAGCAAATGATAATATTTTATTTAAATAACAGAAAATTTAACTATTCCGTTAAATAAGGACAGATTGAAATAAAAATTATAAGTACAAAGATTTCTTAAAACGAAAAAAATTATAGTGGACATAATCAAAAAAAAAAAAACAAAAGTACAGGACCTAATAATGTATTATGCCTTTGAAAATTAAGGATTAAGTTAGTCTAATTAAATCCATAAACTATGCTCTCTCATATTCAAAATGTAAGTCTTTTTAGAGTTGTGCACACAAATTAAAAAAAATATTTTTATCAAATTTACCCTTAATAAATTATGAATTGAAATTAGTATATAGTAAAAATGTGAGTTTCCAGGTGAGTTAATTAGGGGTAATTATGGATTTAGAAGGTGAAAAAAGCTAGAATGACATTTATTTGTAAAAGTTATAATAAAAACCTAAAAAGACTTACATTTTGAATAGGAGGAAGTACTCATTTTTTAATTGTTTTCCAGAAAAAAAAAACTAAAATTTTAGTGTAAATACACGAACTTTAACCCTTTCTTAATGATGTGGATGGTTCGAGATCCACATAAAGTAAAATGTATGGAAATAGGTGAAATATACCTAGAAGTATGGATTGAAAGGGAACAACCGGTCACAAGTGAATTCCTCATCGTGGGCTTGCCTGAGATTTGCAAAAACAAGTCGGAGGTGGCTAGATGTGAACACTCCAATGCTCAAGTCAGTGCGAGTAGTTTTCAAAGATTTATAAAGCAATAAACTTGCATACGTAATGAGTATATTATAGTTTTACTTGTATGATAGTTTTTTTGGTGCTAGAATCTCCATCAAATCCTACTTTTTATTTCTTGAGAGTTGGGCTTCGTCCAACAAATTAGTTGGCTCACTTAAATGTTTCATCATTTTGTACCATGGCGGAACCACTTGAGAAAGATGGGGGAGGGGGCTTAAGTCCCGGCCAAATTTTTGTTTTTTGTTTTGTTTTTACGTACTTTATATATAAATTAGGCCAAAATGCATATAAATTCCTGACTTTTTCTCAAATTTTGGTTTAATTCCAAACCTTTTAATTTTTGCAAAATAAATCTCCACCTTTCAATTTTGCTTAATGTTCTCCCGACGATGAATTTGGGTGAAATTCAAAGTGACGTAGCGTTCAAAACGATGTCGTTGGATTCGGGGTCGGGCGTCGGAGGGATCCGCGACAATCTCGATTCGAAGCAGGTGAAGAACAGCCGCCGTTTTGAACGCCACGTCACTTTGAATTTCACCCAAATTCGTCGTCGGGAGAACATTAAGCAAAATTGAAAGGTGGAGATTTATTTTGCAAAAATTAAAAGATTTGGAATTAAATCAGAATTTGAGAAAAGGTCAGGAATTTCTATGCATTTTAACCTATAAATTATAAAATATTTTGCATAAATTGTCGTGCAAAAGCTCCGGCCATCAAATTGAATCACAAATTGCATGAAAACACAAAAATTTAGAAAAAGTTAGAAAAAATAGTTACGTCAATGATTTTTTCTGCCTACACCACGTGCACTGATTTTGTCCACACCAACACCCGAATTTCTCCTAAATTGAAATTATTTCGAAATTAAAACTGGTGTGACAAAACTGAAACTGAAATGACAAATATATTAATCAAAACAATACCATTTAATTTTATTATTAAAATAAAATAAAATAACACTCCCTCCGTCCCACCAAATATGGCATGTTTTCCATTTTAGGTCGTCCCACCGAATATGTCATGTTTTTTTTTGGGAAAGAATTAGAGCTTATTTTAAACTAAAAAAGCACTTTAGCCGTACATTGTTGACCAAAAAAGCACTTTATTAACTAAAAAGTTACTTTATTAACACTTTATTACACCTCATTCCCTTTTTCTTAATCTCCGTGCCGAAAATAAATAGGTCATATTCGGCGGGACGGAGGTAGTAATTTTTTTCCAACTCATCCCCCCCCCCCTCTCTCTCAAACTCTTATTAATCATTGGTAGTTTGATTCGCTGAATTCACGAAACAAGTTACCGTCTTTATGGATTTAACAAAATAAGCTTCGTTGTAAAGAAACTAAAGTGAACATGGATTAACCGACTAATACTTGAAAAGCGCTGCAAATTAACTTTGTATTATTTTCAACAAAACCTACGCCTTTTTAAATAAACATTCTGTAAAATTTAAAATCAAAAGCTTCAATCATTAATCATCTTCCATTCTTCAGTAAGAAATGGGAGCATAAAAGGTTTTTAAAAAATATTTTTAAGTAACCCTAAATCAGAAAAACACAGAAGCAAAATATAAAGAGGAAAAGGGAGATATCCCGGCAACGTACCACAATTAACTAGTGCGCTCTCTCTCGAAGGCAATATTGAAAGAAAGAGAAAGAGAGAAAGGAAAAAAGATTCAGATTTTTTTAAGAGGTAATATAGTGAAATGGCATTATCCCTCTTAAAAACACAATAGTTGGGACAAAGTTGAAAAAACACAAAAAATGACACTTTTCAAATATTTTGGACCCTTCTACCCTTACTACATGTGAAAGGTCAAAACCAATTTTTACCCCATTTTTCATTTCAAAAAACTACTTTCTCTCTCTCTCCAAAATTCTCTCTCCACTTCTTCTCTCTCACGCGACCCCTCACATTCCTCCTCCAAAACTCCGCCCGCCCCGCCACCGTCTACGTCATTCTCCGCCCATCCCCGCTATGCTCTGCAACTCACAGCGCCACCCACCGTCCAGATCCAAGCACCGTCGGAAAATCCTAGATCTCTCTTCTTCTCTTTTTCTCTTGTTTTCTCTCTCTCTCTCTCTCTAGAAAATCCTAGATCTCGTCTGAAATCCTAGATCTCTCTTTTTCATATAGTTTCTAGTGATTTTATGGTGTATTTGGGTTAATTGCTGGGTGATTTTGGTGTATTTATGGCAATGTTTTAAAAACCAGACCGGAGATCGAACCGGTGAGGCTTCCGGGTCATGGTTCAACCGTGTTTGAACCGTTTTAATCGAACCGTTCAATAAATAAATAAAAATAATAATTAAATAAATAATAAAATGTTAAAATATTCATGATTTTATAAGAAATACTATTAAAATCCATCATAAATATATTTATATTTTTCATGTGTAGATATTCTTAATAAATATATTCAAAATTTATACATTAAAAATATATTTGGTATCTAAAATAATTGATAATCGAAAAAAAAACTATAATTAAAATTTAGACATACTTTTATAGTATTCTGAATTAATAATAATAATAATAATAATAATAATAATAATAATAATAATAATAATAATAATAATAATAATAATAAATGTTGAATATTAAACAAGTGTGTGGGTTGGGAGAGTTGGTTGAGACCTTAGACTAACATATATCTGTTCGCTGTCAAAAACCAATTGACCGAGATAAGCAGTCTGAATATGCATATTCGTCCCGCATATAGCGTCAAGTTACATTGGTACTCAGTACGAAAATTTATATTCGTATCCGCATATAGCACAATTAGTTAATATGTACGCGGTACGAAAATATATATTCGTACCAGTTACGCAGTACGAATATACGTATTTGTCCCAATAAGAGGTAAGAAATTACATATTCATATCGGAGTATGCTGCAATTGGTACGCGATACGAAAAAATGTATGATCGTACCAACTGAAACCAATTGTTACTCTTACACCAAAAATCGTCGGAAAAAATATTAGCAAACTTCGCAGGAAACAAAATACACTACAATCACCGAAATCTGTCTATCAAAACAGATCGAAAAAAAAATGTTGAGATAGGTAGTAGGTATAGCGACTGTACGAGATGGGAGAAAATAAATGGACGATGGAGAAAATAAATGGACGATGGACGGAGAAGAAAAAGAGAAGAAAGGAGAGAGGAGAGAGAAAAATGTGAGGGGGGAGAGAAAAGAGAAGAAAGAGAGAAGAAAGGAGAGATGAGAGAGAAAAAAGTGAAAGAGAAAAAATTAAATACGCATCAGGTGGTGGGAAGAGAGAGGAAAGAGAAAAATGTGAGTTTGATGGAAAGTAAGGGTAAAAGGGTCTAAAAAATTTCAAAAGTTTTTTGTGTAATTTCAAACTTTTGCCAACTATTATGTTTTGTTAAGTGAAAGTGTCATTTTATGAGTTCACTCTTTTTTTTATCCATCTAGACATCAAAATATAATTTCCGCATGATTTTGTGCTCGAGTCTAGACTCATGTTTTATGCTAAAAATTAATATTCTGATCAAACCGGATTATTACTCTTTTGAGCCAAATATAAGTAGTCCACCAAACATAAGTAGTCCAAATATGTTTGGCTCAAAAGAGTAATAGTCCGGTTTGGTCCGAAAATTTATTTAACTAGTCTATCATTGAACGGATAACATCTTTACACTTATTCACATTTTATCCGTGTAATGATAGATTAATACTAAATTAATGTTAGATTCCATTGATTTTTACCCATTTTTAAAAATAGAAGCTTTCATATGTAGGGACTATGGTATCTAAAATATGTTCACACGCATAAAAACATTGATGTGCATGACATTAAGAAAGAAAAAAACTTAACAGTTACAAAATCATGTAGTGCTATGCATGTTTGGGTATGAACATGCCATAAACATGTAAAACACCTGGGTGCAGACAAGTATCAACCCACGCATTGTCTAAATACGTATATAATATCTAGTCTTAATGTTCTGACCATATTTGGACATTTCCAAGAAGGATTATATATATCTACTATTACAATTTAGGCAAAAACTCCAGTACAACCAAATGCACCGTGTGGTTGGTGGTAATTAAAGGATAATTAAGGAAATTATAGGATAATTAAATAGATTACGGCTACTAAGAATAATTAATATTAATTAATTTTAATTAGAATTTACTAAACCTGAATTAGGATAATTCATTAAGTCTTAGTTAGAATTAATTAAATATTATGTAATTGAAAAATAAGAATAGATTGCACCAGCTGTACGATGAGATCCGGCGCACCAGAAACTCAACAACTAATTATGTAGAGGGGACCGGTGGGGGGGGGGGGGGGGCTCTTCATCTCCCATGCATATAAAAATCCAGATGCAAATCCTATCAATAACGGCAGTATCTGCAGCTTTGATCTCGGCATGCCATTCCCTTCCAAATTGCACAAAGACAAGAATATGAATCGAGCAAGACTAAGACAGAGAGAGAATGTTTTGTTGTTTTTCCAATTATCAAGGTGCATTAGAGGGAATGTTACACGCTACTTTTATATTATTTAAAAAATTACATCATAGTACCATTATAGTTCCATCAAAAAATCATAACCTCCTTAGATTATTCCCACTTCTAATGCTTGTCCTTTTCCTCTTCCCTTTTTTCCGCCTACATCCACAAACTACAATCCAACCCCGTCACACCATATATAATACTCATAATAAATTCAAATAGAAGGCTCCCGTATGAAATATTGGAGTTGGGGTAAAATTAACATTTTGTGGGCATCGATATATCGATAAAGAATTTGAATATTAATTTCCTAGCTCTCCAAGCATCTCAATGAGCCCCAGAGTCTCCCGCAGCCGTTGTTCAAGGTGCACATTAGGTAAACATATATGCTCTCTTGTCTAATAATATGCAAAATATATGTACATGTGAGGTAAATCAAACTAGAATGTACGATATGCTCGACCTATAAAGTGTAGGTGAAATTCGAATTTAAGAACTTAATTTGAGTACAAATTAAAATACCCACTCGTATATATGACTTTATTATGCCTCGATCATTAGTAACAATGAAAGAAACTTGTTTATAATGTCCATCACCCCCATCATATCATCCACTACGTACTCCCAAGACCATTAGTCCATATGACAATATTTATAAGAAGATTAACCATAATAGTGTAACTCATTAGTCAATACGTACGTAGGGACCATTTTCATCTGTTCCAATAACAATGTCTCATTCAAAAAATGGAAACAAATCACTTTTCAAAAGGTTTGGGACTCACCACTTTTTATTTTTTTACTTAGCTTGTTTCTTAATAGCCGTGCCCAAAACAAGGGGAACCTAGCTTGCTATTGGAACGAAGGGAGTTTATCATATATGTCTATGACAACAAATTTATAAGCATATTTTTCAAGACCTTACGAAAATATTGGTTACGACAATAGTTGTTTTAGGTTACGACAACAGTTAATAATCGTTGCCTATGAATGTTTTTCTTGTAGCACTAATATGGGTCACTCTCACATGAAGCAGATTGTAGTAATTAAGTACACGAGGCATCAATTGATCGTAGATCGTAAATTCAATTTCCATAAATGTCTCAAATCTCAATAGAATAATACTGTTATTGAGCACCAGTACTGGCGGAACAGCAAAAAATATATGCCAACTTGCAGGGGTCTAACTTATAATGTCTAAAAGATAAAGTAGAATTTTAAAATAAATTAGTTAGAAGTTAATGACAGTTTTACTGCAATCAATTTTTTTTTCTTTTTTTAATTGTGTCACAACATGTGACATTTGTTATAAAAGTGTTCAATCAAAGAAAAAAAAATTAAACCATATTAAATAATGAACAAGGTACGTATAGCTTAGCTTAGAAAAAAATTCATAACTCAATCCGCCGTTTTCCAGTTACGCCTTTATATTCACATTACGAATAACGAAATACAATTTAATAAGATATAAATAATTACGATATATGTCTAATTGCATAATTTAATTAGTAACAAATAGCAATTCTGATGTTATAAAACAATCAAGAACTTGTAGCAATTTATATGTATATTTTCAATTTTTATCAAGTGCATATAATTATCAAAGTACCCTTGATTTTATTTTTTATTTTTTATTTTTTCCAAAATTCCAATAAGGCCCAGTGCTCCGGGACCCTACCCTCTCTCCTCCGTCCCCGCTAACAACAATCTTAAAAATAAATTTTCAAAGACACTATAATAGTTCACATGGAAAAAAATTCAAATTCTTGAAAGGCGCCAAAAACATAATTATTGAGAAGAGAAATGAAAAGAAGGAAAAATGTAAAGAGAAAATTAGAGAAGGAAAAAGTTGCATGATGTGCATCCCATCTTGTTCATAGCTAGGCTCATTTATAGAGAGAGAGAGAGAGAGAGAGAGCATCAATCAAAGCTAGCTAGCTTACTATATATTCCTCCAAACACACCCTTCCATGTGCTAGTTTTAACTCCCTCTTTTGGAATTTTCTCATCAACCACTTTCCTTCTTTACCTCTCCCCCCACACTAACACTAAGATCGTACTTTGCAAGATTGGCTCCTCATCCTCTTCCTCTTGTATCTTCCGCATTTTCCGCCGATTCTCCCTTCTTCTTTTCCTCATCTAACCTACCGCTCTCTCTCTCTATATATACCCAAAGAGAGAGAAAGAGATAGCCATGCAGCTTAATTGCAATATACTATATATATCATCGATCTTAATTCATCCTCTTCATCAGTTAAATTAACAATGGTGAGGGACGCGGATCACACTCTTTCTTCCATTGCTCTACTGCAGGAGAGGTTCAGACAGCTGCAGAGAATGAAAGAGTTAAGACAGGAGAGAGAACTAATGAGGTTAAAGTTGTCCGATTCTGAAAGATGCACCACTACTCGGCGCTTTGCCGATTTTGCAGGTGGCGCACGGCCGTCTCCTCCTCCTCCTCCTGCTCCGCCTCATTGCCAGCT
This sequence comes from Agastache rugosa, assembly GCA_031470985.1. Lineage (NCBI taxonomy): Eukaryota > Viridiplantae > Streptophyta > Magnoliopsida > Lamiales > Lamiaceae > Agastache > Agastache rugosa. The sequence continues at coordinate 10,475,465 of CM062605.1, read as the reverse complement.
TGCGCTGTCGCTGTGGCCGGATTCACAGCCAGAGCGCGCGGAATCGAATACTGTGAAATCGTGTAAATCTATTCCCGCTCCCTTCAATCTTTATGAGACTAATTCTCACAGCGAAATCGATACTTCTCTACGTCTCTGATCATAACGACCTCTACCCTTATAATTTGTTTATTTTTTTCTTTTCTATTTTCTTTTTTTTGTATGTTTGGGCTATGTTGTGAACATGCGTGAATGCAGAGATATAGCTTGGGAGAGCTAGATTCGAAATTCGGACGAAATACAAATTATAAGATTTGAAAAAGAAAAAAAAAATCGGATGGAGATGATCGTAGCTTCTCTCATATGTACGTATGGACGTCGGAGTATTAATATTATCTATAATAAATTAATCTTTGCCTTGTATATATTTTGTTTATTTTGTTTAATAACAAGGTAAACTCGCAACCTTTCTTATGTGGAGTATAATATTCTCTAAGCTACGAAGAAGAGGCATATGATGCCAAGAATGTTTATGTGATAGTTTCGATCTATAAAATATAACTAAATGTTATTGTTTATGTTATTATTATTATTTTAGAATTAGAATCGGATTGTGTATTTTCTTACACGTCTTTATTGTGTATGTCTATATATTAATAAAATTAAAAATTCATATTAAATTGTCAATAGCATACAATGACATGAAATTCTCTACATATTCTAAATATATCTTAATTAATACATTAATTGTAATCAAATACTTAAATTGGAATTCTGATAATTTCTTTGGTATTTTAAAATACAAAGATAAAAAAATGTGTACTCATTTTCCTTATAATTACATTGTTAGAAATCATATTATCGTATAACATACTTTCATGTCAATCAAACGAGCCTATATAGTCATTGTACATTCTCAGAAATCATATTCTCAAATACCATATACTCCCTCCATCCCAGAAGAACATGCATTGTTTTCTTTAATTTTTCATTTGTCCCAAAAGAACATGCATTTTCCATTTATAATAATAAACCCCTCGGTGATTACTCTTCTAATGTGGACTCTTTCTCCACTCACACTACACTCTACAGAATTTTTTAAACTCGTGTCGTTCCAACCAATGCATGTTTTTATGAACGGAATGAGTATTACTTTCATATCAATCAAACGAGCCCATAGTGATTGGCAAAATGCCACTTAAGACTTAAGAGCATTCATAATGGTAAACCTCAAAAGTTGGTTCTTTCACTGCCACATCGCATAATGATCCATTTCATAAAACATTCACAATGGTCATAGGTTCTTGACAAGGTTCTTCACTACTCATGCATGGACCCCACTATATCAATACACTCTTATTGGGAAAATTAAGGTTTCGATTTGATACCAAAACCCAACTGATTCTCCAACCGAATAGATGATCGCATCAACCTAAATAGTGTTTTCCAGCTCGCTTGTTTTCCAAATAGAAGACAAAGAATCGACCAGTGTTTACAAATGAGTCTCTAGCAAAAGACAAGACGGCGTCAATCTTCACCGAGTGATCCAAACAGAGCTCGATCAAGTCGAAGAGAATTCGAGCCGAGTTCAAAACACAAATGTCCAAATTGTACAGAACAAATGGAACTATCTCCGAAGACTTCACTTCAAGATACCCACTGCGAATTCAAAAGCCAGCTCTAAAGGCAGAAGATCCCGGAATCAGAGGAAGTCAACCTACCTCGACCAATGAGGGATTGCCAAATCAGCATCCTAGACTTCAGAACCTAGGATGTGACACAAATGAAGACAGGTGAAAATACGCCTAACGGCAGATCTTGCATTTAAGAAGAATAGGTAAGATTCAAACGACTCCTCCAACGGCTAGTCTTGAATCTCTACCTATATAAACCCGTCTTCATCCTCAGGATCAGATACGAAAAACTCACTACAAGCTTTCATTATCTGAAATCATCATTCCTTCAAAAGCTCTCAAGCAGTTCTCCATAGATCAAAGAACACTTTATCTTAAAGTGTTTCTAGTTAAGAAACTGCTTAGTTTTTCGTCTGTTCCCTAGGCCAAACTCATTGTATATCTTAAGCCTAGATTTCGAACGAGTTTATCATACTCTAAAGTTCTTAATTGTAAGAACTCGTTCATAGTTGGAACCCCATACCCAAACCCAAACCCAGAAAGGTTAGGTAAAGGTACGCTTGCTCGAAGCGTGTAATTCGAGTGGTTAGGTTCTTCAGTACCCGGAAACTGAAGGTGTAGGCTTGACAGTGCCCGCAAACTGTTGGAACACAGCTCGGGTTAGAGTTGTGAAGTTGCTTGGTACTTGGAAACCAAGTGGTAGTGGATTACCAGTGAACCTGGTCGTGGACGTAGGAGGTGTTACTCTGAACCACGTAAAAACTCGCGTGCTTCTTTCTCTCTCTCTTTATATTCAGTTTTGTACTAACTCCTTCATATCATTGCATATATGTTCAAAACTGCACACACAGCTGCTCTCCAAAGACAGCTGTGTCTCTTTAAAAGTTGCACAACTTGACTAAACTGAAAATGTAAAGTTAATCTTTTCAAACTGAGTTTTTCTAAGTAACCGAGCTAAGTTTTTAAACCACCACATTCCACACCGCCAGCTGAGTTATTTACCCAGCTGGATCGATAACTGAGCTCACCAATTCTGTGATTTAACTTGAAAAAGTTTCGAAAAATCTATTTGGTGTATTCACCCCTCCCTCTACACCAAATACCCAGCTCAGGGACCATCAATTGGTATCAGAGCAGTGGTTCAAACGACCGCTGTTTCTGAATCAAGAGATTTGTCTTGAAACTCTGTGTCAGTGGTCAACTGAACAGATCCGTTTTTTTTGAAAAACTCATACTATTACATACAACATATTTCTATGGATTCTTATCTTAACAGGAATCTTCCCACCTTCTCGGTAGACGAGTATGCAATATGGAAGTTCAGACTGAAGAGCTTTCTCTGTGCGCATCACGATATGATGTGGGACGTCATCACAGACGGACCCATCATCATCTACAAGTCAGGGAACGAGCTTGTCCCAACTCATGATGGAGGACAACCAGAATACCGGCCAATTCTCATGCCAAAGAAGGATTACTCGTCAGAAGAACGAAAGCAAGCTGGACTGGACAGCTTCGCAAGAAACACCATCTCATCAACAGTCTCAAACGCCTACCTGAGTAAGATCATCAAGTGCGAGACAGCCAAAGAGATGTGGGAAATACTTGCCAAGCTATGTGAAGGATCTGAAGAAATCAAAGAAAACAAATTCACAATAGCTTGCCAAAAATTCGACAACTTCAAGCAGCTAGCCAACGAGTCCATCGAAGCGATGGAGCTAAGGTTCTCAAACATAGTCATTGAGATAGAGACAATTAGAACTGGGAAGTATACCCAGCGGGAAAAGAATCTAAAGGTTCTTTCAGCCCTTTCAGCTGAATGGAACACATACAAGGTGGTACACGAAAGTCGAAGTGACTTAGGTGATCTTTCAACTGAAAGATTATACTCCCTGCTCAAAGCCAACGAGTACAGCTTGAAGATTACAATGAAAGAATCCTCAAGCAATCAAAAAGATGGAGAGCTGACACCTGCAACAAAGAAAATTGCGTTCAGAGCCAACTCTGAAAAATCCGCATACATACAATCAGCTGAGTCATCGAAGAAGGCTAAGCAGAACATGAGCAAGGAGGAGTTAATTGAAGAAATAGCCATGCTGGTCAAAAACTACAACAGACTCAACACCAGCAAAGGCAAATACAAGAAGTTCGCAAGAACTTACAGAGACAAGTACACAGCAGCTGATGAGAAGTCAGCTGATAAACGAATTAAAGAAGGTTGCTTCAATTGCAAGGAACCAGGACACTACCGGCAAGATTGTCCAAAGCTGTCCAAGAAAGATAAAGACCAACTGAAAGCTAAGGCAGCTGACAGAAGGAGAGCTTATATCGCCGATGAAGAATCAGAGTGCAACAAAATGGATGACATGCCATTTTCAGACTCGGAAGAAGAAGCCCTGATGGCCCATGATGAACCTGATTGGGATACATGTTTCATGGGACAAACAGACGGCATCGATGAAGATGAGGTAATGTCTCGAACTCAAAATTTATCTAACATCTCACCATCACACGGACACTCTACACAGGTCTCAGAATCTAGACTACCTGATTGGAGTCTAGTAGAGAAAGTAATGAACGATTCCAAGGAGCTTCAAGAGATCCTTGACGTCATTATGTGTGAGAATGCCGAGCTAAAGGCGGAACTGGAAAAGACAAAAGTATCAGACACAGCTGATACAACTCAGCTCCAACAGGAAGTCGTTTCACTAAAAGACAAAATAGTGAAACAAGATCAGCTGATGAATGAATTCTACAATGAGAAGAAACAGCTGATAGAAGATGTGGAAAAGGTCACAGCTGAATCGGAAAGGAAGTCAGCTGAGATCATTGAGCTGAAAAGCACCGAAGAGGTACTATCTAAGAAGATAGTAGCTCTCATCAAAGCCACGTCAACAATGGACGAGATCATTAGTGCTCAACGTCCAGCAGCACTCAAAGCGGGACTGGGATACAACGAATCAAAGGATGCCTCAAACATTGCCTCCACAAGTGGAACAAAGGTTATGTTTGTACGTGCAAAAGAACCTTCAATCCCGGCGAAGAAATTTCAAAGATCAACAGTTGAGGACACAGCAGGCGTCGGGAAGACCAGCTGTGAAACATTCTCAAGCTCGGTCGAGAACACAGCAGACATCAAGAAGGTCAGCTGTGCGACAACCTCAAGCCCAACTCAGACAGCAACGTGCTCAACCTCAACGAAGACAACAGGCTGGATTTTACAGATACCAAAGAATAAAGACCAAAGACGTTGATCGATATCAACCAAGACATCAGAGATACCCAGCTGGATACCACTCATATGAGTATCAGCTGGATAATCATTTACAGCCACAACATCATATGAGACAGCAGAGACAAAGGAACGTCTCAGCTAGGCACACAGCTGGAAACCAAAAAAAGTCAAGACGTCAAAACAGGAAGACAAAGAGATCAAGACCCCGCCAGCAACAATCGAAGAACACAAAGAATGTGTATATCGACTCAGCTGGGAGAATTATCAGATCAAATGACCCAATTCGAGTCATCAAGCAGATCTGGGTCATCAAAGGTTCTCTGTCTAACCCACAAGGACCCAATTAAAACTGGGTACCTGAATTTTAATTTTTTGTTTAGGTTGCAAGGAATCGACGCATCTCTGAGGAGTCGATGAGAACGCTATGGTACTTGGACAGTGGATGTTCCAAGCACATGACGCACCTAAAGCATCTACTCCAGGAGTATATCTAGCGTACAGGGCCACAAGTAACATTTGGTGACAACTCCAAAGGCCTAACCAAAGGTTATGGTACATTTAAAACCAGAAATGTTATAATCCCAAATGTTTCTTATGTACAGGGATTGCAACATAACTTGCTTTCCATTAGCCAATTCTGCGACAACGGTTTTTCTGTCAAGTTTGATGCACAGGGATGCACAGTGAAGCACAGGGAAACCAAGCAGATACTCCTAAGAGGGAAAAGAGAAGGAAATATGTACTTTGCTGACTGGAACAGCAGCCCTCCGGAGACTTGTCTTGTATCAAAAAGCAACAATGAAGTCAGCTGGCTATGGCACAGACGGCTGAATCATCTCAACTTCAAGACAATCAACAAACTGGCTAGGAACCAGCTCGCTAATGGAATTCCAGATCAAGTATATGACAAAAGTCATATGTGCAGCGCGTGTCAACAAGGAAAGCAGACAAGAATTTCATTCTCTCTCAATCCGGTTCACTAACCGATCGAGTTCTTCAACTTCTTCACATGGATCTTTTGGTCCAGTTACTCCAAAGCAAGCTTCAATGGCGTAAAATATACTACGGTCGTTGTGGATGATTTCTCAAGATTTACATGGGTATCATTCTTGTACCGAAGAGCGAAACCGAACTAAACCGCCTATCCTCTTGGAAAGATTATCAACACGTATGAAGGAGTGCAAGATAATGTCAATAAGATCGGATCATAGAACGGAGTTTCTAAATGAAACTATTTATGATTATCGCGAGAAGAACGGAGTTCAACACCAAACATCCGCAGCTCGCACACCTCAGAATGGTGTAGCGAAGAAGAAACGAACTCTCAAGGAAGGCCTTACCTCAATGCTAGCTAGCTCTGCCATTCCAAAGAAGTTCTGGGCTGAAGCAATCAACACAGCATGCTTCACTCAGAATCGCTCCCTACTCACATCAAGGCAAGGAAAGACACCGTATGAGCTATGGAATAACAGAATACCATACATTGGATATTTCAAGGTATTCGGATCCAAATGTCACATTCTCAACAATTGGAAGACACAGCTCAAGACGTTCGACGAGAAGACAGACCGAGGAGTATTCCTTGGTTACTCCGCTGTGAGTAAAGCATACAGAGTCTTCAACAGAAGAATTCAAATAGTCGAAGTAACTCCACATGTTACCTTTGACGAATCCTCCTTTGAATATAGAGATTCTATCAAACGAAGAAGCGAAGGAGAATCTTCAAGATTGATTCAAACAAGAGCTCAAGAGAATAGAATCAGGAATCTGGCTGAACCAATAATTTGGGACAATGAGCCAGAGGAGGAACTTCAAATCAACCAAAAAGCCCCACCAGCTGGAAATCGAGAAGAAACTTCAACGCCAAATCAAGGGGGAACATCATCAGCTGGGAATCCAAACACAGCTGAGTCCCCAGCTCCATCTCCAACTGAGCCTCTACAGAAATCTCCTCAAAATATAAATCAAAGAGAGCCAAACTCTCAAGATTTAACTCCTGAGCAACTCCAAGTCAGACGTAATTTAGCCACAACAAGCATCAATCAATTGGAAGAAGAAATTCGTAAGAGAAGAAGATGGATTGAAGATCATCCATCATCAGCAATTATCGGAGAACCATCTGACCAAGTCAAAACCAGAAGCTCAGCTGCTCAAGCTTTATCGGATCATCAAGAAGCAGCTGACACAGCTCAACTCTCAGTAGAGCGAGGACTGACGGTCTATGATGAAGACACAGCTCTAATGGCGTGTTACGTAGCTCAAGTGCCAGAGCCTCAATCAATTCTCGAAGCTTTGAAGAGTGTGCCTTGGAAAAATGCCATGCAAGAAGAACTGAACGAATTCCTCAGAAATTGTGTCTGGGAATTAGTCGACAGACCTCAAGAAGTCAAAGTCATAGGACTCAAATGGATATTCAAAAACAAATTGGATACCCTGGGAGTCGTCATCAGAAACAAAGCTCGACTGGTTGCCAAAGGCTACACTCAGCAGGAAGGAATTGACTTCGAAGAATCATTTGCTCCAGTAGCACGATTGGAAGCAATCAGACTCTTTCTCACCTATACAGCACATCACAAATTCAAGGTCTATCAAATGGATGTGAAGTGTGCATTCTTAAATGGAGAAATCAAAGAAGACGTCTACGTTGAACAACCTCCAGGATTCGAAGAAGAAGGAAATAAAGTCTACAAGCTAAAGAAGGCTCTTTATGGATTGAAGCAAGCACCTCGAGCTTGGTATGACACTCTGTCAAATTTTCTCGTATCCAAAGGATTCAAGAAGGGCTCAGTAGACAGAACTCTCTTTACCGTCAAGTCAGGAGAAGACATCCTGGTTGTTCAAATCTACGTAGACGACATCATCTTTGGATCAAGATCAAGTTTCTTATGCCAAAGATTTGGAGAGATGATGTCAGAGAAGTTCCAAATGTCCATGATGGGAGAAATGAGTTTCTTCCTAGGACTTCAAGTCAAGCAATCATCAGAAGGGATTTTCATAAATCAATTCAAATATGTGAAAGACTTGATCGCCAAGTATGGAGTTTACTCCAGCAGAACTGTAAAGATTCCAATGAACACCAACTGGAAGATTAAACCAGGAACTGAAGGGAAGTCAGTTGATTCCAGCAAATACAGAGGGATAATAGGATCCCTGCTGTATCTAACCGCAAGTCGTCCAGACATCTCTTTCGCAGTCGGAGTGTGTGCCAGATTTCAAGTTGATCCAAAGGAAGCACACATGCAAGCAGCCAAGAACATTCTCAAATATCTCAAAGGAACTCAGAATGTTGGGTTGTAGTACCCAGCTGAAGACAATCTACAGCTGACTGGATACTCAGACTCAGACTTCGCTGGAGATCGATTGGATAGAAAATCAACTTCAGGAACTTGTCAGTTCTTAGGAAGTAAGTTGATTTCATGGTTTTCAAAGAAACAAACGTGCGTCGCAACTTCCACGACAGAAGCAGAATATATGGCCGCTGGAAGCTGCTGCTCTCAAATTCTCTGGCTGAAGCATCAGCTGGATGACTATGAAGTGAAAACTGGTCAAGTTCCAATCTTTTGTGATAGCTCAAGTGCTATTGCAATATCTGAAAATCCAGTACTTCACACAAGATGCAAACATGTAGACGTACGACATCATTTTATCAGAGATCACGTAGAAAAGAAGGATGTGATTGTTGAGAAAATTCACACAGACATACAGCGGGCTGATATTCTCACAAAACCGCTGATAGAAGCAAGATTCAAAATGTTGTGCGGATTACTTGGACTTCTCAACCCAGACGATGCTTCACCCAGCTGAACGGAAGCAGACTCAGCTGAACGGAAGCAGACCCAGCTGAATGGAAGCAGACCCAGCTGAATGCAAGCAGACAACTGAAATTCAGAATCAACGTCACTGATATCAGCTGAGAAAGAATTCAGCTAAACCAGATGCTGAAAGGAAAGGATTATTCAGCTGAGGGGGAATCAGCTGGAACCACAATGACCCAGCACACCCACTCAACAGAGGTATCAGCTGACTACAATGATCAGCTGAGAGGTTTGCAACAACATTAATTACACCTACTCACCCTGTTTTTCTGTCAACTCACATCTTGTCAAATCTAATCAATCTTAATTAAAAGTCTGCAAAGAATTGAATAATGGGAGTTTCGAGGCAAAAGTCAAAACGCCTCAACCGTTCTCTCCCGCGCATTAACTCTCATTTTCTAATCAAGAAATTAATATGTCGCGAGAATCACTCCCAGCCGTAGATCTTCTAATCAATAAACAAATTTTGATCGTCCATTCATCAAGAAAACTCTTTAAATATGCTAGAAGATATACGCATCAACTCTAGAAAGTTTTTCGGCATTCTTTCTTATTTCCATCAATTGGTATTATTTGTTTCTACTAACAAAAGATACAGAAGAAGAACATGGAATCCAGAAAGATATCTCCCAAAGCCGATCAAACTTGAAGAATCTGTCAAAGCTTCAAGATAAGAGTTGATTAACTCTCAGGAACCTCAAAGAAGACGAAAGTCCAGAAGAAGGTGAAGCTCATCGACAGATCCAGGCCAGCGCAGTGGAAGACTGCAAAGCTCAAGAACGTCATTCACCAGGAAGGTGCAGAAAACTTTCTGGGAATGTCAAAGGAAAAAGACCTCCTCAGCCCCACTGATTCTCTCATCATAAAAGAGAGAACGGGACATACAACTCCCTGGGATGCAAAAATCAACGTCAACAGACCTGGACCAGATGTTGATAAAGCCGGAGTATTCAAGAGCGATCATGACAAAGCTCTTGCTCCACCACATGAGGCACGAGAAAAGATGCGGGAGACAAGCAGCAATGCATCTATCTCCATCCCTACTGAATCGGAGACAACTTGAGGAGACAAAATATGTCAAGCATCGTCTTCAAACGAGAAGACTCAAGTCAAATGTGCTCGGTCGGTCAGAAAAGCCGAGTGACATTATGAGAGAATTCGTAATCACTCTCAGGAGCGAGAAGGCCCACAGCGGTCGTTTCTTACGGTGGAAGAGAAGTTCACGTCCTGCGTGAACATAATCATCACCAACACCGCAACAAAGTATTCCAACAACAACCAAGCTTAAACCCCAAGACGGATGGGATACTTCAACCGCCTTCTCCTCGCTTCCTTCACTCCACGGGGACACCGGCCTTCGAGATCTTCCGATGAAAGATGCTCAAGTCCCCGCACCAAGCTTAAATGAGAAACATCACCTGCCCAATGATAACTGCAATTTGGATGATGATGATATGAGCTGAACTCAAGCCCCTCAAGTGCTGAATCAGACTTTCTCATTCAATCTAAGAAGTCTGAAGAAGCAAAAGTTGCAAGGAATGAAGTTGTGCCCGACTCAGAAGATGCTATCTCCCGTGCCAACTCATCCCTCCAAGCACTCACCGGATCGCCCCAGTGAATCAAAGCCAAGGACGCTGTGTCTGCAATCACAGCTGAGGCTAATGCAACTGAAGAAGAGCCAGCTAATACAACAGCTGAGCCACTTAGACTCCAAACCTCGCTGCTCAGAGCTGAAAACCACAGTTTCGCCAAACTAAAACATCGCAACAGCCGATGGTGTCTCTTACACCCTGTTTTGATCATGCCAAAAAGGGGGAAGTAAGGAAGAAGAGAGACAAGTCAAAGAAGAGGCAAACTGTTGAGCTAGAGGAACCAGCTGGATCAGAATCAGCTGAAGAGACGAGTCAAAAGAAAGAAGCAACGGATACAGAAGAGAAGACCCAGCCAACTGGGATTGAAGACTGAAGGATTGAAGACTGAAGGATTGAAGACTGAAGATTTGAAGATTTTCTTTCTTTTTCTTGTGTTATAATGTATATTCTTACATTAATAAAACACAAGTTTTTCTGCGTCATAAGTTGTCTCAGTTAGGTTTTGGCATCATCAAAAAGGGGGAAATTGTTGGGAAAATTAAGGTTTCGATTTGATACCAAAACCCAACTGATTCTCCAACCGAATAGATGATCGCGTCAACCTAAATAGTGTTTTCCAGCTCGCCTGTTTGAGCTTTAGATTTTCTAGGCTAACAGGTTAAGGAAGCGGAAGACGACGGTCGACCAGTGTGTTTACAATTTGGAGTCAATAACGAAAGACGACGATCGACCAGTGTTTACTGAGTCATAGCAAAAGACGACGGCGTCAATCTTGGTGAGTGATCCACAGAGCTCGATCAAGCCGAAGAGAATTCGAGCCGAGTTCAAAACACGGCCGGTCAAATTCTGAGAACAAATGGAACTATCTCTGAAGACTTCACTTCAAGACAGTCCAGCTCTGAATTCAAAAGCCAGCTCTAAAGGCAGAAGATCCCGGAATCAGAGAAAGTCAACCTACCTCGACCAATGAGGGATTGCCAAATCAGCATCCTAGACTTCAGAACCTAGGATGTGACACAAATGAAGACAGGTGAAAATACGCCTAACGGCAGATCTTGCATTTAAGAAGAATAGGTAAGATTCAAACGACTCCTCCAACGGCTAGTCTTGAATCTCTACCTATATAAACCCGTCTTCATCCTCAGGATCAGATACGAAAAACTCACTACAAGCTTTCATTATCTGAAATCATCATTCCTTCAAAAGCTCTCAAGCAGTTCTCCATAGATCAAAGAACACTTTATCTTAAAGTGTTTCTAGTTAAGAAACTGCTTAGTTTTTCGTCTGTTCCCTAGGCCAAACTCATTGTATATCTTAAGCCTAGATTTCGAACGAGTTCATCATACTCTAAAGTTCTTAATTGTAAGAACTCGTTCATAGTTGGAACCCCATACCCAAACCCAAACCCAGAAAGGTTAGGTAAAGGTACGCTTGCTCGAAGCGTGTAATTCGAGTGGTTAGGTTCTTCAGTACCCGGAAACTGAAGGTGTAAGCTTGACAGTGCCCGCAAACTGTTGGAACACAGCTTGGGTTAGAGTTGTGAAGTTGCTTGGTACTTGGAAACCAAGTGGTAGTGGATTACCAGTGAACCTGGTCGTGGACGTAGGAGGTGTTACTCCGAACCACGTAAAAACTCTCGTGCTTCTTTCTCTCTCTCTTTATATTCAGTTTTGTACTAACTCCTTCATATCATTGCATATCTGTTCAAAACTGCACACACAGTTGCTCTCCAAAGACAGCTGTGTCTCTTTAAAAGTTGCACAACTTGACTAAACTGAAAACGTAAAGTTAATCTTTTCAAACTGAGTTTTTCTAAGTAACCGAGCTAAGTTTTCAAACCACCACATTCCGCACCGCCAGCTGAGTTATTTACCCAGCTGACCCTCCCCAGCTGGATCGATAACTGAGCTCACCAACTCTGTGATTTAACTTGAAAAAGTTTCGAAAAATCTATTTGGTGTATTCACCCCCCCTCTACACCAAATACCCAGCTCAGGGACCATCAACTCTATTTATTTAATTTACCATATTAAATACTTCATCCGTTCTGATAACAAGGTCTCGCTTTCCTTTTTCGTTTGTAGTAAGGTTCCATTCCAAAAATGGAAATAATTAACTCTTTAAAAACTGTGGGACCTACCAGTTTTTATCTTTTTACTCTTTTTTATTAATAACCGTGCCCAAAACAAGTGAGAACTTGCTATTGGGACAAATGGAGTATCATTTCTTTTGTTATTATTTGCTCCCTTTATCCCCGAAAATTGTGATCTTATTATTATATCGGGTCGTCCCTGAAAATTATGTTATTTCATTTTTTGGACATTACCCTACCCACAAATTTAGATTTTAAACCTTATTCACACTCAATATTTACAAAAAAAAAATATCTATGGGCCCACAATTACACACTAACACATAAAAGTTGTGGGAGCCTTTCTCCATTCAAAATACATTTATCAAACACATTCTTAAAACTCGTGACACTTCCTTCACATCATAATTTTTGGAGACGGGGGAGTAACAATTTGAATATGGTAAATTAAAAAAGTTGAGATATATATCAAAATTCGCATTATGAGCTAAAAACTAAAATCTAAAATCGAATTAAACGATAAAATAAAAATGAAATAGAAAAAAAATTAAAATATACTCCCTCCGTCTCAATATTCATGGCCACTTTTTTTTACTGTGTTATGTTATGATGTTTGACTAAATTAATAAGAGTTAAATATTGAATAAAAACTACACTAAACATATGGGTCACGCACCTTTTATCCTTATTTCTTTTTCCTAAGTACCCGTGCCCAAAAATTTTGAACCATAAATAATGGGACGGAGGGAGTATTTAAGAAAATAAAATAGAAATGAAATTTAAAGAAAGAAAGAAATTATAAGAAAAAAATAAAGGAAAGAAACAAAAGAAAATTAAAAGAAGGAAATGAATGGATCATAAAAAATCAAAAGAAAGAAATGAGGAAAAAAAAGAAACAATAGAAAATAGGAAAACTAATTATAGAAGAAGTAAAAGTTCAAAAAAGAAACGAAAATTAGAAAGAGAAGAAACAAAACCATTAAAACACAAAGAAACCATAAATTTAATTTTTCTCTTTCCGATTATTGTTTTTGAAATGGATTGTTCGTGATCCACTACAAATAAAATATGAAAATATATTTGAAATATGTCTTGAGGTGCATACTTTGAAAGGTCACCGTTGAAAGGTATTTTTCTCACCGTAAGCTCGTCCAAGGCTCCAACGCTAGCTTTTCGATGCTCAAGTCAATTGGAGCGGTTTTTCGTAATAATCTTATAATAACGTAAAGAATTAATAAGGATAGACTAGGAATGACAATGAGTCGGGTATCCACCCATTAGCCATTTTCCAAATTCAAACCTATTAAAATTTCTTCAATCCATACCCGTCTAAAATTCGATTAAAAAATTATTTTAAAACCCGTACTCGACCCAAACCCGTTAAAAACCCGAATGTACTAGAACATAAACATCGATATTAAATAGTAGAAATAACAAAATATTATAAACATAATTTTAACAAAAGTATAAATAGAAAATTTTATTAAATTAAATTATATGTAAGTTAAAAGAATAATATAAAATCCTAATATTTATACTAATATAAATTATATATATAATAAATATTTAATTACTAAAATTATTAATTCTTTGTATGCGGGCTAAAAAGAATAATATAAAATTACTAAATATTTAATTACTAAAATTATTAATATTTATACTAATATATATAATTATATTATAAATTATATATATATATATATATAATATTTTGTCATCTTACACATATATAAATGGGTTTGGGTAGCGGGTACCCGAAGGTAATTTCCCAAACCCGACCCAAACCCGTCACGAATTTGAATGTTTCTACCCAAACCCGTTCCATTAGGGTTTGGTAGAGCCGGATACCCGTAAAAACCCGACCCATTGCTATCCCTAGGATATACATTACTAATTAAGGTAAATAGGTGATATATATGTAATTTTACCACACAAGAGTAAAATGGTTCTTTTGGGCACTATAATTTCTATCAAGCCTTAATCTATGCTTTCTAGAGTTGGGCCTGATCCAACTAGTTAATTGTGGCCCAGTTAAAAGTGTTACCATTAATCCAAATTTTTATTTAAACATTTATTTTCATAATTTAATAGTTCTTTTATTGTGAGAGAGATGCCATGGTATATTTCATTTTCATATTTTAAGCACTTGTTTGATTTTTAAAAGTCTAAAGGGACATCCAAACAGCGTGACTTTATTCTGTATGCAGTAAGGTTTAAGGTTCAAACCTCATCGCTCCCCCTTTTCAGAGTACAGAGTTATTTTAGGACTTTAACTTTTGTCATTTTGCAAAAATATGACACATTTTTTCGGGCTTCCAATTATAGGACAAAATTTAAAAAATTAATCATCATCAGGACAGATTTGGGCCCGATTTATGATGGTCGGGCTAAGTTACACGTGTGCTCAATTAAAGGGCCCGATGCCCATGTGTCTGCCCATGTAGATGACCATGTGTCAATTTCATAATAAAATCTCAAAATCAAAACTAATTAATTCAAATTTAAAATATGTAAAATCAATATTAACTCCCATAAAGTTAAAAGAAATCATGCTGCCAAAAAAAAAAAAAAACCCAAATCATATCTCACCCCCAATTTGAAGAACCCTAGTCCCAAATCGATTGCAAATCTGATTTTCTATTGCGCAGACTAAATCAAACTAACATAATCGACTTTGAAACAAGGTGAAAACAATGTGCTTCGAGTCCTCTTTCTCCCGATTCAGAAGCTTCAACAAATGGGACTCCGTGTCGATCTTGTAGCAGATCGTCCAAATGAATCCCAGCTAGCAGATGAGGGAACAGAGGGATGGGACCAACGACCTCTTACAGAGATGGGGCCCGCTCTGCTGGCCGGCGGCGGTAAAGAGGAGGAGGAGGAGGGCGGTGGAGTGGAAGAGGAAGAAGATGCAGTAGAGGTGGGTGATGTCTTTGCTGGTAGCATCGATCTGGGTTTCCTTGAGAGAGAGGCAGTTGAGGATGAGCTCTTCCTATTTCAGCCACTGCTTCAGGAGGAGTTTGTGGGTCGGCGTTCCGGCGATCTGGTGGAGAGGGTGCAGCGCCTTTGCTTCCATTACGGATGAGTTGGTGTCGGCGTTATGATCGGTTTTTAATTTTGAATTAATTAGTTTTGATTTTTAGATTTTATTATGAAATTGACACATGAGCATCCACATGGGCATCGGGCCCTTTAATTGGGCACACGTGGAACTTAGCCCGATCATCATAAATTGGACCCAAATCTGTCCTGCTGATGATTAATTTTTTAAATGTTGTCCTATAATTGGAAGCCCGAAAAAATGTGTCCTATTTTTGCAAATTGGTAAAAGTTAAAGTCCTAAAATAACTCTGTACTCCCCTTTTCATATAAAAAACGCCTTTTTTTTAGATATAAAATGTTACATTGAATGTTATAAAATCAAACTCCAATCAGGAGTAGGGGTGAGCGGTACGGTATACCGTAAAATTTTCTTCATGCCTTATACCTTACCGAAAGTAACGGTATAAGAAATTTCATACCTTTACCTTACCGAACCGTTCGGTATACCTTTGTCTGGTATACCGAAGTTTCGGTATGGAGCAAATCACATACCTTTACCGTACCACATTTTCGGTATACCTTACTGAAATTCGGTATACCAAAAAATTCCGGTATACCGCTATATCGATATACTATTTCATGCTGAAATTTCATGGTATATTTGTTTATCGTTTCATGCCGAAAATTTATATGTTTAAAAAATATGTGCATACATACACGATAAAAATGCCAATAACTAAACTCCCAACAATGTTTATACTTAATGTGATGATATCAAACCAATATAATAAAAAAAATATTATTTATTAATTATAACTATTACTATTATTAATAATTAAATATTTATTATTAATTTATTACGGTATATACCGGTATTACAGTATACACCGAATTTTCGGTATGGTACGGTATACCTTTGGTATCTGAAAATCAATACCGTTACCATACCGAAAAATTTCGGTACAGTATCATACCTTACCGTAAATTACAGTATACCAAAATTTCGATATATTCGGTATTTTTTCGGTACGGTAAGTACGGTATAACGGTATTCGGTATTTTTCCCCAACCCTAATCAGGAGCGGAATTGCGTATGAGATTGGTGGCGTGGTGGGGCTATTGCTCCACCTCATTTTTTTGTATTATCCTAATTATAATTTTTTAGAAATATTTAAATATTATCCCACCAAAAATATTTTGCCTCTAAGGTCGAAGTACTCCATTATCGATGTCAATAGAGTCTATCAAGTAGACAAAGTAAAATTTATTAGAATATATGTAATATTTTCATTACGATCGAATATCCAATATTAAGAATATTTGATAATTAAATGTTTTAACTTACACAAAATGCAAATGGAAAGTGTACTTTTACGAAATTATTATGGAATCTAAAAATACGAAAATTCTATTAGAGTGTACATGTGTACCAACCTCTCACATATAATATTTCCTAATAGAATTTCTAAACAATTATATATTCCATCCATTACGTTCGAAGTGACACATTTTTTTTAGACACTATTTATTTAAGAGAAGAGTTAATAAAAAAATAAAGAGATACTGTCTGGATCTCATTTCAACAATCATACCCTTTTATGAAAAAAAAAAATGATTTCTTTTTTTCGATTGTATCATTTAAAACGATCCAATAAAAAATACGTGTTAATTCAAACAGGAGGAAGAGAGTAACAATAATCACCACAAATGCTTGCCAACAAATGTGTCTCCAATGAAACATCCAGTACGGCTTCAGTCTATAAACAATGATATTTTGAATTTGAACCCCACTCACCGCTCCCTCTTCTCATATCTAAAAGAAAAAAAATGCAATATGTGAAACAACCTCAAATAAATTAATCGACAGCTTCCGTAAAGGAGGGAAATTAAAGTGCACAAGCAGCTTGGATGTGCGACACATCAAAAGTGTTTTAATTTAAAGTTTAAATTTACGACACATTAAATTAAAACACTTTACAAGTATCACATATTTAAGCTGCTTATGACACCTTGGTGCCTCTAAGTCTCTACTAGAGAGGGAGAGAACAAAAGTCAAAGACGCAGAAAAAGTAATAGCAGCCAAGAGTGGGGTGGGCCCCGCCATCTGCTGACGACCGTTAACCTCCCAAAGCGGTCATCCAAAGTGTCATATTTTGTTGAACTGCAATCGATTTTCGACGGGTCAAAGAGGTAAACCCAGAAGGCGACTTTGAAGCTAGCTACCATTTCCCCCAACTGCTCTCCGCCGGCTAGGGTTTCTAAATCCAGCTAGAAGAGGGCTAATTATTGACTTCAATTGCCAGGTTTTATATCAATTCCCTCCGTTTAGCTTGTTTCAACTTGTAAATGATGCATTTTTTTCTTTCAAGTTTCTGTTTTTTTTGGTGCATAGTGTAAATTCATTTGCTCTAGATCTTGGTGCTGATCTCGGTGGCGTGTTTACCTGTGCTTAGGTTTACATTTTATTTATGGGATATGTAATCATGGGATTCATTTAGATTCGTGAAATTACGTTGTTCCTATTTCTTGGTCTGAAGCCTGAATTATGCGTAATTGCTCGCTGAATCCGTTGCAATTAGGTTGTTACCTCTCTTTGTTCCGCAGTTGAATTTTTTCTCCGCCGCTTAAATTTTTATATTGATGTTAGCATTATAATTTAGTTTGAAAAACTTGCATGCTGTTATCTTTATAAAATTTCTGTCATGTTTATGATTTATCCCACCTTCCTAGAAATTTTTTGGAGTTACATTTTAGATAGAGTGAAGAGTGAGAGAGCATATGGTAGCCTTCTAATTTGCTTTGCTTCAGATTGTTGAGGCATTGTTTGATGGGGACACCGTCTGGATCTCATTTCAACAATCAATCCTCAATGTTACCTCCCCGTCAACAACCTCGACCTGGAGGTGGGGTGCTGCAGACGTCCCTGTCGCTAGTTTCAGCAGATGCTTGTGGATCTCCAAATCTTGAGCGCGGCTCAAATTCTGATCAGGTGCATGAATCTCCATCAGAGAGTGCCAGTTCACGAGAAACCTGGCCCACAGCTGATGCATTGGTAGTAAAGAAAATGGAGAAGGAGAAAGAAAGAGAAAATGGATTTGCTGAGCACTCTGTTGTCCGCCACTTTTCGAGCTCTGATAAGATGTCTCTTCGGGATGTGGCGAGAGAGAGGGTGGATATTGTAGCAGAGAGGATGCAGAACCTCCCAGACAAGTATCTGGACAAGTTTAAAAATGAACTCCGTACTTTTCTTGAAGGCATGGGCGGTTCTCAGCAAAGAGAGGAGTTCCTATTTCTTCAGAAGCTGGTCCAAAGTAGGAGTGATTTGACAGAGCAAACTCTGATCATGGCCCACAGAGTTCAGCTAGAAATTTTAGTTGCTATAAAGACCGGTATTCAGGCATTTTTGCATCCGAGTGTTAGCCTCTCTCAAGCTTCTCTTATTGACATTTTCCTGTACAAAAGGTGTAGAAACATAGCATGCGGAAGTGCATTGCCAGCAGAGGACTGCATGTGTGAGCTGTGCTCAAAGAGAAATGGTTTCTGCCACCTTTGTATGTGTACTATCTGCAACAAGTTTGATTTTGAGGTTAACACATGCCGCTGGATAGGGTGCGATTTATGTTCTCATTGGACTCATACGGACTGTGCTATTCGAAATGGGCTTATTGGCATGGGACCTTCTGTCACTGCTGGTTCAAGCTCTGCAGAGATGCTTTTTAGGTGCCGAGCTTGCAGTAGGACTTCTGAGTTAGTCGGGTGGGTAAAAGATGTCTTCCAGCACTGTGCGCCTAGCTGGGATAGGGATGCTCTTATAAGAGAACTTGACTTTGTGAGTAGAATTTTTCGTGGGAGTGAAGATCCAAGAGGCAGGAAATTGTTCAGGAAGTGTGAGGAGCTTATTGAAAAATTGAAAAGTGGCGTTGCAGAACCTGTGGCTTGTAAAGTAATCTTAATATTCTTTCAAGGTAAGGTTCTTCTAATGAGTTTGTAATATTTGTGCCTGTTAGTTATACTCTATGTGTTTTGTGTTGAGCAGTATGTCTCGACTCAACCGAAGTATGTATGAAATCTTTGAAGATGCATACTTGTTTATGTTTTGACAATGTTTACCTTTGGCATCTATGC
Source organism: Agastache rugosa (assembly GCA_031470985.1). Taxonomy (NCBI): domain Eukaryota; kingdom Viridiplantae; phylum Streptophyta; class Magnoliopsida; order Lamiales; family Lamiaceae; genus Agastache; species Agastache rugosa. Next base: position 10,455,954 of record CM062605.1, on the reverse strand, counting down.
TTTTATAGGCAAAATGCTGGACTGCCATTCTGGTTTTCATAACTGTGAAATTGGTTTATCTGCTCGTTTTCTTCTTTTGCTTCTCTAGAGATTTCGATTTGCCCTTTTTCTTTTTTCTGATGTTAACTATCTTATCTATCTGCTTTCAGTGTCTGAGGTTCTTGGACCACCCTACTTTTTACTTGAGCGTTATTGAGGAATTAGAAGTGTCTGACCTAAAATATATTTTGCATATTCATATATGCATTCTTGTTCCATGCATTTTGAAATTGTGTTTGGTTTCCAGAGCTTGATGCTGACCCCTCGAAGAACCAAGAAGGTGAAGATGGCAGGATGATATCCCCACAGGAGGCGTTCAATAGAATAGCTGATGTGGTACAAGAAGCCGTTAAAAAGATGGAAATTGTTGCAGAAGAGAAGATGCGGATGGTCAAAAAGGCCCGTTTAGCTGTAGAAGGTTGTGAGCAAGAGCTCAAGGACAAAGCTCGGGAAGTTGCTGCTCTAAAGATGGAGCGACAGAGAAAAAAGATGCAAATTGATGAGCTCGAAAGTATTGTAAGGCTTAAACAGGCTGAGGCAGACATGTTTGAGCTGAAGGCCAATGAGGCTCGACGTGAAGCTGAGAGGCTGCAAAGAATCGCACTTGCCAAGACGGAGAAGTCAGAGGAGGACTACGCTAGTAGATATCTCAAGCAAAGATTGCACGAGGCTGAAGCCGAGAAGCAGTATTTGTTCGAAAAGATCAAACTTCAGGAGAGTTTGAGGCCAACACAAAGCAGTGCAGGAACAAGTGAACCTCCGAACGCAATGTACAACAAAATCCAAGACCTGCTCAAGAACATGTATAGCACTTCATCAAAGGGAGATGCCCAATCAAGCGATTTCCACTCTCTTGGTGCTATTCCTTAACTCTCTCACTCTGTAAATTAGATATTTAATGTATGAGATGCCGATTTTACTCTTTTAATGTATGATGTTGAACCTTTTGTGCTGATTGTCTGTAGTATAGGGAGAGGCTTATGAATTGTTGATGGAGAAATGTACAATTCTGTCATTTGTTGTATTGTGAAAACCATCTTCTATCCCCAAATCAAGGTGATTTTGCTAATTTGCTACTCCCTCCGTCCCAATATTCATGGCCTGTATTATTTTTTGGTATTCTTTCTTTTTGGGCTAATGATTTTGCTATTCTTTCTTTTTGGGCTAATTTAAAGCTTACTTAGGTTCTAATTAAAGCACTTTATTGACTAAAAAGAGCACTTTATTAACTAAAGGATTAAATAATGAATAAAAACTACATTAAACATGTGGGTAACGCACCTTTTGATCTCTAATTTCCTTCTCCTTAATACTCGTGCCCAAAAGAAATTTGCCATGAATATTGGGATGGAGGGAGTACTTTTTACTTGTCCTAGTGCATTTTTCAATGGAAAAATGTAACTACTTTGCAATAACCATATCATTAATCGAAAAATCAAATCGAATCGAAGGATTTAGGTTGGTTCGGTCAGTGGAGTAGTTTGGTTTTCAGTTCAATTATAAATTTAGAAACGGAATGATATTTCGGTCAATTTCGATTTCGGTTTCTGATTGAATGAGTTCGGTTTCGATTGAACCGACATAAATTATATAACATTTTTATTATTTTGTTTTTCATATTCGAATTTCGAATATCAAATTCATTGGCTTGATAAATTTGATTTTCAAAATTCGAATATGAATAGAATAAGTTATATAATTTTGGCCGGTTCGGTTGAAACCGAACTCATTCAATCATAAATCGAAACGGACCAGAAATCGAATTAATTCGGTTTCTAAATTTCTAGTTTGTATTGCTTATTTTATGCGAAATGGTAATTCGATGGTTATAGAAAATTTGAAGGGCACTTGTTACCGAGGTCCAATATACCAGCTAAGCATAATTACATTGATTTCATGTTTTAATTATTAATTATGAGATTGCTTTATAATACCACCATCTTTTATTTGTTTGTTTTTATTTTCTCTTCATTTCATGATCCTTGAGGGATAAGATTGGAATTTCCAAAAGTAGATCCACATCTCAGTCATGTTTCTGTGATCTCAAGATCTGCTCAGTTTTTGCCTTTGCTTTTAAATATTTCCATCCATCTTCACTCGTTAACTACACACACACACATCACTTTCTGCATTGTCATAACTGTAAAAGCTTCCACCACCCATCAATGGCGACAACCTTATCTACCGTTCTACTTGTCCTCATCTTCTTCTTTTCAATATCAGTGCTTTCAGGTAACATTTTTTTATTGCTATGCCCATCTTCAATCCCTCATCATCAGTTTCTTAAATAAATAAAATGAAAATCTCTTTAATCTTCTTTTTATTTTCTTCTTCCATTGAAAAAGAATGTTAGTACTTCATACATATTTCATATTTGAAATGATAGATTGGTTTGTTAAAAGAACAAATAGTCAAAGGATTGGTTACTTGCCCATTTAGAGACTTAGGCACTAGATGTTTCCAAATAGAGATAAGAATCGGTCAATTAATCCAGTCGGTTTCGGATCAATCAGACTAAATTTTTTTTCTGACTAGAATGTATTAAATATTGTCAATCCTAATCTTTTATTTTTCGGTTTATTCGGGTCCATCCGTCAATTTTAGGCTCCCGGATTTCATAATCCACCTTATCAGGTTATTTGGTTCGAGCCAAAAAGGGATACAAAATTTGACCTAACCTTCCTTTTTTTTCTTACTATATTCAGGCTAACATGTTAGTTAGTTTTGACTCGATTGACATCCGTACCTAATCTGCATTGTCATTGAGAGTAGTCAAGCTTTATTGGGTTTTGATTAATAAGTTGTAGCGTAGACGCGCAGTTTGAAGACTATTGCATAGCAGACGTACAATACACGGAAGACGAGCTGGTGTATCCGATGAAATGGGCGTGCAGCAATGGCGCGGACTGCAGCGCAATCGAGCAGAATCAAGCGTGCTTTTATCCCAACACAACAAGGGACCATGCTTCTTATGCATTCAACAGCTACTATCAGAACATGAAGTCCAAAGGAGGCAGCTGCTATTTCATTGCTGCTGCAGTTTTAACCGCTCTCAATCCAAGTAAGATGATGATAGCCTTTTCATAACTTATTATCATCTTTCAAATTTAATTAGGATCCTGCTTTCACTTTTATGTGTAAATTCTCGTCTTAGATTTTTGTAAGTTATGTTCTTGTTTGAGAAGGATATAATCTTAAAAGCTATATCTGGAATGGAAGTATTAAAATGTCCCACATTGGTTGGAGATCTTGGCATGAACCTCTTTATAATGGTGAGGTATCCCTCCCCTTAATAAGACATTTTTAAGGGGAATTGGGCCCAATATCCAATTCTATTATGGTATCAGAGCCAGCCCAATCCAATGATAGGCGCCACCCAATATCGTTGTCAACAGATGGCGTTGGTATTGTCCACCCTGCGCGTGAGGGGGCGTGTTAAAATGTCCCACATTGGTTGGGAGATCTTGGCATGAACCTCTTTATAATGGTGAGGTATCCCTCCCCTTAATAAGGCATTTTTAAGGGGAATTGGGCCCAATATTCAATTATATTAGGAAGTTTAGCAAAAGAGAAAATAGATAAGATTTGAGTGATATTGCGAGCAAGAGAGAGAGATTTGGATGATCAACCTAAACATTTTGATTTTGTGTAGGAGCCTTCCTGCGTTCATGTTTTAAGCATTTTATTTATTAGATTTCTAGTAACGAATGTTAATTCATTATAATATAAATTTTTATAATAAATATTAATAAAATAATATATTAAATAATGAGATGCGAGTACAATTCAATTAAAACACAAAAGATTAAAAAAAATAAAATAGTAAGACACTAAAAGTGAGATAAATAATCTAAAGTGAGTTAAAAATGAAAACGTATTTGTCTATCGATCGATCTTAAGTATCAAGTTAAGAATGAGACAAATATATTTTGTATTTGCTTATGTATCTTATATATCAACATAAATATATTTTGTGGTGAAAATCACTAGAATTTTCTTAATGTATTTAACTATTTATTATGAATTGGCAGGTCATGACTCGTGCAAGTTCCTGTATATACCAAACCCATAAACAGGCGGATGATATCAGAGATCTACTTTCACCAACGCCTGCTTTTTGGGGTCGTTTCAATTTCTCCTCTCTTTAAATAATTCCAATCCTTTCTATTTTGTTTCTTTATTATTTTTTAATTTTAGTCTATAACTTTTATAACCCTTAATAAATGTTATAAATAGGGTTAGATATACTGACCTCGTTTTTTTCGAAGGTTCCTAAAGTTCTCAAATTTAATAAATAATCCAAAATATAAAACTAAAACAATACAAATCTTTGGTAAACATAAATGAAATATGAGATGCAACACAGTTTGTAATCGAATATGAAAATGCATCTTTGTTGATGTGTGAAGAGCAAAAGTGCATAAATGACCTTCAACTATTTTGTGCGGTCAATAATTGTTCTCAAACAGTTTTGCCCGCACCTAAATACCTAGGCTATAAAAATGGGGCAACAATTCACTTTTTATATATGACTGATGTTAACAGTTGTAAATAATTAATAAAGCTAATTTTGTAGCCACCATAATTAATACAGTATATAGGTTTTTAGCTATTTTGTAATGATAAAATCTAAAATACTTATGGGTGGTGGGTGATATGCATGAATTAAATTAGTAAATTGTAAATAAATGAACCTAAATAGAATGATGATATGAAAGGAATTAACCAAGTACTAGTAATATATTTTTATAGTAAGGGCTCGTTTGCTTGACCGTATGAGATAATTCTTGATATATTTGATTGAGATTATTGTATAAGGTAACAATATTAGGTTTGGTTAGATATTTTATATTATATGCAACATATAATTAATTAACATATATTAATCATGGTAAGAGGGTAAAATTATAGCAGTTTCATTTAATAAAAATAAAATATACAAAATTTTATTATAAACTCACCATTTAATAGGTTTAGTCCGAACTCAACATAATATAAATTTCAAGTCACAATAATTTAATTTGTGATCTACCATTTAGTGATTTTCGTTGCTGAAAAGTCAAACTGGCGACCGAAATTTACATACGATAGTTCCACAAGTGTGCATTTATTGATGTGGAAAATTGAGATAGTCCACGTCATCTCACGTGATCTTTTTCATTTTGCCCAAAATAATTAATCCACCTTCGTCTTCTACATTGAACATAAACTAAAAGAGATGAAATTGTTTGAATCACACTGTATTTTTTTAAAATATTAAAAAAGATATAAAAAAAAAACCGATATATTTGCTTGAACTTAGTAAGAAATTGGGGTCGATCACAATCAAGGGCTCTAGAGGATTGGAAACTGAGGAGAATTAGTAAATGGTGAACGAAAGGAGCATAAAGAATGCGTTGGACTATCTCAATTTTCTTAATTGAACTCATTTTTATGGTTGGTAATAAATAATGAAATGCATGAATTGAATGTATTTCCTTTTTCAGAATAATTGATTAATTTGTTGCAAAACTTTATTGTATATGATTCAGATTATATGATAGTTATAGTAAAAGCAAATTCGAAATGCAAAATAAATAATTATTCAAAATATTTAAAATAAAATTAAAAATTAATCATCAATTTACTCCGCGGGACAAACCAACCCAATTTTGGGCTGGGCCATGTATAACTAAGTAGGAATTATAATTAGAATAGGTAACTTTAAATGTAGTCCCTAATTTTTTTTATAGCCCTTAAATTATTTAAAAATAATAATATACTACTTAATATTAATGAATATACTATTTTACTCCTCTACCCAAGTTAAATTCATATAGCCCCACCTATCTAAAAAGAGCAAAAACACCATCGCAAATCCATATATATGAATTTTTTACAGAACCAGAAACTATAAATACATTCCATTTGAAGACACAGAGAAAGAAAACCAGTTGCTGTCGGGTGCTATTTATTTTTTTATTATTTCTTCCTTAAAGATCTTGAACTAAATGGCATTACAAGTAGGGGCGGAGGGACGCTGGGCCCCCAATTTTTTTTCAAAACTATCAGGGGTATTTCAGTAATTTTCTTATTTAATAAATAAAATATCTTTTACTTTTGCTATCTATTATAAAGGAAAACAGATTCGGGGCCCTCTCTCCTATGTGGCACCCCTCAAATTCCTCGATTTCTATTTTTCTAAATTTTTCAATTTTCTGAATTAAAAATAATATTTATCATATTTTATATTCTATATATATATATATAATATATTATTAGTTCCATAATTAAAACTCCTACCCACCATAATAATTAATGTTGGAAAGATATTTAGCATGTAGCCAAAAATATGAATTTAACAAAACAATATGCACTTTAACGTAAGTAAAACGAACCTAGTATAAGTTCAATTACATCAAATCCTAAAATAATAGATTTAAATATTAATTACATATTTTATCCCACATCGTTTTTTCAATGAAACTCCACATATTGGAAAGTCTATAAATACTTAGGATCAATGTGTATTTTCTCATCCTTTGCACCACCAGTTTAATTTGGCCAATTAATTAGTTGGCCAAATAAATAGTTATAGTATTTTTTTATTAGGAAATTTAATTTAACTAATATTAATTTGGTAAATAATTAAGTTTACTAAATAAATAGTTACTTTTTTATGAACATCAATTCAGTTTGCCCAAATAGTAGTAATATTTATATATTTATAATTGGCCAAGAGTTTTAAAATATTTTAACATCATTATCATCATCATTGAAATAAAATTATAAATACACTTAATATAAAGATAAGCAGATTATCATCATCATCATTGAAATAAAATTATAAATATACGTAATATAAAGACCGCTATGCAGATTAAATACAATTAAATATTAATAAAATTATAAAATTTGACTACATTTAAATATCGCTATGTAGATCAATATGGCATATGATGTATACAAGATTTTTGGTTTTTTATTTTTATTTTTTTATTTTTTTTCTGGTTTAAAAGAAAGTCGTCATTTTTTCTTGAAATCCTTTTGGTTTCAGTTCATCATTCATTTATTTGTATATCTATTATATAAACGAAAACATATTCGCCTTACCTCTCTCCTATGTGGCACCCCTCTAATCGCTCGAATCCTATTTATCTAAATTTTTCAATTTTTTGAATTATTAAGCATAAAATAATAGATTTTAAATACTAATTAAATCTTCTATTTCACATCATTTTTTCAATGAAACTCCACCTATTGAAAAGTCTATAAATACTTAGAATCAATGTGTATTTTCTCATCATTTACACCACAAGTTTAATTTCGCCAATTAATTAGTTTGCCCAATAAATAGTTATATTTTTTATTAGGAAATTTAATTTGACTAATATTAATGTGGTCAATAATTAAGTTTACCAAATAAATAATTAATTTTTTATGAACACCAATTCAGTTTGGCCAAATAGTAATAATATTTATATATTTATAATTGGTCGAAGGCATTTTCCAAATCTCAATCATCTTTCATAGTATAATCTATAATAATATTACTAAAATCTAATTAATAAATCTCATCTCTATAATTAACTGATTAGCTTTAATTATAAATCATCTATCTATATAAAATTACTATACGAGTTTAAGACGGGAACAAACAGTAAAATTAATTTTAAACGAATTAGTGACATGTGCGTAAATATAAATTCTAAATGAGTTTCTTAGTCAATCAATATCTAAAATATACTATAAAGAGAGAGAAAGAAGTAACAAAATAAACTAAAGATTTTCTAAACCAAAAATAAAATATTTTTAATTTCAAAATATGGTATTTTAAGAGAAAAAAAATTATTAGAATATATAAAAGATAGTAGAGTATAATTTTGACACATAAACTTGAAACAAACGGAGTACATAAAAAATATGTGTTAAATTTTATATTTAATTAATTATTAATTGACCAATTATTATTGAGCTGGCAAATAAATAGTCTTATTTTTATTGAAAAATTTAATTCAGTAAATTATTAAGTTTGCCAATTAAATAATTTTATTATATTTTTTAACAATAAATATTATGACAAATAATTAATTATTGTATCAACTTATATTTAATTAATTAGATACTTTTATAAATTTAAACGAGTTTAGATAATTAATTAATATTACTATATGAGTTTGCATGGGAATGAATAGTAAAATTAATTTTTAAACGGATTTGTGATATATACGTAAAAATAAATTCTAAACGAGCTTCTTAATCAATCAATATCTAATATATATATATATATATATATATATATATAGAAGTAACAAAATAAGCCAAGGATTTCCTAATTAAAAAATAAAATGTTATAAATTTTAAAATATGGTATTTTAAGAGAATTTTTTTATTATAATATTTCTTTCAATAAAAGATAGAAGATTATAATTTTGACACATAAAATTGAAACAAACGCAATATACGAAAAATATGTATTGAATTTTATATTCAATTAATTATTAATTAAAATTTTAATCGGGTCCATTTACAATTCCGTTTTTTCAAAAATCTTAAATAACAAAGAATCTAACATGAATTTTTTAGTAGATTTCACTAGGGGTGGGAATTTGGATACCGGTTATCGGATAATAACCGAAACCGACACTATCCGTCGGTTTTCGGTTATCCGATAACCGGAAATTATCGGTTCGGTTCGGTAGTCGGATACCGGTTTTATGAGATTTTCGGTTTCGGGTATTATCCGATAACCGGTATCCGAAACCGAAAAACCGAAAAATTATATAACAATATATATTTTTATAATTTATACAATTTATAATATATTTTGATTATAATATATTATAATTTATACAATTTATAATATATAACAATATTTTGTATATTTATAATATACAATTTATATAATTTATAATATATTTTGATTATAATATATTATAATTTATACAATTTATAATATATAACAATATTTTGTAAATTATTTTTCAACTTGGATAATTTAAATTTATTATGCTTGATTTGTTGGCATGTACTTGAGTTGTTATTGTTTGTTGGAGAGTTTTTTAATTTAGTTTTGAACAGTGCAAAAGCAGAAAAATAGGCTGAAATTTTTTATTTTTTTTTTAATTTTCGGTTTTTTGGTTAATATCGGTTAACCGGTCCGGTTAACCGACCGGTTTTCGGTTATCCGACACCATGTCAGTTTCGGTTTCGGTTTTTATATTTCTCAGTTTTCGGTTTCGGTTAACCGATTTTTCGGGTTCGGTTAACCGCGGTTAACCGAATTCCCACCCCTAGATTTCACAGATAGGATAATACAACTGGAGTATTAGTACGCACAATGATGTATTTAAATAACGACATATGTGATCAAATTTAATGGGAAAATTTTCTTTATTTTTCATTCTTATTTTTCTATAATCTAAAATAAAATTAATCTCGCATTGATTTTTTAATTAGAAGACTTCACAAATTGAAGAATATAATTGGATTATTAATATACCCCCTCCGTCTCCCAAATATTTGCCACATTTTGATTGACACATGTTTTAATAAAAGTTGTTGACTTAGTTGGTAGAATGTATTGTGAGTGGAATAAGGGCTCCACTTGTGATCATGTAGTTGTGAGTGGAATAAAGTTAAAAGTAAAGTGAGATGTGTGGGCCTATTACTATAAATGGAAATGACAAATGTTTGGGAGACATCCGAAAAAGAAAATTGTGGCAAATATTTAGGGGACGGAGAGAGTATTTAGATAACTTCAGAGGTGATTTCAAATTAAACGGGTGATTACGTATATGCTTGCATGGACTTTCTTCATTTTCTACTCACTTTTTATCTTCTAAAAACTCAAATAAAAAGAAATTTCATATTGATTTCCTAAAAGATTTCATCAATTGGAGTCTAAATAAAAGGAATCGCATTTTCTTCCAATTTTTTATTCCTATTTTTCTTAAATATTTGATGCGTGAACAAGTAGTAAATTACTATTTAATTGAGTTCATGACGGGTAAATATATAAATTTTAATTACACGAAGTCATAGATGGTATGATTTGGGTACAAAAATATAATCTTAAATTCTTAATTAAACGGGTTCCATAGATTGTATGAATTTCAAATTTATACTTCAAGTTTAATTTTAATCTTTTATTATTTATATTATTCATTATTAATATTTACATTATAATATTCATATTTTATTGTGATAAATAACCTATTATTGTAACAAGTTATACTTTATTATTTTGATATTTTATACATTTAAACAAGCTTGGATAATTAGCGAATATTATTATACGAGGCAGAAGAATTATTTATTAATTAGATTTGAAATATGCACGATTACATATTACAAACAGATCTGGATGGCTGACCCTAACTTCATCATCTTAGTTCATCGACGTCCTCTTCCACAACCATTGACTTAGAGTGGTGGGACGTTACTTTCGGTTAAATAACAAAAGAAACTAACAATTATCTTGAATTTAATTAGAAACTAAAAATATTCACCTTAAAAAAATATTCTGATAACTACCAATCATATTGTATCTCATAGTTTTATGAAAAATGAATTTCCGTAAATTTTCGACGGGCAACACACTAGTTATGTTCATTGGGATTAATAAGGATGATATTACAAATTAAAAACAATCAATTGTTGAAGATTTCGACACTTCTTTTCCCATTTTTTTCCTTCTGTTTTTCAAAATTGTTAGAACTTATTAGAATTTATTTTGGATTTGTAATGGATACGTAAAAATCAAGATTCGAGTGATATTATCTATATTGACATTTATCATTTTTTATTATATTGAATTGTTTTAATTTTTGTAGCTATTGTAGATTATCTATTTATTTTTTTAGTGAAATAAAATTGTTTTATTTTTGCAATTTACATTCGTCTATACCTTAACAGTTGTATTACATTATTAAAGAGTGTTTACTTCTTTGAAATATCAATATTAAGGCATATAAGGGTTATGGATCTAGTTACGAACAATTAATTTCAAAAAATTACGAAAATGATATCTTAAAAAGTTGATTGTTTTTTAATAGTTCTTGCATAATATTTGTGGAGAGCTTCTAGATTTAACTTTTATTGTTTTTTTTATAATATTGTTATTTAATTTATATGATATTATGATTGTACTAAAATTTTATTAATTTTATATCTTTTTCAAGTTTAACTATGATTTTCTAAAATTATGGTAAGTTGGACACCCAGATAAATATTTCTGGCTCCATCACGATTACAACTTATGCCTTGTCCACAATATGCAAACACAAAACAAAAAGATAAAAAGAAACAATAATGAGAATGGGATAGTAGAAATCTGACTACGCCTAATTGACAATATTTGTTATTTCGAAATTACTAGAATCACCTATTTAACTCTTTTAATTTAATAAATTATACTTTTGTATCGATATATTTTTTTTTGAACAAACATTACAATAAATTTTAAAGGCCGCGTGACGGTGGACTTGAACCCATGACCTTTGATCCGGACATTAACCACTCTACCATTAGGCTAACACACACACTTTTGTATCCATTTTGCCTGATGGCCCGTGCATGAATTGGCTAGGAATTTTGCAACCCCACTATTTATGGGCCGGGTGATTCGTACAGTTGGCCCGATGGGCTGGCCAGGCCCGACCCGGTCTCTTTGACGATTCTAGGTGAGCTTAAGAGTTCATATCCTCATTAATATTCTCTAAGTCGAATTTTCGTTGAAGACTTATTTATAGTTTACCTCTTACTCCCTCCGTCCCATTTATATAGACTTGTTTTCCTTTTTCGGATGTCCAAATATATAGGCTTGTTTCCATAAAAAGTAATGTTTTTTAGCTCATTTACTAATATATCCCTATTTAATTCTTTGATTAACTCATAAAAAATACATAGTCAAATAATAAATAGGGGCATATTAAGAAATTTACTATATAATTTACTTTTCCAATAAATTTTTTTAATCCATGTGAAAATTTCAATCCGCATATATAAATGGGACGGAGGGAGTATTTAATTTGTGCTTCTCACACCACAAATATAATTTTAAAAATTAAATAAAAGATGACACCAGCAGAAATGGTGTCTCCATCGGCCATGTCAAAAATACTGGAATCTCGCTGGACCCCATTCTTCTCAAGGCAGCCATTGGTGCATTATTTATACAAGGAAATTTTTTATTATTTTAGGACAAAAATTAGACAAAAAGTTTCAAATACCTTTATAATGTATGGATGTCAGATTTTTCGAACTTCTCTATAATTAATTGGAAGTTTAAAAGATGAATGATTGGTTCCACTTCCAAGTGGATTATTAAATAACCCCGATAAAATTCCACTGTAATTTTTTTTTTCATAATTATTGACTCGCTTCAACATAATCTATCATCCCATTAATTAATCTATTACTAATACCAAAATAAAGTTGTCCCCTCCACGGTGCTACGTTCTTTATTCTGGTAATTTGTCTAATTTTAATTCATATATATTCTAATTTTTATTTTTATTAATTAAAATTTTATTAATTTCATATTCTTGAAATATCACATGTTTATCTATTAATCACATCTCATATTTATCTTTTCCTCTATTTAATTAATTTCTTATATTATACATATTAAAATAATAACAATTTCGGAATGCATTAATTATATATTTTTTTGAGAAATTTAATCTGTCTAATATTAAATTGATCAGTAATTAAATTATCAAATGAATAGTTTAATTTTAATATCAAAGTTGAGAATCTTTCTTTTTTTTCTTCTAAAGTTAAAATATTTGATTTTGTGAAACTTGAAGTTGTAAACTTTTTTTTCCCGCATTTTGGCAAAGATGGATACCTTTTTATTTTTCATTCATGTTTTTTTCTAAAAATTCGATTAGTGCTTTCTATAAAATATATACATTGAATCAAATGTGGGATATGTAGCTAAAGAAAAGAACAAAAAAACTTGAAGATGTAAACATATTTTCATCCGAATTTTGACAAAGATTAGAGATGTCGATTTAACATGAACTAACGAGACGGTTCAAATATGCTTAAAAAGAAGGATTTTTACTAATTTTAATTAATATTAACTTTGTTTATATTTTTATCGAGTAATTTAATATAAACCAACGAGACGGTTCAAATAACATAGAAATAATGATTTTTACTAATTTTAATTAATACTATTATTTTGAAGATGTAAATATTTTTTTCCGCATTTTGGCCTTTTAGAGATATCGATTTAGCATAAACCAACGAGACGATTCAAATTATAAAAAAAGAATAATTTTTACAAACTTTAATTAATATTAACTTTGTTTATATTTTTTTCGAGTAATTTAGCATAAACCAACAAGACACTATTTTTTTACTAATTTTAATTAATTTTACTTGGGGTGTTCATATTTTTATCGAGTATTACTCAACAGATTTGAGACGAGTATGTACAGTAAAGTCACTATTTTAACCGAGATTAGGACGAACATATAGAAAAATTCTTAACAAATTTAGATTTAGAAAATACATAATGATTGAGTTTAAGTATAACCGATCAATTATCATTCCTAATTATAAATTTAGATACGTGAAATAAATTAATTTTCTAAGTTTGATTAATAATTAACGCGAACAATATTACAACTTTTAAATAAGATATAAAATTATTTAAAAAAAAAAAAATATATATATATATATAAATTAAAATATAAAGTTATTTCCCGTCGAATCGATGGGCTACTTACTAATTATAGAATAATAACTGGAATAGTAGTCATAAAATAACATAGTAGATTTATTACTGTAAAATTAATCAGACCACATATCCTCAAATTCATTATAATAAATAATAGACTGCATGCAGGAAGTAGCCGACATGGAATAAGGTTTTAAAACCTTTACATCCTTTCAGAGTTGATTATTTAAAAGTTTTTAAACTGTTCTAAGGTTATGTTATTAAGTTTTATAAAGTAATTATAATGATTACTACAACGAAATCTTGAAAGTCTCCTTATCTTTATGGATGGCCACAAAACTTCAAACTTACCCATGAAAATACGAGGTGTGTCAACTTCATATAACAAATAAAGTTTCCATCCGTTTGAGCAAGCACCTCCTAATCCATATTTATTTGGTGTAACAACTAACATAATTAAGCACATTTGGTTCGAGCGAAAAGGTTATTAGGAGTAAGTTAAGGGATTCAGTTACTCTTTATAACAACCATATTTAAATTAAAAATATTTGACGAGTCCTCAAGATTGTGTATTCTTGAGGCCATAGATCGAATCTTGTCACATCTGATTGTTAAAGTGTTCTATATAGCGATGATGACGAATGAAAATGTTATAAGGAGAAGGCAATAAAATATTTTTATCATTGGTCGAGACCAAGTAAGTTATTTGAAATCCTACCCTTCCATCAGGTAGTTCTGCCTTATACACATTTCATAGCATTCCACTCCGGAAAATATCACACTTGATTTTCTAGGTGTGGTTCTCTTGTATGGTTTGCATGCTATTGCCTATGATTGATGTTTTACCTAGTGCACACAGAAGATAGCGATGGTCGAATCCACGAAATCAAAATCTTGAGAATCTAATTCTATCTCTGTTATTGTGCAAAGAGAGCTAAGTTTGGTAGGTTATCTCTAAATTTGAAAGATCAAGATGCTTGAGTAACTTGGACAAAATTGGCAATTATATGGCTAGTAATTGAAGAGAACATATATGATAATAAATACAACTTCGTATTAATATATTTAATTAGATACTGGCGCCAATTGATAGAATTGGGTTAAGTTTCTCTTTCAACAAAGATCTAGAATTACCTTGTGTTAAGACGTGATTGGTAAGTGTTGAGATTTTGATTTTGGATTTCTAATCTTTTACCTAGTTTTGCTTGCTTAAGTTTGGGGAACTAGATTTGCAATCCATCTTTTTGTCTTGAGTTGTGATTTTGTCGCTTGAGTTGTAATCTCTGAATTTTGAGCTCTTTCATGGGTTGCACCCCTCGTACGTTTTTAATTTAATATTAATTATTTACCCAAAAAAAAAAAGTGTTGAGAGGTGATCGTGGTGGATCTGCCGAATAGGTAATACAACCCTGAATTCCTTACCTGATCAAGTCTGCAAAAAAAGAGTCAAAGGCATTGTCTTCGGGAAGGGACCTCGACACTCAAGTCAGTATTAAATTGTAGTGATGCAATGAGTGTGTGCACGCACGCGTATATATATGTTGTAACTTTGTAAGCGTACCTTTGCATGAAAGAGGGTCTGAGTATTTATGGATGTGGGCCTTAGAGGCAATTAGGGGTAGAATAGTTAATTCAGGGGGTCGTGCAATCCAAGCCCGATGCGAAAAGCGTGATTTGTAGAGGAATCGTAAGAATGGATATGAATCGAGGTTATGACCATCAAGCTTTATTGCATGTAGAATTATAGGAGGAATATTGTAATTAGTTATTTCCTTTCTTAAGTAGTCAGTTTTTGGTAGGATCCTCTAATTACGGATCTTGTGCTTTCTTTCTTTATTTAGGTGTGATTCCTTGTATTATAAAAGGATCTCTTGTACTTTGTATTGAAATAATCAAGAATACAGAATATCAATACAGAAAATGAATCCCAATCTTCTTGTTTCTTTTAACATGGTATCAGAGCAGAGTTTCGATCCTCTTGTTTGAGTCGAACTTTTGCTCTCATCATTTACCATGGCCGACCCAACAGAAACAGCCCTCTCACAGACCTCAGAATCGGATCTTTCAACCTTAATTCAGTACCTTCAGAGAAATACAATGAATCAGAATCAAGCGATCGAGACATCACCATTGATGGTGAACGTAAAATTGAATGACCGAAACTATGCAATTTGGTCAAAATTGATGGGAATGTTTATCAAAGGAAGGGGACGGGGCAACCATATCACAGGCCAGCCTCCGGCTCCCTCCAGTAGTGATCCCAAATTCCAAACATGGGATGCCATCGACAACGCTATAAAAGGATGGATCATCAATTCAATCGAACCAACATTGGTTCCAAATTTTCTGCAATACCCGACAGCCCAATCGCTCTGGGAGGGCTTGGAAGCGACATATAACAGTGGCACAAATTACCTGCAAATATTCGAGTTGATGACTCGAGCAAGTCAAACCAAACAAGGGAATCAGACGCTGGAACAATACTACAGCAATCTTCAAGCCATATGGGCTGAGATTGATCAGAGGCAACCAAACAAGTTCACAGGGGATGAGAACATTCAACTGTACAACCGACTTACGCAAGAAGGAAGACTTTACCAGTTCTTAGCCGGGGTAAATGACCGATTCGATCCCGTAAAAAGGGACATCTTGAACCAAGATCCTCTTCCCTCCCTAGCCGCTGCCTATGCAACGATTCGACGAGAAGCACTCCGAATCGGAGTTATGATGTCCAAAGAGGAACAACCAACTGCCGGAGAAGTATTCGCAGCAAGAAGAGGGTCTCCTGAGGGACGGTCAGCTTCTCAAGGGAAGTCATCATTCCGTCAATCCGACAAGGAGAAGCTCAGATGCACCTACTGTGGTGGAAACAAACACACAAAGGATACTTGTTTCCAACTAGTCGGTTACCCGGAGTGGTGGAATGAAAATCGCCACCGACAGAGGAACAGTAACGGAGTCGGCACACCCACAGCAACACCGACCAGCGGAGTCGCCGCTTTTATCCATGGCGGAACCTCCGGAGAAGGACAGAACAGTGGTGAGGGAGCGAGAGAAGAAGCGAGGGAAGTGAATTCAGCGAGAGGTATGGAGGGTGAGGGAAAGGGTTTTAACTCTAATAGGAGTATAACTCCTATTCTACCCTCACCCCATCATCAAATTTCTTTCTTGTCCTCAAGTGGTAATTCTAGTGCCTTACACGTTAATCATGATAAAAATAAACAGTGGATATTTGATTGTGGAGCTACAGATACAATGACGTTTGATCAGAATGATATTATTGACCCATCTGAACCAAATAGAACTTTCATTAAAAATGCTAATGGAGGTTCCTTTCCTGTTCTTGGAGCAGGATCAGTTGAAATTTCTCCCAAAATTAAACTGTCCAATTGTCTCTATGTTCCCTCCTTATCCTGCAAATTGTTATCCATCAGTCAAGTGACGAAGGAGCTTAATTGTGTGATGCTCATTTATCCAACCTTCTGTCTATTGCAGGATATTCGTTCGAGGGAGATAATTGGGCGTGGTTCTGAAAGGGATGGACTGTACTACGTTGATGAACTGTCTGAAGGAGGAACTGCCTGTTTGGCTCATGGATCTCAAAACCGACAGATCTGGTTGTGGCATCGTCGGTTGGGTCACCCATCAGATGATTATCTTAAGCATCTATTTCCTTCTTTATTTTCAAAGCACTATCGTACTTCATGTGATACTTGTCACTTTGCTAAGAGTCATAGAACATCTTTTCCTTCTGTTGAAAATAAAAACTCTGTGCCATTTTCTCTTATTCACTCTGATGTTTGGGGTCCAGCTCCAGAATCGATGGACACTGATTTTCGATGGTTCGTGTTATTTATTGATGATTGTACCCGTATGACTTGGGTATATTTTTTAAAACAAAAATCGGATGTGTGCAGTAGATTTATTGATTTTTTCAATCTTGTCAAAAATCAGTTTCAGAGCACTATTCAGATTTTACGCTCTGATAATGGGGGGGAATATGTTAAACATGAGCTTCAAACTTTTCTTCAGAAAAATGGGGTTATCCACCAAACCACCTGTCCTTATACACCTCAACAGAATGGGGTAGCTGAACGGAAGAATCGTCATATTTTGGAAACCTCCCGTGCCCTTTTGATTGAATCACGAGTACCATCAGTTTTCTGGTTTGAAGCTGTTGCTTCGGCTGTCTATCTTCTTAACAGATTACCCACACGAACATTAAAATTCATAACACCTCTCCAGGCTCTCTCCTCTAAATTTACCATACCCTCCATTCTCATGCTACAACCTCGGATATTTGGTTGTTCTGTGTTTGTTCACATTCCAAAAGCTCGTCGAACCAAACTTGATCCCTGTGCTGTGAAGTGTGTTTTTCTTGGATATGGAATCCATCAGAAAGGTTATCGATGCTTCGATCCTATTACCAAGAAACTTTATGTCACGATGGATTGTAACTTTCTTGAGACAGAATACTATTATGCCTCTCCGCAATCAAGTGTTGAGGGGGAGAAGAATAATCAACACTCTGATTGGCTGTTCAAAGATAACTGGGAACCGAGTTCTACTGAAGAAGTACAGTCCATCCCAACAAATCCCAGTCCATTAACTCCCTCATCGAATGTCTCAGAGGTACAAATTTCTGATGCCGAAACTCTCTCTCCGGTTTCTGTGTCATTTCCTAACACTGCAGGTCAAAGCGAGAATCCTTACTATCTTCCACCAAGGCAGAACAGAGGAATTCCCCCTCAAAGGTACAGCCCTGAATACAAGCCGAAGAAATCCAGATATCCTATTGCCAACTTCATCACGTGTGGAAACGGCCAAATTCAACATTTCAGAGATAAGTTGTCCACCTCATGGATCCCCAGAAATGCAGAGGAGGCACAGAAATATCCAGAATGGAGGGAGGCTATGAATATAGAAATGGCGGCTCTCCGTAGAAATGGAACATGGGACAAAAGCATACTGCCCCCAGGAAAGAAACCAGTTGGTTGCAGGTGGATCTTCACAATCAAGTACAATCCAGATGGAGAAGTAGAGAGGTATAAAGCACGACTTGTGGCCAAAGGATACACTCAAGTGTATGGAATTGATTATGCAGAAACATTCTCTCCCGTTGCAAAGCTGGACACTGTAAGAGTATTGCTTTCAGTAGCAGCAAATTGTGATTGGCCTCTACACCAGTTTGATGTGAAGAATGCGTTTCTTCATGGGGATTTAACTAAAGCAATATATATGGAGATTCCACCAGGCTTTGAAAGAGAGTTTAAAGAGGGAGAAGTATGTCGGTTAAAGAGGTCTCTATATGGGCTAAAACAGTCACCTCGAGCCTGGTTCGGAAGATTTACATCGGCTATGAGGAAATATGGATATACTCAAAGCAACTCAGATCATACATTGTTTTTGAAGAGAAGGGATTCTAAAATCACATGTTTGATCATTTATGTTGATGATATGATCATTACAGGAGATGATGGTGAAGAGATTAAACTCCTTCAAAAGAACTTGTTTTCTGAATTCGAAATGAAGAACCTCGGTAGTTTAAAGTATTTCCTCGGGATAGAAGTCATGAGATCAAAAGAAGGTATATTCTTATCTCAGAGGAAGTATGTTCTGGATCTCCTTGCTGAAACAGGACTTCTTGATTGTAAGCCAACAGAAACACCGATAGCTGTAAATCATGGACTAAGAGGAGATTCGAGTAATAGGCCGGCAGATAAAGAACAGTACCAAAGGATTGTTGGTAAGCTAATCTACCTCTCACATACGAGACCAGACATAGCTTATGCAGTTGGGGTCATAAGTCAGTTCATGCATAAACCCTTGGTGGAACACATGGAGGCTGCCATAAGAGTTATCCGGTACCTAAAATCATCTCCTGGAAAAGGTATTTTCTTTCGAAAAAATAAGCATTTGGGAGTCTTCGGGTATACTGATGCTGATTGGGCAGGAAACATCACAGACAGACGATCTACAGCAGGGTACTTCACCTTTGTAGGAGGGAATCTTGTGACTTGGAGGAGTAAAAAACAAAAGGTTGTAGCACTTTCAAGTGCAGAAGCAGAATTTAGGGGAATTGTGAAAGGGATAACAGAATTGTTGTGGATAAAGAAATTGATGACTGAGATGGGTCTATTAGAGACGGGAGCTTTCAAACTCTACTGTGACAATAAAGCCGCCGTGAGCATTTCTCATAATCCTGTCCAACATGATAGAACCAAGCATATAGAGATAGACAGACATTTCATCAAGGAGAAGTTAGATAATGAACTTATCACTCTGCCGTTTGTCAGATCGGAAGATCAGCTTGCAGATATCCTAACAAAAGCTGTCTCTGGGATAGCCTTTCACAGAGTTCTTGGCAAGTTAGGTATGTGTGATCCTCCACCTACCAACTTGAGGGGGAGTGTAGAATTATAGGAGGAATATTGTAATTAGTTATTTCCTTTCTAAGTAGTCAGTTTTTGGTAGGATCCTCTAATTACGGATCTTGTGCTTTCTTTCTTTATTTAGGTGTGATTCCTTGTATTATAAAAGGATCTCTTGTACTTTGTATTGAAATAATCAAGAATACAGAATATCAATACAGAAAATGAATCCCAATCTTCTTGTTTCTTTTAACATTGCAATCTTTTATCTCGCAAAGTTGAGCTAGATCTAATGTTTTTAGTGTAATATGATGAGAATTTAAAGAACTCGGAGAACTTAAAGAGAATTTGAATGGAGACACGTTGAATTTGAACTTCGACTGTCTTTAGTTGTATTAATATGAGATACGATGATGATTTAGTACATTGAAGGCTTATTTATAGCCATTTTACATTTATGATAAAATGGTAAATTCAGATCTGTGTCTTAGAGGCAGTTTCATCTTTCATTTATAGTCATTTTACATTGAGGGTAAAATGTTAAATTCAAGATCTGCGTGTTAGATGGCAGTTTCGTCTTTTCAAGTCTACCATGCACGCAAACGAGGGATAGCATAGTCTTTTCAGAGTTCACACGAAACATACATGCTCGCCACGTCAGCTTTGAACGTATCTTGTAGATCCTCGTGCACATGTTATGATGTGAGCCAATGATGAGTTGCCACGTAAAAGGGTTGTTAGGGATGCCTTCATTGTATTCTATTATTCGCGCTTATATTTGACATCCAGAGTTGCAAATATACCTTCAGCTCTGATATTTGGCATCCAGAATTATAAACGCACATTCATCAGGATTGATTTTTGCTCTCTTAAGGTCTGATTTTGATAATCTTTAGTTCTATAATGTGATTCACCGAACTTTGATGAGTCTTCATTTGAATCCTAATTCCTTTAAGTATTTCGAGGATATCTTTCAAAGCTGCCTACCTATATAATTGTTGCTTAGGTTTGAGACAAGAGGGTCTCAGTTCTGACTTTGGTAGATGGTTGTATTATAAAAAAGAAGGCATTCTCAAATATTTATAATGTTAGTTTTGGGTCATAGATGGACTGAGTTGGTTTTTCGGTCATAGATGGGTCGATTTAGTTTTTAGGCCTTTGAGCCTCTATTTTTAGTTAATAAAGTCTAATAAAAACTAGTGCTATTGGGGTAAAATACACACTATTCATTTTGCAAAATGAAAATTACACACCATCACCAAAACAAATGAAAAATACACAAGATGACTATTATACCCCTCTGTTTAAACTATTGATGTCCGTATTTATATGGATGTAAATAGCTATGTATTTCTTTATATTACGAACCATTTATCGTAGATTCTGCTATTCTGATCCCACGCTTCTAAAATGGTATCAGAGCCTGGTTTTATTAAGGAATTATATTTTATTTATTGCTTTAAGTATTATCCTAACGGAGGAGACATCAAGAAAAACATGAATCCGGACAATTGTCCGAGATGTGAGTGTTACAGGAATTATCTCCAGGATTTGGAGATAAAAAGAGAAAGAAACCAGATGACAAGAATCATCTGGAGAGAATTGTTCGACTCCATAGTCGTACGAGAAAGAAGGCTTGAATACCTTGAACCTTTGGTTCAAGAAATCGAGGCCAGAAGGAGATATAATTCAGATCTGATCTATCTCCTGTTCGAGGTAACAAATACCATGAGAAGGAACCATCATAATAATCATATATGATGACTCCAGAAGAATGTCCAAGGTGTGGACATTTCCAGGAACGTCTCCGAATTCTGGAGCAAAGAAGAACCAGATATCAGAAGATTCTGACAGACTGGCGAGATAAGCTGAACCTTTTGATTCAGCGAAACGAGAATAAGGAACTGATTGATGCCTTCAACCGAGGAATCAACAGAAAAGAAGATCTTCTACATGAGTGTATCCTCCTTGAAATGGAGTTAGAACACGATATGAGAAGAAGACATTGGAGCCATGTGGGAGTAAATTGGAATTTATATATTACTCCATAGCTCTGATGGAACAGAAGAAAGATAAAGGAGTATCATCTACTCTTTTATATCAAGAGATTTCTCCAGATTCCTCCAAAATTTCGGCGGATCTAAGAGAAATACAGAAGACAGTACAACATTATGGCGATAGCCTGTATGGTGTACCACGCGATCTATACAAGATTGCTATAAAACAGGATGAAATCTACAATATCCTGAAGGAGATCCAATCAAGGATCGAGAAATTGGAACAACAACCAGGTTCCAGTCGAGGGAGAAATCCTTTTGGTAATGAACCCACTTATCCAAAGCCAGTGGGAGAAACCAAAAAGGATCCCAACATAGAGACCTTGAAAAGAATGATTCGTGAAAAGAAGAAATGAGTAATCTTGAACGAATCAAGCTTGACGACCTCCAGGAGTTAGCAGAATCTTTTGCTAACATGACGATGGTGGACTTAAAGATGAACCAGAATGTGGTCCAAAACCCACAGCCGGTGAATCAACTACCACCAGGAGCCATTATTGGAAATCAACAAGATTTTCAAAATGCACCAGGAGCCATTAATGCAGTCCAGGACTTTCAGACTGGAGCAAGGTATGATCAACATACCCCAAATGATGCATACATGGCAGCAAGAAGGACAAGGGCAAGAAGGCCGCATCCAAAGGTGCAAGATACACCCTATGGAAAGGCGACCCTAGATCCCATCCATCCTTACGGAGTGATGCTTGATCTCGATGAAGTTAATTTCAGAGATCGAGAATCAGTCATTGACGAGTGGACGTCGCCCCGAGAATTGCAAAGAAGAATCCTCGATTTGAACAAGGAAGGATTCGTTAGAATCCTCGAAATGAGTCTTGCAGGAGTGGTCAAGACAGCATGGGAATTCTTTCCTGTGGAAATCAAGAATTCATGTTTTAATAGTGATAACTATACAGAACATGTCCAGAATATGGCCGTTCTTTTTAAGAACCATTTTCTGGGAGAAGGATATTTCGAAGGATATGATCTAGAGAAGAGAAAGAAGTACTTGATGGCATTGTATAATCTAAGACTTGCGGTCTTGGATCAACAATCGCTCAACAAGTTTCTACAGCTCTTTACTCTTTATCAACATCAATCTAAAGTTGATGATAGAGTGGCACTGGAAATCTTCTTTCTGAAATTTCCAAGCCCATGGAAAGAGATGCTGATTCGGGATTACGAACCAGGTGACCCTGAAAACGTCGCAAGAAGGATGTCTTATGTACATCGAAAGCTCTCGGAATGGTGCCAACAAGCAACTGCTCTGAAGAATTTGAAGAAACTGAGGAGGATTAACAAATTTGCTCCTCTAAACTGTGAAGACAATGATCTACCAATAATCATTGGAGGAGAACCACCGAGGCTGAAGAAATACAAGAAAAATAGATTTCAGCCCTATCAGAAAGGTGGAGATCCAAAAAGAAATTCTTGGAAACCAAGAACCAGATGGTCAAAACAGAAGGCCAGATCTTACAAATCAGGCCAAAGAAGTGGACCATCGAGGAATAGGTATCCATTCCGAGGAGATGATAAATCTCAAGGAAGGACACCTGCCAAGAAGACTTTCAGAAGAACTCACACTAGAGTTAATGAAAGTTTCAAAGATTGCAACTGCTGGACGTGCGGTGCAAAGGGGCATATTTCCACAAATTGCCCAGACAACGAGAGAAGAGGTATCAACAAATTCGAATCCACTCCGGATATTGAAGATGCCGTCTACTACCAGGAACTGGTACAAGTATATCAGTTCGAAGATATACCCTCGGATGAGAGTATATATGAACAAGAAGAAGTCTTCAGCGGAGAAGATTCAGAATGGTCTGATGGAACTAGATCGGAGTCAGACTGATCCAGAGATTGTTCATCGCAGAGAAGAGGATAGGACAGGATTTTCCAGTCACACAACTCTCTCTCAAAGCCTGATTGACAAGATCATGAAGAAGAGTCTAAATATACAAAAGTATCAAGGCTTTTCGGCAAGTAATATAGATCAAGTTCTAAGGAACTTTAATCTAAGGAGCAGGAAACAACAAATCGTCTATGGAATTTCTAGGCGAGAAATGTCGCTTCCTATAGAGCTTACAGGGAATCAAGTGGAGATGCAGTTGATCCCAGCCAGTGACATCCGGGAAGATTTATCAAAAATGAAGCCCGAAGTCGCTGAAAAGATGAACTGGATTCATATTGGAGCAATCCAGTTGATGTTAAAGTCGGCTCTCTTTACCGGAGTTCATACGCCGATTGATATCGCTATATGCGATAAAAGAGTCAGAAATCTGAAGGATTCCGTATTGGGAACAATAGCGGGAGATCTCTGTGCAGGACAAGTAGTGGGAATCATTTATCCTAAGATTGCTTACAATCTTAATGATACCCATTTCAGCAAAGCCCTGACGCTTTATCAGGACTTTAAACGCAAGGATTTGCTGGAGGAAGGAAACAGGCCTTACTCCATTACTTATCAGGTATCATATGCTCTTTCCAACTCACATCACACTGAGTTATTTCTGGGAAAGAAGTTTATTGAGATACCAGATATCTTCAACAAGGTGACAACAGCTGTTTGTCCCGATAGAGTTGAAATTGCTCGGTTAAGGAATGTGGATATTCAAATCCGAGATAGAGAAGTCATGAGACACGATCAAAGTCTCAGGATAACTTCAGGAAGATTATCCTTCCAAGGAGACAGAATTATGTCTTTACCATATGGAAGGAGTCGGAGTCTCATTCGAGAGGCAGCACACCCTCAAACATCTCAGAGTAACAAAGTTCCAGTAAATCTGAAATGTCCCGAGGGATGGAGAGAAGTGATAGTAAAATTTGACACTACAAGGTGGGAAACCAACTTCCCTTGTAATGTTCTTTACTATTTGCAGCAACCGGAGATCAATCATTACAAAGGTACCCTGGAAATTGGGGGACAAGTGATGGAGATCAAGGGTAGAGCTGGAAGAGAAGCAGTTTTGCTTTTGGGTTTGGATTTTCTCGAGGATCACAAACCTTGGGGAAATAAAGAGGACGGAATGGAAATCACGATTAATGGAAGAAAACTATTGATCGAATGACAAGTCCATTCTCCATATACATCTCTATAGGGATGTTATATGAAAAATATAAAGCAGAATATTTTGCTGCTTATATTGATTCAGGTGCAGGAATTTGTACTGCAAAACGAGGAGTCTTCCCAACAGAGGTAGAAGATGATCTACCCCGAATTACAGGAAGAGATTTCTCAAAGAAGATTTTGCTCCTTGCTAAAGGAGTAAAGGAGACGGAAATTCTGATTGGAGGAGCCAGAGGTACACCTTGGTACAAGGTTAAAACTCCACCAATTTATTTCCATGACACAGGTGCAGACATTCTGTTAGGAAACAATTTCCTACAGATGTTCAAAAGATATATGCAGGATAATGAAAGAAGACAATTGGTGTTCACAACCATTTGCGATCACAAGATCATTGTCCAGAGGCTCAAAGGGGCTTTTAATCGCCAGATACCATTGAGTTTTCGCAGCAAGCGTGGTGATGAAGGAAAACTTCGACAACCAAAGATGAAAGATCAAAGGAGATTCAAATAAGCAAAGGCTAAGCTGTATCAGGGATTGGGATCTTGGAGATGAAGAGATTCATATCCTCAAAGCTTCTTTAATATCCTATCAAGATATTAGGGAAGAGGTGAAGGTATCCCTAGAAGATGTCAAAAGGAAAATCAAAAGGAATTACAGTGAGAATCCTTTGGCATGGTGGGATAAAAACAAGCTCAATGCAACCTTGAAGGTGAAGCCAGAAAAGGAGTATGAGTTTGTAAGATACAGACCAATCCTGATGAACCTCAAAGATCAACAGGATATGAAGGAGATAATCAAGGAACACCTTGATTTAAAGCTGATCGAATCAGGGAACTCGCCTTACAGCAGTCCCGGATTTCTGGTAAGAAATCATGGTGAGATCAAACGAGGTAAACCTAGACTTGTTATTAATTACAAAGGAATTAATGACATACTAGAGTTTGATGGATATTTTATCCCAAGTAGAGAACACCTTATTAACTGCATTAGGAATGCTAAGGTTTTCTCTAAGTTTGATTGCAAGTCAGGTTTTTACCAGATTCGCATGGAGGAAGGGAGTAAGAAGTTTACAGCCTTCTCTACTCCACAAGGGCATTATGTTTGGAACGTGATGCCAATGGGGTTAGCTAATGCGCCTCAAATATTTCAGAGAAAGATGGATAATCTATTCAAAGATTATTTTTCTTTTATGTTCGTCTATATTGATGATATTTTAATAGCATCAAAAAATATGGAAGAACATATCAAACATCTTGAGATCTTTGCAGATGTTTGCTATAAAGAAGGATTAGTACTGTCTGAAAAGAAGGCAGTCGTTGCAACTCGGAAAATGGAATTTCTGGGTATTGAGATCGATGAAGCAGGAATCATTCTGCAGGACCATATTGTTCAAAAGGTCCAGAATTTTCCTGAAGATCTTAAAGAAAAGAAACAACTTCAGAGTTTTTTGGGAGTTGTTAATTTTGCGGGACCATTTATTAAAGATCTCGCAAAACATAGAAAAGTTTTCAGTCCATTACTGAAAAAGGATGTTCCGTTCATCTGGACGGAAAAACATCGACAAGGGATGCGGGAGTTAAAAGAGGTTTGCAAAAATCTCCCAAAGCTCGCGATACCTCAGGACGAAGATGACTTGGTCCTGTATACAGATGCTAGTGATTTTTGGTGGGCAGCCGTCTTAACCAAGATCACTCCTAATGGAGAAGAACCCTGTAGATACTGCAGTGGTTTATTCTCAGATGATGAGGCTGTGAGATGGCACATCAACGAGAAAGAGTTCTTTGCAGTCAGAAAGGCGTTTAAAAAATGGCCTTTATTTTTACTTGCAAAGAAATTTACTTTGAAAGTTGATAACACACAAGTTAAAGCTTTCTTAAGAAACAAGATGGAATCTAAGCCTGAAAAGGCTAGATTAATTAGATGGCAAGCTGAATGCCAATATTATATTTTTGATATTGTCATTCTGAAATCTCATGAAAATATTCTTGCAGATTTCTTAACAAGAGATGGAGCAAACTGACGTGAACTCCATTCTACTAGCCCATAGACATCTCAGAGAAAATCTGGAGATGTTATCCGGCGAGTGGGACGAGTGCATTCTGAATGCTGAACAAGCAGGAAGATTGCAAACTCTCGATAAGACGAAAGTCACCGAGAGAATACGAGCTTGCATACGGTCTCAGAGTCAACTCTGGACTGCATGTCAAACACCAATCCTTCGGGTGGCCAAAGATCCTTTGGTAAAAGAAGAGTTTCGAGTACAGGGCTCTAAACCTGTAGCAGAGGATTCAAATACCTCTTGCCCGAGTTCTAAGGTGGTGGTATCTTCGGAACCATTGCCCCAAGAAAAAGATGATATTCAGGGGTCACACTCTGAACTATCATGTCAACCCAGCACCTCTGGGGAAAAAGAGGGAGAGATTAATCTTAGGCCAATGACTGGCATTTCTAAGATTAATACTGATAAGATTGAAGTTTCTTCTTCGTGGCAGGTTTATCAAGCCAATTGGGAGAAGCTCAACACAAGGACTGGAATCAACCCAGAAAAAATAAGGGTTGATGTCTCGGGGAAATATCCTCGGGTGTGGATGATGCCACCCGCATCCACACGAAGTCAAGAGATGGTATGAATTCGGAGCACTTGCTTCAGTTTATACCACATCCCCATCATTCGCCGAAATCAAGAATCTACCCAAGTGGATTCAAGAAGCGGTGTATGATACCTGGGCTAACAATCCGCAGCTTAGCCGAGGTGACGTTTTGGAGTTGTATTTCATCGCGTGGCCCGTAACCGGCAGGGAAAGGAAACCATGAAGCCTTTCACTATATTAGGCTTCGAAGGCCAGATGCACGCGCCCTTGAAAAGATCAAAGCGCCTGCAGAAAAAGAGACTACTCTAGTCTCAACATTGCCCGAGGATCTCATCTCCACAAGAAGAGCATGGGGTTTATGGGTCTGTCTCACCGAGATGGACAAAGTCAAGTTCCCGTTCAAATTCTTTCAGAATTCAGTGAACGGATCATTCCTGTTAAATACCATGACAGGAAAGTCTACAAGATTCGCAGAGGAAGCTTTCGAAAGAAAGAGAACCTTGCTCTGGGAAAACAAGATTACGACGAGTAAAGACACTCATCGTAAATATTGCAACATGGCTCATTTTGGGAATTGGTCCGAGCGAGTCTGTTCGGATTGCCAGAACCAGAGTTCGGGAAGGGGTTCATGCCCAGAAAGGGGAAGGAGAAGGCTCGGTCCCACGAGCATCTCGAGCAGAAGGCGTTGCCAAAAGCAAGGACGCCAAGGGCCCAGGGAAAAAAGTAGATTCCCGACACAGGTTAGTGGAGTCATGTGACTCTGAGATGGAGCACCCACTAAAAAGAAAACGACAGTAGTGGGTGGAGAGGAAAGTTTTACCCACTAAAAACTAAATGGGTAAAAGCATAGCAGGAGCATTATCAAACAAAGATAGTGCGGTTTGATTAAAGTAGCACCGAAAGTTGGGCGTCCTTATTCAATTATGGACGACAGCAGTGGTCCTACGCTGAGTCAGATACAGGCTGGCCACGGAACAAAGGAATCCGAGGCAATAATGAAGGAAGGAGGTTGCGAATTGAAACCTCTATATAAGTCACAAGTCTGGAGAGCAGGAGGACATCAAAAAGGAACACCAGCTTTCTTCTACAAAATCTCCTCTGCTCTCAAAAATAAAAATTTGTTATAGTTCTTAGCTTAGTATAGTATAGTTTATGTATTTCAATACCGCTACCATAGGTAGCTAAACAAGTCTGTCTCCTCCCTAAAGGAGATATACTTATGTTGTAATAAATTTTATATAATTCCTATATAAAAGTTCGGGCTTTTGCTCATCCCTTCCAGTGTCAATTTATTCTATAAATATCGACTAAATACCCTACGCCCCGAGTAGGAAACGAACGAGGGCTGTGCTGTGTGCTGCTGAAGGAGTCTGCGTCTGGAAACCATCGGTTGCGATCGTGTGGTTGAACGAGGTTCCTAAAACTTCCGGCGGAAATACCCGGCAGCATTCCGGTCAAAAAGGTATGAAGTTGGTATAAGTAGAATTTATTTATACGGAAGTGTGATGGGCCTGATAGTATTACATGAATTATCTCCATAATTGGAAAATGAGATTGGAATAAGCAGAATAAAATGAAGAAATTCAGCAGAAAAGGTATAATGGTTATAGTGTGTATTTTTCATTAATTTCAAAAGAAGTGTGTATTTTTCATTTTTTGTTTTTCAAAGTGTGTAAAAAGAATTTTATCCCTAAAAACTATAAGGATATGAAATGTTCACATCAGAGGTGAACTTTGTGCATTGTTATGTGTGGAGGACGTAATAGTCTTTTATTATGTGTCTACAACCAAATCTTCGACTTTATATAATAACATTAATTTGAAAAATAATTTAGTCAAATATTAAATAAGCATAATAAAGTATGAACAGTAGTATATAAATTTCAGCCCAATCATCAATATTGAAAGATTCAACTTTTTCAAAAGAAATCCAGTATAATTATATTAAAGGTATATTAAAGGTGTGTGCGGTAGCAAAATCAGTTGGAAATAAATTGTCAACAGTAGAGTATGAAAGATATATGTATATATATGGACTAGATAAGATTTAGTTAAATACAATTTTGAGATTTAATTAATTAGTTAATAGTTCCACTATTGGATTAATTGATTGGAGACAAAAGAAAAGATAGGACGTACTTTTGATACCTATTGAGAATATGAATCAGTTTTCTTTTGACAGACGAACACACATACATTATACATAGTATAGTATTATTATTTTCACTCCCAAAACTGAGGTTAATTAGACCAGAAAATTAATCTGCATCCGTAATTCTAAGAAAATTACACACGTGCGAGACGAGATTCGATCGATTCGGAGAATTCCTAGCATTCTCGGATCGAGATTTGCATCGGGTAATCGTTCTTGCATCAGATCAATAGGATATGTGGACACCATAATAGGATCATTCAAGTGAAAATTTGATAAACTACGCAACTGTAAGTTCTCTAACTAACGTATTCTAGGAAATTCTTTACACATGAATTAAATCGTAAATCTAAATTTACTCATTGATTATTATTTCCACTGCATATCATTAGATGATGTGAACGGAATCTAATAGTGAATATATATAAATATAATATCATATATCTCAATGGTAAGGGAAGAAACAATCAAGAAAAAGTAAGACTAGCATGAGGATTAAAATAAAGGATCGCATTAGTATAAAATTAACAAGTTTGGACCTCGGATTTCAAGATGAGTGCATTTATTTATTTTTTATTTTTTATATTACGCATACAGTTTGCCACAAAAAGGTGGGTGAGGTAAGTGTAGTCTTTAATTAGGTGTAAGAACAATTAAACTAGGGTTGGTATGCATATGATTTTGGAATTGAAAATGCCAACTTCTCATTGTTCCTTTTATTTCCTTTTTTTTTTTAATTTTTACGTTACCTTTTATTTTCACCCGTGGAAGCAATTGCATGTGATTATTGTTGTTAATATCACCACCCAAAATTTGCCAAACATGTACAATCAGCAAGGCTTGCTTCAACATCAATTTTCCTAATATTTTTTCGACTATAGTGCCCATCAAATTTTTCCATCCACTTTGAGTTCACATCAATTGAACTTCAAAGTTTATTTTGTTCTTTTACCTGTAAGAATAGTGATTGATCAAATATATATGATCAAGGCCAATAATGGCTCGAGTAAAATAATAGATGAGCTCGAATATATTGCTAGACGTATCATGAATAACATGGACTATTATTATATTGTTCCATAATGAATTTATTTAATACGCACATCAGACAGTGGTTGTGAACTATTCTCGTAATTAAGGAGAAAAAAAAAATTGTTTGCTGCCCCTTATCCTTGATAGTGGGGCATGATGTTCGGCCATTTTTAGTTATTTAACTAGTTCTATCCTTTTTTTTTTCCTGCTCTATTTAACTTCTAGTTTTTGGTTATAATTTCTTAATGAGGATTGATTGCTGCACATGAGGTTTATAATGTTTAGTTTTTTTAAAGTTAGGGTTATATATCTTATATAATAATTTATTGCATTTACAGGTTCTAATTTTTACAAATCAATGAAATTGATTTTTTTAAATGTACTTATTACTATATTCTTCGATGAAATAATTAATGATAGTAAATCAGAGCATGCTCCTATAGATCCTTATAAAATTATTTATAATTATATTTTCAGGATCTATATTTACATAATTAATGTTTGTGGATACTAGCTAGCTACAACCTTCCGCTTCATTTTGTATCCACATTTGATATGTTTTCACATCTTTAAATTAGACCAACAATTTACTTTACTATATAATTATCTTTTGACTTTGGAGAGAGGCAACAGTAAATATAATGTTGATTCTTTATTCTCACTCCTGTAGAGAAAAGTTTGACACCTAGCGGTGGTAAAGAGGACAATAGTAAATATGAAATTCTATCTAGTTATCTAGCTAAAGTATATAATTAGTGGTTGTGGGTAATTTTAAAAGAAGATTATCAATAGTATTTAAAATTATAAGGGTGAAAGTATTCTAGTTAAAATTAAAGGCCAAAAAGTTGCCAAATTTGAAGAGCCAGTGTTCTGGCTTAAATGGTGACAACAATATTATTTTTGTGTAAGTTGCGATAATCCGAAAAGGGGAGAAAAAAGTAGCAGGATATATGATGAATTGATGATAAGACTTTGACAATGAATGAGGATATAATTATGAATGAGGATAAAGTCTGCAGAAAGATTCATTTTAACCAATAATTCTTGAGCAAATAAAGTTACTATTTTAAATCCCAACCATTAATTATCCTTGACAAATAGGTCGAAATTTATAATTACTTGATAGTCGAATTTTCACTTCATATTTAGTTTTAGCCCAAAAGTAAGAAAAATTAAAACCAAAGTAGTAATTTCGGATAAATTTTCATTATTAAAATTTGGAGCGAAACTCAATTATTATTATTATTATTATTATTATTATTAGTGTGAGATGGTCTCACAGTAAGACAGATTTAAGATTAGAATCCAAACTATATTCAATGACATATTTATAATCCTTATTAGTTATTATGAAACCAAATTTAAATGAATATAGTACAAAATAGGTAAATTCTATGATCTGGACAAAATAATTATACATATACAATATAATCTCTTTAAATTAATACTCGATAAATTAAGAATCTCTCTATCATAATGGTTTTCTCCGGTCTCAACTGAATTATTGTCCTTTAAATGTCAACTCAATAAATTAATAACCTCTATAAGATAATAATTTTCTTCGATCCCGACTGTATTATTTATAAAGATTCTACAGTACAAAATATATTTATATATACATGTATAAAAAGTGCAATATACTAATTGTTTTTTATACGTGGTCCGTGGATTAGTGTAGTATCGGTATTGAAACCATTTGCCCGACGGTGAAGGCAATCTCTTAAAATCCAATAATGAATCTTGTTTTACTCGATCGCAAATATTATTCAAATTTCAAAGTTGATATGCCAAACGCTGCCCATGTGGTGGGGGAGGTGGGTGCATACATCATGCCATATATGATATAATTGCATATTTCGATTACTTATATAATCAGTTTATGATTTTTCATATTTTACTAAATTTCCTTTAAATGTTTATTTAATTTAATTAGGTTTTCAATCTTTGCGAAACTTTTTTAAAAACAAGGGTTCTTAAATTTTTACGTTATTTTATTGAATTTTATTCTCAAATTCCAAATTCTATCATTACATATTTTAAAGTAACAAATCATAGTTTCAGAAACACTATATATATAATACGAGTAAATTCATAGATCAAATCGAGCGAACCGACCAATTTAAAAAGTACGAAAGTTGAGGAAACATATACTACTATTTGTGTACTATTTTCTTCTTCTCTCAGTAGTATCTCTTTATTGAAGGAATGTGTAGTAATCTTTTTTATTAAAACTAATTATTGCTTGTCCATAAATAAATGAAACTAATTACTAGGAAGAATATAGGAAGGTGAGTTGTGCCTATCAAGGCCAGCACATGCAAACACAGAGTAAAGACTAAAGAGTCAGCAATATAAGGCCCCTTCCTTTTTCTCTCTCTCTCTCTCAAGCCACAGCCTACAAGGAGAGAGAGAATTTTGTATTTGTTTCATCAATTAATTAGGACGTCAATTTTCCAATACAAGTGCCCTTTGATTGTCCCTTTACATACCGCCCACTTTCATTCATCTTCTACCCGAAGGCAACCCATTCTCTCTCTCTCTCTCTCTCTCTCTTACACACACAGCATCTTTGAACTAGTTATCTGGAGTAGGCTGCAATGGCAACTGAGAAGGTATGCCCCTAACTTCTTCCCTTCTCGTCCGATCAATTCTTCTAATATATAGAAAGATATATATTTCTCAAGACTAGAAAATATGCAAATTAAATAACCGATATTGTGTAATTATTTTCAGGTAACGCCAATGATACTAAAGGTTGATCTCCAGTGTCCATGCTGCTACAAGAAGATCAAGAAAACTCTCTGTAAATTTCCCCGTGAGTCTCTCTCTCCTCCCATCTCTTTTTCTCTCTCATGATCATTACATATTAATTTGAAATTAAAATCTGTTTCAATTCACCATATATATAGATATAAATTGGCAATGCGTTATCTCTATCTCACTCATTTCGAAAATGCCCACAAGATATATAATTAAAAATGTAACTAAGGAACTAAAAGATATTTACTATACTTTTGTGACACAAGAAATTAGAGACCAAGTGTATGATGAGAAGAACAATCAAGTAGCAATCACGGTGGTGTGCTGTAGCCCGGAAAAAATTCGTGACAAATTGTGTTGTAAGGGTGGCAAAGCTATCAAAAGCATTACGATTGTAGAGCATCCCCAAAAGCCTAAGCCCAAAGAGCCCGAAAAGCCCAAGGCAGCCGACAAGCCCAAGGAGCCCGAAAAGCCCAAGGCAGCCGACAAGCCCAAGGAGCCCGAAAAGCCGAAGGCAGCCGACAAGCCTAAGGAGAACCCCAAAGGGCCCGAGAAGCCCAAGGAAAAGCCCGCAGGGCCCGAGAAGCCGAAATCTGATGGGAAAGGTGACAAGCCCAAGGGAGACGGTGGAGCACCCCCAGCCGAAAAGCCCAAAGAGGCTCCAAAGCCCGAACCGGCTCAGGCGATGCCACCAGCAGCCATGCAAGTGATGGGGCCCGGACCGGCCCTGGTTCATGGGGTTCCATCGATTTTCCCCTATTGCGGGCCGAGCCATGACGCTTATCCGGCCGGCCCGTATTACCACGGCTACGGATTTCCCCCGCCATCACAGCCCATGTACGAAGGATATTATGGGCCCGGGCATGGGCACGGGTACGGGTATGGGCACGGTGGAGTTGCCCATGCCCATGCCCATGCCCATGTGAATAGAAATGATAACTACTTTAGTGATGAAAACCCTCAAAATTGCACCATCATGTAATGGCTACGTACGTCCAAAGCCATAACCATGGCCATGGCGTAATTAATGCTATTCTGGGTTTAAGACATCGCCTTTTTCCTTTCTTCAAAGACAAGGTTATAGAAAGAAAATAAGATTAATACAGTGTCGGTGGGAAATGTGGTTGTTAAAGTTGAGAATACGTAGTATATTTTTGCCTTTTTGTATTAATAAAAAGTTGTCATTAATCATTGATGACTTTTTTTGTCACTTTTTGTGTATTTTTCTTTGTGTAATTAATTTCAAACAGCTCATCTTCAGCTTTTGTGGAATTGAATTGATGCTGAAATTTCATTCACTTGGTATTGCTGACAAATTGTTGGTGTCATGCGTCCTGATTCGGATCATTCGGTGCTACTCGTTGTTATCCTGCCGTTATGTGTAGAGGATAAATCAAAACCCAAATTACATCTAAATTTCCGACCTTTTTTGAAATTCTGATTTATTTTCTTCCCTTTTAATTTTTCGTCTAAAATCTCCACATTTCAATTTATCTGATTTTTCCCCCAAAAATAACTTGGGGAAAAAATCGAAGATGACATGTCCAATTTACATTGACGTGACATTCGAAACAGCGTCATTTTGATTTTAAGAATTAAAAAATAAAATAAAATAAATTACATATCATCAACAATTAATACCACATCATCATCTTCTTTCCCTTTATCTCTCTCTCCCCTGCCGGCCCTCAATCTCTCTCTCTCTCTCTCTCTCTCTCTCTCTCTTTTCCATCTCTCTTGCCGGCCCTTCATCAACAATTAATGTCACCGCTGCTCTAGATCCACAACAACCACATCATCATTTCCATAGCCGCATCTCCGACCGCCGTGACCTTCGCCCAGCATCACCGTCGGCCTTCTCTCTCACCATTGCTCCAGACCAACACCACCGCTCCCCATCCACAACCGCCCGTCATATATGCATTCTCGTTATTGAAATACTTGTGTATCCCAAAAATAGCTCAATCCATGCAATAGATTGTTGGAAGAAGGAAAAAAAAGATGCAATACACTAATATACAAACAAATTAAGAACATATTTCCAAACTCGATAACCAATCTAAATTGCGCGCAGACACATTCATTCAGATAAACATCACGACGGCGGAGGTCGTGGAGGCGCGCCGCAGCCCAATCAGCTAGGGCGCAACAGCCGTCAGATTCGGGTCGGGCGTCGGAGGGATCAGTGATAATCTCGATTTAGAGCAGGCCGTTGGAGAAATGGTTGTCGTTGAAGGCAAAGGCGAAGGCGAAGTCGGATTGAGGGTCTGGGGTGAGAGAGGAGTAGGCGTCGGAGCGAGGGGAAGAAGATGAGAGAGAGATTGAGGGCCAACAGGGGAGAGAGAGATGAGAGAGAGAGAGAGAAAGGGGAAGAAGATGATGATGTAACGTTTATTCTTGATATGCAATTTAATTTATTTTATTTTTAAATTCTCTAAATTTAAACGCCGTCGTTTTAGTTAAAACATCGTCATTTTAAATGTCACGTCAATGTAAATTGGACATGTCATCTTCGATTTTTTCCCAAATTATTTTCGGGAGAAAAATCAGACAAATTGAAAGGTGGAAATTAAAAAGTGAGGAAATAAACCAGAATTTCAAAAAAAAGTCGGAAATTTATATGTAATTTACCCTAAAACAAATGATATTAAATAAATATATTAGAGTTCTAACACCTAACTAAATAGTTTTATAAAATGGATAAAGTCATCCGGTCATAATTGTTAAAAATCGGTATAATTTTTATTTTAATTTATCAGCTAAATTATTATCACTAGCATGTTCTTGATATTAATTTTGTCATTAATTTTTCTACCTGATATATCCAAATTCTTGTAAATCGTACCACCGAAAATTCTTGTATAGTTAAGCTCATAACTTTCGTCATACATTGACGTCAGTTTGTTGAGAGATTTTTTATTGGAAAATTTATAAATAAAAAATCGAACACCTCCCATGAATTGAATATTGGCTGAATATCAATATAATATTGTGCTTCTTATCTAAATCATAGCAAAAGTCCTTATAAAATTATTCGCTACATTTATGTAAAACTTTTTTTACAAATATATCACAAGTCTTTAGCAATTTAAAAAAATGCTTATAAAGAATGTACACCTGTTTTTTTAAGAGGAAGAATGTACACTTTAGTCATATAAGCTTTGTTTTATGACGTACAAAAACAATTACTTTGTTCCTCTCAAAAAAAAAAATGAAAAGAAAAAAGAAAACTAAATTTAATTTGTTAAAGAGTTCATGCTTTATTTTATTTTAAGAATCCAATTTTTTTTTGAAAGAAAACAATTTCATTATTCACTTCGAATCATCAAAGATACTACTCAAGAAGGCCAGCAATCAAACCACACTATGCTAGACTCTAGGGATCTAGCGTATCTAGCAAGCTCATGAGCCGCTCGATTAGCTTCTCTACGAACATGATTCACAGAGATAACATTGAGCTTTTTCACCATTGCAAAAAATCCTCTTAAAGAATACTAGAATCGACATCTTCTTCAACTATAGCAATCACCGCTAGCAAAGAGTCCGTATAAACTTCCACCGACGACACACTTACTTCAACACAAAGGCGAATCCCATGTACTAAGG
The DNA here is from genome assembly GCA_031470985.1 of Agastache rugosa. Lineage (NCBI taxonomy): Eukaryota > Viridiplantae > Streptophyta > Magnoliopsida > Lamiales > Lamiaceae > Agastache > Agastache rugosa. The sequence goes on along the minus strand of CM062605.1, from coordinate 10,418,607 downwards.
CCTTCAACTCTCCATGCAACGTAGTAGCAGGCTTTAAAATTGGCTTTGACATGGCAAAGATAGAACAACCAGATATCTCTCAAAATAGCCCCGACGCCTCCTCTCCCTTGTCCTTCGTCCCCCGCATAATCCACATCCAATCTAAATCTTCCTCTCTTCGGATTTTTCCATGATCGACTGCCTTCCAATGGAATTATTCGGGTTGCGCAGGCCGCTTGTTGTTTAGCAGCAGAAAAAACATCTATATAAACAACACATTCCTTCTTCAAGTCACTCCATGAACATCTCTGCTCTTTATGTTTCTCAGCACAGAGGGCTTTCCAAATCAGCCACATCCCCATAATCCATTGCTCAAAGCTCTCCCTCGATTCCCCACTCTGCATTGCACCTCCAATCTCCAAGACATCACAGCCCTCCACTTCTTCAGAATACCCCAAAACTCAAACTCTAGCCAATTATGCCTAATCTTTTTACAGAAAATGAGCACATGAGCTGTAGAACCCCACCCCTTCTTACACCATCCACATCGGCCGAAGACTGGAACGTAATGCTAAAAAAGATTAATCTCAGAAGGGATAATATTGCGAAACACTCGCCAAGCAAAAATCCGAACACGTTGGGGAAGACTAAAACTCCAAAGAAACTTCCACCACCGAGAGTTCTCATCCTCTGAGCACGAATCCGGTGGATCAAAAAATTTTGTAGCCAGAAGATAGCCTGATTTAACACTATATTCTCCCTTCGGATCATGAATCCAATAACGTAAATCACTCGCTAATTGAGAAAGTTTCCCGACTTTTAACACTTCCTCAACTTCAATGGGTAATAACATCTCTTCTAGCTTACTTTGTTTCCAAGCGCCATTCTCATCCATAATCTCACCTACACGACAATTCTCCAAATCAGTTGGCCGTTGTAGCATTAGTCTGTTATAAAATTTTATATTCAACCAAGATTCAATTTTCTATGATTTAGATAAGAAGCCCAAATTAATTTTTTAGTCTAAAAAGGAAGTTTACTTATCAAGAAAAAAATATTTATTTTCCGAGCGCAGTTTCTGCGGATCAAATATGGTGACAATGTGTGTGTCCGTGTGTGTGAGAGAGAGAGAGGAAGAAGGGGAGTTTATAATAGGAAGTAGGATTATATTGGCTTTTGGATTGAGCTTCGTTAGGTTTTTGAGGAATTTGGTGTCGGCTAGACATGAGAATTCAGAGGGTATGGGCTAATATCTTTTGGGCTCGTTTGGTACAAAATATGAGATAAGGCCTGATATGTTTGACTGAGATATCTTATAAAAATAAAGAATTAATATTCCGTTTGGTATGATGTATTAAATTCTCTGCAACACATAGTAATTATTGTAATTTATTGCTATAATTAGTTGCAGTATTATTTATACCACCTCATAGGTAGTATACATAACAACAAAAATAAGTATTATTCATACGGGCCCGAACTTTAAAAAGGGCCGTATACTTCATACCAAACAAGATATTAGGGTGTCATAGACATATTATACACCCTAATCACCCCTACCAAACGAGCCATTTGTGAATTATGTATTCTGTATTAGTTAAGCAATCCTAAACTCGTACTATCTTTTTGTGAAAGTAACAGTGTGTTAAAATTAGGTAGAATTAGACATTGCAATCTCATCCAATCATGCTAAAAAACTAACTTACGGACGTTATCGCGCTTTATATTTTTTTGTCCACGAACATTAACCTTGATTTGGATGCTTTAAATAGACGCTTAAGCTCATTAATAAATGATAATGTGCGTAGTTGGAGATTCATATAAAATAAGTACGTAAATGTATGCAAAATATACCGGTGAGTAAAGTAAACCGAAAAATCGAACCGATTGACAAACCATATATACTAAAATTAAATCGAAAATATGATTAATCGAGCCAATAATTTCAATTCACTTTTCTAATTTTTAAAAATTCGAGGGTGCTGATTATATTTTTATTTTTATGTATAAAAACGACGGTTAACCAAATCAAATCGATACTTATTAAAAATTATAATTTTACTAGTTATGTGTTACAAAATTATTATACTTACTAGTATATTTTTACTATTTTGATTTGAAAGCATGAAACTTCAATTTTTATGATTTGTACTTCTTTATTGTATGTTTTGAATGTACATATTAATATATGAAGTTTTTCACTGATATGGATCATAAAAACTTTATTTCTTTATGACTAACTATTGAATAATTTATTAATCGAATCGATTTTTAAATTAAATGTTACTCCCTCCGTCCCCAAAAATGTGGTTCATATTTGATTTGTTGTGAAATATAAAATATTAGTTGAACCACACTAATTTAGGATGAAAGGAATATAATATTTTCAATATTTATTTTCTACTTTTTAGTTAACATTTGTGGATGATCGTTTTCATTTACCATGCTCTTGTTCGTAATAAAATCCTAATGTTGCATTAAAAAAAGTGAAAATAATAATGGAAGAATAGTAGTGTCGAAATAGAAACAACAAAAATGTCAACAAAAACGTAATAAAATCCTTATGTTGCATTATGATAAGGCCCTTCTCTCAGACCTGCTGCCCTTTTCTGAGACCTCCAAAACCCAACGCCAAAACCCCAGAGTACTGCTCACGAAGCAATGGCGTACAACCTCAGCGCCCCGCCATCATCTTCTCTCTCTTACGAAACCAGTCTCTTCTGCACCTCTCTCACTCCTCCAAAGCTTTTACATCTCAGAATCCCTAAAAATCTCATCTTTCCTCTCAAACTCCGCCGTCGAAACTCGTCGGTTCACATTTCAGCTATTGTCTCTTTGCAGGAACCAGTTCTCGACGCAGTCAGTGAAGATTCTGAAATCCCAAATGAAAAAGCGATTTCGCCATCCAAATCGTTCATTTGGGTCAATCCCAAGAACCCCAAAGCCTCAAAATTGAGGCAGAAATCTCATGATTCCAGGTATGCATCTTTAACGAGGCTTGCAGCATCTTTAGATTCTTGCTCTCCGTTAGATGATGCTATTTCGGGATTGTTAGATGTTCTTGGGGATAAGATTATAGAGCAGGAAGCTGTGGTTATTTTGAACAACATGACTAATAGCGAAACTGCGCCATTAGTGCTTGATTACTTTCTCAAGAAGTTGACAATGAGTAGAGAAGTAGTTTTATATAATGTGACACTCAAAGTATTCAGGAAGTGCAAGGATTTGAGCAGGGCTGAGAATTTGTTCAGTTTGATGCTTGAGAGGGGGGTTAAGCCCGATAACGTTACATTTTCGACTATTATTAGCTGCGCTAGGCTGTCTTCGTTGCCTGAGAAGGCGGTTGAGTGGTTTGAGAAGATGCCGTCTTTCGGGTGTGAGCCTGATAATGTGACTTGCTCTGTGATGATTGATGTGTATGGAAGAGTGGGCAATGTAGAGGTTGCTTTGAGTATGTATGATCGTGCGAGGAGTGAGAAATGGCGTCTTGATCCCGTGACATTCTCCACCTTGATTAGGATCTATAGGTCGGAGGGTAATTATGATGGATGTTTGAATTTGTACGAAGAAATGAAGGCCTTAGGAGTTAAGCCCAATGCCTCTGTGTATAACGCTCTCTTGGATGCAATGGGAAGAGCAAAGAGGCCGTGGCAGGCAAAGACAATTTATCGGCAGATGGTTAAGAATGGAATTGAACCGATTTGGGGTACTTATGCTGCATTGATTAGAGCGTATGGTAGGGCTCGGTATGGCATAGATGCAATTGCTGTTTATAAGGAGATGAAGGAGAAGGGTTTTGAGTTGAGTGTTCTTCTGTATAATACTCTGTTGTCCACTTGTGCTGATGTGGGATTTACTGATGAAGCTGCCGAGATTTTTCAGGACATGAGAAGTTCGGGGATCAAGCCCGATAGTTGGACATATGCTTCTTTGATTACAATAAATTCTTGCAGTGGGAAAGTTGAAGAGGCGGAGGCCACGTTGAAAGAAATGGTGGAAGCTGGTTTTGAGCCTAACATCTTTATCTTAACCTCATTGATCCAGTGCTATGGGAAAGCTGGTCGTATTGATGACGTTGTGAGGACATTCGATCAGGTGTTAGAGTCGGGCATAATTCCGGATGCACGATTCTGTGGTAGTCTTCTTAATGTAATGACCCAAGCACCAAAGGAAGAACTTGGGAAGCTGACAACTTGCATCGAGAAGGCTAACCCGAAGCTTGGTTATGTAGTAAAACTCCTTGTTGACAAAGAAAATATAGAGGGAGAAATCTTCAGGAAGGAAGCTAGCGAGCTCTTGGAATCTATCAGTACCGATGTTAAAAAAGCATACTGCAATTGCTTAATTGATCTCTGTGTTAGCTTAAATCAGCTGGAGAGAGCTTGTGAGTTGTTAGACCTCGGCCTTGCACTCGAAATATACACCGACATTATGTCGAGGAATCCAACACAGTGGTCTTTGCACTTGAAGAGCCTTTCTCTCGGGGCTGCCTTGACTGCACTGCATGTTTGGATGAATGATTTGTCGAAGGCACTCAAGAATGGGGAGGAGTTGCCGGAGTTGCTTGGGATTAACACGGGACATGGGAAGCACAAATTTTCGGAGAAAGGTTTGGCAGGGACTTTTGAGTCGCATCTGAAGGAATTAAACGCTCCGTTTCATGAGATGCCAGACAAAGTTGGCTGGTTTTTGACAACAAAGGTTGCAGCCGTATCATGGCTGGAGTCGAGGCAATCCCCAGAAGCAGTCTTGGCTTCTTCAGAAGTCTAAGGTTGTTGCTAGACTTCCATTTGCTCACACAGTCACTATTATTTTATCAGCATTTTTCAAATTCTTACTTTCATCTGCTCTTTCATCGACACATATGATTGAGAAGTTTATTTGAGTGGCTATAGGCTATATACTCAATTATTCTTGTTTGGAATTCTGTCATTTCATATAAATTCTTTGGTGCTGGTAATTGAGATGGTTTTCCAATAAAATAGACTTGTTCAATGAAGATTCTTGCTACAAAATTCATGTTATATCCCAAATATTTTTCTTGGAATAACTAATTTTACATTGTTTGAAATTAGAATTTCAAAGATATAAAATAATATTAATGTTGACAAAATGTAGGACTTAAGTGAGCTGACTTTCTAGTTTCAAAGTCATCTGCCTTTATGTTCTTGATTCAGAGAATGTTGCTGCAAGAGTTTGACTATGCCAAGATAATTATAAACTAGCTTAATAGTCAACTTTTAAACTATTTGTGTGAGAAAAGGCCCTTTTAAATTATCTGTCGGCGGCATGACTTTGGGTTTGAAGAAATATGATAACATATAATAGTTATGTATAAACTAGCACAATGTGGCCTGCACGTTTGATGTTGTTATATGCAGTAAGTAGTATGTATAAGTTTGAGCTCATTCTGAGTGCTACTCATTCAAAATGGGGAACTGCATCGGAGCTACAGTTACTTCGAATAAAAAGTTGTGCAGGAGAAAGTTATCTTCGTCTTCGTCTCTGACAGAAGAGATCGGGCTCCTGATAGAGAAGCGCAGCATTCGAATACCAGAAAGAGTGAAGATAGTAGTGAGCAAGAAGCAGCTGCAGAGGCTAATGGGGAGCGTGGAGGAGGTGCAGTTGAGACGTATGATACTCGACTCCTTGCTCAGACGAGCAAGGAAATGGAGGCCGTCTTTAGCTGCAATTCCTGAGATCTAATAGAGGATATGTTTATTGCTTTCTTGTTTTTCTTTTCTTTCCATCGCAGATTCTGCGCCCCAGTTTTCCATGGGAAGCTGCATTACTTCATTTTTTGAACTTTTCACAGGCTACAATTTTTAGGCAGAGAATGTACATATATATTAGAAGTCGATTTGGGTGAAGTTGCTTTTACCGTACACTTGAATTCGAATTGTCACTTTTTTTTAGAATAATTGTCACAACATGATAATTGTCACTTTTTTTTTTGTGAAAATGATAATTGTCACTTTGTATTTTAACTAGTGTGAAAGTACAATTGTTACTTTTCTTCAAAATAATTGTTATTATTTTTATTCAACCGTATCGTGCGGTTACCCTGCCCCAAGTCTTTGTGTCTATAACTAGCGTGTTGCCCGTCGCAAATCGACGGTAATTTCATTATTAAATTTATTAGACGCAGTATGCTTGTTAGTTATATGAATTTTTTTTTGGAGTTGAAAATCTTTAGTTTCTAATTAAATTCAAGAAAATCGTTAGTTCCTTTTTTTATTTAATCGAAACAATGAGGTTAGCATTCAATCGCCCCGAGTCATTCACTACGGCGGAGCAAGAATTGACTTGCGTCGACTTTACCTAGTTCATTTGTGGAACTGGCTGATCTGTTGTTTTTCTCTTTTTTTTAGCTAACCCGGAAGTGTATGGGGCTATTATAGCAATATGACAATCATGGTCGTATTCCATGAGGACTAGTTCGGAAAGCTTGTAAGTACGAGTAATTTATTTAATCTATTTAGACTAACAAATGAATTGAGGAGATTAGAGAGATAGAGAAAAGTGATAATACTTAATAAACCAACACAGATGGCAATGCATCTTCTCAAGGATCAAGATTGGGATATATTCTCTTGCTTTCATGTTTAAGATTGGAATATGTAGTAATTGCCAAAACTTGTCAAAACAGGAATATCTGCAACCACATTATTAATTTTCATCATATGAATATATAACCGGCATCTAAAATACAAAGAGTCTCCATAGAATTAGAATGGAGATGTATGCAATGGTTTTTCAGCACAGATATTTGTTTGTTGTATTGTTTGCAGCATCTTTGAGCATTGCAGTAATCTCAAGCTTTACGCCTTTGCTCTCAGCCATTTTCTTCTACTTTTGGCCTCTTCTCCTCTCCACAGCTTCCGTTTTGATGGCTATTATTGTTGTAGGCCGAATTTCGCCTATACATTCTCCCGAATTCGTCGCTAACAAACAAGGAGAAGCGCTGTTAGATTACGTCGCCGGACAGCCTGCAGAGTTGCTGGAGAAATATTACTAAATTAAACACCATCAATCCGTATGTAAATCTCCATGTATATGAGTGGTTCAATTCAAAACTTATTATAGATAATGTTTATTTTATGATACTGCTTTTTTATCTATATAACAATATAAGGGCCGGCCCTGAGGGTGGGCCAACATAGGCCCCAAACAGTTTGGGGCCCAAAAATAGATGCTATATATGTATATATATTAAGTATCAAAATTTTTACAATATTATTCTTCAGCTCAGTTGGTTAAGTTTCTAAGTTTAAAAATATTTGTTCCTGAGTTCGGTTCTCCTGGACGATGTTTGCTCTTCCTCTCGTGTCTATTCTTTGCACAATTTTGTGGTTTGGTTTGGCCACCATTTTTATTTCTTTTATATATATAGAAATTAAATTTATTCAGAAATTTCAACAAATACTTACATGGATCTTAGATTTCTTAAATCTCTATCTTTAAATATAACATGTATTTTAGACACACTATTTTTTCTTCTAATTCTTGTTCATCTATCAGTCATCATTTTGACATCTATACTATACTACTAAATAATGGAGTTTTGGCTTTATTTATATATATTGTTTTTTTCCCTCCAAAACCAATTTAGTGGATAATAAGTGTTAACCTTTAGTTATATTATGAATAATAAATAATATATGTTGGTTAAGTACTCTATATATCTCCTATCTATACTATACTAAATAATGGAGTTTTGACTTTATTTACATATATTGCCTTTTCCCTCCAAAACCAATTTAGTGAATAATAAGTGTTAACCTTTAGTTATATTATGAATAATAAATAATATATCTTGGTTAAGTACTCTATATATCTCTTATTTAGTGGATAATAAGTCTTGACCTTTAGTTATATTATGAATGATAAATAATATATATATGTTGGTTAATTACTCTATACATCTCCTTTCTTGATTATCATGTTTGAGCTTTAAAAATTGAATGATTATGGATTTTGGCTTACTTAATTGAATTTGGGATTATGTAATTAAATTTTCTACTTTTTATATTTATTTATATAATAAATGTTCTAATTTAACACAACACTATTTTGACTAAGATATGTAATTTTGAAAAGAAAAAAAAAAGATTAGCACAATGAATAGTTGTCAAAATATTCTTTATTATTTAGATTTATAAATATTTTAAAAATATAATAGTGAAAAATATTTAAAAGATAATTAAAAATATATATTTTGAGATGTTTAGAAGTTATCAAAATTGAAGAACTATAAGAAGGCAAAAATTGATTGAAATTATTGTAATGGTTGCTCATTTTTAATTCTATTGACATTTTGAAATGGATTTTAATTGAAATTGCATGTTCAGATATATATAAAAAAGGTTGTTTAGAGATGTTTACAAAGTAAGTGTTATGTTAATTTTAAAAAAAATATTTTTTAAATTATTAATGTAATTAATTGTTTTGTATTTTATATTTGAATTATTTATAATTTACAAATACTATTTAGGTGTTTAATTATATTTAATTATTTAATAGTGTATTTAAATTTATCTACGTATACTTGGTGAATTAATTTTTAAACATTATTTCTTTGATAATATCAAAGATAAATTACCAATTAAATATTTTTTTTAGTTTACACATGCACATATAACTCGAACCCCCAACCTCTCGATTGTGGTAGTTCGGATTATTTTTTAGATTTCTTGATGAGTATGTTTACATATTAGTGTAGGATATTTTTATGACTTAAGTTAACCGCGGTTAACCGAAACCGAATTTTCGATTAACCGCAACCGAAATTCAAGAATTACTACTACCGAAACCATACCGGGCCGGTTTCGATTTCGGTTAACCAAAAACCGAAGCAAAAACCGAAATTTAAAAAAAAAATCAAAAATCACATCTCCACCTCACGCCTAAACAATCTCCACCTATCTCTTTCCTCTATCATTTCAAGTTTCAAACACCACTCTCTCATCCTCCACCTCTTTCTCTCCTGTCCAAATTCTTAATACCAAAACCAACCACTCCAGATCTGGTTTGGGTTTGCTGATTTGGTCGCGTGCAAGGGGTCGACGGCGACGTGACTGGAGACAGCGGCTATTTCTTCTTCCTTGCGGCTCCGACGGCATGAATAGTTGCTGCTGCTGCTCAGCCCCGAGTCGGGATGAGTCGGTGGCGGAGGTGGACGGCATGGGCGGGGGCGGATGGCGGAGCCGCGACTGAGAGTGACGGCGGACGGGGGTGGTGGTCTGGTGTAGGGGCGGACGGCATCGGCTGGGAAGAGGAGGAGATGATGGAGGCAGAGAGGCGGTGGGTGGTTGGCGGTATAGAGAGAGAGAGGAGAGTAGGTGGTGGGTGTGACTTGATGTGAGAGGAAAGAGATATGTGGCCGTAGAGTGTTGAAGTGATAAGGGTAAGAGATTAGGTAGTGGGGAGGGGTGGGTGGGTAGGGGATTAGGTATTTAAATTAATAATTAATATTATATAATTTATATTATTAATAATTTATATAAAAAACTCGGTAAACCATTTACCGAGGTTCGGTAAACCATTTACCGAAAATTATTTAAACTTACTTACCATATACCGTACCGAAACCGAAAAATACGGTAAACGATTAACTGAAACCGGCGGTAAATGGTTAATCACCGGTAAAACCGAAACTGTCGGTAAATTTCTTCAGCCCTACTTAATAGTGTGAAATGGCCAAAAAGATAGAAAAACTAAATTTTGTCACCCAACTTAATTTTTATAAATTTTGTCATTCTTTGGTGAAAACTTCTCATATTGCCCTTACTTTTGACCAAATCACACAAAATACATTCTGTCTCCTCCTTTTCTCTAGCTACCCAACAAAAAGTACACACTCTCTCTCCTTCTTTTTTATATCAAACGAATCTTATTTTCTCTCTCCTCTCACATTTCAGTTGCATTTTTCTCTCTCCCCCTTTATCTTTCAGCTCATTTTTTTTTTCTCTCTTTTCTTATTTTCTGCATCACAATTACGTTAAGACATGCTACGCCGGTACGAAGATAACATATTCGTACCGAGAGTACTATATTCGTACCAGAGTACAACATATTCGTACCGGAGTACCACACTATAGGTAAACTTTTAAAATTTATAAATTAAATATATTTAATTTACATTTTTGTATATCCAAAGCCTAAGTATTTCTAATTAAGTATCAAATTATTCATATTTTAGAATTAATAAAGTTTTATTAAATTGTAAAACTGCAACCCAAAAAATAAAAATCTCAAAATTATCAAATTGCTCGAGCTCGGCTCGTTAGAAAATTCAAGGGCTCGAGCTCGCCTCGAGCTTTGTGTTTCGAGCTCGACTCGACATATAACAACCAAGCTCGAGGTCGGCTCGAAAAAAAAATAAAAAATATAATAATTAAAAAATAAAATTTATTTTATTTATTATCAAATTATCATGAGCATTAAATATATATATATATATATATATATATAGAATAGCTAAAAAAATATTAATTTATCAATATATATAAATTAAATAAGTATTGGTGTTAAAAAATATTAAAAATAAAAAATATATATATAAGAATTAGAAAAATTCGCGAACATGTTTGCTTAAAGTTCGCGAGCTAGCTCATTTAGTATCTAACTCGAACATATTCACAAGCTTTTCGAGCCGAATATAGGTAAGCTCGAGCTCGGCTCGAAAAATTATCGAGCTCGGCTTGATTAGTAAACGAATGAACTTTTTTTCGAGTTGAACTCCGAATAGCTCACGAACTGTTTGGCTCGTGTACATCCCTACCTCCACGTATCGGATTCTTGCCCTCTACACACCGGATACGCGTATCCAATTTTTTTTTTCTTCAAGATTCGCCACATGGCGAATCTGATGCAAATCACACCCACACCCGCACTCTGCACTTATCTGATACTGCAATGTAGTATTTTTAGAAGAATCCGTGCATCATAGCTTGGATATGAATAGAATTAGTAATGATTCTGATCATTCATGTTAAAGGTAGCTCTGTGAGAACATGGTTCGAGATTAACTTCCATTTCGGAATAAGTATTCCGAACCGTCAAAATGCGTATACAAAAATAGTGGACAAATGACTCATTTTACCTCTAATTATTGAATAGGAAATCGAAAAGGTAAACCTTTAACTGTGAGGCAATTTAACATAATTTTTTCATACTAATATGTAATAGGACATTTATTTGGTAAATATCTAATACCAAGACTATAATGATTAACGTGACAGAGATATAGAAGAAAGAAAGACTTAATAGTGTGAAATGGCCAAACAAGATAGTAAAAACTAAATTTTGTCACCCAACTTAATTTTTATAAATTTTGTCATTCTTTGGGGAAAACTTCCCATATTACTGCCCTTACTTTTGACCAAATCACACAAAGTACATTCTCTCTCCTCCTTTTCTCTAGCTACCCAACAAAAAGTATACACTCTTCTTCTTTTTTTATATCAAACGAATATTATTTTCTCTCTCCATTTATCTTTCAGCTCATTTTTTTTCTCTCTTTTCGTATTTTCTGCATCACAATCACGTTAAGACATGCTACGCCGGTACAAAGACAACATATTCGTACCGGGAGTACCACATTAGTGCCGGAGTACCATATTCGTACCGGAGTACAACATATTCGTACCAGAGTACCACACTAGGGCAAAAATATTATATTCGTACTGGAGTATTCCGTTAAGCCGTGGTAAACTGGAGCGAAAATATCATATTCGTACCAGAGTACCACGTTAGGGCGTATATGCTGATTACGAAATTAAGATATTCGTACCGAATAATCAAATCATTGAATTCTTGCTTTTGTACCCAAATTGGATGTGCACACACATGATGTACGTTTATTCGTACCAACATGTCATGTTACATGCCTCTGTACGGTGGTATGAAATATGTTATCACGAGTTGTTCGTACCAAGAGTACCTGTATTATTTTCATGCAGCCGAGACCATGTTTTTTTTATTGTTGCACATGGAGGAATATGAAATAACAATATATACGAGAATTTGTTTGATAATTATTTTCAATGTATCACACGTTTGTTATTTTTATTTTTGAAATGTTCCGGTGAAATTAATTTTTTTGGCCTAATAGGTTCATTGATGCCAATTGTACCAAAAAACTACATATCTAAATTAGACAAATTACAAATTACATACAATTTTGAGAAATTGATAAATTAGAGCATACATACTAATAATACTAGTATTGTATAGAAAAATATTTACAAATCAGAAATTGTAGCAAATTATTTATAAATAAGAATTGTTTATTCACTAATCCTTAATCCAGCTTCATCCCTACGGTAAGTACTCTTTCATCCGTGTTGAAAGAATAAATGCTCCCAGCCAAAATATTGATTTTTCGAGTTCTTGTAGGACACTATGACCAATTTCTTGAGTTCTTTCATACCTCTTGTAGGTCCATTCTACCTTGAAAAAAAAAAGAAGGTAAGAAACAGTTTAGGATATGGTACTAATATAAACCATTCGTACTAATATATCAGGTACAACTGGTACGAACACACAATATTCGTACTAACATACCAAGGTTAGATGTCGCGATGTCATGGTACACCGGTAAGAACTCATTATATTCGTAACGGAGTATCACGTTTGATCGTGATAATTTGGTGTGAAAATATCATATTCGTACCACAATACCACATTAGGGCGTGGTACGCTAGTACGAAAGTACGATATTTGTACCGAAGTACCGAATCTTTGAATTCTTGACCACGTTAGGACGTGGTACGCCAGTACGAAGATATCATATTCATACCGAATTATTCCGTTAGGCCGTGGTAAGTCGGTACGAAAATACCATATTCGTACCGGAGTACCACGTTAGGGCGTAGTCACGAATTCAAAGATTTGGTACTTCGGTACGAATATCGTATTTTTCGTACTAGCATACCACGTCCTAACGTGGTATTGCGGTACGAATATGATATTTTCGCACCAGCTTACCACGACCTAACGTGATACTCCGGTACGAATATGGTATTTTCGTACCGACGTACTACGCCCTAACGTTGTCATAAATTTCAAAGATTTGGTACTTCAATCCGAATATCGTGTTTTCATACTAGCGTACCACGCCTTATCGTGGTAACTCCGGTATGAATATGATATTTTTCACACCGGATTACTATAACCTAACATGATACTCTGGTACAAATATGGTGTCTTCGTACTGGCGTACCACGCCTTAATGTGGTCGTGACGTAAAAAATAAAATAAAAAAGAGAGAGACAAACACATCAATTCGTACCAACGTACCACGACGGTGCGCTACCAACGTGTCAATTCATACCAACACACCCATAAATCAACAAAAATTAATACACCAAAGTGAAAAACAAGCCAATAATAAGTTGCAGACTACTGGTACGAATACATCAATTTCGTACCAACGAATTTTGACAGCAAATAGCAACATGCTGAATCAACACAAATGAACCAGAAAATCAACAATAATACACCCAAATCGTCCAGATTTAATCCCAAATCACCAAATACCATAAAAAATAATATGAAAACACATAAATTACAAGAAACAAAATGAAAAACTATAAATTAACAAGAAATTAAAAAAAAAACTCACAAAATACCAATTTCAGATTTGAACGAATTTTTCAGATCTGGACGGTATTTGATTTGAACTTTGGCCGGTGAAGAATGACAAAGAAACGACGATGGACGGCGAGGAGCTGCACGACAGAGATGAGCGGCGCGGCGGCAGAGATCTAAGATTTCTCGAGAGAGAGAAAATCACGAAAGAGAGAGAAAAGAGAGAAGAGAGAGAATTTTCAAAAATTTAGTGGATGAAAATGGGGGGAGGGATCGGTTAAATGTATTAAAATGTGAAATTTGACTCACCATCTTAGTAAGGCAAAATAGTCCAAAATTTGAAAATATTGCCAAAATTTATAAAAATTAAGTTGGTAGACAAAATTTAGTTTTTACTATCTTGTATGGCTATTTCTCAGTTTCACTCTATTTTTATTGTGTAATGTTAGTTGTATTGATATAAATTTTTTTCGATTTTTGTATATTGTAAACTGAAAAATAAATATATAATTTTTAAATACTTATATATTCTAAATGAAGACATATACAAAATATTGGTTACTGGAAATATTATGTACAAAGAAATATATCATAATACAAATAAAAAATTTAAAATGTCATAATTATTAATGCTATTTGGATTGAATGTTTCTTTTTAAAAATTATTGATGTAATGCTTAAATTTTATATTTTATTGTGTTATTCCATAATTAACATATTAGATGATTAATGCATTTTATGTATGACAGATAGTTTTTCAATAATTTTATGTGGATATTTCAAGAGTTGCAAATTGGAAACTCTTTTTTTCTACGAATAATCGTTTATTAAATTTAAACGAGTTTGAAGATATTAGTGTATGATGTTGTGTAAAAAGAAAATTTTCATAATGTTTGATACTCTCTCCGTCCACAAAATATATAACACAACTTTAATTAGTGGCACGAGAAGAGCATGAACCAAATTGACATAATATACATTTCATGGACGGAGGAAGTATGTTGTATTTGTTAATGTACGTTATTCTTAAAGATGTCCTTATTAATTTATATACTGAAAAACTAATATATTATTATTCTCTTTTGTTGCTTGAAATTTTGTACTCCCTCTGTCCATGAAATATAGGGGTCACGTAGAGTGAAATAAGGGTTTTAACAAATATTAGGTAGGTAATATTTGAGTAGAGAAAATGACTCGCTATAATGAGCAGTTGTGATGTATAAAATAATGGATGTGTGTGGGGTATTATCCAAAAGAAAAGTGGCATAAATATGGTGGACACTCCAAAAAGAAAATGTGTCATAAATATTGTGGACGGGGGGAATAATTAATACTCTTTATTCCCTCCGTTCTTTTATAAGTGTCTCCCACCGTCAAATTACACATACCAAGAAAATAAAAAAGTTTACCTATGTAACCTTATTAATTACCATCATTAATGTATACATACAACTAATTAACAAATTACTAGAAGCATTAAATAAGGATAAAATTGGAAAAATATCATTAATTTACTCTCAAATTTTGAAATAGGACACTTATATGAAAACAAAAAATTAAGTTAAATAGGACATTTAAAAAAGAACGGAGGGAGTATTATTTATGCAATCTATATTACATATTTTTAAAATGTATTCTACCGTGCAACGCACGGGTGCAATACTAGTTAAATATAAAAGCGAAGCGTGGATTTCTTTTTTTTTGGGTTAGTAATAAGTTCAAGTATTTGTTATTAAATTATATTAATATTTTTTTAAATAAATTATCCATAAAAATGTTTATGATTAATATATGCTTTTGTGTGTGTTTATTTTATATGGTAAATTGAGGGCTCATTTATATTGTTTCGCTCCGGCCAATTTCTTGTTAGGATTGGCCTAATAATAATGCTTATTTTCTAATACTACTTATTTATATATACAATAATGCTTATTTTTATGACAAACTATTTCAATGGTCCAAATTAGTTCATATATATTTAACTCATGAAAAAAAGTTTTTACTTGATCTCTTCCCTATATATATTATATAAGAAAAAGTATCATTTATTTACCCCATGCCGTTCACTCCATCTCCGACTTGTTTCATGCATTTGTGATTATGAACAAAAAGTCACCCTACTTTTTTCCTCAAATTTCTCTTTTTATTAATATTTTTCTGATAAAGACTAAAGAGAGCAAATAGATTTGTCTTCTGTCAAGGCTAATCCTTCTTTCATTTTGGGCATGATCATAACAGTGATCAGCAATGATTGAGGCAATCAAGGAAACATTAATTTACCAATGTCTATACTATAGTCTTCAGATATGTATGGGTAATCTCATGGTCTTGAAACAACACTTCGGATTCAGTGTTCCAATTTTTGGTGTTCGATTTTATATTATTTTAATTTTTTTTTCTTCAATTAATTTCATTTTCTTGTCTTCTAGTTTGATTTGGTCCTTGTTATTTAGGATTTATTTTATTCAATTTACGGTATATAATTATTTTTAGCTTTTAATTTCAGCTTTATGAGTTAATTATTAATTTATTATTAAGGCTGATAAATCCATAATTAATAATAAATATTAATTATGATTCATAGTATTATTAATAATATTTATTATAAATATTATTAATAATATTATCATTCATGCAGGATCCTAACCAATTGGCACATAACACTTGTGTTAACTTTGTAGATGCTTGCAATCATATATTTTTCCATTTGCTGAGAAACTTCTGCTTACCTAACTTCGATCCCACCACAAAGCACTTGTCATTCAAGTTGAAAGACGTACGATAATACTCCTTAATAGTTGAATTAATTGTTTTGCTATTTAAAAAAAAAAAAATCTTGTTTTGAATTTGTGTCTCATTTTTCGTTTTGAATATTTAACACACGCTATAAGAAAACAATCATATTCAAGCAATAAATTGCATTGCATATATTTTTTATTAGAATTTTTTGGATTTCAACAGAAGTATTTAATTCCATCATATATTTGTACCCCCAGCACACTGGAATTCGACAATTATCTTGCAGTGATTAATTATATTGTCTTTTTTTTCCTTGGGAAAAAGTTATCGATTTTTTATTCATAATCACAAGCACATGAAAGAAGGAGAAGACCCTCCACATTAGACGGAAGGTTCATCCCACACATACATAGAAAGAAAATCCTTAGACATTTTAGCTAATTTGTGGGCAACAACATTAGCATCACGTCTTCTAAACTTGACTAAAAAATTAGGACATGCTTGAATAAGAAGCCGACAACTATTGATGATAGCTCCAAATTCGGAACCATCTGTATCATGTGATGCAAGAGCATCGATTACCAATTTGCTGTCAGAAATAAACTCCACACAAATAATGTCTTTCTGCCTGATCCATGAAAGAGCTTCAAGTAAGCCCATATTGGTATTGATTAATTATATTGGTATTGTTTATATACGAAATTGATCTTACCATATAGGAAGTTTCCTTTTCGTGTGCATTAGATTTTGCCCTAGTCTTCATGGGAATTCTTGATAAGGTAGGTCCTAAATTAATTTGAAACTGATAGGCATAAGATTTTTGAAAAGGAAATCCAATTTTGGACCACAAAATATGAACATATAATTTATTTATTTTTTTATTGTTTCGACAGTTTAATAAGGACAAATGTCAATATATATCTCATGTAAATGTTCACACAAAAAAAGAATACATAAAAACATATGCATACCGCGACATAAAAGAAAACATATTATCAAAGCAATAATTAAAACTCATCACCTAAGGAATGGCCTACAAATAGAGGACTTGGGATCTTGTCTCCCATTGTCTACTAACTTTAATTTTTCTTCTATTTTATTTTATAATATTTCAATTTCTTATATTTTACTTTAATTTTAGAGTTAAAATGTCAAATAGCCACTATGGATATTGAAAAATAAAAGTTGTTCAAAACTTAATTTAACATAAATTCTGTCAGATTTTGGGATTTTGGGACAAATTTGCCCTCACCCTTCATTACCGTTCATTTTATTTTTGCATTTTTCACTCTCTGCTCTCTTTCCTCTCACCTCTTTCTCCTGACAAAACTAACATCCACCCATCTACTGCCGTCGACCAACCGCTGCCCCTTTACCGCCGTCGATCCATCAAATTTCCTCCTCCTACAGCCGCCGTTTCATTAATTGCAAAACCCTAAATTCGTTGTGCCGCCCATATACAAAACCAAATCTAGATCGTCATTCGATCTTACCGCTGTTTAAATGGCTTCTGAAAACAGATCCCTCCATTCCGGCGATAGCGCCGCCTCTCAAACCAACGACAATGCCAAATTTGAACCTCAAAACCCTAGATTTAGCCCGATTCAAAAGTCAACGATTCACAACCACATAGCCGAGATCTAGGTGAGATTGGTACAAAAATGGATTCATACGTACCACTCGTACCAAGTTATGATGCACCACTAATTGGTACGAACAATACGAATGAGCTCATTCGTACCAAATTATGGTGCGCCACTAGGTAGTACGAAGGGGACGAATGATTTCATTCGTACCACTCGTACCAAGTTATGGTGCGCCACTAATTGGCACGAATGAGTTCATTCGTACCAGTCGTACAAAGTTATGGACCACAACTAGTTGGTATGAACGGGACGAATGGATTCATTCGTACCATTTGTACCACAGTTGCTGTAGAGATGAAAAAAAAGTCACGCCGGAAAAGATGATCGGAGACAACCAGAAAATATATTTGGATAAAAATTTGAACGAAAAACACATCTAACCGACTCTCTTTGTGAATCATCATCGTTGGATTCTTTAGATCTGAAGTAGCAGAGCAAATTGAGGATGGAATAGATCTGAAAATCGATCTGGAAAAACACATCTGAATGACTGAGAAAATGACGATGGCGAAGGCGGCTGCGGTGGCGATAGCGGTGGTGGTGGCACAAAGCATCGAAGAAGATCGATGGTGGCACTGAAAATAGAGAGAGAGAGAAAGAGAGAGAGAGAGAGAGATGACGATGGCAAAGGCGGCAGCGGCGACGGCGATGGAGGTGCAGCGGCGATGGTGGTGGTGGTGGCAGCAGAAAGCAGCAAAGAAGAAATGTGTTGCGATGGAAAAGAGAGAGAGAGAGAGTACATAAATCTGAAAAATCACGGTGGAGAGAATATATGAGAGAGAAAAGTGAGGGTAGAGTTTATTTTTTTAGTTAAGGGTATAGATTGTTGTCTCATCACTTTAAAATCTGCTAAAATTTATAACAAATTAAGTTTTTGACAACTTTTATTTTCCACTATCCATAGTGGCTATTTCATATGATAAACTCTTAATTTTAAACTTATTAATTAGAATTTATTATACCCAATTAGGATATACAATAAAATTGTGAGTGTTTAATTTATGCTATATTAGTTTATACTTTATTATTATGGCTGACAAATCCATTTTTATGATATACTATAACTTTTTCAAAACTTCAATTGTTAGTACTACAAGTTAATTATGATTCTTTATATTATACTCCCTCTATTCCGTAATAAGTGGTCATATTCTTTTTAGCACGGGTATTAAGGAGACTGGTGTTTAAAGGGTAAAAAGATAGAAAATGGTGGAGCCCCACAACTTTTTGTGAGAGAAGCATATTTCCTTAAAAGGAAAGTGGCCACTTATTCTTCTGGAATAATCCAATAAGGAAATGTGGTCACTTATCTCGGGATGGAGGGAGTAATACGTTTATTTTTTTTAAATAAATAACATTAAAATAATATATTTAATAGTGTGGCACGAGTGAGACATGAACATGCATGTTGGGGCACATAATCTAAACTATTGGTGAACTGGTATTCTAGTGATTAAATTTCTCTAGTTCGAAATCCACCAATATCTTATAGTCGAGCCTATCGCACCAAATTTTCTTAGTAAAGTTTATCCAATGCGCACATAGCTCGAAGGGGAATAATTAAAAACTCGAAGTTCTACACATTTCCTTGAAGATTGATTATCTTGGGTGAGTGTTGGGCTGATCAATCAGTAGGAAAATATATAGGAGTGGAGGACCCATGCATGCACTCTACTAACGATCATATTAACTTCTGTCCCTACCAATTGCAATTATTTATAAAAGTATGATTTACATTTTGGTATGTTTCTCATCTCTGCAGGAGACAAATGGCATGTTCGGATCCGTTGTTGACTCGTAAAATTGATTATTATTTTTTTTCTTTCTATTATGTAAGATATTTAGAATGAGTGTCTAAATATGATATTATTATTTTTTTCTTTTCTCAGGCAATTCAAGAATCATGTTGATAAACCTTCCCAAAAAGAACAATCACATGTCCCATCGATTTTCGTAAATAACCAAATGTTTGTGGCAATTCCTTTTTATAAAATTATATCGAAAAATAATTTATGTCTCCTATCAAGTGCGGTTGTTCGAATTCAGTCCGTCAATTAATAGTGAAATGTCACGAGCCACACCATAGCTAGTTATCGCATGTGATTTTTGTTAAGCGAGTTCACTTTTCAAATGTTTTTTAGTTTGATTATGAACTTGATAGTAAGCTTGGGAGTCTCGTGTGATAGAATCTCATCGTGAGATCGGTCAAAGATTCAAATCTAAAATCATATTCAATAATATATTTGTAAATCACAATTATAAATATATATGCCGTTGGATATATACAAGTTTAATTTGGATTCGATTTTTGACTCGCTTTAAAAAAACATGTATTAAGAATATTTATCATAAGTATGAACTCTCGTCATAAAAAAATGTCATCGAAATTGAAGTTAATGTACTTTGAGTCGAGTCGATCTTGAACCTGAATTAAATTCCAGTTAGAATTAATATACTATCATTATGAATTACTAAACTTTAATTAATCCTAATTAACCATAATTAGCAGCTACCGCACAGTTTGTCCGAACCTTTTTGTATATTTTTTTTCAGGGTAAAAGGAATGAGTGATTTCATATTTCTAGGAATGGCGTGCTTTATGGTTTTTAAATATTCATTAACTTTATTGATTGCTTTAAAGTCGTGATATTTATGTCAAATCATATTTAGTAGTAGTAGAATTAATATTTAAATGAAGAAAATCAACTATTAATATACTACAAATGTAAAATCATGTTTGCAATTTAGATTTAGATAATTGTTTCTCTAGATTCTTAAACAAACGCATCATGTACAGAATTGAAAATTCCGAGATATGTTTTAAGTCTAAATAAAAACATCCGCATGTTTGGTTCATCTCATGTGTATGCATGTATATATAGATAAAATTATATATACAGTATATCGTTTTATTTTATATCATTAATTGGCCAAAAAGAAACTTAGAAAATGATAAATCTCATTCGGAATTATGAAGACGCAAGAAAGATAATCGAGTTCTAAATCATATGTTTCGAATTATGCTAAAAAAAAAAGAGTTATCAAATTCTAAACACGCAAGAGAGACAGTATCGAGTTCGAAAAACATGCATATATATATATATATGTATATATAATAAATTAAGACCGAAATAGAAAGAAAAAAAAAAGAAATTATGAATAATGATGTTCATCATCATGAACAAGAAGCTCTTCAAGGATTTTATTTTCTCTACATAAAGATCTAAGTTTCTACACTACTATTTCAATCCTAATTTCTTCCTTCATTCTCCTTATAAATTCATCAAACTTCTTGTTCAACTCTTCCGTGCTAACTCTCATGTCGCTCACTGATGAGTTCTCTACGCCTTCAACTTCTTCATCATCATCAACCTCCTCCTCCTCATCTTCTCCCCACCATTCTTCTCTCTCTAACCTCACCATTTCTCTCTCTATCGATATCTCTTCCGCTACATTCTGGGGAACGCCGTCGTCGTCTTGTTCCTGCAGTTGCAGTTTTATCTCCTTTTCTTCTTGAGTATGATCAACATATTCCAAAGATGCTGCATTTCCTTGAAAGACAGAATTATCTTCGACTTTGTCGTCATCGAAGCTCTTCAATGATCCACCATTGAGAGCTGAGTTGTTGAGTTTGAGGTTGTTGGCCAGAAATGCAAGGATTCCATTGCAAACTAAGAACATGCACTTTCTATCAAGTACCTGACTGAAAATTTGAAGTTGATGGAAGACTAAGTGAAAGGCCGAAAAATAGGAGACTAAGAAGGAAATAATGGAAATTGGGACCAGAAACTGAAGTGTTTTTTTGAGATAAAAATTCTGAGTTTGGTTAGCTGTTTGATCAATAATATAGTCTGCTCCCTTCTGGTCCATTTCTCTCTCTCTCTCTAAAATATTGTTTTAAGTGGTCGGAAAAAGAGATGTAGGGCTTAAAAGAAAGAGAATGGGGTTTTGAATAATTGGTGGTGGAAGGGGCCTTTATATAGCCCAGGAGTGACTATAATTATTTGGGACTGGATTTTTCCATGGATCACTTTGATTGATTTGTGCATGCATGTGCGAGGTTAGAAATTGTGATTCTAAGCGTGAGTAGCTTTTCTTTCATGATTTGATTGAGAAAGGGTAGAATTGAAACTAGCCAAAATATAAAAGGTAATATAAAGATTTACTTTAGTTACTATCAAAACGAATTAGTTGTTGGGAGATGGTTTGATCGAAGTCAGTTTTGATGAGATCCCAAATTTCTTCATGATAGATCAATATCTTGTATAGAGTCAGGATTAGAAAGCTCCGCCAAGTTAGGGAGCTTCAAGACTCAAATGTATAACGTATATTGTCTATTCTTAGAACAAGGAAAAAATTCCCAAGGTTCAGTGCTGGAGAAAACAGTAATGAGAAAAATAGTACACCAGTCACCAAACAACAAGAGAAAGTCATGACATCAAAGTAAAACATTAATTAATTTGCACAAAATAAGCTTGGACACTATGTTGCATAGGTGCCGGGAGCGGTTGTAGGGTGATAAGATACGGGTACGAAGATACAGATTTTTAAAAATTATATGGTGTGATTCATCAAAGATATGTCCATTTATTTTTATTTTATTATATATTTCACCTATAAAATAGGTAAACTTTTAAAATTTATAAATTAAATATATTAAATTTACATTTTTGTATATCCAAAGCCTAAGTATTTCTAATTAAGTATCAAATTATTCATATTTTAGAATTAATAAAGTTTTATTAAATTGTAAAACTGCAACCCAAAAAATAAAAATCTCAAAAGTATCAAATTGCTCGAGCTTGGCTCGTTAGAAAATTCAAAGGCTCGAGCTCGCCTCTAGCTTTGTGTTTCGAGCTCGACTCGACATATAACAACCAAGCTCGAGGTCGGCTCGAAAAAAAAAATAAAAAATATAATAATTAAAAAATAAAATTATTTTTATTTATTATCAAATTATCATGAGCATTAAAAAAAAATATATATATATATATATATATATAGAATAGCTAAAACAAATATTAATTTATCAATATATATAAATTAAATAAGTATTGGGGTTAAAAAATATTAAAAATAAAAAAAATATATATAAGAAATAGAAAAATTCGCGAACATGTTTGCTTAAAGTTCGCGAGCTAGCTCATTTAGTATCTAACTCGAACATATTCACAAGCTTTTCGAGCCGAATATAGGCAAGCTCGAGCTCGGCTCGAAAAATTATCGAGCTCGGTTCGAGGCTCGAGCTCGGCTTGATTAGTAAACGAATGAACTTTTTTTCGAGTTGAACTCCGAATAGCTCACGAACTATTTGGCTCGTGTACATCCCTACCTCCACGTATCAGATTCTTGCCCTCTACACACCGGATACGCGTATCCAATTTTTTTTTTCTTCAAGATTCGCCACATGGCGAATCTGATGCAAATCACACCCACACCCGCACTCTGCACTTATCTGATACTGCAATGTAGTATTTTTAGAAGAATCTGTGCATCATAGCTTGGATATGAATATAATTGGTAATGATTCTGATCATTCATGTTAAAGGTAGCTCTGTGAGAACATGGTTCGAGATTAACTTCCATTTCGGAATAAGTATTCCGAACCGTCAAAATGCGTATACAAAAATAGTGGACAAATGACTCATTTTACCTCTAATTATTGAATAGGAAACCGAAAAGGTAAACCTTTAACTTTGAGGCAATTTAACATAATTTTTTCATACTAATATGTAATAGGACATTTATTTGGTAAATATCTAATACCAAGACTATAATTATTAACGTGACAGAGATATAGAAGAAAGAAAGACTTAATAGTGTGAAATGGCCAAACAAGATAGTGAAAACTAAATTTTGTCACCCAACTTAATTTTTATAAATTTTGTCATTCTTTGGGAAAAACTTTCCATATTGCCCTTACTTTTGACCAAATCATACAAAATACATTCTCTCTCCTCCTTTTCTTTAGCTACCCAACAAAAAGTACTCTCCTTTTTTATATCAAACGAATAGTATTTTCTCTCTCCATTTATCTTTCAGCTCATTTTTTTCTCTCTTTTCTTATTTTCTGCATCACAATCACGTTAAGACATGCTACGCCGGTACGAAGACAACATATTCGTACTGGGAGTACCACATTAGTGCCGGAGTACCATATTCGTACCGGAGTACAACATATTCGTACCAGAGTACCACACTAGGGCAAAAATATTATATTCGTACTGGAGTATTCCGTTAAGCCGTGGACTAGAGCGAAAATATCATATTCGTACCAGAGTACCACGTTAGAGCGTATACCCTGATTACGAAATTAAGATATTCGTACCGAATAATCGAATCATTGAATTCTTGCTTTTGTACCCAAATTGGATGTGCACACACATGATGTACGTTTATTCGTACCAACATGTCATGTTACATGCCTCTGTACGGTGGTACGAAATATGTTATATCGAGTTTGTTGGTACCAAAAGTACCTGTATTATTTTTATGCAGCCGAGACCATCTTTTTTTATTGTTGCACATGGAGGAATATGAAATAACAATATATACGACAATTTGTTTGATAATTATTTTCAATTGTATAACACGTTATTTTCAATCGTACCGGAGTACCACGTTAGAGCGTGGTCACGAATTCAAAGATTTGGTACTTCGGTACGAATATCGTATTTTCGTACTAGCATACCACGTCCTAACGTGGTATTACGGTACGAATATGGTATTTTCGCACCAGCTTACCACGGCCTAACGTGATACTCCGGTACGAATATGGTATTTTCGTACCAACGTACTACGCCCTAACGTTATCATAAATTCAAAGATTTGGTACTTCGATCCGAATATCGTGTTTTCGTACTAGCGTACCATGCCCTAGCGTGTTACTCCGGTATGAATATGATATTTTTCGCACCAAATTACTATGACCTAACATGATACTCTGGTACGAATATGGTGTCTTCGTACTGGCGTACCACGCCTTAATGTAGTCGTGACGTAAAAAATAAAATAAAAAAGAGAGAGATAAACACACCAATTCGTACCAACGTACCACGACGGTGCGCTACCAACGTGTCAATTCATACCAACGCACCCATAAATCAACAAAAATTAATACACCAAAGCGAAAAACAAGCCAATAATAAGTTGCAGACTACTGGTACGAGTTACTACTGGTACGAATACATCAATTTCGTACCAACGAATTTTGATAGCAAACAGAAACATGCTGAATCAACACAAATGAACCAGAAAATCAACAATAATACACCCAAATCATTTAGATTTAAACCCAAATCACCAAATACCATCAAAAACAATATAAAAACACATAAATCACAAGAAACAAAACAAAAAACTACAAATTAACAAGAAATTCAAAAAAAAAAACTCACAAAATGCCGATTTCAGATTTGTACGAATTTTTCAGATCTAGACGGTATTCGATCGAATTGAACTTTGGCCGGTGAAGAATGACAACGAAACGACGATGGACGGCTAGGAGCTGCACGACGGAGATGAGCGGCGCGGCAGCAGAGATCTAAGATTTCTCGAGAGAGAGAAAATCACGAAAGAGAGAGAAGAGAGAGAAAAGGGAGAAGAGAGAGAATTTACAGAAATTGAATGAATGAAAATGGGGGGAGAGATCGATCAAATGTATTAAAATGTGAAATTTGACTCCCCACCTTTAGTAAGGGCAAAATGGTTCGAAATTTGAAAATATTATCAAAATTTATAAAAATTAAGTTAGTAGACAAAATTTAATTTTTACTGTCTTATATCATTTTTTTCATTTTCACTCTAGAAGAAAAGTATAATAGTATAGCATGATAGACCTCATGTTAGCACAGTTAATATTCCTCCATTCCCCAACTAAAAAAAAAAACGTTAGACCTTTAAATTACTCTCCTAATCTCTCTCTAGAAAGTAGAAATGACGGTAAGGAGTATGGTAAAATAATACTCAATTAATCTAATTAATTAATTAATATTAAGATTAATATATGAATATTTCCATAATGTTCTAGACAATATGTGAATGAATAATTTCCCTTAACTTTAAACTTTACTATAGTTACTCTCGTGTCCGTCTTCCTCTTTTCGCCGCATATACAACGAGCCAAGCGATGACTGGATGAGCAGGGCCCACCCGCAAGAACAACCAAAATTACTGCCAAAAAAACAAAAAGGAATGCAGTACAGTGAGAGTACACAAATGGCACTTCTCTCTCTCTCTGTCTCTCATGGACATGAATCAACCCTTTCCATAAACCCTTAAACCCCCAATAGCTGCCACCAAATATCTCTCTACCCTTTTCGTCTCTTTCCCTCTGTCAAACTCAACAACCTGGGTCTTTTCATATTTCAGGTTAACTCAAATTTGTTTTTGCGCGTTTTTATCGTAATGTCTGCAGCTAGCCTATTATAATGTTATGGGGGCAGCTTGTTCTTTTTTTTTTTTTTTTGAATGATTCTTGATTGTGGGTTCATTTTCATTTGGTCATTATATTTGATGGTGTTGATCTTGTTTCAAGAACTAGCCAAACGAGGTGTAATATGTTGAGAAGTTTGATGTTTAGTTTGATTTAACATATTTTTAGGGTTGTTTCTTTGATCGCGCTTTTCTGTTTTGACCGCTATGAGGTTTATCTAGTTTTCATTTTCCATTTCTTGATTTTCATATCCCTGAAATGCAGAACATTCGATTTTCTTGCAAGTTTTTTCAAATTTTCATTTAGTCGTTGTAATGAAATTTCAATGAGAGTAATCACTGGTGAAATGCATCTCGTTCATGACACTTGATATGTTATTGTGTTTTTCTTGATTTTCATATTCCTGAAGTTCAGAACATTCGATTTTCTTGGATGTTTTTTCGAATTTTCATTTAGTCGTTGTAAGGACATCTCAATGAGAGGAATCACTGGTGAAATGCATCTTGTTCGTGACACTTGATATGTAATTGTGTTTTGCTTGATCAGGATGTCTGATAGTCAGGTGGTAAGGGGTTGGGAAGAGCGCGTCATTGGGGCCGAAAAAGGCAGCCGCATTGTTCATTATATACTCAAAGATAACATTGGGAATTCTGTTCTTGCTGTGGTTGGGAGAGAGAGGTGTTTGAATCACATGGTTTATACAATTTCAGAGGACTTCTTACGTGTTTTTGGGTCCACGAGAAGTGTTTGTGCAGGGAAGAAGTGGCAAGCAAGACGAGAAGTTGTTGATTGGCTCGTATCAGTCGTGGCAGGAGGTGGACCAATCTCGGCTAACTCAAGTATGTCTTGCTCGTCCAACTTTGATAGTTAAACTTTCGAAGTTAATAATTTCCATATGTTCTTATAATTTATGAACTATAGATTGTTCTAATATGTTATGAGTAGGGAAGGGCTCTGAGGTCCATATAAGTAAATCTCGTCTGAAATAAGAGAGCTCTGCAGGGAATTCTGCATGATCATATAAAGATATTCCAAAACTTTTGTTACATTTCGACTTTCTTACTTAATCAGTGCCAATAAAAGTCTTGGATACTAGGTCCAAGCTGTTAGCTCAACGTTTGCTCGTTCTGAGGTCACTAGAAATATTGACCTGTGCTAGTAATAGCTGTTTAAACATGGATCTTATACCGCTTGTAGAATACAACAATAAGAATTACTGTTTAAATCAAATCGCCAGTGGTGGTATATCCGTGAATTTATGTCCATGGACTAACTAATTAGACATTCAGAAAGAAGGAATCATCAGGGAAGACTTTTGGAATATCTGATAATAATTGTTTTAAATTTTTTCAGATACTCGAGAGCTAGAACTGTTCCACTTTCGTTTTGTTTAGATTTCATGCATTATGTCTTGAGAATGTGGTTATGTGAACATTTATCTTTCTCTTTAAAGACAAAGATACCCCCAATGGATAAAAGGTCTCTATAGGAGAACTGATAATTCTCTTCACACTTTTTAAGTGTTTTTGGAATGTATGCTAGAACTACTCGAGCATTTTGTAACTTATACATTGTTGTTCCTTTTTCTAGCTCTTAAATAAATTTGCTTCACTTTGTTGAGACCTCTGAGATGGTATCTACCATCGTGTCATGTATGCACTATAAGTCTTTTCATCCCATTTAGGTAGGATAACTTCGCCTATTTAGAGTTTAAACCGGAAATATTTTGCTTTAATATCTCATGTGCATATCATTCAACCAGGCATTTAGTTACAAAGTAAAAGAGTTGCACCGTACATCAGTTAACATTTATTGAGTTCTCAAAGTGGCTCGCACACAGTTCTCTCTTGTTAACAGCTGCCAGAGCCACAAGATAATTTGCTTTTGCAACGCAACTTCAACTGTTTCTGGTCTTCACTGTAATAACAACTTTTTGGAGTCAAGCTTCTCCAGCATGCCTCTTTCTTCATCTTCATAACTCCAGATATGGAATGGTTTAGCATATGGCCAACCTGTACGACTCTCATTAGCTCTGAATATTGAAGATGTTTTAGGTGTTTTCTAGGTCAAAAGGTTATAATAACAAGTTATTTTGACGTAACTTTCCTTTAATAGCATTTTTTTATCCTAACATCTGGCAATGGAAGAATTGAACCAATAAATTATCTTCAATCTATCTCTATCGAATTAATATCTCCGCAAGGTACATCAAACGAATGTTTTAAAAAAACTTGTCAAATTATGATAAGATATATCATGTTGCATGTCTGAGAAATATTTGGCACAATCTTTTTAAGTGATTAACCTGTCCTATTGTTAATCTGTATGTCTAGCCTCCCGCCAAAGCAATAATACACAGGGTACAACTGAAAAAGTAGGACGTTCTGCTTCTGAAAAACCTCCATTGCAAGCCTCCAAGAGAGTTAAAAGATGCAGGTTGAGTGAGATCCTCAACAGCAGCTGCACTGGCAAAACAGATTTAAATTCGAACAATCATTTAGTTAAATGGGAACCGGCATGTAATAGAGTGAAAATTAAACTTCTAAACAAGAGACCTCTTGTTATTGCTCTTCCTGCATCTGAGCTACCATGTAAAGTATTTCCCAAGTACAATGAAAATATCGAGCTTCTTAGTCAGGACAGTGGCATGCGAGGCTGCTGGTTCAGGTGTAAGATCTTGCTTTCATCAAAAACTTGTCTTAAGGTTCAATACAAAGATGTTTTGCAAGGTGATGGAGCCGAAAAACTGGAGGTAATTATACATGTTATCTCCCTTCCTTTTGTCAAGTTGCAGTTCACAACAAACACTAAACTTAAATGCTACTGATAATTGGTGATTTTGTTTACGAACTGACCACTATGTGCAACCAGAGTAATCGCAGGACGAGCCATTAAAGATTATAACTTCACTTATTATATTAGATTTCCTACATACGTATGTTCATTGATCTTCCTGCATTGAAAATATAGGAATGGGTTCCAGCATCCAGAGTGGCAGCTCATGATAAACTGGGTGTGAGATGTGTCGGACGCCTTACAATCAGGCCTCGACCTTGTGTGGATTCTCCAGACACTAACTTTGTGGTCGGAGCTGCAGTTGATGTGTGGTGGTACAATGGCTGGTGGGAAGGTGTTGTAATCGGATACGAGACACTGACGAATACTAATCTTCAAGTTTACTTCCCTGGTAAGTTTTTGAGCTAGTGATAGTTCACCATTCTTAATGTCATACCATAAGTTCAACTCTCTGCTCAACCATTTTACTATCTTAAGTGTTCCCATATGTTGTGTAATCGACCATGTAGAGTCGCAAAGATAGTCATTGTAAAGGGCAAATACCATATATTATCACAACATTTGGCAGCTTTTGCATTTATGACTTGACAAATTTATACATAACGTTTCAACATTCTTGAAATAATGTCATAAAGCTCAAATTCCAGTATCAAATAATCTGTGTGGATCGTGGAATTTGATAATTTTGCTTTATTTGATCTTAGTGTGCAAAAATTCCACGACACATGGTGACTAGCCACGTAGACTATCCCATACTGGAACTATGAACTCCATAATACTGTTGCAAAATTGACGAAACGTTATGTTTAAATTAATCAATGTATAAACCTTATGATATAATTGCAAAAGCAACCAAACTTTATGACAATACATGCTATTTACCCCATTGTGTCCTTATTTGATTTGGTTTCGACAATTCATACCTATTGACGGAGAATTTGATTCAGTTAATCTTTATCTGGCAGGCGAGAATAGGTTCTCGACTGTTGCAAGGAAAAACATCAGAGTTTCAAGAGATTGGATTGACAACAAATGGGTGAACATAAAGGCAAGACATGATATACTATCTTTCTTGTCTTCAATTTTCAGCCCCGGCCCGAAGCTTACACCACAAACTGTCTTCACTGAGGCTAATGGCTCTGCAACAAACAGCAAAGTTCCCAGTCCTCGGAAACGTGAAGAACCCGAAGACGACGAGTGGAAGATACCAAGTTCAACTGCATCAACTAGCCTCAGAGCTGCAGAGATACTTAATTTAAAGAAACGACTTATAAGCAGATACAATGAAGAGCACGCGCAGATGATCAAGTTTGGCAAGCTGTAACGGTTGCACGACCAGCAGTTTTGGCTCGTTGAGTTCGTATATATCGTTGCCATGAATACTTACAGCAGTCTTTAGGAAGTAGTATGCAAGAGGAAAATTTCCTTAACTTTGTGGAAAGAGTAATGGCAAAAGCATGAGTGATTCTCCGTAGGTGGTTCTAGTTAGAGAAAGTAGAGCGAGAGAGAGTGTAGATTGTGCTCATTTTGGTTGTACCATACTTGCCTGTCCTCTGCAAAGGTACCTTCTTTTGGCTGCATAGTGTATATGTATGTAAGTAACTTATTTTATATGCATAGTGCTTCTAAAGTTCTAACCATTGTGTGATGCCACTGGTCATATTAATTTCGTCCTCGTTCTCATAGCTCGCATCTATAGGCATCATATGTTGCATATATTACAATAGATTGATTATTAGTAACTAGGGTTAATTGTAGAGCTCTCAAACTGATCGGGCCAAACCCAAAAATCGGTCAAGCTGCTAAAAGGCAGCTCTTTCCAACCCGAAATACTAATTTTAGTAAAAATAATCGTGCTGGCCCGAGCCCATCAGACTTGAGGCCAGTGGACTGGTTTGAAACTCAATGTGACCTCTATTTTTTAATAGCTCTAGTTAATTGTATCAATAATCACGACTTTTGATCGAAGTTGTAACTTAGATATAAACTTTCAATTTATTATGCAATTTAGACACAATCTTTCAATCTATGTATATTTTGACATCTCTGAAATTTCTTAGGTCGGTCGAACCTGATGTGGCAAACAAAATTTCCTACATGGACACGGCTTCTGGCAAACAAGACGATGACGTTTGGAACCAAAATTGTTCCGAAAAACACAATCTTTGGGAATAATGTAATGTTTTTTCAATTAAGACAACAAATTATGACGTGGAAAATTCTATGGCTACATCAACTTCGGTTAACCGGAGAGATTTAGGGATATTAAAAAATATCCAACTAGAAAGATTTTATCTTAATTGTATAG
Organism: Agastache rugosa; assembly: GCA_031470985.1. Classification (NCBI taxonomy): domain Eukaryota; kingdom Viridiplantae; phylum Streptophyta; class Magnoliopsida; order Lamiales; family Lamiaceae; genus Agastache; species Agastache rugosa. The sequence goes on along the minus strand of CM062605.1, from coordinate 10,387,112 downwards.
ATTGAAAGTTTGGTCTAATTTGCAAATTCGATCAAATGTTGTGATTTTTGGTAGAATTAACCCTTGTAATGTTTTCATTTTCTTTACAACGAGTTCTTCTTTCGTCTTATTTCCTACAAATCTTTGTATTCTCTGTGACTAACTTATAGATAATCACAGAGAATACAAAGATTTTCACTAGTTAGATGTCAAGAGAGGTTCAAACAATTACAGTACAACAGTTCATAAATGGTCAATGGATTCATAATTACATGACATATTAGCCCCATAATATTATGAATGAGTCCAAATATACAACATAATGCTATTGCAGCTATTTTAATATTTTTCCCATCTCTATCCACTGATTGAAGATACTATGAATACCATGTTTGTTATGGTGAGCTTTCACAGTTGAGCAATCCCCTTCTTCAGAAGCATATCATAAACCTTGTCGATTTTCGTAGGCTCGATCTCAAATAAGGGATGAGCGTCGGATTTCTTAGTGATATTGCCACACAAAATCTGGGTTGTCATGTCCTCCTGAATTTTCAGATAATGTTGTGGGGATAGCCTCATGTCGCGGCAAAGTTGTTTCTCCTACCAACATAATCAAACAACGGGTTAGCGTGAGTAGAGACTTAGAGGCACCAAGGTGTAGTGCACAAGCACCTTGGATGTGCGACACTTGTAAAATGTTTTAATTTAATGTGTTGTAAATTTAAACTTTAAATTAAACACTTTACAAGTGTCGCACATCCAAGGTGCTTGTGCACTACACCTTGGTGCCTCTAAGTCTTTACTGTTAGTGTTCGATAGTTGAAAACACACCGCACCATTTATAGAGACAAAGTTTGCAGACTTACAGATTCCGAGAGTAGATTAGCCCCAGAAATTGGCACGAAATCCAAATCTGTCCATGAGTTGGCTTGGCCTGCTGATGTCGTGGTCGAGTACGTTCCAAATGAATCTGATACGCTCAGACTTTCCTGGCTGCTTGGGCCTGCATGAGAATTTTCCTTTCGGTTCACACCATCATCACCTTCCTGCCTCTTCTGCTCAAGATATCTATCGGCCTCAGCAGATGAACGACACCCAGCAGCTCGTGCTTCCTGAATCGAGATTCATGTTTAAATGTTAATAAGAGAAGAAGATTCAGTAAACAGAAAGATGCATCAAGATTAACTGCCTTCTAATTTCCAGGAAAAATTCTGGACCTAATTGCTTACTTTTATCAAGGACAAATACCATATATTGCAAGTGTGGCCATATTTGCAATAATGTCATTAACATTTAAAACTTGACAAATTTATACATAATGTTACGACATTTTTGCAATTATGTCATGAAGTCCAAATTCAGGTATTAGATAGTCTATGTTCCGGTGATTTGGTCGCGATAAAAGGTTGTCTATTGGCTATCCACATTGTGTCGGCCCCAATGAACCAACATCCACATCATTCTTGTCATCAATCTTAAGAGACATGAGTGTATTTTTGGGCTTCATGACATTATTGCAAAAAAGTTGAAATGTCAAATTTTAAACGTTATGATATTATTGCAAAATAGTTCAAACGTTATGACAATATTTATGAACTCATCATATTGGCCAGATTAAATGTGAAGTACATACATATTTGAGCATTTTAACTATATCCTTTAAATTAGGCAGAAAGGAAAATCTAATGAATAAACATTTGCCTATGCTAGTTTTTAGTGAGATGATTTTACCAATAGAAATGGCATTTGGAACACACAAAAATCATATCTATCATTGTTCACTTGCTAAACTGAAATCGTAAAAGCAAGGAACACAATGTAGGTTTTTCATTAATGCATTTCCATGGTAAGAGAAGCCAATGAAATTTAAGTGAGAGTACCTTTAGTTCCCGAATTCGTTTTAGAATTCTATGTTCTGAGATAACAGTTTTTAGTAGTTCTTCATGCTCATCCTTGGAATGGAAACGCATGAAAACATCATAACGTCGGCATAATTCCTTCTCTTCATGAGACAAGTCGTCAAATGGACTAGGATGGAGCAAATTCCTTTCCAGAATAAATTCCTTTCTACGTTTTCTCTCATCAAGTCTGTCAACAACCATCACAACAATGACGCCGAAGAACATAAGATAACATCGAAATAATAGGGATTTGCATTATTATACCAAATTTCCACCAAATTAGGGATTTGCATATCCGTGGAAAGTTTGAATTAATTTATTAATTTCATATCTTTTATTTTTTTATCTCTTTTAAAATTTAATTTCATATCTTTTATTTTTATTAATCAAAATTGATTTAATTTAATTTCTTCTATTTCATTTGTTGCTCCCATCCAAGCCCTACATTCTATTTCTTATATGTACTAATTAATATCGAAAAAAAATATTTGTTTTAATTCAATTTAATTTCTTTAATATTCTACTTGTAGTCGGAATATTATGAAATCGAATTAATCAAATTTCATTTGCATTATAAATATTAATTAAGAAACAAATATATGTTGCTATATTAAATCTATAATAAAATATAAAATGTATTATAATTTTTTAATTATTTATAACGGTATAAATATTATGAAATCGATTTAATATCATTTTAATAGCATTATATATATTAATTGACATAAAAAAGACTTTTTCTAAAATAAACATGTAATAATTTTAGAAATTAATTTCGGCCATTTTAGAGGGAAAAAAAAAGATCGATATTATTTATTAGATTAGGCGCCTAAATGAAAGATTAAGGGGGGAAATTAGATTAGGGACATAATGGACACAAAAAAAAATCTAAAAAACCGACCAAAAAAAATGCATGGACCGACCGGTTTTTAGCAAAAAAATCGGCTTGTGGCTGGCCACTGGGTGGCCGAATATCACTACCCTTAACTAATATGTAAACCTAAATAAAACATAGAATAACGCACTAGTTTTCAAATTATGATGACTGTTAGTTAAATTCACATTCTTGTTCAAAAAAATTGATATACATGATAACTTGGGTTGCTGTAGCAACCTAAGGCAATCCAACCTATCAAATTTTATAATACGGTACACTGTAGGAACATGAATTAACAATAACTAGTCTTATACGTGCCGAGACTAAACAACTATAAAATAAAAATTATAAATGTAGTGATTGCGGGTTCCCACAACATTACAAAAATTATAATGTAGTAAGAGCTAAATTAATATTTTTAAAAATTTGTAATTACACACAAGCAAATGATCACAAAAATTGAAGAATGTATGGAAATAAATAACACGTTTTCACAATGCAAGAAAAATGAGGATGTTAATTAATGAAAAAACAACAGAAAATTTGCTGGACAATGGAGGTTTTTATAGAATCGAAAACAATCAAGTTGATCCTAAAAATTTGTTTTGACGCTTAAAAAGGTGCTAAGTATTACACATTGAAAATGTTGAAAATTACATGAAGAAATTGAAAAGCCGTAACGCCAGTAACTGTTACACTTCCCAATTAAAGTAAATATAGACTTTTGTGAAAAAATAATAAATAATTAATTTGTTAAAATCACTTTAGCAGTTTAGGCGAGAAAAAAAAATCTTGATTTGGTTTTGCTTATATATAGATTTTCCTTCTTCGCGCAATTATTTATAAAATTTAAGCTACTAAAAGCACACTTAACTGAAGAGATACCTTTTTGAATATATACGAAGGACTCTCATTTTCAACTGATGCTCTTCCTCTGTATCAGTTTCCTTGAATTCCATATCGGCCAACAGCTGCTCAGCATCATTATCATATTCAGGATCAAATTCTTGTCTTTTTTCGTTGTAACCACTTGAATCCACCAAAGATGGGGCTTCAACCTTTCCAGATTGAGGTTTGTTTCCACCAAAACTCCGGCCTGAAATAGTATCTGCCAAGAATTTTAGGCGGAAAAATCGACACAAATAAAACAAACAAACAGTGCGGCGAAACAAAGCTTCCAGAAGAATTAAACATCACCCACCCTCCATCTTCAGAACGTCACCTTGATCCTTGGCAGGGACACTATTGGAGAGCTTTTTATTAACTTTTGCTCCTGCAAAATCTTTTGCATTAGAGTCATCCCAAAAGCACGTTTAGGCACACACACACACATAGATTGGTTCATCTCATGTCAGATTGACTGCGTTTTGCATGGTTCTTAGTCAAATATGAAGGCAGTGCTTACTAGGTAATCATATTTGTTTCAGTATGTGCTCATCTGCCTCTTTGTAAGAACCTTCAAGTTTTGATGTAAGAACCATATATCCATCCGTTTTGATGAATCTATTGCTCAAATATAATTATTTTATTCAGAAATATTTTTTCCTAAATCTACTTTGTATCAAGATGTTTGAAAACTACAGGAGATTCATCTCAACTGATTCATTTAAAGTTATGAGACTCGTGTTGAAACCTCAAGGACAAATGCTTTGGTACTTCTGCTTGAGGGCAAGAGCTGAGAGACATTTAAGCGGCTTCTATCTTTCTCAGGGTTCGCACAGGCGCTCAATCATCTAGGACCACTTAATATATGGATAGTAGAATACACAAAGCTGATTATATTAACTAAAATATTGAAAATTGTATTCAATTGTAATTCAAATTACCTGCTACGGAGGTGGAAGGCAAACGACCTGAAGGGCCACTTTTGTACTGATCTTCAATCCTTGAAAAAGGGCAAAAAAAGGCAGGAAAAAGTTCAGAAAATGTTAAAGATCTTGTATGCAGAATCTGCAAAGAAGTCATTACTATACTTGACTCTTGAGGGAGAAAATGGTGATTCCTCCTTCAGCTGAAGTTCCCCTGGTAAACAAAGGCAAGTACAGCCAAAATTACTTGGATGGACTTTAAAGCATAATCTCATACATCAAGCATCATTCGCAAATTTACACTTAACAATAACTCAGGAAATACTGAACTGGTAGGTTACATGCACCTATGAATATTAAGCACGTAATATGTCTTCTAAATAGTTAGAGCCCCTCCATTCATTAAAGGCCAAAAATACAGTAATCAATTATAAAAAACACGAGAAAACTAACATCCTAATTCAGAAAAAAATCAAATAGCAGGACTCCAAAATCAGAACAGTTGTGATCTAAATAACATGTCCCTATCACACACACTTCGAACCACAGCCCATTCAAACAGATACACTAGGCATATATTATAATCAATTCCAACCAAACATCAGATAAACATGACATATTGACCAAATTTATCATAAATGTTCACACTTTGGTAAGTCAGGCTTACTAAAATTGCACCTTTGTGTTTTCAGGCTTACCAGATGGAGAAATGATGATATTTCAGATAACAATACCGAACTCGATCAAATTTTAACTCAAAACAGATACCGAGAATTTTAATATGCAGTGTACTCAATTGCAAGCAATTCAAATGAGCACTAGAACTAAAGATTCCATATCAAAATGTGAAAAGCAAAGGTCAGTTAAAGGTACCAACCTTTTTTGTCCTCAAGATGCCCTTTGGCCATAGCAAGGAGTTCCTTTCTATTTTTACCAATAACATGTGACATGTCCTGAAAAAAGAAATGTATTTCATTATATCATTTCTAAAATAAGATATAACCTTAACAGTAATGCATTTGTACCAAAAATCATACAGGTAGAGGGAAGTAAGGAGAGTTAAGGTAAGCACTCTTGTAATGTTCAATGCATGCTTCTTTTGTCTTGGTCCCAACATGCTCAGCAACTTCAGCCCAGTTTCCCATGCCATACATTTCAATTCCCTGAAAGTGTAGCATTCAAGAAGGCATACAATAAGATAAGACCTTAAAATAGTTTACAACTTACGGAGCAATGATCTGATCAAGACTGAAATAAGATAATATATCACCTCAAGAAGTAACATTTCTTCATCAGCATTCCATTCTGGACAGATGAGAGGAAACGATAGGATATCCTGTAAAGATCACACTTCGAATACCATCAGCATGATGAACAAAGAAATTCCTCACTATTTCAGTCATAGCTGACGCATAATTATTTTTGGTAAAGATTGATTCCGATACAAGAAATATAAACAATTTTATCCATAAAAAACTGATTTCGATCCATAATTATCAGCAATAATAATCCCTCCTTTGAAGGTTCTTTTCTTATGACGCATATGACTTCCAGTTTAAATAGAAAAAAATATTCAAACTCTGTAACATACGTTTTACAGATAGAATATATCCCATGCATGCACAATTAAATTATTATCGAACATTTACATGGCAATCGATAGGCTTCCAAGTTTTTTGTCATCGTCTAAACAAAGAACAGGAAATGTGTATGTATGTATCTATGTGTGTGTATGTAGTTGAATATATCAGAGAGAAAGCTCATTGAGTGAAAGTCTTAAGATGAGGCACTAACCATAACCCGATAGGGATGGCCACTTTTATGTGGATGAACCTCAGCACCTACTGAGAAACACTCTATGCAAAGGTCAAAATCAGAACATACGGCACATTTTATACGAATTCGTCCGGTAATGTCTTTATTGCAATAATTACAATGATATAATGCCCTTTTTCCATCACTGCTTCCTTGACCTGAGCAATCAAGAGCATAGGACAAACACGTTAATAAAAAGGAAATCATAGTATCAAAATTCTTATGACACGCTGTGAAAAGTTAACATAAAATATCACCCCTATATCTATATTATACTCAGATATACTATAATACTAGTCCAGCAGACAACCCAAAACTAGTCACTATTGCACGACTAAGTCAGATACTAATAGCATATGTACGATCACTTGGTGGAATAACACCTCACATAAAAATTAACAAACAACAGAAAAGTAGGACAATGATTGAATATATATTTACGCTATATACATACCATTGAGACATAAGATCCAAGTTAAGCTTCACATTGTACATCGAATACTTTTAATTAATAGGAGAAGACATTATCACCTGCAGTAACAGATTCTAAATTTTCTCCACTAGGAGCATTCTTCTTTCTCCTTGATCTGCCAAAAAATGCAGAATATTTCAAAGAAAATTTAGATGAAATGTAGTAGAAAACAGAGAGCGAGAGCGCGCGCACACATAGTCCTTGATTAATATCATTGTAAAAAAAATATACAATTTCCTACATCACTCAGCTCAGAAATGCAAGAGGCAATAAAAATTACTAAGATGGAAGTATATCGACGTATCACTCTATATAAATGTCGAAAGGAATTGATTTCGACAACCTCAAACTTGGCATTCGAGGTTTCCATACTTCAGCATACTAAGAAAAATCCGCAGACATGAAAATGCACACCAAAATTTACGCAAAATAGGAAGTCAGAAACATAAAGAAATCGTGCAGCTTAACATCTTTACAAAAAAATTGACATTTCAACTCGGTAAAATGCACGATAAATACGAAAACAAAAAAGAAAAACCAAAATCATACCTTTGACTAGGATCTTCCTCAGCGTGAAAATTCCCACGCGACCGACCCATTAATCTTCCAAGCAAAAAGAATTCGTGTGCACAATTACTCTATGTCAAAAAAAAAAAATCAACTGCACCTGGTGAACATTAGAATTTCAAAGGGAAAAAAAGAAAATAATTCAGTTGAGGTACAAATGTATGCTTGCAACAACCCTAATTCAGACAAAAGGTACATAAACCCCAAATTACTTACTAATTTAGATCGAGAAACGTTGTAAAAGATGCAAGAATTCTTAGTTGTCTGCCTGTTTCTTTGTTTTCATTTTTATCAAATTAAATTAAATGTTTTGTTAGCTTTTTCAGTTTTTTCTCTTTTGCTTTTATCCGGAATCCATTGTGTACATTATTGACTTTTAATGTTTATTTATCTTTTTTTCAGATAAATTATCAGTATTATCTATAAACACATCCATTTTTATTTTTATTTTTATTTTTTAGTCTTAAACCATCTTTTTTTAAGTACAAACACATCCATTTTTTAAAAATACTAGCAACATATATGTGCATCCGCACATAATATTTCATTTTAATTTTAGTCATATTTATTATCTCGAATTTTAATCATATTTATTATCATTACGATTTTTTTAGAAAAATATGGAGTGTTCTTTATTAATATTTTTGACGAGCGAAAATGAAAATTGTAAATGTATATATATGATATAAATGAACTATTATTTAGATTTTAATTTGATTTGAATTTTCAAAACGCATTTCAAAACAAGGTCACATATCCCTTTTTATACTTTGACAATAAACAAATGTTAAGATCTTTCATAAAACACATTTGATCTAATAAAAACTATTAGCTAACTAAAAAATTACTATAGAATCTATTTAGAAATGTTGTTTCAGCATAAAAATAATCAAAATTTGGATTTTAGATTATTTTTTTTTGGTCACTTGATTTCAGGATTAATTTTACAAATTTGACAAATTATTAATCTAACACTACAAGAAAATTGACCTATTGCGACATACATGCATGCATGCGACACTACATGTAAATATCGTAAAATTACCACACTTATGCTCGTTGTGTTGTATATTTGCGTCGATTGCGCGTCACATTAATATTGAGTCACAATTTTGTGACACTAATGTGACACTTTCTTTTATGCCTTTAAATTGCGACAATTTATTTGCGACACCTTACTAAAATGTTATAATTATACAACACATATAACATAGTGTTGCATTTAGTGTCGTATATCTGCGTCAATTATGCGTCACCTAAATAATGTGTCGTAGTTTTGTGACACAAATGAGACATTTTCTTTTATGTCTCTGAATTGCGACAATTTATTTGCGATACATTGATAAAATGTTATAATTATACAACACCTATAGAATAGTGTTGCATTTAGTGTCATATTTTTGCTTCAATTATGCATCATCTAAATATTGTGTCATGATTTTGTGACAAAAATGCGACATTTATTTTCATGTCTCTGAATTGCGACAATTTATTTGCGACACCTTACTAAAACGTTATAATTATACAACACATATAGCGTAATGTTACATTTAATGTCGTATATCTGCGTCAATTATGTGCCACTTAAATAATGTGTCACAGTTTTGTGACATAACTACGACGTTTATTTTTATGTCTTTAAATTGTGATAATTTATTGAGAGATGTCAATAATTTGAAAAATAGATATTCTAATTTTAATAATAATGATTATCTTAATTTATGAATAAATTTTGAAAACTAAATAAAATGGAATCAATCGAATCAAATCAATAATACTAAAATTGTGTTAGCTATAAGCTTATGATAAAAAAATTTAATATTAACATTTAGTTAGAATGTTAAAATCGAATAATATATTTTAAACTAGTATTTGGAAAAGATTATGTAACCATGAGATACAAAACTATAAAATCATTTAAATTGAAAAAGTAACATTGTCTTAAATATAATTAAAAAATAATAAGCTGGACTAAGGAATTATATTAAACTAATGATATTGAATATTATATATTAAGTTTTTTTTATGACTCAATAGAATCAAATTATTTCTTTTAAAAAAAGGTATAGGGAAAGTTGAAAAAAAAAGAAACAAAGCTATAGTCAAAGTACTAGCGTAAAATTATATAGAAGAAAAACAAAAATAATCAAAGTTAATAAAAAGAAAATAGCAATGAAATTCACGCTAATCGTGTTCGGTGTTTCTCTCTTCTTCCCACAATCCTAAATTGAATGAAATAAAACCCTTCTACCCCCCACCCCTCTGCCGCCGCTCTCATCCTTCCCCCTTTCTCAATGCCCTTCGGCGCCTCCGCTCACCGTCCTTTTTCTACAGCAGCTACTAGTATTTGGTGAGTGTGGAGCTCTAAAGATATCTTCGATGTTGTAGTTATTGAGTTTTTGATATATCTACTTTGATCGTTATTTAATATTTTTCCCTCTATATGACAATGTTTCGGATAGATTGATTTGTTGCTAGACATATTTGTTGAAGTTCGTGAGATTAAGGATGATGATCAGATTCTGATCAAAGTTGTTGATGCTGCTCTCAATCCTATCGATTCTAAGAGGCGAGCCGACAAATTTATGGCCGCTGGTTCATCTTTTCCTGTAATTCTCCTTCTCCTTTTCATTCTCCGTGAAAAAATTGTAGATATTTGGTGTCATTCTGTTGTCTGTATAATTTGTTTGCTAATAATATCTTGTTGAAGAAATGGCTACAGTTTCTCCTTATTAAGATTAGTTGAGTTTACTGGAGATATATTGAATTATGTGTTTTGATTGGTGTTTACAGAGATATTTTTGACTTGTGCTAGCTCAAGTTATATGTTGTCGAATATAACTTAATTAGAGTAATGAACCTAGACTCCGATGAAATCTCTCATATCTTGTAAATATGAGCAACGAAATGGATAGAGTCTGATCCAGGTCACCATCAAAATAAGAGTAGAGATATGAAGTAGGCATGGAGTCTATTCCAGAAGATAGTGAACAAGGGTATCTCAACTAATCGATGAACAACAGTGGAGGTAATGAACATCTCTTATAAATATATGGCCATCTTTATTGATTCTAAGGGTTGAGAATTGAAATGTTTTATCTTACATGTTATCCAAGGCTTGCCATTTGAGGTGTATAATTTTGACTGCATCAGGGGGTGCTTTTAGGTATGTCAATTCTTAACATGTGAAGATTGTTTACATCAAGAATTTTAGCTAATTCAAGTACAAGATGTAATGGTTACTAGTGAAGAAGTATGAAATAACCAAATCTCATGCTATGCATCCACAACGCTTAGAATCACAATATTTTTAGTGTACGTTTACTACAATTTTGGAGCCTCTGTCATGCACTATCAAATGATTGATGAATATTTTGATCATGTGACAGGAAGAAATATTTGATAAATTACATTATTAAGGTAACAAATCCAAAAATTAACTTCTTGTATTAAAGATGTAACTGAGAGTAACTTGATATATCCAATGACATATTTTGTTTGTGCAGGTCTAAAGGAAAAACTAAATAAAGAGACGAAATGGAAAAAAAAAAGAGAAGAAAGAAAGGAGAGAGATATCAAAAATGAGATGGACATGTTTTGTACAATCGTAAATGCGTCGTTTATGTATTTTTAGGATCAACCTTTAGTTCTTGTAAAGAATAGTGTGATGAATGATGGTACATTGTAAGTTGTAACATGAATAATTTATATCAATTGTTTAGTTTTAATTAAATATAATGTTTTATATAAATTTAAAGTTAGGAACCGTCATTTCAATTAATGACGCGTAGTGTGTCATAACCTGACATGTGTCACTATAATTAATGATGCATTTTATATGACAGTTAATTTAATGTCGCACAAAGTGTCATATATGTTGCGCCATAAAAAAAATATTGTAAACTTGCGACAGTTTTTTGTGCGGCACAATTTAAACTGACGTAAAAAAAATGTCGCAAATTGGGACGTGTCATTTCAATTAATGACGCGTAATGTGTCGCAAATAGACATGCGTCACTATAATAAGGGACACATAATGTGTCATTTATTTTAATTGACAATTAATCTAGTGTTGCACAAAATGTCGTATATGTTGCAACACAAATGAAAAAAACTGTCGTAAATTTGCTACGTACCCCTTTTGCGACACAATCCATTATGATGCAGAAAATGTCGTAAATTAGCTTTTGAGACATTAAAACAGCCGCCAGCGACACATTTTTCATGTCTCAAAAGCTCAACTTTCTTGTAGTGTAACACTCAATTTTAAAGACATAGACACTAAAAAAATACACATTTTACCGACATATTTATCGACAAACAACTATCAGTACTCGGCAACATATTAGCGACAGATTGGTGATGGAAATTGTATGACGAAAGAATCGACGGACGCTGGCGAGAAGGTGACCTGCTAAATTTACCGATGGAATTACTGACGGATATTACAACTCCAAATATACCGACTACACGTTAGAATTACATAATTTATGAGATATCATTAAATAAATGATTACATGGACTACACGTTTGGAGTTCTCATAGTAGGTGCTCACAAATTGTATGTGTCGTATCAACTCGCATACACGAAATATCATATTAATCTATATTGATTCATTTTGTATTAATATATTAATAATTCATAAAGATATGACTTTTTTTTTTCTTTCAACGTTACAATCTCCATACGCATATTAAATTATAGATAAATTTACAAGTACTCCCTCCGTCCCGTTATTTCCGGTTCACACTTTATGGGCACAGATTTTAAGGAAATTGTGTTTAGTAGAAAAAGTGGTGTGCCCCACTTATTTGACATAATATTAAAATCATTCTTCTATGCTTAATGACCGCCACTCATGTCACTAACCTTTTGAACAAAAATTAAAAATTGCAGCAAACTTAAACTAATTCAAACATAGATTTGCACCCAAAATTTACTTTAATTCAAATTTCAGTCTCTTTCTCCCTCTAAATTTCAAATTGAAATTCACAATAGATTTCCCTCTAAATTTCCACTATAAATCTGTCTACAAAGTTCACGGCGGATTCATAAGTTTCAAAACACAAAAAACATGGTGAACAAAAATCTAACTACTGTAGAAGGGAACACCATAGTGCAGTGGCTTCTTCTTAACAACATCAATGGGAAATCTTTGAGAGGCAAGATGGTTGAAGCAGTCATCAAGTTCAACAGGTCAAGGAGGACTATTACTCAGTTGTGAGCTGCAACAAGAAAACAAAACGAGAAATGTGTCTGTTTTTTAGTAGATTTTTTCAATAATGCAGTTTGAGAGTTTAATGAAATTGTGTTCAAATGACAATACACTTTGCAATTATCAATTCAAATTTTATCAACTATCAAATCAAAATGGCCTACATGTGCTAGCAAGACCATACTGATACATCAAGACAATGCAAGACCACACATCAAAGATAATGACTCATCAGCAGATGGCTTTGATATAAGATTGGTTCATCAACCACCCAATTCACCAGACACAAATATGAATGATTTGGGTTGGTTCAGAGCTATTCAAAGTATACTGACAAACATGGATTTTTCAAGTTGATTTGGGCGTACTCGATGCCTTTTAATAGTGAAAATCATGTTGTTTAACCATTTTTTCCGAGCTAAGCCTTGTTTTGTCGGCTTTTACATTTGTTCTCTTGTTTCGAAATAATTATAGGTAAATAGATGTGGAAATACGGTGGAAGGAGTTTGAAATGAGAAAGAGGGGCTCAACATGAGAACGTGGAAAAAACGGAGGTCGATTCGAAGTCCGGACGAAGAAAACAGGCCGAAACGAAATAACGCACTTCGAGTGCGGGCTCGCCGGGAACGCGCAAAAGCCTGCGCCGCACCCGGGCTGGGGGAGCGGGACACTCCGCCGGTGCACAAACCGCGCGCGCAAGAAGGAAATTCCTTCTTGGCCGCGCGACTTCAGGTGCGGCCGCGCGCGGTGGAGCTGTATTTTCCAAAAATACGTTTTTGCTTCATTTTCACCCCATTTCGGATTTTTATTCCATCACTTTTCTCCCACCTCAAAAACCTATATATAGGCCATTTGGGCTCTCATTTCTAGGTCAAGTTTTATCCTCTCACCACCCACACACACTACACCATTTCACACACTAAACCCTCCACCATGAAAGCTTGAAGATTTGGGGCTTGAAGAAGAAGAATCAAAGCTACATTATTAGAGATCTAAAGATCTAGGATTTGTCTCTCATTTTCTTACTTCTTTAAATCTTTAAGAATGTTTGTTTTTTATTTGGAATTTTCGTTAGACATGAAGATGCTAGGCTAAACTTCTATATTCTAGGGATTAAACTAGTGGGTTTGTAATGGGTGGATTTTGATTTGGCTAATTTATGGATGAGTTTCTCTCTATTTTCTTATGTGCTTGATTTGAATTTGTGCTTGATTGATTGGCCATCTTTTAGGCATTTTTAATTGGTGTTGAATCAAGAATCCAGAGATGAGATTTAATGCTAGAATAGGCACTAAGGCACGTCTTTTCAACAAACCGAGAGGTTGAGATTAGGAGTGATGGCTTTTTTTGATCCAAGGAACCGTTAGGAGTTGTAGGCTAACTTAGTGACTGGAGACGGCATAATTGGCTTATAATCCATGACTTTAGTCGTCCGAGAGAAGGCTAAAGTGAAATCGAGATCGCTCTAAATACGTTGAACTTATTCTTAAATTGTCTAAGTTAATTGATGTCTAATTACGAATCCACCTAAGTTTGATCCCTAAGATAGCTTACTTCTCGAGTTCTTCTTCCGTTTTAATTGTTGCTTTTTAAGCATTTCTTTAATTGAATTTAAATTGCTTGTACGTTTAAGATAGTAATTGTCCCTAAAAAAAATCGATTAGTCTAAATAGGTTAGAACGATGACAAACATGGATTTTTCACATTGCTTAGGGTGCATTTGATGCCATTTATTCAAAGAAAACCATGCTTGATTTGAGCTTTATTGCAAAAAGTGTTGTTTTGTGAAGATTTCACACTTGTTTGGTAGTTTTGATTAAATCATAGGAAAATGAAGACTAAATTAGAGTGAGAAGAAATTGGAGTGATGAAGAAGAGCTCGATACGGAGCCGTAGAAAGAAACGGGATGCAATTTGGAGTCCGGACGAGAGAGAACGAGCAAAAATGAAAAAATCGCCCAACGCCAACTAGTTGTCATAGCCGCGGCCAGCGGCGCTACCAGAGTCAGCCAAGGCTTTTCATGCCTGTCCCACGGCCGGGGCCGCGACCAGGGTCTAGCCTGTAGCGCAAAGTAGAAAAGCGGGTTTCTCCAATTTTGTCCCCCATTTTTGTTATTTTTTTTACACTTCTTCTTACTCACATCCCCAACACCTATAAATACCCCTTCAAAACTCAAACCCTAACATCAAGCCACAACCCCCAATTCTTAGCCTCCATTTCCTCTCACTATCCACCATTCCACACATCTCCATCTTCCACCCAACAACCTAGAGAGAGAAAGTGTGCTTGGGGGAGAATTGGAAAGGAGACATCAAGGATTTCAAGATTGGAGCTCAAGCCCAATGATTTGTCTATGAATCTTTTGTTTTCTTGTTTTTCTTTCTTGTTTATCTTTGTTTGTGGATATTTGCTTTTCTCTATGATTAGTTAAATTTTCTTATTTTAGGGATTGGATTAGATGGGTTTGTGATAGATTGATCTTTATTTTAATTAATTGTTGATGGGTTCTATTATTTCCTTGTGTTTATTGATTTGGTTGAATATTTGAATGCTTAGCTACCAATTGAATATTTTTGTTGTGTCGATTTGAGGTTCGAGAGTGGAGGAATCGATACTAGAACCAAACACGAGGCATTCGATTCCAACAAACCGAGAGGGTGGGGGGTTGAATGAGGGCATTTGATCCAAGGAGCCGTTAGGAGTTATAGGCTAGCTTAGTGACCAGAGACGACATAACTAGCTTGTAATCTACAACTCGAGTCACCCGAGAGGGGGCTAGAGTGGAAAAAAGATCGCCCTAAATAATTAAGATTCTATCAATAATTGATTAGTAAAGTGATTTCTAATTGTTTATCCATCGAAATCTAGTCCCTAGGATAACTTCGTTTCCATATTCTCCTCTCATTTATAGTTTAATTATTATTAATTAGAGTTTATTTGCTTTAATTTAGTTTAATTACCTCTTGTGATTTGTTAGTCTAAATAGATTAAAATAGCTTATTAGTAGTATTCATAAGACTTTCTAACTAGTCCTCGTGGAATACGACATTGCTTGCCGAATATTACAATAGCCCCGTACACTTGCGGATTTTATTTTCTTAAAAAAAGAAAAGACGAACAAACGACGTAGTAATAATAATCATAAGTGTTAAAAATTAATCTCCATGGATACGACCTTGCTTGCCATTTTCTACACACCGTACACTTACAGTTATTAATTGCATAATTAAAAGGCGAACATATATACAAATAGTGTCAGTGTGCTACAATGTTGACCAACTGGTCAATGCAGTCATATTGTCATTTGAACAACTATCAAGTGAAAAACTAAACAATGTGTTTCTAAGCTTGCAAGGGTGCATGGTGGAGATAATGAAGGTTAAGAATTGCTACAAGATCCCTCACATGAAGAAATGAGCTCTTATAAGACAGAATATGTTGTCTGTCAGTTTGGAAGTTTTAGAGGAATTAGTGAGAGAATGCATTCATTATATGCTTGAAGATGGGACAGTGGATGGAATTGGAGGGCTAATGCATGACTTGGGAATTGTTCATGATGAAGCTCAGTAGATGTGCCATGAAAAATTATGAATGCGGGTTAATTTTTGTGTATATTTTGTAAAGCCATAGCTGATCATGAATGCATGCCACCTTTTGTTAATGCCTACTGGTGAATGCCGGCTACTTTTTGTGCATATTTTGTAAACCAAAAGCCAAGTACAGAACTTGAAGCTTTTATTATGCTTATCAATGCAACAGTTTGTACATTTACTCAACCAAATGCTTATGAATACTTCATTATGCTTATCCACGCACATCTAAAATCAAACCTTAAAAAAATACCAGCAAGACTAAAAAAAATCACCATTAATCCACACCAGAAAGACTCATGACCGAAAAAAATAAAACAAAAAAATAGATCTCAAAATGGAGTCATAGATGGCACAGATCTCACCCTTTTAAACAAAACAGGGACCAAGATCTTAGGCATCTGATCACAGCCCCAGATCTCCCTTCCAATTCCCTCTCCATCTCAGCAACACAACCATCATATGTGTCTAGCATGACTTCAGGAACAGAGAATGAGAAGTCTACCTCTGAACACGGTGACTGTGAGTCATCGGGGTGATCGTCGTAACCGAACACCCACTTCTTCTTATTTGGGAAAAACTCATCGGTCGCTGAGAAAGGTTGACTCCGAGTAAGATTAGGGCGATTCTTCGCTAAGCAGGTGTGAAATCGAGGAGTGAAGCCCGTCGAGAGAGGAAAGTGGTATAGAGTTCATCTTTGTAGCAGGTGGCGTCGTCGATTAAGGCTTCGAAGAATATCTGGAGAGAAAATCATAGATCTAGAGAGAGAGAGAAAGGCTAGAGAGAGAAAATCACAGAGAGAGTGGGAGAGAGGCTGGGAAGGCGGGTACAATTAGGGTTAGGTGAGGGGTATATGGGCTGGATTAGTGATATTAATTATACCCTAATTATTTCTATTTTGGGTTCGAGCCACTTATAAAGGGACGGTCCAAAAAGAAAAATTAGCCGGAAATAGCGGGACGGAAGGAGTATATATTTATTAGTTGTGTTTTATAACAAATATGTTATAATATTTAATTTTTCACCTAAAAAATCAAATTAACATGTATGACGTCAATTTTTACTTGAATTGAGTCGTAAATACCAAAATTGTGAAATATAAGCTTAATTTTTTTTTTCGACATCAATCTCTCTCTCTCACTACTAATTTATGGAGGAAAAAAAATTAGTGGTACAATACTATTGAAATAAATTTTTTTTTTCAAGGAACTATTGAAATAATTATTAGAAATATATATATGTAAATTCTAACAAATTAATTCAATTATACTTTATTATAGTAATAGATATACCTTATATAGAATATATTATCTTAGGCAAACTTATTAAAAAAAAGAACTTTAATTGCTTATGAATTTATTATATTTATTATAAATATTAAATATCGCATTATACTATTATCTTTAAATTTAATATATCATAAGGGTATAATAGGTAAATCAAATTTTGTAAAATAAGGCTCTTTTTATATAAGTATAGATATAAATAAATATATGCGTATTATTAAGTGACAATCAATTCAAACAAAATTTAACATTGTAGTACATCTATCTATTCTACATATAAAACACAATTTATGACTCCTATATACATGTATTATTTTTTGGAAAAACTCTCACATTTATCTCAAACTATTCCAGGATTTTCAATTATGGACTTTAATCAATTATATTCCAAACTACATGAAACATATCTCCTATTAAAAAATTTGGTACCAGAAAGAATTAGGGCACATTTTCCGTAAAGAATTTAAGCGTTTTAATTGGAAATAATTGAATTAATAATGTTTTAGCTACGTTATTTCCCGATACGTGTTAGCAATGTGTGTAGCTCGGCTTTGAGTGTCGCTTCACAGTTTCAATTTACAAATGAGTTGTAAAGGGCGAAATGTCGAATAATGTGAGAAGACTAATTAATGTTAATTAAGTTCTCAAGTAGACATTAATTCAATGTAGTGGATTGATTCCTTGACATGTAATCCAAGACATACTCCCTCCGTCCCATTTATATAGGCTTGTTTTCCTTTTTTGGATGTCTCAAATATGATGGTCTCTGAGCTGGGTATTTGGTATAGAGGGGGGTGAAAACACCAAAAATAGACTTTTAAAAACTTTAGAACAAGTTTAAAACAGAGTGCGTGAGCTCAGTTATGAATCCAGTTGAGGAAGGTCAGCTGGGCTAATAACTCAGCTGGCGGTACGGAAAGTGGTGATTTTAAAGCTTAGCTCGGTTGCTTAGAAAAACTCAGCTTGAAAATATTATCTTTACGTTTTCGGCTTAATCAAGTTGTGCACGTTTCTGAAAACACACAGCTGTCTTTGGAGAGCAACTGAGTATGCAGATTTGATAAAGATGCAATGTGCTAATGGAGTTAGTATAATAACTGAAAATAACGAGAAATAAATTAACACGAGATTTTACGTGGTTCGGAGTAACACCTCCTACGTCCACGACCAGATTCACTGGTAATTCACTACCACTTGGTTTCCAAGTACCAAACAACTTCACAACTCTAACCCGAGTTGTGTTCCAACAGTTTACGGGCACTGTCAAGCCTAAACCTTTCAGTTTGCGAATACTGAAAAAACCTTACAACCACTTGAATTTCGCGCTACAAGCAAGCGTAACCTTGACCTAACCTTTATAGTTGGGGTTCCAACTATGAACGAGTTCTTACAATGAAGAACTTAGAGTTAGATGAACTCGTTCAAGATCTAGGCATAAGATATACAATGATTTCTGCCTAGGAATCAGACAAAAAACTGGGCAGTTTCTGGATTAGAAACACTTCAAGATAAAGTGTTCGTTTAACTATTTAGAACTGCTAATGAGCTTTTGAAGGCTTGATAAATGCAGAAAATGAAAGCTTGTAGAGAGTTTTTCGTTACTGATCCTGAGGTTGAAGACGGTATTTATAGGTAGAGATTCAAGACTAGCCATTGGAGGAGCCGTTTGAATCTCACCTACTCTTCTTAAATTCATAATCTGTCGTTGGGCATTTCTGCACCTGTCTTCATCAGTGTTACATCCTAGGGTCTGAAGTCTAGGATGCTTATTTGGCAATCCCTCATTGGTCGAGATCGATTGTTCTCTTCTGACACCGGGATTTGTCTTCAAGCTGTTTTAAAAGTCTTGGATCTGAATCTGATATTCTGACTTGAGCTGCTGCTTTCAGAGTTATCATTCATTTGTTCTGTACAGCTGGATCAGCTGTTTCTTGAACTTAGCTCGATTAAACTTCAGCTTGATCCTGCTCTGTCTTGAACTTAGCTAAATTAATCTTCAGCTTGATCCTGCTCTGTCTTGAACTCAGTTCAGTTGGAAAACTCAGCTGATAGTTGGCTCATGCTGTTAATACAGCTGGATCGTCTGCTGTCTTGAGCTTCTACTGTTAACACAGCTGGATCTTCTGCTGTCTTCAGCTTCCTGAACCTGTAAACTTAGAAAATCTAGAGCTCAAACAGGCGAGCTGGAAAACACTACTTAGGTTGATGCGATCATCTACTCGGTTGGAGTCAGTTGGGTTTTGTTATTAAATCAAAACTTTATAATTTTCCCAATAATTTTCCCCTTTTTGATGATGCCAAAACCTAACTGAGACAAATTATGAAGCTTCCCCTTAGCTTCCCCCTACGTTTTAAGAGGGTAAAAAAAATCAGCAGATTTGGAGTTCAGAGTTCAGAGTTCAGAACCTTTGTCATCAGGGTGAGCTTTGAGAGCAAAAAAAACTTTGTTTTATTAATGTAAGAAATTACAGCAGTTAAAAATAAATCGAAGAAGAGAAAAAAAATCTTCAATCTTCAATCCCAGCTGGCTGGCTGGGTCTTCTCTTCTGCATCCGTTGCTTCTTTATTTTGACTCTGTTTTCCCTTCAGCTGGTTCCTCTAGCTCAGCAGTTTTGCCTTTGCTTAATGAAGACATTTTTCTTAGTCTCATTATCTTCCCCCTTGCTTAATGAGGACATTTCTTCGTCTCATTATCTTCCCCCTTTTTGACATTATCAACAAGGCGGGAGAGGCAAACTCTCGTCTTATTGAGCTATGCAATTTTCCTGAATTGCGTCAGCGATCTTCGCTGTGTTGTCAGCTGTTGCGATGTTTAGTTCGGTTGTGCTGCGGCTGTCAGCTCTGAACTGCGGAGTCTGGATTCTTGGTGGCTCGGCTGTTGCATAGGCTGGCTCTTCTTCAATAGCATTAGCCTCAGCTGTGATTGCAGGCACAGCTTCCTTGGCTGTTTCAGCTGGGGCGGTCCAGCTGAGTGCTTGGAGGTATGAGTTAGCTCTAGAGATGACATCTTCTGTAGTAGGGCACAACTTCATTCCTTGCAATTTGGCTTCTTCAGACTTCATTAGATTGAATGAAAAAGTCTGAATCAGCTCTTCAGGCTTCTTGCAATACGCTTGAGACTTCTTTAAGCAAGAGGTTTTCAAACCTTGAGATGGAGGCGTCACGTGCAATCCTTGAGGGACTTAAGTATTTCCCTTCCACTTCTGAAGTGTGGGTAAGGGGTTCAGCTCTTGTTTTCATCATCCAGCTGCAAGTGATCATCGGCTGGATGATGCTTTTCTCTTGAGCTTGGTGCAGGGGCTTAAGCTCCAACTTCCATGAGTTGATCTTGAAGTTGGTGTCCCTGTCGAGCTGAAAGAAATTGAGGAGAATGCGGTTGAAGTATTCCATCTGCTGTGAGGTTTAAGCTTAGTTGATTGGGGTCTAAGCTTAGTTGATCAGCTGGAATACGTCGTTGAGGTGGTGGCGATGATGATGTTCACGCTGGCACATGAACTTCTTCTCCACCGTAAGAAACCACCGCTTGTGGACCTTCTGCTTTTCGGAGAGTAGTTATGAATTCTCTCTCAATGTTAGCTGGCTTCTCGGCTGACTGACTGAGCACATTTAACTTGAGTCTTCTCTTTGAAGACGGTGCTTCAGCTTGTTTTGTCTTCTCATGATGTTTCCTCTTCCCAGCTGGGAAGGAAATAGATGCATGTTGCTTTGTCTCCTGCATCTTTTTATGTGCCTCATGTGGCGGAGCAAGAGCTTTGACATGATTGCTCTTAAAGACTCCGGCTTTATCAGCATCTCGTCCAGTTCTGACTAGGCTTCCTCTCAGGTTGAATTCCTTTGACAGGATCCTGTTGATGCTGATTTCCGCACCCCAGGGAGTTGTGTGTCCCGTTCTCTCTTTTATTTTGAGTGAAACATTAGAGCGGAGGAGGTTTTTTTCCTTTGACATTCCCAGGAAGAATTCTGCAACTTCCTGGTGAATGATGTTCTTGAGCTTTGCAGTCACCCACTGCGTTAGACCGGATCTGTTGATGAGCTTCGTTATCTTCTCGAACACCGTATTCTTGTGGTTCCTGAGAGTTAAGCAACTCTTAACATGAAGCTTTAATAGACTCTTCATATTGATCGGCTTCTGAATATATCTTTCTATATTCCATGTTCTTCTTCTGCAAATTTTGTTAGTAGAACAGATAATATATATAGGGGAGGAAGAAGAAAGAGTGTCGGATCAAAAAATTTAAGGCGAATAATTGCGTATCTCTTCTAGCATATATATATATCAACTTTCTTGATGAATGGACGATCAAGATTGGTATATTGATATGAGAATCTACGACTGGGAGTGATTATCGCGTTATGTCAGTTTTTTTGTTCAGACAATGCGAGTTAATGCGCGCGTGAGGACGGTTGAGGCGTTTTGACTTCTGCCTCGAAACTCCCATGTTTCAGTTCTTTGCAGACTTTTAATTAAATTTGATTAGATAAGACGAGATATGATTTGACTGATGTCTGTCTAAAATAGAATGAATAGGTATATGTAATGATGTTGCAAACCTCTCAGCTGATCATCGTAGTCAGTTGATACCTCGGTTATGAATAGCTGTGTTGAGTGATCATTTTTCCAGCTGATTTCCCCCTCAGTTGAATAATCCTTCAACTTAGGCATCTGGCTGAGCTTATTTCTTTCTCAGCTAGGTTCTCCTTTGAGGTTGATTCTGAATTCCAGCTGGGTCTGCTTCCATTCAGCTGGATGTAGCTTCGTCTGGGTTGAGTAATCCAAGTAATCCGCACAGCATCTTGAATCTTGTCTCTATCAGTGGTTTTGTGAGTATATCAGCACGTTGTATGTCTGTGTGAATTTTCTCAACAATCACATCCTTCTTTTCCACCTGATCTCTGATGAAGTGATGTCGCACGTCCACATGTTTGCATCTTGTGTGATGTACTGGATTTTCTAATATAGCGATAGCACTTGAGCTATCACAGAAAATTTGAACTTGTCCAGTTTTTACTTCATAGTCATCCAGCTGATGTTTCAGCCAGAGAATTTGTAAGCAGCAGCTTCCAGCTGCCATATATTCTGCTTCTGTTGTGGAAGTTGCGACGCATGTTTGCTTCTTTGAAAACCACGAGATCAATTTGCTTTCTAGGAACTGACATGTTCCTGAAGTTAATTTTCTGTCCAACCGATCTCCAGCGAAGTCTGAGTCTGAATATCCAGTCAGCTGTAGATTGTCTTCAGCTGGGTACCACATCCCAACATTCTGCGTTCCTTTGAGATATTTGAGAATGTTCTTGGTTGCTTGCATGTGTGCCTCCTTTGGATCAACTTGAAATCTGGCACACACTCCGACTGCGAAAGAGATGTCTGGACGACTAGCTGTTAGATACAACAGGGAACCTATTATCCCTCTGTATTTGCTGGAATCAACTGACTTTCCTTCAGTTCCAGGTTCAATCTTCCAGTTGGTGTTCATCGGAATCTTTACTGTTCTGCTGGATTGAACTCCATATTTGGCGATCAAGTCTTTTACGTACTTAGATTGATTTATAAAAATTCCTTCAGTTGATTGCTTGACTTGAAGTCCTAGGAAGAAACTCAGACATTTCGAACTGTTTTGACATCATCTCTCCAAATCTTTGGCATAAGAATGTTGATCTTGATCCGAAGATGATGTCGTCTACATAGATTTGAACAACCAGAATGTCTTCTCCTAACTTGATGGTGAAGAGTGTTCTGTCTACTGAGCCCTTCTTGAATCCTTTGGATATAAGAAAATTTGATAGAGTATCATACCAAGCTCAAGGTAATTGTTTCAATCCATAAAGCGCCTTCTTTAGCTTGTAGACTTTATTTCCCTCTATTTCAAATCCTGGAGGTTGTTCAACATAGACATCTTCCTTGATTTCTCCGTTTAAGAATGCACACTTCACATCCATTTGATAGACCTTGAATTTTTAATGTGTTGCATAAGCGAGAAATAATCTGATTGCTTCTAATCGTGCTACTGGAGTAAATGATTCTTCGAAGTCAATTCATTCTTGATGTGTGTAACCCTTGGCAACAAGTCGAGCTTTGTTTCTGATGATGACTCCAAGGGTATCTAGCTTGTTTTTGAAGATCCATTTGAGTCCGATGACTTTGACTCCTTCAGGTCTGTCGACCAATTCCCAGACACAATTTCTAAGAAATTCATTTAGCTCTTTCTGCATGGCATTTGTCCAGGGTACGCTTTTTAAGGCTTCTAGAATGGTTTGAGGCTCTGGAACTTGAGCTACATAGCACGCCATTAGAGCTGTGTCTTCATCATAGACAGTAAGTTCTAGCTCTACTGAGAGTTGAGCTGTGTCAGCTGCTTCTTGATGATCCGATATAGCTTGAGCAGCTGAGCTTCTGGTTCTGACTTGGTTAGATGGTTCTCCAATGATTGCTGATGATGGATGATCTTCGATCCATCTTCTTCTTCTACGAATTTCTTCTTCCAGCTGATTGATGCTAGAAGTGGCTAGATTTCGTCTGGCATGGAGTTGTTCTGGAGTTAAGTCTTGAGAATGAGACTCTACTTGGATTGAGTTTTGAGGTGATTTCTGTAGGAGCTCTGCTGGAGATAGAGCTGGGGATTCAGTTGTGTCTGGATTTCCAGCTGATGACATTTTCCCTTGATTTGACATTGGAGGTTCCTCTTAATTTTTAGCTGGTGGAATTTCCTGATTAATTTGAGGCTTCTCTTGCTCATCATCCCATAATAATGGTTCGGTCAGATTTCTGATTTGATTCTCTTGAGCTCTTGTCTGAATCTGCCTTGAAGATTCTTCTTCATTTCTTCGTTTGATAGAATCTCTATATTCGAATGATGATTCGTCAAAGGTAACATGTGAAGTTACTTCGACCGTTTGAGTTCTTCTGTTGAAGACTCTGTAAGCTTTACTCACAGCAGAGTAACCAAGAAATACTCCTCTGTCAGTCTTCGCGTCGAACGTCTTGAGCTGGGTTTTTCTATTGTTTAGGATATGATATTTGGATCCGAAGACCTTGAAATATCCAATGTATGGTATTTTGTTATTTCATAGTTCATATGGCTTCTTTTCCTTACCTTGATGTGAGTAGAGAGCGATTCTGAGTGAAGCATGCTGTGTTGATTGCCTCGGCCCAAAACTTCTTTGGAATGGCTGAGCTGGCTAGCATTGAGGTAGCCGCTTCTTTGAGTGTTCTGTTCCTCCTCTCTGCTACACCATTCTGCTGAGGTGTGCGCGCTGCTAAGGTTTGATGTTGAACTCTGTTTCTCGATCTGATCTGATTGACATTATCTTGCACTCCTTATGAGTTTACAGTCTTTCCAGCAGGATTGGCAGCTTAGTCCTTGTTTCGCTCTTCTAGTATAGGAATGACACCCATGTGAATCTTGAAAAGTCATCCACTACGACCAGAGTATATTTTCTGCCATTGAAGCTTGCTGGAGTAACTGGACCAAAGAGATCCATGTGTATGAGTTGAAGAACGCGATCAGTTGACTGTACTGGCTTGAGTGAGAATGAAATTCTTGTTTGTTTTCCTTGTTGGCATGCGCTGCACATATGACTTTTGTCATATACTTGATCTGGAATTCCATTAACGAGCTGGTTCCTAGCTAGTTTGTTGATTGTCTTGAAGTTGAGGTGATTCAGCCGTCTGTGCCACAGCCAGCTGACTTCATTGTTGTTTTTGGATACAAGACAAGTCTCAGGAGGGCTGTTGTTCCAGTCAGCAAAGTACATATTTCCTTCTCTGCTTGGTTTCCATGTGTTTCACTGTGCACCTGTGCATCAAACTTGACAGAAAAACCGTTGTTGCAGAATTGGCTAATGGAAAGCAAGTTATGTTGTAGTCCTTGTACATATGAAACATTAGAGATTTTAACATTTTTAGTTTTAAATGTACCATAACTTTTGGTTAGAACTTTGGAGTTGTCACCAAATGTTACTTGTGGGCCTAGACGCTCGATGTACTCCTGGAGTGGATGCTTTAAGTGGGTCATGTGCTTGGAACATCTGCTGTCCAAGTACCATAGTGTTCTCATCGACTCCTCAATGATGCGTCGTTCCCTTGCAACCTATAAAAAAAATTAAAATTTAGGTACCCAGTTTTAATTGGGTCCTTGTGGGTTAGACAGAGATCCTTTCACGACCCAGATCTTCTTGATGACTCGAATTGGGTCATTTGATCTGATGATCCTTCCAGCTGAGTCGATGACACATTCTTTGTGTTCTTCGGTTGTTGCTGGTGGGGTCTTGATCTCAGTGTTTTCCCAGCTTGATTTCTTTGTTGATGTCCGGGTCTTGTTCGGTATCCAGCTGAGACGTTCCTTTATCTCTGCTGACTCTTGTGATATCTCGGTTGGAACTAGTGCTTCAGCTGGTTATCATATGAGTGATATCCAGCTGGGTATCTCCTTTGATATCTTGGTTGATATCTTTCGATGTGTTGTTGATGTTGCTGGCATCTGAACTCTCCAGTCTGCTGTCTTTGTTGAGTTTGAGCACGTTGATGTCTGATCTGTGCTTGAGGTTGTCTCACAACTGGCCTTTTTTATGCCTGATGTGTCCTCAATGGTCGTTGTTGAGCAGCTGGAATTGGATTTCTTTTGCTTTTACAAACATTACCTTTGTTCCACTTGTGGAAGCAATGTTTGTGGCATCCTTTGATCCATTATAATCCAGTCCTGCTTTGAACGCTGCTGGACGCTGTGCACTTATGATTTCGTCCATTGTTGTTGTAGCTTTGATGAGAGCTGCCATTTTCTTAGATAGCACCTCTTCGGAACTTTTTAGCTCTGTGATCTAAGCTGACTTCTTTTCTGATTCAGTTGTTACCTTTTCTAATTCTTCCATCAGCTGTTTCTTTTCGTAGTAGAAGTCTTTCATCAGCTGATCTTGTTTCACTATTTTATCTTTTAGTGAAGTAACCTCCTCTTTGAGCTGTGTTGTATCAGCTGCTTCTGATACCTTTTTCTTTTCCAGTTCCACCTTCAGCTCGGCATTCTCACACATTATGATGTCAAGGATCTCTTTAAGCTCCTTGAAATCGTTCATAACCTTTTCTACTAAACTCCAATCAGGTAGCCCTGATTCTGAAACCTGTGTAGAGTGTTCGTGTGATGGTGAGGGGTTAGATAGATTTTGAGTTCTTGACATTACCTCATCTTCATCGATTTCGTCTGTCTGTCCCATAAATCATGTATCCCATTCAGGTTCATCATGAGCCATCAGTGCTTCTTCTTCTGAATCTGAAAATGGCATGTTATCCTCCATTTTGTTGCACTCCGACTCCTCGTCGGCGATGTAGGCTCTCTTTTTGTCAGCTGCTTTAGCTTTCAGTTGGTCTTTGTCCTTCTTGGGTAGCTTGGGATATTCTAGCATGTAGTGTCCCGGTTCCTTGTAGTTGAAACAACCTTCTTCTGTTCGTTTGTCAGCTGACTTCTCATCAGCTGCTGCGTACTTGTCTCTGTAAGTTCTTGCGAACTTCTTGTATTTGCCATTGCTGGTGTTGAGTCTGTTGTAGTTTTTGACCAGCATGACTATCTCTTCAAGTAGCTCTTCCTTGCTCATTTCCTTCTTGTCCTTCTTTGAGGACTCAGCTGACTGCAAGTATGTGGATTTTTCAGAATTAGCTCTGAACGCAATCTCCTTTGGCGCAGGTGTCAGCTCTCCATCATTTTGATTGCTTGAAGATTCTTTCATGGTAATCTTCAAGTTGTATTCGTTGGCTTTGAGCAGGGAGAATAATCTCTCAGTTGAAAGATCACCCAAGTCATTACGACTTTGGTGTACCACCTTGTATGTGTTCCATTCAGCTGTAAGTGCTGAAAGGACTTTTAGGTTATTTTCACGCTGGGTGTATTTCTCAGTTCTTATGGTTTTAATTTCTACCACGATATTTGAGAATCTGAGTTTCATCCCTTTGATGGACTCGTTGACAAGCTGCTTGAAGTTATCAAACTTCTGGTAAGCAATCGTGAATTTATTTTCTTTTATCTCCTCTAACCCTTCGCATAGTTTGGCTAGGGTTTCCCACATCTCCTTTGCGATGTTGCAGTTGATGATCTTGCTGAGGTAGGCGTTGGAGACTGTTGACGAGATGGTGTTCCTTGCGAAGCTGTCTAATCCAGCTTGCTTCATTTCTTCTGAGATATGTTCATTCTTTGGCTTGGGAATGAGCTGATATGTTAGTTGTCCACCATCTTGAGCTGGAATAAGCTCGTTTCCTTGTTTGTAAATGAGGATAGGTCTGTGATGACGTCCCACATCATGTCATGATGAGCACACAGAAAACTTTTTAATCTGAATTTCCAGATTGCATAATTATCGACCGAGAAGGTGGGAAGATTCATGTTAAGATAAGAATCCATGGAGATATGCGTAGTATGAAATAATATGAGTTTTTCCAAAAGAGGATCTGTTCAGTTGAACACTGACAGATTTTCAAGACAAATCTCTTGATTCAGAAACAGCGGTCTTTTGAACCACTGCTCTGATACCAATTGATGGTCCCTGAGCTGGGTATTTGGTGTAGAGGGGGGTGAATACACCAAAGATAGACTTTTAAAAACTTTTGAACAAGTTTAAAACAGAGTGCGTGAGCTCAGTTATGAATCCAGCTGGGCTAATAACTCAGCTGGCGATACGGAAAGTGGTGGTTTTAAAGCTTAGCTCGGTTGCTTAGAAAAACTCAGCTTGAAAATATTATCTTTACGTTTTCGGCTTAATCAAGTTGTGCACGTTTCTGAAAACACACAGCTATCTTTGGAGAGCAGCTGAGTATGCAGATTTGATAAAGATGAAATGTGCTAATGGAGTTAGTATAATAACTGAAAATAACGAGAAAGAAATTAACACGAGATTTTACGTGGTTCGGAGTAACACCTCCTACGTCCACGACCAGATTCACTGGTAATTCACTACCACTTGGTTTCCAAGTACCAAGCAACTTCACAACTCAAACACGAGCTGTGTTCCAACAGTTTACGGGCACTGTCAAGCCTAAATCTTTCAGTTTGCGGGTACTGAAAAACCTTACAACCACTTGAATTTCGCGCTTCAAGCAAGCATAACCTTGACCTAACCTTTCTGGGTAAAGAGGGGTTTGGTTTGGGGTTCCAACTATGAACGAGTTCTTACAATGAAGAACTTAGAGTTAGATGAACTCATTCAAGATCTAGGCTTAAAATATACAATGATTTCTGCCTAGGAATTAGACAAAAAACTGGACAGTTTCTGGATTAAAAATACTTTAAGATAAAGTGTTCGTTTAACTATTTAGAACTGGTAATGAGCTTTTGAAGGCTTGATGAATTCAGAAAATGAAAGCTTGTAGAGAGTTTTTCGTTACTAATCCTGAGGTTGAAGACGGGTATTTATAGGTAGAGATTCAAGACTAGCCATTGGAGGAGCCGTTTGAATCTCACCTACTCTTCTTAAATTCATAATCTGCTATTTGGCGTTTCTGCACCTGTCTTCATCAGTGTCACGTCCTAGGCTCTGAAGTCTAGGATGCTTATTTGGCAATCCCTCATTGGTCGAGATCGATTGTTCTCTTCTGACACCGGGATTTGTCTTCAAGCTGTTTTAAAAGTCTTGGATCTGAATCTGATATTCTGACTTGAGCTGATGCATTCAGAGTTATCATTCATTTGTTCTGTACAGCTGGATCAGCTGTGTCTTGAACTTAGCTCGATTAAACTTCAGCTTGATCCTGCTCTGTCTTGAACTTAGCTAAATTAATCTTCAGCTTGATCATGCTCTGTCTTGAACTCAGCTCAGCTGGAAAACTCAGCTGATAGTTGGCTCCTGCTGTTAATACAACTGGATCGTCTGCTGTCTTGAGCTTCTACTGTTAACACAGCTGGATCTTCTGCTGTCTTGAGCTTCTGCTGTCTTCAGCTTCCTGAACCTGTAAACTTAGAAAATCTAGAGCTCAAACAGGCGAGCTGGAAAACACTACTTAGGTTGATGCGATCATCTACTCGGTTGGAGTCAGTTGGGTTTTGGTATTAAATCAAAACTTTATAATTTTCCCAACAAAATATATAGGATTGTTTCTATAAAAAGTAATGTTTCTTAACTCGTTACTAATATATCCCTATTTAATTCTTTGATTGACTCATAAAATATGCATAGTCAAAGAAGAAATAGGGGCATATTTGAAAGTTTACTATATAATTTACATTTCCAATAATTTTTCTTATTCCTTGTGAAAAGTCCAATAAGCCTATATAAATGGGACGGAGGGAGTATGTGTTATCATCAAACCGAAAGAAATTATCAACCTCATGTGTCTATTTTATTGGTTTATCACCAAACGTAAGAAGAACATTAGTCAATAATTTTAAGTTTACACAAAATGTACATTAGATTAGAAATTCGAATCCTCCCTATTTATAATTGACAAACGACGTTTCCGAGATAACCCATAGCCATTGTTTGTGGCTACATTTTGATTTCTAAATTCTTTGCATGCATGCACTTATATAAATGTACACGTGCACTTTGATACGTACGTCTTTCTTCTTTATTTTTCTTTTATTTCTTATCTTATAACAAATTAATAGTAATTCTTAATTTATTACTTCCCTCATAGTGTTTGTGGGCGTTCCTTGAACTATATGTCGGTACTGCAGGGGCAGATGTAGGGGTGCTAGGTCTGCTGAAGTCCCCATTTGAGATTTTTATTTTTTTTTATTTTTACTTTAAATTGATGTATTTTTAAAAAAATATTCGATTTTAGCATTCAGTTTCGTCGGAAAATTTCAATTTTATCATTTATTTAATTATTAATTTCCTCATATAATCAAATGATGAATATCGTTAGAGTTCTTTGTAACACAATTCAACAAAGAATTTGAATATATATTGAATCATTTATCATTCAAGATCATATTAATGGGTTGCACTCCTGTACAACCAGCTCAACCATACATCAGGGTCCAATACCCGACCCGACCCGCCCCGCCCCGCCCCGCCTTGGTCAGTGTTGACCGGTCAACGGTCAACGTTTGACCGTTGACTTTTTCGTTTTTTCTCTCTCTCAGTCTTCGGTTCCAATTTTAATTTATAGATAATGATTGTGGCAACTTTAATATTTTTTAGCTCGTTCCGAGGCCTTCGGCTTCCCTTTGACTTTTTCATTTTTTTTCTCTCTCCGTCTTTGGTTCCAATTTTAATTTATAGATAATGATTGTGACAACTTTAATGTTTTTAGCTCTTTCCGAAGCCTTCGGCTTCCCTCACTCGACTCTTGAAAAAAAATTAAAAATAATAATAATAAACAAATAAAAAGTCAACGCGGTCACATTGACCGGGCGGGTCGGGTCGGGGCGTGGTTCGGGTCGGACCTGATGTATGGTGCAGCGGTTGCACCCAAGTTTTTGCCCGTATTAATATATATATATATATATATATATATATATATATATTAATTAATGACAAACATCACAGAACCACAGATTAAAAAACTCCCCTTTTATTAATTAATACAACCGACCAAAGTGATGTATGAAATCTTCTTAACTTCACTTCATGACTAATACACAAAATATATATATAACGTTGTATTTAAATTTCACCAGCTGCCTCCGGCGCCGCCCTTGTTGGATTTATTTTGTCCGTACAAACGGAAGAGAGAGAAAGCCGAAATAGCCGAGAGCACCACCGTGGAGAGGCTCAGCAGCAACGCACCGGCGAGCCCCTCTCCGATTTGGTTGCAAAATTTTCCGTACATGTCGCAAATTTTCATCCATTGCAGCTCCGGCTGCCCTAACTTGGCCAGCGCCGCCGACTGCGCAGCTGCCGCCGCCGCAGCCAGAGTCAAATAAGCCATTACCTGAAGCGAGTGATCGGGCAAATTAATTAATGCTTAATTAACTGTAAAAAGTGCTCAATTTTTTTATTGGTATTTACATGCATGAGTATTAATTAAAATCACGGGTACAAATTTAGACCTAGTTTGCTTGAACTAGGATGTATGTTACTATACAAGACGTCAATAATAAATTAATATATTGTATGATTATCTTTTATATCACCAATGAGTTGAGATACGAAATCACACATATCTGGATAATAGATATTTGAACTTTCGTGTTTTGATTTTTGAAGCAAATATGATATTAGTCTATCATACTCATATAATTAATTATTACACTTATCACGCGTATAAATTAAAAAAAAAAAATAAAGAATTGGATATATACTTGATCACCGGAGAAAATGGCCCAAGCCAAGGGCTTGTTGAGCAGCACACTCCCTCTCATCAGACTCAAAACACATCTAACAATATGGCATAGTGAGTAGGCTGCAGCTAATCCGTTGGCTATTACTATGAAACTGCATGCAAAATATATATCACACAGAAATACTAGTAATTTGAAAATGAGAAAAACTCAAATTTAATTTGACAACTTACACAAGGGCCTTCATGTCTGTAAACTTAGCTTCTTTCCTAATTGTGAAGATCTCCTTCACTTGGGAGTCGGTTACAACAAGAAGAGCTGAAAGAACGGCAAAACCCAAAATCAAACACCTAAATACCAATTCACCAATCCTCACTCTTTTATCTATCACCTTCAAATTGCTATAAACTGGCACATTCCCAGGACTAACACCCACCCCAACATAGCTCATGATCTTAATTAATTAATTAATTAATTTGTAATTAATTAAAAAACACACACAACACACACTAGCTACAGGTCATGTCAAAACTACTTACCTTCTACCAGCTTATATAGACTACCTCGACCAAACCCTCATTTAATGACGATGCAATATTATATATATATATATCAAGGTTTTAATTAAATTTGTAGATGATGATGATGATATCAATGGAGCTTGCTAGAAGGGCTATCAGATTGCCAAGTATCCTGGCTACCAACAGCTCGTCATATGAAAATATCTTTTTTATTTTATTAATTATTTTGGAGAGGAGCAATCAAATAATTATTATACAATGATGTGTATGTAGTAGGGCAGACAATCTTTTGAGACATTAATTAGCCCAATCTGATATTGAAAGAAGAGTCATTTTCGAATACCTGGAACAGCATTTAAAATGGATTGATGCCTCAGATTCATGACTATTTTTCTGGGAAGGAGCAATGGTTTCTGCTTCCAAGAAAATCAAACAATGGGTTGGCTATATCTATCTCTCTATATATCTCTTTGTGATATTTGAATCCCGTAAAAATATGGATATATCTACTTGAACTTGTCCAAAACTATATGCCTGCACATACGGGTGTAACGGAGTCGAGTTGAGTATTGTTAAGTTCGAGTTTGACTAGTATTCCATTATCGAATCGAACTTGAACTTAATTTTCCGACCACATTATATTCATGGCTGATGAGCTTAATTTAATTTCTAAATATTTATCTAAAATTTAATATTAATCATTATTAATTTAATTAAATATTATATTCATTAAAGAATAATAAATTTACTACAATCTAGTAGTATTATTTTCTTATAAGACGTTAATTGTTTTATCACAAATTATAGTACTAAATATTTAAATTATGATTACTTAATGGGTACTGATTCGGTTAGTTAAATGTGGGTTTTTATACATAAAAACTAAAAATTGAAACGGTATCTTCGGTTTTTTATATTTGGAAAATAAATCGTACCGATCGATTCGATTAATCATATTTTCGATACGTTTCGTCGGTCTTCCATTTTGCAGACTTTTATGCTCTCACCACTACAAAAAAAAGTAATATTAAATTAGTAAATATAATAATCTTATAATATATAATTAGTAAAATTGTTAATTTTTAATGGATACGGTACAGTTCGATGTACTGCTGAGTTTTTATACATTTATATATAAAATAAAATTGACCCGCGAGTACTGTCGGTTTTTTTTTTTAATTAGAAAATAGTCGAATCCACCAATTCGATTAATTATATTTTCAGGATAATTTTTAGGTTTGATTTCTCGTACTTTTTTGCTCACGTACCCCTAATTTTAAGAGGCTGAAATAACTTTCCTCAAAGAAAAACAGTCTGAAATAACTACAAATCTTTAGTGGCCATGAAATATCTTTCCTCAAAGAAAAACAGTGCGAAATAACTACAAATCTTTAGTGGTCTATAAGGATTTTAACGAGGCCCGACTTTGTAGTATTGGATTGTGATATTCAAAGTTTAGGATTTTTTTTTTTTCAATAAAGAACTTATTCGATGTGAGAGAGAGAGAGAGTGGGCTTTCAATTTGATTTCTTTGTCATCTCATTTAAGGGGGTGTAAGTTGCTCTATGGTAACCCATTCCACTCGCCAACTACAGATACTGGTCGGTAGTGTAGTATCAAGATTTGAATTCAACAGTGGACACATTTTGTACATTAATTGATTGGATTTTCTATTTTAATTTCTTTCTTTCACATAGCCCAATACATGTGTCTGTTTTCTCTTTTAGCCATAACTATAAGAATGAAAAATAAAAATCAAGAATGACCTTCCTGTTGTGAATATATTTATGGATATTATTTGGATTTTGATCTAGAATTTATATATTCTAAAATTCTTGGTATGCGTCTTGTTTGCTACGGGTGAATATATTTATGGATATTACTAGTATTGTGTCCCACACAATGCACGGGGATATTCCTATATATTTATGGATATTATTTGGATTAGTACTGAAAAATGATATTTTAAAAATCATATACTCTAATTTTGAAATAATCAAACCTAATTGTTAATTATTAATTAAAAATTGAAATTAAATACTAAGAAATATTATATACCTTAATTGGGTATAATCAATTCTAGCTACAAAACTAAGCTAAAATACTATTCCTCCGTCCCATAATAAGTGGAACACTTTCCTCTTTGGTTTGTCTCATCCAAGTAATTCATTTACTTTTATGGAAATCATCTACTCTCACATAAAGAGGTGAGCTCCACCACTTCTCCTTTAAATTGCTCTTTTCCTTAATTTCCGTGCCCAAAAGAAACGTCTCACTTATTGTGGGACGGATGGAGTAAAAATTAGAATTGAAAATAAAAATAAAAATGACATATCGTGAAATGGTCGAAAGCACATTTTATTTAATAAACCACTGTGTTCGGTGCTCACCTAATAAATATTACTAGTACATATATATCGCTATAAGAGTAACGTGTAAAAGATTTTTACATTCTGAAACAAAAAAAGAAAATATTTCTTGATGTCCCACATCGGTGGAGTAGTGTTATCTAGAGCGTGGGCGCTGTATAAATTGAGAGGCCAAATGTTTTATCAAAACACGCAGTCGCGCGTTGAGCACATAGCGAACTATTCTTTCGCCTTTTACTAAAGAATACCGTGTGTTCGTTGCAATTCAAGCGGCAAACGCCTCTTTTTGGAGGGTTGTCTGCCTTTTAGCGGACTCTCCAACCAATTCTAGTTCCATTTTCTTCTCTATTGATGTCTAAATTCGTTTGTTTATAAAGTGAGTATATTATTATTTGTTTTTAAAAATGGCAACTGTAAAAAATATGTTCAATTGCATGTTACATTATCGCTATTTTTCTATTATATCATGAATTATATGTTTTAAGTAATACGAAGGCATCATTAATGTGATGTTTTTGATTTTGTTTAAATATTTACTTGTCTTAATGATGGATCTCGAATTCAAGTTTCAAAATTATCATCCAATTATAAATTTTCCTTGTTTGAATATGATTGGTTGAAGTCAATAGATTAGAATGCCACTGGACTACCGTGTGAAGTTTAATTTGAGGGCAAAATGACAACCGTGATTAAAATTCAACAATCAAGATTCATGAATTTATACCAAGATTTCAACATTCATATTAAAAAACAAAACCAACTAAAATTTGTGTATTTAAACACCAATAACCCTAAATTTTAAGACATTAAGTACGTCAAAAACACTTCAATAAACATACTACATATGTGTCTGAAATCTTGGAAAATTCACACAAAAAATGTGTAGAAATTATTATTGAACCCGATGCAAAAGAAACTCAGTCTCTGCTTGATTGAACTAGCTTTTACATCTGCAATTCATTACGGCAAAATTAAGTTTGAAGCTACAAAGTCATAAACCTGCCAATCGACAACACTACTAAAAATCCCAGAAAGTTGTAGAAGGAGAGGAATAAAATTCACCCATGGTATAAGTAAAGTAGGCTTCAAAAATGTCGATGTTCTTCTGCAAAATCATGTTGTTGTTTTTTTTATACGTCGGGCTCTCGTACTGCAACAGGCAAGTTCAGTTCCGGTTCAACTTCACTGAGAGGCGAGAAGAAGGCGGCGACCATGTCATCACTTACCTCCTCCAGCTTAGACGGGCCCCACTGAAATTTCCAGGTACAATAGTTGGTTATCATTTCTCCTAGAGTACGTTTGCTTTCAATGATAGTTTAAGTTAACATATAGAATTTTGAGTATTTGAAAGATAACATGATCAAACACGCTCAAAATTTGTTTAATCCATCAAATGTGGGGGATTAGCCTATATTATTTTTATGGGGAGTCTTGTGTGAGATCTCTTACGGGTCAAAAACCATAAGGCATGTCAAGATCCAGATCTAAAAACAATCAAACACCAACAAATTACAAATAAACCATTGGATGCGGAATTGTATACAGATTTTGACCCATCTTACGGAATTTGACCCATAAAACGGTCTCACACAAGTTTTTATGTATTTTTTTGTATCAAAGCTATCAATCAAGATAAACACCCCCCTTAGTTTTTATCCAAAGAGATTTTCCTATCGCATTGAACACATACCTTCGGGGCAAAGTCCTTCTCGATCAATCTTGCACGTACACCCTACGAAGAGGAGGAAAAATATAGTAAATAAACTAGTGTTGAACGCCGAATAAAATCCATTCGAATCACACACCAGTCGAGGCCATACCTCGCTAAAATCGTTTGAGACCTCCCTGGATATGAATTTAAGGGATGTGCGGTACTCCCTTGCTAGGCACTGGTCGAGAGTTTGAAATCTACCTTCTCGAATCTTTGGATTTAGCATGGATTGAAAAAGGTTAGTATGAAGTTCATAAGCAATTCAGATAGACTCTAGTGGTAGAAATTCTCTGACTTACTGATTGCAAAGCAACTTTCAAACTCAACGGAGGAGCCTCTTTAATTTTTTTAAGCACGGCGGAATACCATTTATCACCAAATTCTGCTGACTTATTTTCCTACACAAGCATACACCAATCAGTTGAAGGAAATGCAAGTGAAAATAAGTAGCCCCAGTAAAGATTTCGTGTTTCCATCAATAAGCATGTCATGTGTTCCTGTAATAAAATGGAAGTTTTTCGATTCTCTGCATGCATTTCTTGGTTGGCTTAAATTTCACAATGTGGTGATCAGAGCATAGATCTTATGTTGATGAGAGATCAATCATAATTAATAACGCCATGTCTCTTTTTTTCATCTGTTTGATGTCCCTGCCGTGTTTTCACTACAAGCAAAAAGAACAACCCCCCCCCCAAAAAATAATAATAATAATAATAATAACAATAGTAATAATAATAATAATAATAATTCAAACCACATTGTCCTACATACGAATAGGCAGCTTACCAGAGCATCAACAATTTCCTCCACCGTATCGTGGCAAAATAATGAGTCGATCGTTTCAATCCTGAATCAGAAAAATAAAAATGGAGCTAAATAGACAGGATCTGAACAAAAATGTCGATACTAAGCATATATCATTTCTCCATCAAGAAAATAAAATTGATATATCTTGTAAAATAAGAAGAATAAAAAAAAGAACAATATATATTATTTCCTTCAAAGTAGTTAAAAGGGACAAAAGGTGAGCATAAGAAGTTGAAGGGTGCTGCATGAACGAAAAATATTACTTGTGAAGCACACTCCTCTCATCTGGGTAGACTAAAGTGCCATATTGAGCAAGAGAAGATTCAATGACTGAAGGGGCGTCGGTTATCAAATTACCAAGACGTTCTTCAATCCACGGAAGCTTCTGTAAAGGGGGAGTGGAATTAGTGAAGATGCTTATAAAGTAAAATTAAACAAAGAAACGAGCTGTAGGCTAATTATGGATGACTGACTTCCTTCAGTGAATAGTGAGTAGCGAGACCACAGGCCATCATTTCAGCACCATTTAGCTTTTCTCCGGTAAGAGCTAAATATTCTCCTGTATAGAGAAAGTCATCGTTAATCCGTTATGTCAGGAGTATCAATCAGAAAGGCCAGTATATACATCAAAAAAGGCAAAAACATTCATGGCTAATTTGTAGGGGAACAAGAACTTTTAACTTCTCCATATAAAAATCATCAAGTTTGATAATATATAAACTTCAAGATTCATGAAATACAATCAAATTTCAAACTATTTGTTACTTATCTAACCTAAATAGCCAGGGAGACGAGAAAGATAATATGAAGTCCCTGCATCAGGATGAAAACCAATTTGAACCTCCGGACTCGAGAAGACCTGTGATTCATCAACATTTATAAACTGAGCTAGAATTTATCATGGCTAACAATCGATTTCCTGTTTACTGTTTGGGAGTGCCAACGATGTCATTTTATGCTGGGGGTTAACAACCATAAGCACCACCATAGTTATTAAACTACGTGTAGTTGATGGGAGAAACCTTTTCTAATAATCAATACAATCAAACAAAACTTTAGCATATTCATTAAAGATCCAGATTATTGACTTTGTATATGGACCATCTTAAAAAGGGATCAAGTCTCAAAAACGGAATCCTATTTATAACTCAAACAAGCATATTATAAGGATTAAGGAGATAAGAAAAGTTTCTGTTCAAAGACCCATAAAGAGAAATGGCAAGAAAAAAAAGGCTATGTTAATAAGAGTTGGATGCAGCATCATATTGTAATATAACCATTAAATAAATGGATCCAGTTAGAATTCACAAAAATGTTACAGATAATTAAGGCAAGAAGACAATATGTAAGATTCCAAATTGCAACGTATGTTCCTAACGGTACAGATCATCAAACACCGCTAGCTTAAAATGGTAAGTCAAATTATGAATAACCAAGAATCAGCATTAACAATTAATAGGAAACTTCAATTGTTTATATATTTTCCTTATAAAATTGATAATAACTGACATCGTGCTTGAACTAGCAGTTATTCATGCCAAGAGATTTGTTAGGTTTTAGAAGAGCAGTCGTAGGTCAGATAATCGCATTCACAGGCTGATCACCAAGACATAATATATTCAGGAAGGTTATTTCGTCACAAAATAACCATGATAAACTAAGACATATCCTTTTCGTTTTTCTGGCCATACTAAATCTCAGCATGTCCTTAACTAAAGAGAGTCAACAACATTAAAAACCAAGAATGTAAGTTTGTGGCGAAGAAAAAATAAATATAATAAATAAAGAGTAAGAAGAACTCTAATACTGCTATCTTGCTTGTCTTGATTCAAGTTGAAAATTGTTAACAATTAGCCGAAGCCTAAAACAGTTTGGTTAGGAAATCCATTCAGGGAGCAGTTTCATACAGTTCTATCAGTTACAACGCGGAACATCCCGGGAAGTGAAATACCTGCCCCACCTCCCATCACAACACCATCCATTATAGCCACCTAACAAAGAAAAATTAACGAGAAATGACTTAGCTGAATTAATAGCTGACTTAAATTTAGCATAAAGTTCAATAGAAAAGAACTGCAGATATTAATTCTATGAACATATATTTATGATTTGATTATATTAGCACTTCCACTCCGCCAAGACAAGTGATCTGACAAACTCTAGGACAATATCAGACAAATGGTTACGTGATTATACAGGAAAAATCCTACAAACAAGCTGAGACTTCTTTATATCTTTGTCCATTCATGTGGTTCAAATGGAAACACTAATTTAAATTACATATTGCACAAATACCGGTATTTAGGATGAACTTTTCCTACCATAAATACCCAGATATCCGGCTATCAAAAATATTCTGAAAATTTTCAAAATCGACCATTAATTAAACTTCTTAAAGGGGCATCTCCGTGTGATATTCATTCATGAAATTTTATACAATATGACTTTCACAGAGCCATTTTATGTTTACGTTTTTGAATCCATACATATCACAGTAAAGTGCCACTGTTCCATCCCCGTATAGGTTAAGAGTATATTGCATGCTCGACTCATAGCTGAGAACATAAAACCATGTAATTCTATCTATAAGATTGACACCAGACATACACAGTATACGTGACCACTAAGCATATATATACTTCATACTTGAAGAGAAGAAGAACTATTTCTTGCCAGAATTTTCACTTACAAAAAATTTAGATAGTTAACTCACGTGTGGCTTGAGATATGTTCCCAAAACATAGACAAACTTGTACAGACTCTGAAGGAATTCTTTGCATTCCTCAGTTTTACCTGCAAAACAATTT
This sequence comes from Agastache rugosa, assembly GCA_031470985.1. NCBI lineage: Eukaryota > Viridiplantae > Streptophyta > Magnoliopsida > Lamiales > Lamiaceae > Agastache > Agastache rugosa. The sequence goes on along the minus strand of CM062605.1, from coordinate 10,347,184 downwards.
AAATCAACTAATCTCGGCGAAACATGAGAGGAAACACATTTTTACCAGACTCAGAACCTCTCTGATTCATACAAAAACTAGTACCATATGCAAATCCGAAACAGATAACAACCCAAGAGGGAATTCCTCGACTAAGTCTTAACCTATATTTTTCCCTTTTCCTTTCAAGGACTTCATTAGCAACTTTAACAACAGTAACATAAGCTTAAAATAACATGTAATAATGTGTCGGACTGAAGTTTCAAGACATGTATGTCCAGAAAACTTGTCAGAAAACTACTTTACAAGTTGAAAGAATCAACATGACCCATCAAATACATCATTGTGATGGAATGCTCAGTTCGGAAGTTCAAGAAACTCTAAAAAAAACACAAAAACAGCAATTATGCACGAGCACTAACCTTCATCAAGCAACCTATACAAATCAACCACATCTGTGCCAGAGCACCGTTTGCCTTCAAGAAAAAGAGAAACTTCAGATAAGGAGGGAGGCGAGCCATGGTATAATGGAGGAGGTACAGTAAGCAATCAGTTACCTTCATTATGACAAATCCTATACTCGAGTTTTCCTCCCAAGAGTCATATAGTCGATTTAACCGAGCAGCCTAGCTTTAAAACAAACTGTTGCGATCAATACAAATTAATCAACATTTCTACAAACAATCCCAAATGTAATGGACATCAAAATCACATAATCTGTAAAACAAGCTGCCTTAAATAATACTCCCTCCTAGGAAGTCTCACTTTCCTTTTTTGCTGTAATAGCAAGGTCTCATTCCAAAAATAGAAATAATTAATTCTTCAAAAGCGGTAAGACCTATCACTTTTTTTCCATTTTTTTTCTCTTTTTACTCTTGTTTCTTAATAACTGTACCCAAAGTAAGTAAGACCTTGTTGTCTCATTCCAAAAATGGAAATAATTAATTCTTCAAAAGCGGTAAGACCTACCACTTTTTCTCCATTTTTTTCTCTTTTTACTCTTATTTCTTAATAACTGTACCCAAAGTAAGTGAGACCTTGCTATTGGGACCGAGGAAATAAGAAACTGCAGCAATTACTTATACGCGGCACATAAAGACGACACAAAGCGACAACAAATAATAGTGAATGAAAAGGCAGAAAATTCAGCATGAAATTAACCACCATTTCTGTGTAAACAACGGCTCAATGACAACAGAAGAATTTTCAGTTTCTGCATTTTCCAAAGGGTTTTGAAATGAAAAGAAAAGAAAAGACGCATTTTCGTTCTCTCTATTTTTCTATTTTTTTAATTCTTCTAAAATATAATAACGCTTATCCTTCATAGGGTTATTGTCTTTCTATTCTTTTTTATAATAACTAGTAAGTAGTCAGTCGAAATTCGACCGGAAATAACTTTATGTTTTAATTTACGTGTATATATTTTAAAAATAATTTTATATCTTATTTAAAAGTTGTGATATTGTTCGCGTTAATTAGTAATCAAACTTAGAAAATTAATTTTATTTCACGTATCTAAATTTATTATTAAGAATGACAATGGATCGTGTATACCGTATACTCATTCATTATGTATTTTCTAAATCTAAATTTATTTAGAATTTTTCTACATGTTCGTCCTAATCTCGGTTAAAATAGTGACTTTACTGTACATACGTGTCTCAAATCCGTTGAGTGATACTCGAAAAAAATATGAACACTCCAAGTAAAATTAATTAAAATTAGTAAAAATACTTCTTTCTATGTTATTTGAACCGTCTCGTTGGTTTATGCTAAATTACTCGATAAAAATCTAAACAAAATTAATATTAATTAAAATTTGTAAAAATTCTTTTTTTAAGTATATTTGAACCGTCTCGTTAGTGTTAAATCGATATCTCTAATTTTTGCCAAAATACAGGAAAAAAATGTTTACATCTTCAAAGTAATATTAATTAAAATTAGTAAATTCGACGGGAAATAACTTTTATGTTTTATTTTATATGTATATATTTTAAAAATAAGATTATATCTTATTTAAAAGTTGTGATATTGTTCGCATTAATTATTAATCAAACTTAGAAAATTAATTATTTCACGTATCTAAATTTATAATTAGGAATGATAATGGATTGAGTATACTCATTCATTATGTATTTTTTTTTTAAATCTAAATTTGTTTAGAATTTTTCTACATGTTCGTTCTAATCTCGGTTAAAATAGTGACTTTACTGTACATACTCGTCTCAAATCCGTTGAGTAATACTCGAAAAATATGAATACTCCAAGTAAAATTAATTAAAATTAGTAAAAATCCTTCTTTCTATGTTATTTGAACTGTCTCGTTGGTTTATGCTAAATTACTCGATAAAAATATAAACAAAGTTAATATTAATTAAAATTTGTAAAAATTCTTCTTTTTAAGTGTATTTGATCCGTCTCGTTGGTTCATGCTAAATCGATATCTCTAATCTTTGCCAAAATGCGAAAAAAAATATTTACATCTTCAAAGTCATATTAATTAAAATTAGTAAAAAACATTCTTTCTATGTTATTTGAACCGTCTCGTTGGTTTATGCTAAATTACTCGATAAAAATCTAAAAAAAGTTAAATATTAATTAAAATTAGTAAAAATCCTTTTTTAAGTATAATTGAACCGTCTCGTTAGTTCATATTAAATCGATATCTCTAATCGTTGCCAAAATGCGGAAAAAAATATATTTACATCTTCAAGTTTTTTTGTTCTTTTCTTTAGTTACTTATCCCACATTTGATTCAATGTATATATAATCTAGAAAGCACTAATCGAATTTTTAAAAAAACATGAATGAAAAATGAAAAGGATTCCATATAGACATGTTGATTAAATATATTTATTTAGTCTTCATAGGGATTTTCATTTACAAATTTTCTATAGATTATTATATATGAATTAAGAATGTATAAAATAATGATTTATAAGAATGCATTCCGAAATTGTTATTATTTTAATATGCATAATAGAAGAAATTAATTAAATAGAGGGAAAGATAAATATGAGATGTGATTAATAGATAAACATGTGATATTTCAAGAATATGAAATTAATAAACTTTTAATTAATAAAAATAAAAAATAGAATATATATGAATTAAAAATCAAATGAAATTTTTGCAAAATGGTTGATGTTGTAGCCCAACAAATAAAAAACATTACATCTTTGATTTTAGCAAAAAAAAAAATCTTAAGGAAATGCAAAATAAATCAATTTCAACGAAGTTGAAAGAGGCAGGCTACGAACTGGTCTTGATTTTCTGTTTTTTTTTTTAATTCGAAAACAATGATGATAATAAGTCATAGTATGAAAACCTATGCATATTACCACTTATATTAATATGTTTGAAATATAGAGAGATAATAAATTAAGAAATACAGGTGCGAGAAGTTGAGATAATATATTATTATTATTATTATTATTTTTATTATTAATACAGATTAGAATACATATATATATAAATTAAGAATTAAGAATGCAAAAAATAAGGAGTTAAGAAATATGAATAGATGATAAATATTAAAGTTAAGATAAATATGAATAAAGGATGAATATTAATAAATATATAATATAATTAGAATATGAATTAATAATACACAAAATACCAGAATAAAGGAAAATCTGAACGGAGCACCGTGGAAGGGGCAACTTTATTTTCGTATTAGTAATAGACTAGTGTGTAACCCGTTGAAAATCGACGGGGAACCATATCATGATGTAATTTATAAGTATGTAACCGTAAAAGTAATAGTACAATATTATTTATATGAGAGTAATATTATTAATTCAACAATTCACTATAAGAAAATCTTACAAAAGTGATGTAGTTATAATAAAAAAATACATAAATAAGATTGTTTCTTCGATTTTATTCCGCTTCCTTTATCTCCAAGAAAAATTAATAGAAAGTAAATTTTAGTAAGCTCAATATTAAACACAACATCAATTTCAAGGAACTACTATTTTGTGTAAATTTTTCATAAATTCCAAAATCTCATTGTTAGCTTCTCCTCTCGCAGCAACTGCATCTACTGTAAGTTTTACAAAAGTGATGAAAATAAAATAAAATACACCAATAAGATTATTTTTTTCGATTTTATTGTACTTTCTTTGACAAATATTTTATTTTTATCATATCATTTTCCAATATATAAGCATGAACATTAAAAATAATTTAATATTGTTTCAGAGTGATAATATTTCGATAATTGATCAGAAATAGTATTCTTTGATTTTATTCCACTTTCTTTAGTTGCAAGAAATCAATAGAAATCAAACTAATATTTTTTTGTACAAACTAAACATAATTTAAAATATGAAAAATTAAATTTGTAGTTATCTCACAATCTATCAAAGATTTCATCGTATACGATATTAATTATTGTGTACGTCTAATCATCTCATCACAAATTAAAATTTTGAGAATTGTAACTTATAAAAGTAGCTTGATAACTTAATAGTAATATAATTAAAATTTAACAATCTATAATTAGACAATAATTAAATTTAAATTATTTTTCAAGTTAAATCATATTTTTTTGGTTTGTTAATAACTTATCAAATTAAATAAATAAATATTGACAATTTAATAATTCGGCAAATTAAAATTTTTGACATAAAAATAAAATTATTTATTTGGCCAACTAATTAATTGGCCAAATTAAATTGTTTATGCAAAATAATTGCAGGATGAAAAAAATAGACATTGATCTTGAGTATTTATAATAGTTCTTCAAGAGTGGAGTCTTATTGAAAATCGATATAGGATAAAAAGTTTCATATTAAATATAGAATATATGAAATTAAAAATACATAAAATTGCAATTTAAGATAATATCATACATACAAATGTGCTTATGATACTAATATCAATGATTATTTGCGAGAATATAATGGTTACTTTTGAAATATTTATGTATATATTGGGTATTGTATTTGCTTTGATTGTAGAAAAATTCTATTGATAGATTATAATTTAATGGTAGGTAGAAAAGTTAAACAAAATAATTTATAGATACGTAATCTTATTATTTAGTAACAAAATATAATGTTGCTATATTAAATTTATAAAATAAAATAAAATGATAATATATACTCCGTATTTATTTGATCAAAACCAATTATTATTTGGTTAAAATAAATAATAAACTATTTTGATTGAGAAAGTACATCCAACGTCTAATCTTTTTATAAAGCAAAAAAAAATAAAGTTTAGGTTGAATTAAGTTTAATAAAGGAAAAGATTAATGAAGAAAATATGGAAATATTACTTTTGTACTCCAAGAGTGGTCAAATTAAATTTTCCAATATAAAAATAAAACTATTTATTTGACCCTAATTAATTGGCCGAATTAAATTGTTTATGCAAAATAATTTCATGATGAAAAAAATACACATTGATCTTGAGTATTTATAATGGTTCTCCAAGAGTGAAGTGTTATTGAAAATCGATGTGGGATAAAAAGTTTCATATTAAATATAGAATATAGGATTAAAAATACATAAAATGGAGATTTAAGATAAATAATAATAATGAATAGAGAGCGCGCCACATAGAACCTAAAATTAAGGGGAGGGCTCAAATCTGCTTCCGTATTAATAATATATATATGGATTAGACAATAATTAAATTTAAATTATTTTTCAAGTTGAATTGTATTTTTTGGGTTGTTAATAATTTATCAAATTAAATAAATGAATACTGACAACTTAGTAATTGGTCAAATTAAATTTTTCAACATAAAAATAAAATTATTTATTTAGCTAACTAATTAATTGGGCAAATCAAATTGTTTATGCAAAATAAATGCAGGATGAAAAAAATACATATTGATCTTTAGTATTTATAATGGTTCTCAAAGAGCTGAGTCTTATTAAAAATCGACGTGGGATATAAAATTTCATATTAAATTTATAGAATATATGAATTAAAAATACAAAAAATGAGGATTTAAGATAAATGAGAATAATGAATGGAGAGCGCAATATATTGATATAGAGGTAGAGATAATAGAATAAATCTAATTTGTATATAATTTGATTTGATATATACATATGTGGCATGAAGTTGAGATGATACATTATTACTATTATAATAATAATAATAATAATAATAATAATAATGATAATAATATATGAATTAATATTGACTACTTAATAATTGGCCAAATTACATTGTCCAACATAAAAATAAAATTATTTATTTGACCAACTAATTAATTGGCCAAATTAAATTGTTTATGCAAAATATTTGCATGATGAAAAAAATACACATTGATCTTGAATATTTATAATGGTTCTCCAAGAGTTGAGTCTTATTGAAAATCGATGTGGGATAGAAAATTTCAAAGTTAATTTATAGAATATATGGATTTAAAATACATTAAAAGAAGATTTAAGATAAATAAGAATAATGAATGGAGAGTGCGCCACGTAAGAACTAAAATTAAGGGGAGCGCTCGAATGCGTAATCATTTTAATAATATTATAATGATTGTTGTAAAACATTATTCACGCTTTAACCTCTCGTAGGTTTAGGTTCACGTAGAAACTATGCAAGAGAAAGAAAAAATTGTGTATACATATATGTATGTCTTGTGCGCATAATACATATTGTGTAACTTTAAATTTTAGGATAATTATTCATCAAAGCCTATGTTATCAAAAGCTTCCACCTCATCCTATTTTTCCACACCAGTCAGATATAGCATATAAATAAGAAAAACAATCGATATCTAATCTCTCTTCAACAAACTACTTGTATTAGAAAAAAAAAAAAAAAATAGAACGGTTTAGTGAGGGAAGAAAGAAAGGAGAAAAAAAAGAGGGAAAGAGGCAGAGCTTCGGTCGAGAGTGAAAGAGAAAAGAGAGGTCGGCTGGTGATAGAAGAAAGGAAGACGAAGGATTTAGACCTGATAAGAAGAATTCATAATCAAGGTATAAATCCCTTATTCCTTAGCTAGGATTTTCGAATTTAGGGGTTTTAAGAAGGGGTTGAGCACGAAAATTAGTGTGTTGGTGGAGTGTTCTTGATGATCTTTATGGTCTAATATGCTTAATTGTGATTGTGTTGAATCTGAAAATTTAGGATATAAGATTGAGCATTTCGAAAGTTTCTAGTACGTGCCTATGTGATGTATACATGCTCTATGATGACTTTGATGATAGATTGTTGATGGTTTATGAGTAATTATGGGATTACATAGGTGCATATGTGTTGCCAATAAGTTAGATAAAGATAAAGAAGAGGAAGAGAAAACTGACTCTGTGAGCAAGTCTGCCAACTGTTTGAATAAATGTGTAGAAGAGAAAGAGAGCTTTTTGCTGAAAGTTTGTGCAGGAATTACGCATATATTTATATATATGATATTGTATATATATGTATATGTATTTAGTATGAGAAAGTGATACGCACATATGTGTTTTGGTGAGCTAGGTTAGAGATGATAAAGATTGAGAATTTAGAAGTGAGAGGCAAAATTTTTGGATAATAGAAGAAGATTTTCGCAAATTTCAGTAATCGGCAGCTTTGGGCAGCCTGCACTCAAAACCCCATAACTTTTGACTCGGCTATTATTTTTGCAAACCGTAAATTTTCTGAAAAATAGACACTCGTAGCTTTCCAGAGGCATATGGCACAACCCCTGATTCATTGTGTATTGAATCAGTTTATTGTTTTAAGTTGATAGTTCTGCAGACATTTTCTGTGTGAATGTGAGATAGTTTTAAAGAAAAATGTATGTTCTTATATGAAGTACTTGGATGTATATGAACATGTCAGAATTCTTGATGTTAAGGTTCCATATGAAATCTTGAGTATTAAATGATTTAGTATTATTATGCGAGGTTATTGTATTAATATGAAGAAATGAATATCTATTTACAAATGTATATAAATTCACATTGCTAGAAATTGAGACTATTGCTTGTGTTGATAACCGTGAGTTGTATACGTGGTTCTTTGTGCTTAAGTGAATAAATATAAGTGTACCATAAGTATGTGTGCATGCTATTATGAAATTAGCAAGATTCGAATGAGTTTTCATAGTTTCAAAAGCTAAGCTTAAACGTTGTACTTGTCTATGTGCTTGGGTGCTACGTTTAAATAAAGTTTACTAAAGAAAATCAAGCCTAGGGTATGTTGGTGCCCGAAGCCGAAGATAAGATTTTAAATGAAAGTTATTGAGCTCTAAATACGGGATTGGTGAAAGTAGAAGCTTAGTATGGCTAAGTTTTGTTCAAGGCTTAGGTTTTGAAACCAAGTCTAAGTTGGGGATCGTTTTGTAGGCCCATTGGAAACACGGCAGTAGAGAAGTTCTTTGAGATCCAAAGCACGTTACGTTATTCACTTATCAGGTGGGCTTTTCTATCCAAATGTATATTTGAGTTATTAAGCTCTGATATTTATGAAATAAAAATGCTATCCATGATGAAATGTGTTATGTACGCTCTATGTGTTTAAAGCTCTTATGTAATCGATCGAGCACTCTGATAACCTAACACCCTAACACGTTAATGAGTGTTGTGTACACCCCAGAGTCATGTATTGCAATGGCCAATCACCATTGTGTGCTTGACACAGTTTAGTGAATTCTTAGAGCAGCTCGGGGTTCACCCAGAGAACTCTTTGAGCTTCGGCTTGAGACTCAGCAGCTTATAAGAGTAACATAAGAACGTTACAAACAAGCAGCGCGCTGAACTATGAGAAATGTTTTGGTGAACTTAGAAGTGGTTTTGTTTTGAAACCTTCTAAGTGTCATTGTACGTTATGGATATGCTATGTTTACGTTTTCATAATCTGTTGTATGAAATGCGATGCCCACTGAGTACATTAGTGTTCGGCCCAAAAGTTTTCAAATGTTTTCAGGTCTTGGAGCAGGTGCAAGCGGAAAGAACTAAGGATGGGGTTTCAACGTTGAAAATTACTTCTGTTAGCTCAAGTCTTTTGAATCCTACTTTTGATGTATGTAATATTAAGTCAGCATTTTCTGATTTCAGAAACGTGCTAGAACTTCGATCCTGTAAACTTTTGAGTTGAATAAATATTGTCCTTGAATTTGACGGTCTCGTTATATGATTTCTCGTGTTCAATCATTGTTAAAGCTTAGTCCCTTTCTTTTTCCTTTTCTTATTTCCAACCCCTAGTCATACCCCGGCGTAGGCCTTCCTTCGGGAATTGGGGTGTGACAGGTGCATTGTAGTTACCATCTTCTACTTAATGTGTTTACATTTAGTATACGTTGCTACTCTTTCAGCCAAATCATCTGAAATCGTGTTCTTCATAGAGCTATGTCCAAGATGAACTGACTGGCTGCAAGAGTCGAGCTATGTACATCAAATGTAAAAAGATTAAGCAAAAGAAGACTACTAAAATGCACCAAAGTTTTAGTCCCGTCTAATGGAAATTGAAACTTGTCTTGTAGAATCAGGTGCTTTCTTGTGTCTATGTTGATTTTTCTTCTTGAAGAAAGCATATTAATTAAGGGTATTTTGGCTTTGGATCCCATGTTTTTAGTCTAACAACTATTCAAAAGAAATTCCTAATGTTTATTCTCCTTTTTCTGACATTTAAGCTACTATTTTTTTTTTTCTTCTTTCGATTGCATTCTGTTTTATGAATATGCACACTTGCCTGTTAATATGTGATATGCTGCTGCTTAGTTGTCAGAAATTTAAGAATAATTTTCAATTTCTTTAGAAAGTGAGAAGATGCAAAATTTTCGGAACACTATATTGAGCTACATGAGAATTGGGATCACTGCAAAAGGGCAATTTGTACCACAAGGGCTGAATGGAAGGAACAGGGATTTGCAGTTACTGCGAGCATGCAGCACCTCTGCAAGTATTAACCAGGATCGGATATTGGATCAAGTGATTAGGCTGGTGAAGAAATTTGACAGTATTGATTCTGATAAGGTAATTACCTTGTTCTAGTGTGATGATATATGTGTCTTGTTGTTAAACAATTCTCATACTAGTTTATAAGTTGTTACAAAACACCAACTTTTACCTCTTGGTTTTTCTTGTTGTGAGAACCAAATCAATTACCAATATTATGAATTGTGCGCCACAGGTTACAGAAAATTCTGATTTCCAAAAGGACTTGAGCCTTGATAGTTTGGACAGAGTGGAACTTGTCATGGCTTTTGAGGAAGAATTCTCCGTTGAGATACCTGATGCAGAGGCGGATAAGCTCAAATCTTGTGCCGATGTCGCTAAATATGTTATTTCTAGGACTAATGAGAAAGTCTCCGAGTCTTCTTAACTGTTTTTTACAGGTTACTTATGAAACACCCTTTTTCATATTTATGTTCGCATAAGTTTTTTTTCGTTGCTAAGTGGTGTTTTATTCATTTGTACCTTTGGAATGATGTCCCATGGAGATTTTTTGCCTCATGCTTCTTGAAGATGATTGAACTGAATTTCATAGATAATGATGTATTTGCTTTGGTCTTAGTTGACTTGATTCCGAAAGACTAGGTATATGTTTGTGCAAGAATGTCATAACTTTATTTATGTTTACAAGCCACCAGAGTGATACACTCTGCATAATATGATTTTGTTTAGCTCTCTCTCTCTCTGACACACACACACACAAATTCCAGCACGTAACATTTTGGAGTTTTACATAGAAAAAGAAAACGAAGTATGCAACCCCGCGTGACTAAAGCGCCATCCACCTAAGCTGCAACTCGCACAGGTATGCTCCATCTTATCACAAGACAGACGACGTTTTGTGTTGTTTTGATGATGGCTTTGGCATCAAATGTATGTTATGCGTGGTGTAAGTACGGACACCTTCACCAACTGAGGTCAGCTTTATTGCTTTATGTTTCCCTGTAAAAGCATGTCTACAGGGACAGCTCTTCGGAAGATGAACAACTTTGACAAGACATATTTTCTCCAAGTTGGGAATTGCATGAAGATGAGAGGGAAGATCAATTATAAACTGTCCATGACTATCGCTGCTGCCTTTTGCCCACGATTTCAATTTCGTCTTCCTACTTGTGCCACAGAATACACCTACCGTTGCACCTGCATGCAGATATTCATACACGAATTAATATTCTTTCATGTTGTAACTAGATCTTGTGTGCTGCATTTTGGTATGTTGAATGAACTTATCGAAGCAAATCTTGAAGCTTCTTGGTCTACTCATGATCATATCGTGTTTTTTGACTCGGTCTTGCAAGCTGAATCTTTGAAACCAATATAAAGTGAGGCAAATGAATAAAATGAAGTTAAGGTGGTATACAACACTTGTGATCATCCTCTATTCCATACTTTGGTGTCTTACTTGTGTTCCGGAAATGGAGAATCGTACGAAACCCTTGTCATAGACAGACGCAGCTAGGCACAACCGCTGGTACAGAGCCTCTTTGAATTTGAAAAAAAATCAACGCCAATTCGGTAACAAGTCCATGCTAGGTCGAGCTCAAAAAAGTTAAAAACTTTTATGCTCAATGATGATTTTCTACCTTTTTATCGATCTTATAATGATTTAAATAGCAATTAGCCCAAAGTAAAATTATAAGGTCGAAAATATATTATCGGTCATATCAACCCGTGTAATTTTAATGATTTGTCTTAGATTTTTCTTATTGCCATTACTCTAATATTAGAATTGTCTAAAATATTGCACCCCCACTGTAATTTACTATGGTTCGATTTTATATATTGTGGTTGACCTAGCATGAACTTACCCTCCTTGTGTCCCATTATCGATGTTTCTAGTTTTTTTTTTTTTTCATTTTTTCTTCAACTTTAATTTCTTGTGTAATTTAATTATACAATTATCAGTTAGGGTTCATTATATCCAATTAATGAGACACGAGGATATAAAAAATTGTGGAATATATGGAGGATCCGAACTTGGTAGAGACTAGAGCCCGTATAGCTATGATTATGAATTAACAGGCCAAGTGATTAATTAGCAGGCCCCTTAGACTATTGATGTGAACATTATATATTTTTCACATTATTATGACAATTCTCAAGTCTAGCTAGGCAATCGCCATTTCGTGGAATTTCTTATATTTTGATTCAATAATGAAAAATCCTATATATTAAACGAGTCTAATTAATTAAGCGAGTTAGACTCGCCTTTCTACTTGCTTTCAAACATTGGATGAAAACAATCGTCTCCGGTAATACAAACCTGATGATGTGTAAAATCTCTAGAATCAATGAGCCAAATGTTTCAAGAGGTATTTTTCCGGGAATAAAAATCTAACTCTTACCTGACGAAGTTACGCGCGACACTTATCCAAATTTAAATCTGACCTTCAATTCTTATAATTTTCTCGCATGTCTCTCAAGTTGACTTAGATTTTCATTCTTGGAAAACACTATTTGAAACATAGACCAAAAGATCAAGGTTTTCCGAGAGAGAGAGAGAGTTATCATGGTACGTTTATATAATAGATGCAAGTGATAGCATGCATGACCTGATTTTATGGAGAGAAAAAAAGCGTGTAAGAGTTTGGGGAGAGAGAGTAATAACACATGTCTAACGACTGTATGTATTTCCAAAAGATAATAAAAGACAAAAGAGAGAGGCATGCATGATCTGATTTATGAAAACTGGTAATGATATCTATACGAGAGAGAGAGAGAGAGAGAGAGAGAGAGACCTGAGACAGGAAATGGAGGGGTAGAAAGTTTATGATCGAAGGTAGCATGGCAAAGAAGGTTCCCATGAATTACAACTGTAGAGAGCTTATCTTCGCCATAACCAGCCCAGTTCACCACCTCATCCCTGCTCGATAACTCCTCCTTCCCAGGAGAAGCCCCGGCGATGGAAACGACGACGGAAAATACCAACAAAATCATCTTCCTTAAATCCATGTCCTGAAGAAAATGCTTCATCATCATATTTCCTTAACTATTCAAACTTTGAATAAACGCAAAGGAACAATGAAGTTTAGGCTACCACCTTCACCTTTTATACAAGGCTTAATTTGCATGGTTCGTATTCCCTTTTCCGTCTGGAATTACAATCCTACCCTTGACCAATTCTGATATTATATCTACATCATCGTATATATAAATAATATAATGAAGGATACAATTTGGTGTCGTCAGTTACAATAGCCAATGCAGGAAAAACTTTTAAAATTGCTCCATTTTATTTATTTATTTATTAATTCGTGAGATAGCCGTAGAGTAGAAGCTGGAAGGGCGAAATGCATTTCATTTGGGTTGGTTGCCTAATCTTATCCCTTACGTAATATTTTAATGAGAATAATTAATCAAAAATTCATCCTTGTAGCAAATATAATATTTTGGTAACCAACAATTAAGTTGAGTTTTGCGGGCCGTCTATTTTGTCAAGCCTGCCTCAACTATTTCTACCTGCATAATAAGCTCACGTGCGCTCATGTAGAGGTGGCCAAAAGAACCAGAATCGCCAGAATCGAACTGAAACCGGTGGTTTCGGAATCGGAACCGAAACCAAACTGTCGGTTCCGGTTCGGAACCGAGAACTGCATTACGGTGGTTCGGTTTCAGTTCGGTTTCGGTTTCAAACCGCCAGTTCCTCTTCTTTTTTTTTTTTACGTTTTTATCTATATTTATATTACAATTCATAGTTATTTCACCTAAATATTATATTAGAATGCATAAAATTACAATTAAATAAGAAAAAGTAGCAAAAAAATGAAAAAAAAAACACACTTCCAAAACATGATGTTCCGATTTGGAACCGCGGAACCGAAACCGACGGTTCCGATTTGAAACCGAAACTGCAGTAATAGGCGGTTCGGTTCCGGTTCCAATTTCAGACCGAATCGAACCGCGGCCACCTCTAATGTGTAGGGTACAACCACAAATATTCTAGTAGAGTTTATAGTGGGATAATTCATAATTCATAGGAAAAATTATAGTATAAACAATAACATTAACTAATGATCTTTTTATGAATACATGTGAACTAACATAATTATAATTGAATATTCAAACTATCGGAAAATTTAACAAAATTTGTTCCAAAATCCAATTTCAGCACTCTCACTAGCTCTCACAAAATCATTTTTAACTTTAAATATAAGCTAAAATAACAAAAAGTGAGAAAAAAATTTATCCAACAGATCTTCCAAATTGGATAGGCTCACAATAATATTTACATTTCCCTAAATTTTTCCTCAAATTTAAATCTCCCTAAATTTACTCTCATCTCATAAATTTTGTTGTGCCCACAATTTTTATAATATAATTAGTGGAAAATAAGAAAATTGTTCTATGTATTTGTAAAACATGAGCTAGATACAATATAGGGAGGAGCAAAATTTTGAGAGTTGTTGGGAGTGTTCTAATATGTAATGCTTTCTTATTTATGAAAAATATTTTTTTTATAACGAGGATCCGGGAATTAAATATTATACTACTATTATATTTATATAAAGATTTATGGTAACAAAAGTATTACTCAAAATTTCAACAATATTTAATTTTGAAGACTTGCCCTACCACCAACACACGTGCCGGTAGGGTAAAGGCTAGTAAAGAGTAAGAATTTATTAAGCAATCATTCATAGATTCTGAATTTTTTTCATAAAAACCCTTTTATTTATGTATATGCTTTTCCCTAATAATTTCCTTTAATCAATCAATATGCTTTCACAACCACTGCCTTGGAATATGTCGATATCTCAAACAATACTTTTAACATAGTAAACAGTTAAACTAAAATTTTAATAAACCTGTATACTTTATTGAGACATACATTAAATCAGTTATTGAGAAATACATTTGTACCCAGGCCAGAACCAACAAAAACAAACTATTTTTCAGATTAGAAGCAATCATTTATAAATTAATTAATCAATATGTTGAATGTTGATAGAGAGCCCAAAACTTCTTAATCTTGTAAGTTGAGGCATCTATTGTTCCATGTACAAATAGCTCTTCTTCTCAGAGAAACCCGTTGTTGTCGGCACTGGTGCAAATCCAGCATACTCTCTCTCCTCATTCTTTGCTGCGCATATCTCACCGAGTTTCTTAAGAAGATCGTGCTTCTGTATGAACGGTTGGGCTACGTATTCTTCGAATGGCATCCACTGCAAATGCATGAAAAGCTAGCTATATGAGAATTTTCAGTTTTAGAAGCAGGAGAAGGAGATAAGTTGCCTGCAAACATGTTATGACTATGGATACTATCAAGCCTCGACGTGTAAAAAAAGGCATAATATATCGTTTCTGGAAGAAAACAATAACTCAGCTGAGTGTATGATGCAGCAGAAGCCTTAACGAAAGATAAGCAGCAAAACTGAAAGACATGAAAAACCTCACACAATTATGTGATTTATTATTCAAATTTTCAAAAGAAGCTGCAGTGGGGCGTTTAATTTTGGTGGTAAATAGATATAGAAAAGTAATATAGGTTAATCTCCCGTATACCACTTGGTTGAATAATTTTGTATTTCTTCTATTATGTAATCCTTCAAATACTCTATCACTCAAAGTAATTGCTCTCACTCTCAGTCTAAATTGGGAATATTTACAGATCATTATCATATAATAAAAATCTGGAATTTAATGATAAACATGTCAAAGCCTAAATATATATTCAGACTAATCAAATAACATAAATCGTGCCCAAATTCTTTTTATTTTTATACTTCAATCTCATTTATTCATGAATTGTTCCTCACCAGAGTACATGTGCTGTCTGAAAGAATGTAGGTTTCTAACAAAAGCATGATTTCTATCTGTAACAATCAGAGTGAAAGCAAACCTGGGCTGCCTCTATTTCTGCTTCCTGTGGCTGGATCTCTTTAGAGAGAGGTTGAAGCATGCATACGAAGAACAAATCCGATTTTTCAAAATAAGATTTGTGACTTTGTCTGCAACTCATACAGCCAATTGGTTCGTTTTAGCAACAAAACATAAGATTGGGAAAAACATGATTTGATTACATAAGATAAAAGAAATGATATTGGCAGAGGTACCTAAAAGCTAGTACTTCCAAAAACTTTGAATCAATCTGAAGAACAACCACAGTAAAACAGTACCAACTGATCAGAATTCATCAAAAGATTTACTGTGTAATTTGAAGAGAGTTGGGGAAAAAAATGTCTTACTCCAGTTTCTTCTTTCACTTCTCTAACTGCAGCATCACATATATCTTCCCCCTGTAATCACACGGTGTTAGCCGTTAATGGTTTTTATGATGTTAGAGTACAAGATCGACCTACCTCATCAACAACTCCCGTAGGGAACTTCCACACACCTGTTCCACGAAACCTCCCACTCTTCTCCTGAACTACAAGCACCTGCAAGGAAATTTTGACAAATAATAAGCGCAAAAACCATTGCTTTTTATGGTGTCACGAGCATGTCAAAAGACTCTTTGCACGAAGAAACAAGAAAATAGAGAACCTGTCTCTGACAGAGACGTGTGCAGGCAAACATTCATTGAAGCTAAAACAGACTTCCGATTGGAAAGTCTGTTATGGCTTGATTATAGGACATAAGGCCATTCAGAGATCAGGCAATGTATAATCAATCAGCTGTACTCTGCTTGTTTCAGACGGGTTAACTAAAAAACGACGTTAAAGAATTGTCTTTTAACCAGAAGACCAACTATTAAACCCGAAGAGCAAGAGAAGCAGGGTCATCAACGACAGTACAATTGCAAAAGATTTCAGACCGTTATCAGTGCAGCAACAATGCTCAATTTTTATATGCTGTCACTTTGATTGAAACTATTGATGGTAGTATGACATTTGACTTATCATAATCAAGAAAAAAACATCAAACAACAACAGAAACACAATTATGAAATGAAAATTCACTTGGTCTGTTTTAGTTAACCAGAAGTACCAAAAAGTTTTGCAACTGCAAAGATGGGAAGCTTAAAACGGTATTGAAACAGTCGAGCCAAACACAAACCAAGATTTCTCTGCTTGTGATACGAGGTATTATTCTAAACCATATAGATTTCTCCAGCAGCATATAAACTACTATACTGAGGCAGAAATTCTATTAACCAAATATAGAATTCACCTAAACAACCAAATTCAAACACAGGAGCGTACTTCGTTCTTCTCATTCAAGACAAAAGCACCAATCCCCACTCGGTGTGAGGCGTTTGCTGGCAGAGTGTTGGGCGTGCTAGGAAGCCAATGCACAAGCATCAAATAATTAGGCTCCGCGTGGTGAAAATAGAATCCTTCCTGAAACATAAGATGCCGCAACATTGGAGTTGGCAAATAAAATCTCAACAAATGTGCGAACTTTTCAAACAAAACGGGAGACATACTAACCTTAACAGCAGGTTCAACAAGACTCACGAGCTCGATAGGCATTTTAATCCACACACCCCTCTTTCCCTGCACCAAAATCATTACACATTCTCCATATCAATTTCAACTTTCAAAAGCCTCCCTCAACCTCCTAACCCTCAAAAAGGAAATAATATACCCTATTGTTATTCATGTCACTTACCACATACTATCACTACCTATAAGTGTGTTTCCTATATAGCTCGTTTTAAGACATTGCAAGATTCGAACCTATGACCTTTTAGTTATGAAATCACAACCTCGAGTCACCACCATAAGACTAAGGCTAAGCAATCCTCAAGTCTCATGCTTTTTCTCGAGTTAAGAACTCTTCCTAGTCCCAAATTGTTAGAACCTAATGTGGTGCCTCTACAACACACTCATTACCTTTCCTTCATTGAATTATAAGTATTTTAAACATAAGCAAATATATATATATATATATATATAAGCCTATATGAAAATTGTTTAGGACTCGTTACTCATCGAACAAAAGCAAATATATAAATATAAGCCTATATGAAAGGGTACCATCTGTCGCCATTGGGAAAGAGAAGCTCTGAGCAAGGAAGCAAAAGCAGCGGGATCCAGGGGCACATTTGTCATTTCAACCACCACTCCTCCATGCTCATCGTTTCGGCCACCCAATATTCTATCAACTTGCTCAACTGAAGTCGATGATGAACTCATTGAAGATCTGACTGTCAAGAATTTCGAAAGTCTACTTCTGCTCAATCTACCTGAAACAATCAATCAAGAAACACAATTCCTTTGTTAAATAACCATCAATCTTGAATTCCCATATCTTTTCTCGATGAAAATAAGTGAATTGAGAATATTTTGAGCTTTACAGAGAAGAAAAGGATGTGAAGTGGAGAAACCCCGCTTGCTGGAAGCGAAGGGGAGGATTGTGAAACGAAGAAGACAAGGGCGAACGATTTTGCACGTCGCCATATCGCGTTATTTATAGCTACAGATGCCTTGTAAAAATGTTATTGGTGGAATAAAGTGTATGAATTGACTGTTGAATAATTTTGTGTCGACATATATGAAGGTTTAATTGAAAAAAAAAAAAAAAAGATTGTTGATTTTTATTTATTTTTTAATGGGCTTCATTGCAGAGGAAATAAATGAAGAAAATTAATGCAGCTAACAACTTTGTACGTCAAAAATGAAAATGAGAGTGGCGGAGAAGACGGGGCTGGAAAGAGAATTGTTCAAACTTGATGTGCTGCTGCTTCTTCTTCTGAGTTATAACCGTCAAAACGGTCCAACAATTTCCCAATGTCAAGAACATCACTGACTCAACAATCGCACATTTGACGTTGTACACTTGGGTGCGATAGTCGCACCGTGCGACCCAAGTCCCTTTGTTTTTTTTTTTTATGTAATTAATTAATTTTTATTTTTAATGTTTAGTTAAATTTTATTTAATTACATTGGAGAGAATGAGTGATTCTAGCCACGTCGAGATAATATAGATAAAATGTACTCCATCCATCCCATTTCAATGATCTCATAGGCCGGACACGGATGATAAAAAATGAGTTGTTTATAATAAAGTGGAAAGAGAAATAGATTTTTTGTGGCATAGTGTATAATTTATGAATTAAATTAAGGGTGTTTATTATGTGTTGATAATATTAAAGTTTTTATTATATGTACATGACTATTGAATGAGACAAATAAATAAGGTAACTAAGACCATCAAAATGAGACGGAGGGAGTGGCAATTAGGATAAAAAATAAATAATAGTACTTCACTTTTTGTGTAAATATACTAGTATAAATTTTATGAATTTCATTCACAAATTTAATATATTAATTCGTAAATTATGTGTATTCATACTATTAAAGCACAGATTCAGGGGTGGAAATTCAAGAATTCATGTTTTATATGTTCATTTCAACTTTTAAATCACGAATTCACAAGTAATAATTTGTGAGTTCGTGCTTTCAATTCTTCAAATAATTCAAAACACGAATCTAATATATGAATTCGTTAATTCATTAATTCCTTAATTATGTGTTATAGAAGAAAATAAATCCGTGAATTCCTTCACAATTGTTATAAATCCACGAAGTTCAATAAAAAAATATATATTTAATTTGTGAATTATTGTACCATAAAACAGTAATTCACGAATTTAACTTATAGAATTTGTGAATTCATGAATACTCACGGCTCCGATTGTGAATTTGTGAAATCTTCGTTAAATAAGATAGACATAAAAAAGGCAAGAGACTAACAGTGACTAGTATCTTTATTATAGTACCTACATTTTTACTATCTTAACGTGGTTAAAATAACTATTACCTTAGTAAATTAATACTAGATTCTAAAATTATGATTACTACATCTCAATTGATCATTAAACCATAATTATTAAACTCTAATTATGGATTAGTAATTAAATCATAATTATGATTTTTAAATTATAATTTTGTATCACTAAAATCATGATTTAAATTATAAAATCTCAATTGACCCTAGTCTTCCTAACTAACTAACCTAATTTATGGGTTAAACAAACCCTAGTGCGGTCGGTCGCATGGTGCGCCGCCACGTCAGAGTATTTGTCTTTTTTAATTCTTAGTTGAAGAAAACGGTTTTCATATACAAGTGGAATTATATTTTTTTCATATGATACTTTTTTTTTTAAATACAGTTAGGTCATTATTTTGTTTTTGTTAATGCAATGACCTTTTCAGTATACCAGAGCATTCTCTTACACCATGCATGTACTCTGTTTTGTCTTATTTTATTTTTTTTTAACAAATATTACAAGAAATTTTAAAGACCGCGTGACGGCGGACTGGTCTTACCTCTTTTATCTTATACCATGTGCATGCCTTTAGTTTAATGAAATCATTCTGCTCCCTATGTGATCTATTCAAATTCTCTAAACGATAATTTATTTATTATTAATTTTTTCTGAAGAAGAGGTGGCACCAAGGTGGACTCGAACCCGAAACCTTTAATTTTGAGCATTAACCACTCTACTGCTAAGCCAACACATGCACACTCATTAAATTATGGATTAGGTGAATGATTTCTAAAAGGTTGGAAGAGATAGCATAAGAATTTTTTTTTTTCGGAGGTAAAGAATACATGGTTGATTATACTTAAAATCTTAAACTATTTCCATTTTAAAGAAAATGTCACGGATAATTGATAATTACGATGAAAGTTACAAATTATCGAAAAACTAACAAAAATAATTACGACGAAAGTTACAAATTATCGAAAAACTAACAAAAATATCAAGGGCAATTTCCGACACTGAAATGTTGACGTGACTCGTCGGATGCTGGCATGGATTTTAATCAATTTCTTGATTTTTTGGGTTTCAACCTAGAGAGAAGAACAACTTCAAGAACCTGGAATTTCTTAGATACAGTCAGAACGAAGAAGAAAGCATAATGGAAGATGAAGAAGATATTATATGAAATTTAATCTTTTTATTTATAAACAGTGTAAATTGTGCAATTATTTTTATTTTTTTATTTTTAAATTAAGGGGGAATGAAGAGCAGAAGGGGACTACATATATACTCCATCCGTCCCGTTGATCTTGGCCTAGTTCTTTTCTGCACGGGTATTAAGAAGAAAGATATTAAGTGTAAAAGTTATGTTTAGTGTAGTTTGTATATATTATTTTATTGCAGTCGTGTAAAAGTTATGTTTAGTGTTTTTTTATTGACTTTTTAATCCTGCAATGTTTTTATTGATTTTTGGGCTTAATTAATGTACTAATTGAGCCATAATTTTATCCAAAAAAGGAAACATGCCAAGATGAGTGGGACGATTCAAAAAGGAAAACAGACCAAGATGAGTGGCTGAAAACACCCAAAGATAGATTCAAAATACAAACTAAAGGGGCTGAAAACGTAAATACGATGAACTAGAAGCACACGACTGCAAATAATTTAGCCCCAAATAGCAAAAGATCTGGAGCGATAAGAAGAAGTCGAGGAATCGGGCAAGAGCGCTTATTTCAATTGTTAATTTATATTTTAAAAAACGAGGAGCTGTTTTCGCACTCTTGTCCGAAACAACCGAAAACCCCCAATTCTACCATTGTAAACACGCACGAAACACAGCGGTATGAAAAACATCTCAATTTGAAGGCGTGAGGAATTTCGTGTATTGAATTCTCGATGGCTCAGAAGCTGCAGCAGCAGCTCAAGGATGTGGGATCGAAGCTGGAGAGTCCTCCGGCCTCAAAAGATGCTCTCGTTAAGCTCTTGAAGGTGAGAATTTCATTTTATATCTGTATGCGTTTCGAGTGTCAGCGAAAGTCTGCACCTTTTTTTTTTTTGCCGATTGATTTGTGCTTGTTGAGTGTTATATTTATGGACGCATGCTTGAAATTTGTGTAATTCACGTTAAGTGATGATTGGAGTTGAATTAGGGTTCGTTTCCGAACTTGTGTGACAGTCCGTGTCAGAATTTAGTTGAGGTTGTGATGTTGAACTCTATGAGCTCGAATTATAAGTGCATGCTTACGCATTGCATAAATTACGTCCCTCACTCTCTCTCTTGTAACTGTGTTTGATGGGCACAAGAGTTTTGTTTACTGGTAGAAAAAAAGGAAATTACGAGTTTACTTAGTATATCTGTAAGGGGAGAGCTTCAATTGAAGTTGAATGTGTCCAGTCAGAGTGTTTACTTTTCTCCTTTCAAGGAAAAGATTATTGATAGAGTTAATTTCTCCCATTATATCGTGAAGACTAAGAAACTATGTGATTTTATATGAGGATAATTATTTCATTCTATGGATCTTGAGCTCTATTTTCTGCATCATTGAGGAACTTTGGTGTATACTTGCATGCATATGATGCTTATACATGAATTTATGTGCATGAAACTAGAAAAAGCTTCACACGATTTTTATCAACCTTCTTGTACCTCATTGAATAGAAAATGTCGTCCATACATAAGTACGTAACTGACCATACCATTCATGGTTGCATCCCCATCAGGAGGCATCTTATTATTTCCTGTGCACAGTCAAGAAGAATATTTTTTATAGGGGGGTGGTGCACTTTATGGTACTGCAAAGATTTTTTTGTATTGAGGAACATATGCTACTAATTAGTAATTTGGAATAAGCTACAGGGTATATATTGCTTCTGACATATTATTGGCTCATTAAGTTTATCTATAAGCCTCAAGTGCTGCTAGTTTTTCGCATAGAGATATCTGCAACTGATTATACATTATAATTTGAATGGATCCTTATGCAGCAAGGAGCAATATGTCTGTGTGAATTAGACCAGTCACCTCCAAAATCAATGATGGAGTCCTTGCAGCCTCTCTTAAATGCCATTGTCAAACAAGAACTTCTCAAACATCAAGATCGGGAGGTCAAGCTCTTTGTGGCTGCTTGTATCTGTGAGATAACTCGAATCACTGCACCTGAGGCTCCTTATGAGGATGACATCTTAAAGGTACTTCTTCCAACTTAAGAGTCCATAGTTGGTGGAGAAAACATGCAAACTAGGTGCTTTGATTTCAACCCTGAATATCCAGGCTGACTGCTGTTTATGGCTGTTTACAGGATGTTTTCCAGTTGATTGTGAGTACATTCAGTGGCTTAAATGATGTAAATAGCCCATCATTTGGAAGGAGGGTTGTTATTCTTGAAACCTTGGCCAGATATAGATCATGCGTTGTGATGCTGGATCTTGAATGTGATGATCTCATAAATGAAATGTTCGATACTTTCTTTTCTGTTGCCAGGTGTGTCCTATCAGCTTTTGACCTCTTCTGTGTAGTTGTCAACATATTTGCTTTTGTACTTCTTCGTTTTGCATCCTCTACTTTTATTTTTTCAATGGAAAGTGTGCTTGGTCATTTACATTCTCCAAATGCATACCTGATGTGCTAATTCACTAGTTTGCTTGTCAATTTTTTGTTAATCTTTATCTTTAGTAGAGACGGTTTTCCGAATCTACTCCAATTTATTGGCTAAGATTATATTCAAGTGATACAGTTTTGTCATGCAAACTGCATATCAACTTTTCTTTGAATTTTTTTTCCACGTTCCTTATGTGTTGAATTTTCGTGTTCTTGTCATTATTCTTATGTTCTCTTGGACCTCTATATAATCGATTCTCGTATGGGGAACTTTGGACTTGCTGTTATATTCATGGTTATAGTGGCTAGGTAGTGAAATAACAAAATGCATTGGCCTCATAATTCAATTATAATGAACTCCATGTGTTTGAGAGAATTTTATTCAGGAGAAAAATAGTGTTGAATCTTGTTGCTAGCATCAACTTTCTAACAACTTGCTCCCTTTAATGTAAAAAGAGGGTTATTATGAAGTTTATGCTTCTATTTTCCCATAGAAAGAAGGGTCCTTATGTTAATATAGTTAATACGGATACATTTAGTGCTCCAATGTATTGACTTAATAACCTGCATTTTTTCTTCACATCCAGGGATGAACTTCCTGGGAATGTCTTGAGTTCAATGCAAACAATCATGGAGGTTATCTTAGAAGAGAGTGAGGATGTACCAGAGAACCTTTTACTTTCTTTGCTGACCGTTTTAGGCCATGATAAAAAGGTAAGCCCTCAGTTTCCCTCTATTTCTTATAAATTTCAGTGCCTCTCTATCACTGAGATATTATACTTTGGGGTTTTTGCTTCTAGGGGGTAACTGTTGCTGCCAAGAGGCTTGCTTTGAATGTGATAGAGAATTGTGCTGCAAAACTGGAGACTAGCATAAGACAGTTTCTCGTGTCATCTATGTCAGGAGATAGTAAATCCCTGAAATGTGAGATTGATTACCATGCTGTTCTTTATGACATCTATCGCTGTGCTCCTCAAATCTTATCTGGAGTTGTGCCCTATCTTACTGGAGAACTACTGGTAATCACCCTCAGTTGTTCCATGTATTTTATTGTTTGCTGCATGAATAAATTTTCTTTGGCTGATTCTAAGCATGAACCCAAGTATTCCTTGGTTTGGGTATGAGGACATGACTTTGTTCGCTTGTAGTCTAGAATTTTTATTTGTTTTAAGGGTTGCCATTGACATCCACTCTCTAGTTCATTTTAGAGCTGCTCTCTATATATGCTTTATTTATGCCAAGCTTTTGATTTTAGTTAATTCATAGAATTCACATTTATAATTTCACATAGGATATGTAGACAGTTCATCATTTTCTAAGTTTGATATCAACAGAGTGATCAGCTGGACATTCGCATGAAAGCGGTAAGTTTAGTAGGTCACCTGTTTGCTCTGCCAGGATCTACTATTTCTGAAGCATTCATGCCAGTCTTTCTGGAGTTTCTCAAAAGGTTGACTGATAGAGCAGTGGAGGTCAGAATGTCTGTACTTGAGTATGTCAAAACTTGCCTTCTGGAGAATCCTTTCAGGAGTGAAGCTCGTCAAATAGTCTGTAAGGAATTCAAGTACAAAATAATCCTCGATTGTTTTAAGGTTCTATAATCTGAAGATTTATGGTGATATTTTAATTTCCAGCTGCTCTTTGCGATCGTTTGTTGGACTACGATGAAAATGTACGCAAACAAGTTGTTTCTGTGGTTTGCGATGTGGCGTGTCATTCTCTCACATCAGTTCCAGTTGAAACTATCAAGCTAGTCTCAGAACGCTTACGTGATAAATCTGTACGGATCTAGCTCCTTTATATATCACTTTCCCACTGTTCCTTCTTGACATCTGCTCTGTCAACTCTTACAACATTTTGCTGCAAACATCCAGCTTCTGGTTAAAAGGTATACCATGGAGAGGTTAGCTGAGATATACAGAACGTCTTGCACGAAGCAGCCTAGTGGTTCAGCAAAGGATGATGAATATGGTTGGATTGTCAACAAGATAATGAGATGCTTTTATGATAAAGATTTCAGGTATTTTAGGATTTTTCTGGTTTTATTTGATTTAGTTAATTGGTTGTGGATACTATAATGGATACAAAAAATCTGGATAAAGTTTCTCAAAGTACATACATGGTGTGATCACTGTTTCTACTTTGTGGCAGTTATTATGTTCAAAACTGACAATGCCAAAAAGATAAGTTAAATGTAAATTTGTTTATGGTAATTTTTTTTAAGAGTGGTATCTGAAAACCTATTGGCTTGACTTCAAGTCAATCAGTGCCTGAGATGCTCTTCAGCAACGTTCTTGATTTCTGATTTATCATATGCCAATGTTGGAAGCCTCGTTCTCTCTTTGCAGATCTGATGCAATAGAACCTATCCTGTCCCTATCCTTGTTCCCAACAGATTTTTCTGTCAGAGACAAGGTCAAAAAATGGGTTAGAATCTTTTCTGGGTTTGACAAAGTTGAGGTTACAGCTCTTGAGAAGATATTAGAGCAAAAACAAAGGTTTGTACAAATTCTTGATTCTACGAGTAAGATTTTTGTATCTGTTACCGTGTGAGTGTAGACTTGCTTTTAGCTGGATGATCTATCATTCTTTTCTACTTATAATTCAGGTTACAACAAGAGATGCAGAAGTACCTTTCTCTCAGACAGCTTTCTCAGGTTTTCTTCAAGGAGTTTTGCGCTTCCTGAATTGTTGGCTATAGTATATGTGTAGAATTTAATGAAAACGTTAGGTCGATGTGCAGGAAGGTGATGGCACTGAGATCCGGAAGAAAGTAATGTATTGCTTCCGAGTAATGTCTCGATGTTTCACAGATCCGGCCAAGGCAGAGGAGAACTTTCACGTCCTTGACCAATTAAGAGATTCCAAGGTTTGGAAAATCGTGATGCAACTTCTTGATCCCAATACCAGCTCTGCTCAATCCAGTAGTTTGCGGGTGAGGCGATATATCTGATTCATGTTTCTTCTCTTTTATTCTCCTTGTATTCTCATTATATTCTTTCTTTAGTAATGGAACATATAATGTTTGTTAACATCATAGCACATGAGGTTTCAAAGACTTTTTAAACCTGATGCAGGGCGATTTGTTAAAAATCCTTGGTCAGAAGCATCGACTCTATGAATTCCTGTGTACTCTCTCTTTGAAATGCTCTTATCTACTATTCGACAAGGATTATGTCAGAGAAACCCTTCTCGAGGCCCGTGTACAGAAATCTTCTGAAAGTTCCGACTTACTTTTGTCCTGCATGGCTGTTCTTGTGGTATGACATTTACTTAGTTTTGTACAAATATAGTGGTGATTCCTTATGCTTGCTTGTTAGCCATTTGACTATTTTATAGAGGAACCAGAAGTCGTAGATTCATGTTTAAGCAGATCTTGAATTATTGTTGTTGAGCAATGTAAGGCTTTATAAAATTGTATATTGCTTTGTGATGATGTGTGCTGTCTGTGATAGCAGTGGAAGAAGGATTTTTGGATGAAGACTTTCTAGAAGGATTTATTTTATTCTATAAGTTGCTATTTTATTTTATTAGTTAGTTATTATTTTAAAATAAGGCTTTTGTTTGGGCTCCAGGTTATTTACTCGGGGCTCAAGTTATTAGGAGTTTAAATAGTCGTCATGAATTAAGGTTGGGTTTGTTTGGATCATTATTGAGTTAGACCAGCTTTTCTGTGGTACGATTATTCTCGTGAACCTCGTGAGAGGTGTTTTTTTTTTTTTCCCTTTACGTAATTCAGTTAATTGATTTTCGTTCCTAGTACTACCTTAACTCTATCATGCTGAAATGGCATGTTATTACCGATAAGCTAAAATGGTTTATCACTTCCGATTTTTTATTAGACTGGAATGATACTAATTCTACACTCTCTTTGTTATCTGTCATTGAATCAACTGAGCCTGACACTCATGCCATCCCCTTTATTGAATCTTCTTGAAAAAAAAAAAAAAACACTTCGATTTTCTTAAATGATCCCTTGGTTGAAATGGTATTGCATGAATTTTTTTATTATGATAGTAAAATTCTGGAATTCTTATGAGGAACATATTTTCAGATTCTTGCACGATTTTCTCCTTCACTGCTTGGTGGATTTGAAGAAGATTTGGTACATCTTCTTGAGGATGACAATGAAATAATGAAGGAAGGCACTCTACATATTCTAGCGAAGGCTGGGGCAACTATCCGAGAGCAACTGGGTGTATCGTCAAGGTTAGACTATTGACCTCTAGTGAACCTGAAAATATACATTTCCATCAAATTTTCTTCAGCTACTAATTTTTGGGTTTATTTATTTATTTATTTTTCATTAAATACAATCCTTCTGCTTACAGGTCACTAGACCTTATTCTTGAGCGCATATGCATTGAGGGTAGCCGAAGGCAGGCTAAGTATGCTGTTTATGCCCTGGCATCCATCACAAAAGATGATGGCCTTATGGCACTCTCCGTTCTCTATAAGGTTTCCTTCTTGTTCTTTCATTATTTGTCTATAATCTTCTCTTTCTCACATGTGTCCTTGCTCCTGCAGTTTATTCATAGTATTTTTCTTTTGTTTCTGTCAAATGTACTGATTCAAGTTTCGAATGTTATGTTCCAAATGAGTAGAGGCTAGTTGATATGCTTGAAGAGAAGTCCCATTTGCCTTCTGTATTACAATCTCTTGGATGCATAGCACAAGCTGCTTCGCCAGTCTTTGAAACTAGAGAGATTGAGGTTGAAAAGTTCATCAAGGAAAACATACTGGAGCTTAAACAAGTATGCCTCTCGATGACCGTTGTGATCCATATCATCTTTTTAAAAAAAATATATTTTGATGTAGCATGCTTCACTTACAGATAACAGGAAACAGGTCAACTTGCTGGGATGAAAGAAGTGGGCTCTGTTCGTTAAAGGTCTTCCCATTGGCTCACTTCATGCACTTCACTTGTGTGATAGTCCTTTTGGAAAGCTTTTACAAACTAAATAGTATAAGAAATGTCTCTGCAGATTTTTGGGCTTAAAGCTTTGGTCAAGAGCTGTTTATCTGTAAAAGATCCCAACTTTCGATCCAGAATAGATGACATAATTGAAATTCTAAAAAATATGCTCTTGTTTGGTGAAATCTCGAGGGAGATTGAGTCAAGGTAACTTTGAATACTGAAAGTTGCTTCAATGAGTTTATGGTTCCAAACTTCTCTTCAGTGGCACAAGTATTGCTTTAGATTTTCTTAATTGTTATGATGCTCCTTTTGTATTACAGTTTAGTCGATAGGGCTCACTTGAAACTTGCTGCAGCAAAAGCTATTCTTCGGCTATTGAAGAAGTGGGAGCAAAAAATTCCCGTTGACATTCTTTACCTTGCATTGAGAACTTCAGAGGTAGAGTTTGACAATACTATTTAAAACAAAAAGTGGTGCAGTTCTCACTCTTTCAACCTTGATCTGTAGGATGATTTTCCTGAGGTAAAAAAACTGCTTCTTAGCAAGGTTCATCAATATGTGAGAGACCGCAATTTGGACCCAAAGTTTGCTTGCGCTTTCCTGCTGGATATTTCCTCTTCACAATCAGATTTTGAAGAGGTATACATAATACTTCTTCAGTTTTCACTGTATTGTCTTTGGCTTCAGGGGTGCTTGTATACCTCACCTAAGGAAAGTTACAAATGTTTATGCAATGTATATAAATATCTCTCTCTTTGGCAGAATAAACGCTATTTGAATGACGTCGTTCAGATGTGTAGGCAAGGGAGGGGACGCCAAATTTCTTTGCAGAGTGATGCTATCTCCCCTCCTCTCTATCCAGAATACATTCTCCCATATGTAGTCCATTCGCTTGCTCATCATCCTTCATTTCCTAATGTTGATGAGTGCAAAGATGTCAAAATGCTTGAACCTATGTACAGGTAATTGAATCTACACTTAACAATTTTTTATTGGTTTATAATTCAATGAAGAGAATAGAGATTAAACAAATAGCATGATAGAACACAGTTGTAATAATTCATATAAAGTCTTGTTATATTGTCTTTACTCTCATAATAGACTCTGAGCTGCACCATTTCTGAACCAACCCCCCACGTTAAATGCGTATCTCGTTTGGATAACAATTGAAAAGCTTTATCGTTTTCTGATGGATAACATGGTTATGTTTCTTCATTGTCTGATGTTACATGTGTGTTTTTCTCTCGTTTGGAAAATATATATTTGGAAATGTGAAGCTTTTTAACACAACATATAAAACTATGTGAGTTTAAATTCTAAGTTTTCATGGATTTAGGATATCAGGATGTATTGCTTGCTATACTACCTGTTCTTTTGGTCATAGATTTTATTTCCTGTGGCTCGCTGCAAGATTGTAATGGCGCACATGTAAGGGAGTTATAACTAAATATTTTTTTGAAATTGCTGAGATAACTCAGCTGTAAATGTTATAATCCAGATGTTAGTGGGTCTCATTTGATTATACAAGTCAGCCTGATGCTTTGTACGACTCAACTACTCACATTGACAGTATTTTAGTTGGAATAGGAAACAAAATATTGGTCAGGAAATGCAACTCTGACAACCTAATGACAATTAAGCTTTTGATTCCCATTCATATCAATTGTGAGTTTCTCAAAGTTATCCCCTGCTAGAAGTGGAAACCTCTCTGAGCCGTTAAGGAAAGGGTGAATGTATCAATTAAATGCAATCAACTAATTATGAAACTGTGATACGTGGAGTGCAAAACCCCAGGCATAGGCAGTTGGTGATGGTTATTTGATACAATCTATTTGAAAGGATTGGCTCTCATAAGTTCTAGTTTTACGGACACAGAGTTAAAATAGGCTCTAATACATAACTTGACTTTGGCGGTGATTAATTCTCTCCCATTGTGAGAAGGATGAATGAAAAATGACCAGAAAAAAAGCATCAGTGATGGATATTGGAATTTTTATTCTTTTTTTTTGTGGTTTGCTTGAGACTCTCGCTGTCAAAAGCACCTTGTCTTGCACCTAATTGCAGATCTGGAAAATTGGCACATTGCTCTTCTGTGTTAAGGCTCAAAACTTAAGCAAAGATGAGCCAAAGCAGCAAGACATGCAATTGCTAATGATGTCCTTTTTAGCTTGTAAGTTGCTAGATGCTAGTCCTAGCTCATTTTTCACACATGATAAATTGTGCTAGTATAAATATGGTCATTGGATGTTGGTTACTGATATTGGGTTGGCTGCTGTTATATATAAAAAAAATATGTCTGCAGTCAGTTCCATAGTGATAATGCTCAAATTTGTGGTTATACCCAATCTCAATGTTTATTGTGAAATACATCACGTAGAAAACTTCACTTGGAATTTTAACTTAATTCAGCATATGCTTTGTTTGTTTGATTCACTGAACTGTGTGCACCCCTACACGGAGTGGAACTTCCATTTCAATTAAACTTGTCTGTTTTTACTCAATGTGCTTAACTGGAAGTTGCCTTTTGTTCTTTAGTTCACTTTATCACTTTCACCACGGGAGAAAGAGGGCACACAGATGGGATGCTTGATGCTTTAAATTTCATGATTGACTGATGTGTTCTATTCAATAAGTGAAATGTGAAAAAGCCACATCCATCCTAAATTGGAACTCATTAAATATCTGGACTCTAGCATATCTTTTTTTAGTGTAGATGGGTAGCAGTGATATTTGGTGTATGGTGTTTGACTTAAGTTTTTCTTCATTGTGGTTGTGTTGGTTCATGCAACTTATTTTTGACATTTTTTATCAGGATGATATTCAGACTTGAAAAAGAAAGCATTTTCAGAAAGTGTGTGATGAAGGTTCCCATCCAGTAGTATAATGACTTGCCTTATTTCACCATGTCCCTGAATTCCTCGGATTAGATTGGTGTCTGTAGTTAAGAAACTTTTTAAATATTAAGCGCTTCTGCTTTTCTAATTGTTTAATTTCTTAAGGAGGTTTTTATCTGGATCATGAGGTAAAAAATTGTATGGTTTGAGACGTCTTTGGCTTCTTTTATCTGAGAATGATGCATCTGTCCATGGCCATCGTCACTTGATTAAATATATATGGTATACTCACACCTTTTGTGGAAAGTACCGTCACCACTTCTAAGTTGTAGAAGTGACAAGATATTGAGCATGCTAGTGATAAAACATGGTATGTGGTTAACTTCTATCTTCATACTGACCTTATGTATATTTATCTGCTTCAGGCAGTTGTACTTCTTCCTGTGTATGCTAGTGCATGGAGATGCAGATGGCAAATCAGATGTCAGTATGAGCAAGGATAAGGAAAACATTGGATTTTTGCACTCAATACTTCAATGTATCAAGTGCTCAGAAGATGCCTTCGACATATCTAAGTCAAAGGTTTGGTATTAGATATCATTAAGTGCAACTTGATTCGTTAAATACACTGGATATTCTACTGCAGAATATTAATGAATGCTTTAATGCCCATATGTTGATTTCAAAAGTCACATGTTGCAGAACTCGTATGCCCTGTGTGACCTTGGTGTGTCAATTATTAAGCGACTAGCTGCAAACCAAGATGAACTTCAAGAAAGTACACCTGTGGCCCTGCCTCCTGTGCTTTATAAAGCACTTGAGAAGAAAGACGAAAATGGCTTGCTGGTATGCATAATCAAGTTTTCTTTTTTCCTGTGTGGATTCCTAGCTGTATTATGAGATTTTGCCTCGCAAGAGGGGCTCTGTTTTTATGCAATATTTGTTTAAAAAACAAGTCATCTTCAAGTAAAAAAAAAACGGCTCAAATTCCGTCAGAAGTGCATTAAATATTTGCCAGTGGTTTGTATTCTGCATGCTATATTTTGAAAATTGAAGTCTGATAACTTCTTCTATGAGGTTTATGATAAAAGTCAAAGCTCCGAATCCAAACTTTTGTGCACCAAGACTGGAACGAGCTTTCTAGTTCAGTATGATTTGATGCTGCTCTAACAATGTACACAATGACTATTGTTGGATCTCTTGCTTGCCAGATTGATTTCAAGTTTTCAACTCTTACTTTTACAATAATTCTGCAGCGTTAAATTTTCTTCTCGAAATCCTCCAGCTTAGAATGTCAGTCCATTTTGCTATTATCGGCATCCAACCATTAAGGGGTAATCTCCTGTCAGACTGTCCCTGTACCCAGATTTACTGTGTTTATAGTTTGGACAGTCTTGACCCGTGATATGGTCTAATACAAGTTTTTGTGAACTATTAATGATTTTCCCCTCATGCTTAAGTTCTTCTCTAGCGAAGATTGAACACATTTGCCCTGAATTGTTCAGCAGAAAATTTGTGTAGGCTAGGCTATGATCTGTGATGTGCAAATACTTGTGTCTAGGTTATGATTTGTGATGACCATGTATGATTGATTACACACTTCCATTGATGCTAGGTTGGTGTAGCAACGACATGGGTGGCTGATGAGGGTATGTTGGCCTACTTTGAATCACTGAAGCTGGAAGCTAATGAAATTGTAAGATTGTCGACTATCCAACCTAGTGGCGCGAGTTATTTTATATCACAGCCTGTCAGCTATTTTATTGCTTCTTTATCATATTCAGGATCAGCCAGTAATCTCAGAGGATGATATTATGAAGGACAGTGATACAGAGGGCAGTGAGATGCCATTGAGGAAGTTGTTGCAACGTCTAAAAGACAAGGCAGCAAAGAAGAAAAAAGAGGTGAAGAACGAGCGTGCACAAGCTGAAGTATCAAATGAAAATGATATGGATGTCTTGAAAATGGTGAAGGAAATAAATTCTGGTAATCAAGATGCAAAAAACAAGTTTGATTCGAGTAATGGTCATGGATATGATCGCAAAAATAGGAGAAGTGACCGTGATCCTCAAAGGACC
This sequence comes from Agastache rugosa, assembly GCA_031470985.1. NCBI lineage: Eukaryota > Viridiplantae > Streptophyta > Magnoliopsida > Lamiales > Lamiaceae > Agastache > Agastache rugosa. The sequence goes on along the minus strand of CM062605.1, from coordinate 10,314,217 downwards.
AAAATTCTTTTTAGTGAATCAACAGATGTTCCCGTGCCAAAACGTAGGAGAACATCTGTTCAAGCTCATAAGTCTCCCGGAGCAGTTAGTTCAAAAGGTTCTAAGAGGCCTACACATGTAAATAATGTAAATAATAATATTGACTTTGAGAAATTAAATAAGGATCCTCAAACTAGTTCAGAAGATCAATATATGCATGAAAGCAATGGGGAACCTGCAGAATTGGAATTGCTTTCTTCGCATTTAAAAAAGAGACTGATCTCCTCTAAGCAAAAAGGTAAACGTCCAGACATAGATCCTGGTGTGGCGCACTCCCAAGAAGCTAAGGTATATTTTCAAATATTGAAAGTTATGAAACCCTATTTATCTCTTAATGTGATTGATCCATCATTAACCTTCTTATTATGTGCAGAAGCCTAAGAAAGTTCCAAATACTGAGAGCCCACGGTCTATCAGTTCTTCTAAGTTGGGATCTCAAAAGAAGCAAAATCATAAAAGTATTACTGGACTAGAAAAGGTGATCTTCTTAGCATTGTTGTTTTTCTGAAGTAATTAGAATATGGATGCTAACTTGCTAAATGACAACTCAATTTTCTTTCTTCTCTATGTATGTGGTCTGAGGTTGAATATGTAATTGTGTATGAAAGCATATCAATTCACCAACTTGTGTGTTGCTATACATGTCAGGAACATGGTACAGTGCGTAGTCTGTCTGTATTCAGTGTTGGGCCATCATATTGTTCATGCAATCCTCTTCCTGCAATTGATTTTTCCATTGCCTTGCATTCACCATTTAAAAGAATGACATGTGAAGCTTTTTCAGAATTCAGTAGATAATTTTTCTGCAATTCTTTTTTATACACCATTGATTTAATTTTACACAGTTTTGTTTCTGTCTGGGTCTAGATGAATTGAAGGTGCTTAATAATTATGCTTTGCTAAATATTTGTCCTTCTTCCACTTGCTTTGATGGTTAGTGCACAACAAAAGACAAGAGAAGTTCCACAGGAGACTTAATTGGTTGCAGAATAAAAGTTTGGTGGCCGATGGATAAGCTGTAAGCACTTCTGGACTTGCTCTGTCTTTGGTCTTTTTGTGTCACAATTATAACATTGAGAAAAGGATAAATGGGATACCAGAATATAGAATGTTACTCCGATGGAAAGCATCAAATCATACTTCCACTTTACTGGCTTGAAATATTGATCCAAGAAACATTATTATATAGAGTTATGAATCCCTCTATAGCCCTCTCTCCGTGCCATGTCCCCTACCCAGCCAGAAAGAAAATTTTAGATTCGCTTACAATAATGATAGTATATGAAATCAACAAGGTATAAATAAGAGTGAGTAGGCGAACTGAAATACCTTCTCTTTCCTTATCCAAGTACAATCCACTCCAATTGGTGTAGTCTTTTGGTAATTTTCTTTTGAATTTCTACAATGATCACTTCCTGGCTTATTAAAAAACTATTTATTGAAAGGCTTTTTTTAAGTGAACACTTAGCACATGTCCTGGTACATCTCTCAATATCCATACCAATAGCATATGATTTTCATTCACACCACTGAAGTTTTTGGACCGATTATCACGAGGATATGCATTGCCTCTGTGTTCTTCCTCAGGTACTATGAAGGTGTCGTGAAGTCATTTGATACTGAGAAAAACAAGCATGTGGTATGATGCATTTCTTAATGTCTTATTTATTTGCATTCTTTCTGCAAGACTCTTAACTAGTACTATGAACTTTTATCAAAGATATTATATGAAGATGGAGATGTGGAAGTTCTTCGATTAGATAGGGAGCGCTGGGACCTTGTTGACAATGGTTTAAAGGCCAAGGTTAGAATAGTCACCTAGTCTTTTATCCTATCATAAGTGAAATGTTTGATCTTGTTAATAAATTTTCTTGTCTTGTGGTTTAATACAATCTTTTGCTTGTTTTCAGCGTTCTGGTTCAGCAAAAGGAGGGTAAGTTGTCCTATCATTTTACGTACCAACATGTAATAATTATAGTTGCATATTTAGTTAACATGTTTCACTTGGTCTATTTTGTCTTGAGTGGAGAGCAATATCTGTATAATGCAGGACTAGTTGAAAATCTAATCTGTAATCAGAAGCCTGCTAAAATTGAAATGGCAGAGGTCCTTTCCTTTGTGTAGGTTGTCTTAGAGTTGACCTCTATAATTTTTTACCTTGAGGATATTTGCACTGGCGGGCATGATGTCAATGGTCTCGCACCATAAACAAAGCTATTTAGAGCAATGTTCTGTCATGGCCAGGCATCTTTTCTGGGTGATGTTGGTTGTCGCATGTGTTTTAAATCACTAATATTTGGTCCTCCTAATGAGTGCCCCGCTGCAAGTATAGGATATTACTATATAGATATAAAGAGAACTATTCATAATTTTGGAGAGGCTGGAAATTTAGTATACTTGTTTCATTTTATAGCTGAAAGCTTTGTTATGTGTGGAACTTCTGGTTTCCAGAAAGACAATAAGAAAAAATGATTGCCGACTCCCAAATGTATTATGTAACATTAGAACTATTTTGTTAGTTAATATCGATATTATAAAGAGAACTATTTTGTTTGTTATATCGACATTAGAACTATTTTGTTAGTTAATATCGACATCTCCTCGATATTGTAGCTTCAGCCTTCAGTCACTTAAACTTTTTATGAACATCCTTGTCGTGGACTGGATTGTGTAGTTAACTACTTAGAACATTTTATTGTAGATCATCTGGCCAGAGAAGAAAACCAGGAGGAGGCTCAAATCATAAAAGAAAATTAGGAGAAAAGTGAGTGGTTGCAATATGATGTATTGGGATTAACTTCTTGTTTTTAGTAACTAGGTCATGTCATTAATCTACTGGCAGATCTCCATCTCATGACAGAAGGAAAAGAACTCAACGAACGAATCCGAAAAAAAGGTCAAAAATTATGTTGAAGAGTGAGTCCTTGGAGGATAGTGATGAAACACCAGATGTTGCTTCTCCTGGAATTTCCACTAAGTCATCGGTTGATGATTTTGGTTCAGGTAAAGGATCGGTAATATTCATTATTAGCGAGAACCAAGAGTTAAGCACGGATAACTTTCTGATCTTTTGGCTAGTATTCTTCCAAATTGAGTTGAGATCTTTGCTAGAAGCATGCTAGTTTCCTATTATGGTTTCCCTTTATCTCTTTGAGCAAGCCTAGTTTGGAATTTTCTGATCTTGCAGTAAGTTGTGTTATCTGCTGATTTTGCTTGTGTATTTTCTGTCACTACAGATAAGGAACCAACTGAAACAACTAGTAAGGCTTTAGATACGAAGGATTTAGCTGACGAAGATGAGCATCAAGAAGATGTTGAGAACTTCTTGAGTGATGACGAAGAGGCCAAAGAGACAGAAAAAGATTCTGAAGATACTGACACTGATAATCTTGGCGAGCCTTCACGTGATCCTCATGGATCAGATGATGAAGTTGCATCTTCTTCAGAAAAGCAGCAACCAAACGAGATTGATGAAGAATCTGGAGAGGAGGCTGATGAAGCAGATGACACAGATAGACACGCAAAAACTTCAAAAGTGCTTGACAAGAATTATGCTTCTCATTCTGTAGATACGGATCTTTCTGATGACGAGCCTCTGGTACTCAACTCATCCACTTGGAAAAGTATATAAGCTAACCTGTCTAAAATCAAGGTAGGAACTAACCCTTGTTTTTGTTCTGAAATGCAGAGTGTGTGGAAACAGCGCTCTAAAAGAAAATGAGGACTCCGGAGAATATTTATCGAGTAGTGAATTTGATGCAGCATGTTGATTAGTTCAACCTAAATAGCTTCACCGTGAGCGCAACACAACACGACCATTGAACTGCTGAATCAAATAACATTGCCCTTGTGTAGATTGTAGCACACTGTAGACATTAAATTTGAAGATGTACTGATTAGTTGCGTAGAAATGGATATGCAGTTTGTTATGTGTAACAGAAAGATCTCTTGTACAGCTATATATCTTACGTGCTTGCTACTTGTTGAACATTGTACTCAACTTTTACAAGGTTGTTTAGGAGTTTATTTATTTATTTTTTTCATTTCTTAATGTCTTCTGTTCATTGTTTTTTTTGTTTTCCTAACGCAAGAATGATTTTTCAAAGTCACATTAACATTATCTTAGTATTTGATTTGTGCGTTCTGTTAAGGTAATATAGATGTGTGAAGTGCTTATAAAGGGAATATAGATCATCAAATTGGCCCTTCAAATCAGATTGCTTATGAGCACACATTTCAAGTAGAAGTCAACCTATCAACTTTAATAATTTTCACCATTTGGCCCAATATAGATTAATCTTAGACTTACTTTTATTTCAACTATGAAAAGCAAAGCTATTTTTATTTTGATTAAGTTCTAACCCTTGTGATCAAGCCGCCAACTTAAATTAATCAAATAATCCATCGTGTTGTCGTAAGGCATCTCCAACTCCATCCATCATTGGAGATAATTGTTGTAGACCGCGTGTGCCATAGCATAACAAATCAAGATACAATCTATACTTATATAAAAAAGAGCCTTATTTTATAAAATTTGATTTACCTATTATATCCTTATTATATATTAAATTTAAAGGTAACAGTATAATGCGATATTTAATATTTATAATAAATATAATAAATTCATAAGAAATTAAAGTTCTTTTTTTTAATAAGTTTGCCTAAGATAATATATTCTATATAAGGTAAATCTATTACTATAATAAAGTATAATTGAATTAATTTGTTAGAATTTACATATATATTTCTAATAATTATTTCAATAGTTCCTTCAAAAAAAAAAAAATTTATTTCAATAGTATTGTACCACTAATTTTTTTTCCTCCATAAGTTAATGACAGAATGCATGTTTTAATACCAAAGCATAAAACATAGAAGTTATTCACACTCATTCATAAGAGTATGAGTTTTTCATACCAAAATCAGTAAAAAGACTAAAATACCCCTAACTTATCCTTTTTGTCTTTTTTTTCTTTTTTTTAGTCATCATCTTCATCAACAAATAAAAAAAATAAATAATAAAAAACTAAAAACTAAAATACATTCAATTCGTCGTCGATCACAACCCCTACAACAACATTCATTCAATGTTTTGTTAGAGATGTTGTTTACTCTCATTAATATCACAACAACAACTAAATACATTACATTTGGGACAAGAAGGAAGAGAAAAAAGATAGGAGAAAAACCGTGCGATTTTTTTACAAATGGGTCTCTCAAAATCCTTGTAAAAATCACAAGATTATTCGAAAAAGAAGAGTTGAAGTGCAAATAGGACCGCCGATAAGTGTTTCTGGGTTCATAAAGAAGGTATGAAGCTATATTTAGCCCGCAAATTTTTTTTCCGCTAGTTCTACACCACACGGTCATGCACACGGTGGTAGTTTTATTGCACACTATGGTAAACAATTGCATGAAATAGGCAAAATAGTTGAATTTAAGTCACAGGAAAGTATATTTTCATGCTTAGGCACATGTTTAAGTTAAAAATTATAGTTGATGATCGTGGGGTATAGAACTAGGGTTTTTTCCGGTATGGCATACCACCGTGTGAATGTTTCGTGGCCACGAAACATTCACACGGTGGCATCACACGGTGGGAACGACCGTGTGCTGTGATCGTGTGGACCGTGTCCAATTCAGAACATGTCGTAGAAGCTTATTCAATCGTTTTTCTGATGATTTCTTGGCTTCTTTGTGAATCTCAGATGTCGTGGATGCGTGTATTGATACATCACAGCGGTCGTTGGGAGTGATCGACGTATGTAGACGGGGAATCGTTTTTTGTCTACATCGATGGGATCAAGAGACCTAATTGTTCATACGGTCGCACCACACGGTGGCTACCACCGTGCACACGGTGGTGGCCTGCACCGTGTGCACAAGAACACAATTAATTTTGCATTAAATGCATGACAAATCACTAATTTACGTGTTATTGAGTGCGTATGAACGATTATTATGAACAAATATGTCTATTTGTATCATTATAGGATTGCATGAACGAAATCCGTTATGTATTGTGTATAATCCTTAGATTAGGAAGATATTTGTAATATACTTTGACATCTTGTTATTGAGAAAGTACCTCTTACACTAGTGAATTACACAAATGTTATATGTACGCGTTCGATTGAGGTGTTAAGTGGTTATAAATGTTGAAAGCTATTAGAGAATCGCTAAACATCTAAATCGATAACACGTGGAAAGATAAGAGGCCTAAATGAAATGTTCTTGTGCACACGGTGCACGCCACCACCGTGTGCACGGTGGTAGGCACCGTGTGAATAACCGTGTGGTCCACCGTGTGGTACGACCGTGTGAACAATTAAGCCTCTTGATTGTTCACACAATCACACCACATGGTGGTAGCCACCATATGGTGCGACCGTGTGAACAATTAGGTCTCTTTATTGTCGTTAGCGATTACTTCTACTTCCACAAGCCCGACGACGAGGTCGACACCGTCTCCTCCTCATCATGGTCGGCTTCCGATCGATTTCCACTCATGGTGCTGTTGAGGATTGGTTCACACGGTGGTGGCGTCGGGTTGAGAGAGAGACGAGTTTGAGAGAGAGAGACAAGTTTGAAGAGAGAGAAAGAGTGGGGTTGGGGTGTGGGGGAGGGGGGGGACCGAATTATGGTTTTAGTTTTTGTTTTTTAGTTGTTTTTTTTATTTGTTTTAACCTTTATTTGTTTAGTAAGGGTAGTTTAGTATTTTAACACATTTTGGTATGAAAAACTCCTACTCTTATAAATGAGTGTGAATAACTTCTCTCTTTTATTGTGTGGTATTTAAAAAGAGTTGGCCCTAAATTAATAGTGAGAGAGAGAGAGTGATGTCGAAATAAAAAAAAAAATTAACCTTATATTTCACAATTTTGGAATTTACGACTCAATTCAAGTAAAAATTGACGTCATACATGTTAATTTGATTTTTTAGGTGAAAAATTCAATATTATAACATATTTGTTATAAAACACAACTAATAAATATATACTTGTAAATTTATCTTTAATTTAATATACGTATGGAGATTGAAACTTTGAAAGAAAAAAAGTCATTATCTTTATGAATTATTAATATCTTAATACAAAATGAATCAATATAGATTAATATGATATTCGTGTATGAGAGTTGATACGACACATACAATTTGTGAGCATCTACTATGAGAACTCCAAACGTGTAGTCCATGTAATCATTTATTTAATGATATCTCATAAATTATGTACTTCTAACGTGTAGTCGGTATATTTAGAGATGCAATATCCGTCAGGAATTCCATCGGTAAATTTAGCAGGATACCTTCTCGCCAGCATCCGTCGGTTCCTTCGTCATACAATTTCCATCACCAATCCGTCGCTAATCTGTTGCCGAGTACTGATAGTTGTTTGTCGATAAATCTGTCGGTAAAATGTGTATGTTTTTTAGTGTCTATGTCTTTAAAATTGAGTATTAGATTAATAATTTGTCAAATTTGTAAAATTAATTCTGAAATCAAGTGACCAAAAAAAAAAAAATCTAAAATCCAAATTTAGATTATTCTTATGTTGAAACAACATTTCTATATAGATTCTATAGTAATTTTTTAGTTAGCTAATAGTTTTTATTACATCAAATGTATTTTATGAAAGATCTTAATCAATAATTTGTTTATTGTCAAAGTATAAAAAAAGATATGTGACCTTGTTTTGAAATGCGTTTTGAAACTTCAAATCAAACTAAAATCTAAATAATAGTTCATTTATATCATATATACTTTTACAATTTTCATTTTCGCTCGTCAAAAATATTAATAAAGAACACTCCATATTTTTCTAAAAATTCGTAATGATAATAAATGTGACTAAAATTAAAATGAAATATTATGTGCGGATGCACGTATATTTTGCTAGTTGCTATAAATCGCGTGCACTATAGCGGCACAAATTTATCTTACGTTTCAGCTTTCTATTTTGTTTATTGGACACCACCTGGATAGCAGTTGTGATGTCATTTATAATTGAGAATGCAAGATCCTTGGTTATAATAATAGTATATGGAGTATCATATACTATTCATAGAAGTCCAAATTTACAAGGCAAAGTTGTATTCGAAGTAAAATATAAGATGTGACATGAATCTGTTGGTTTTTAGGCTAATAAATTTGGTGATGGTTATTAGGCTAATAAATTTGGTGAAGCAGCCAAAAATTCGGAGAGAGAATGTCAACTCAAATGAGAGCTGCGCGGAGAAATTGCTCTTCCACACATACCACATTTTTTATCACCCAAGAAAACTAACATTCCGATTTTCCCATCAATTTCAGATCCTTATTTTTATTATTCATCATTTTAACTCCAGTTTCTTTTCCTTTTTCTTAGTTTTTACTTTTACGGGAGATAAAAAACTTGAAGTGATCAAGAAAACTTCCTCCTGTGACAGACTTATATGATCTATTGCTAAATATATATACGAGTAATTATTTGTGTCAAGATTGACCATCACCATCATCATCATCATCATTATCATATGCTGCCTGCCTCTTCATTAACTCATCATCTGAGGGGAACTGTTTGGAGCTTTCAATTCTTTCCCCCCATTCTTTAAACGGTTCTCCATTCATACAGTGAGTAGTTAACTTTTGAGTTACATGCATGCAATATGTGATTAATTACATGCAATTTGATTCTCTTTTTTTTTTTTTTTTTTTTTGTTATGATTAAATTTTTCTAATTGCCTAAACTTTATATATATTTTTCTCTCCCCATAAATAATTTGGGGAATATGTAAAACTGCACTCTTTTATTTAAAAAAAGTGTTTTGAGGTATCCATTTCTTGCACCTGAACATGTTGAAAGATGGAAAGATATTGGAAGAGTAAATAGTTGTCATTATTTAATAATTTCATCTTATGCATCGCAATTATCAATATGCATATATATGATTATGATGTGATGTACATGTATTTGAAATACGTGAAACGAAAATGTGGTAAAAAATGATAAAATTTGATGATATGGTTGGTATAATTAAAATGCAGAAGAGGGGAAACGTAATATTAATAATGTTCGGTTTTACCGTAAGAACATTGCAAAATGGGTTTGGATCTCCTCGGTCTCCCAGCGCAAATGCTTCTCCGGCGGCACACGGAAGAGTCGAATCTCCGAAGACAGACGTGGGAGAAATCGACACTCGGGCACCCTTCGAATCGGTGAAGGCTGCCGTTAGTTTATTCGGCGAAGTTATCTCGCCCAGAGCTCGGCCCGTCACCAAGAAGACTAAAGCGGAAGAGGTAACTAAATTTCACTTGATTCATCCCAATTCCCAAACCAAACATATAACTAATATGCATATGCAGCAAAAACTGCTGGAGAAAGAGACACAACATCACATGGTGATAAAGGAGCTGGAATGCTACAAAGAGCAGCTGCGAAGCGCAGAATCCGCCAAGGCACAAGCTCAACGCGATCTCCAGAACGCCAACAGAGCCCTACAGGACCTAACCTTGAAGCTCGAAAATCTCAGCGAATCGAAGCAAGCAGCCATCAAAGCCACCGAAGCTGCGAAGCGCCGCGCCGCAGAGCTGGAAGTCCAGCAGTCCATCAAAGCTCAGCTGGGCAGCGACGCCTGGAAACTCGACCTCGACCTCGAGCGCGAGCGCTACAAGGCCTCCTCGGGCGAGCTGATCGCCGCCAAACAAGAACTAGCCAATCTGAGACAGGACTTCGACGCCGCCCTCGAGGCCAAACTCGCCGCCTTCCAGCGGATCGAGGACGCCCGGCAGGCCACCAAGGGCAGCCAGGACAGGCACAATCTCCTCTCCAAAGAGGTTTCCATGCTTCGACGCGCCCTCGATCAGGTCAAATTCGACTCCCTCCAGGCCCAGGAGGAGCACCTCAAGCTCATCGCCGAGAAGGAGGTTCATCTCCTCGTCCACAAATCGGCCAAAGAGGTGGCCGAGATGGAGATCAAGAACCTCCGACAAGTTTACGGGCCAGAGGAAAATCTGGCCCGTAAACTTGAAGAGGCCACGGAGGCCATCAAGGTCCTGCAGGAGCAGCTGCAGGACGTCCGCGCTTCCGATCTCAACTCGTTGCAGACTGCTGCAACCGAGCTCGACTGCGCCAGGAAAGAGCTGCAGCAGCTCGTCGCCGAGGAGAATCATCTCCGTTCCTCTGTCGAGGCGCTGGAGCTGCAGCTGGACCACGTGAAGAAGGAGAGAGCGGAGTGCGAGAGGAAGATTCTAGAATCAGAATCAACAATCGAACACATGAGATCTCAAGTAGAGGAGAGGAGGGCTGAGCTGGAGGCGGCGGAGTCGAGGAACATACGTCAGGAGATGCAGTCTGCTCTGGAGAAGCTTCTAGAAGGAGCTGAGATGGATCGGGCGGAAGCGGAGAAGCTGCAGAAGGATGTGGAGCTGCTGAGGCTGGAGACAGAAGCGGCGAATATTGCAGCCAAGGAAACGGAGGAGAAGCTGCAGACGGCGTTGAAGGAGGCCGAAGAGGCTAAGGCTGCGGAGAAGCTTGCGGATGAGAAGATACGAGAATCTCCGAGAGTAGACGGCTTGAAGGGGGCGGGCCCCGGGTCTGCGAGGAAGATCAGACTGTCGGTGGAGGAGTTCAAGACGATGAACCACAAGATTGAGGAATGCAGGCTGAGTGCGGAGTCCAAAGTGGCGTCTCTCATGGCGGAGTTGCAGAAGATAAATTTGAGTCAGAATGAGATGATGCAGAAAGTGGAGAAGACGTTGAAAGAGAACGAGGACTTGACCATGGAGATCGAGGACGCGACGAAGAGGGCGGAGGTGGCGGAGGCCGGGAGGAAGGTGGTGGAAGGGGAGCTCCAGAAATGTCGGATAGTCGTTGGGGAACCTTCTGGAATATTATTGTAAATGGCCATGAAATTATGCATGCATGCATGAATATATATTGAGTAATTGATCTTCTTGTAAAAGTAGCATAGGTGTTTGATTAATTAAGTGTAGGTAGCTTGTACACTTGAATCAACTATTAATGTCTGGTTTGAAATAGATTAATTATTTAAACATGCATAAAATTTCTCACTTTGCAATAGCCGGTGATTCGAAACCAACGGCAATTAACGCCGACGAGCAAGGAAAAGAGAGCGCGAATTAAACAAGAACGTAATTACCCTCTAATCACCTTAATTACGTGCCCCTAATTATAGAGAAGCAGGCAGCTGCATAGGTATTTAGCAAGCTACTTGAAATTACATTACAATTCTATATATGGCTATGTCATAACTAGTTAGAATTCTAAACCATGATATTTCAAAACCAGTTATGGGTCATCTACAAGCTGTGATCACTCATTCTTAGGTCCTTGAGCAAGATTGAGATCATTAAATTTCTTTAACTCGGCCTCCAAAGTCTCCGCGATGGCTTGTTCATCAGCGTCTTCAGGCAAAGTTACGTGAACGGACCCTTGTTTGGCTGGTTCAGTAGGTCGACAAACCAAGAACTGCTGCTTAATGTAATTGTAGAGTTGTTGGTGAAATGGATGGTCCAAGGAGAAAACGTTTTCAGAGCGACTCTGTAGATAATTTGAAGATCTCTTACGGCAGAAATGGGGAAGGGAGTGATAATCCATTATCTGCACAGAATATAATAATTTCCCAAATAAGAATTAATACCATAATCATCGACAGAGGATTTTCGGAACATGCGGAAAAGAATGAAAATGGTTAATATCACTTTCTATGCCAACTTTTGGCGATTTTTTCAATTCCATTCCAACCTTTTCAATGTGTATCAATTCTATCATCAGAACAATGGAACGGCTTTTGAAGTGATATATATTAACCCTAAAGAAAACGAACATAAAGTTTTACCACCAGTTTCTTAGTAAAAGCTGTTCTTGTGTTTCAATATTCGTTTTCACTCCTTATGAATTGTGGATAAAACTCACATGAAAAACAGATTTAAAAAAAAAAAAAAAAAAAGACTGTGTGAAGGAGATGAGGAAAGCCTTTAGGATCCAGAAATCCAAAACAAGATTTCATATAAACGAAGCGGTCAATGCATCAATGGAATGTGATCAAGAAATTACCTTGAGTAGATCATCCTGTCCACAACTGGAGAGTACATCTATTTTATTCCTCGTCCTTTCCTGTAGAAGTGGCTTTACTACCTGGTAACAGCTCAAAGATTATGCTTTGGGAGAAAATACTGAAAAAAGTATGTGTACTACTTGTCTTCTAATGATATATACGATCACTGAAGTCTGCAGTTTCTGTAACAGGAAGACAGATTGAGACGAACCTTCCAACAGGCCGAAAAGACATATGGGGCATTCACAATGTAATAAGTTTGTGTTTTCTCAGGGTAGTTTAGATCATCAATAGAAGAGATTGTAGTCAGGATCTGCAAAAGAACAAATACGAGTACGGTTAGTGATAATATACAAACAACTTCACTGTATCTTGAATGAACCTGAAAATAATACTACTGGCCGAGATGCTGAATGCTAATGTACCTTTATTTGGTTAAGCGCTGAGAGTTTCAAGCCAGTCATATCTAGGATCTTTATGCATTTACTGATATGCTTCCCATGCTTTTTTGTCGCAGCAGGCTGCAATAAGAATGGTAAGTCATGTATACAACAATGGAAAAACTTACAAAACGAAGCATGAGTGTGCTTTACCAGAATCACACGATCCCTATATTCGTTAATCTGAATGTGGGATTGCACGTAGTAATGAACCTAAAACGAAGAAAAATGTTGTCAGAGGTAATGAAGAAATGGTAAAATATTGGTAAACAGAAACTTCAGAAAATTCAGTTTCATTTCTTTTGGTTATATGAGAACTTATGTTAGAAACTTCAGAAAATTCAGCAATTAATTGAAAAGCTTAATTTCCTAGTAAGTCCTTCTTGGTAATAACTCCAATAAAATAATCCACATACCGAAATTTTATTTTTAATTCCCGAAGCTTTTTGAAGTCACGTAATTTTTTGTTAATGGCATAAAGACTATAGTTACATAATCCAGAAATGCCTACAAATTATCTAAACAAGTAAAGAAAAACTATTACCAATGGTAGAGAGTGACCATTTTTATGCCTCTTATTATCATAACCACAAATTGTTAGAACTTGGTTTGGTTTAATTTTTTTTCAAACGAGAAGCCCTATCGTGCCATACTCTGTGCACAAGCTCAGTACACATAATGATATAAAGCACTGGAAACCAGAAGAAAAGTATTAGCCACAAGACTTACAGAGGCTTGGTCGAATGTGCTCAGGCCTACTCCAACAGCAAATACAGGGAGTCCCTAATGATGAAATAGCTGCCCATTAATGAGTGTGTGGAATTACGAAAACACAGATAATACCGATCAGACTCCTAATGTAGCTCACCTCATTTGAGTAACCCGACAATCCTACAAGCTGAGAATCACGTATCCCTCTGTAACGTTCCACAGGAACAATTGGTTTCTGCAGTAAAATGCAGCAATGAAGTGAGAAGGAGAGAAGGGCATAATTTTTGAAAGAGAAGGCATCCTCGACAAACTAATTCTGTTATCTATTGGAGACACAGTTATTCTAGGACATGATAGACAATATTCAAATGTAGTTAAATGAATCAATTGGAAGCCATCGAGAACTTGAAAACAAAAACATTGTGAAAAATGGAAATAAAGGTAGCAAACCACCAACATGAACCCCAAAAACTAAGGTTATTTTTCTGTCTTTTTGGGGATCATATTCTTTCTGCCATAAAGAAAAACTTCTGGGTTTAATACTTCCCAGAATATACTATCAATAATTTATCATTCAAATACTCACATTAAATGACAATGACAGTGGAGAAAATTTGCATGACTCTACAATAAAGTTTTCTTCCTTCAACAAAACATTTTAGTGCATATTCATTTCCATGGTTCACCTATCTTACTCTTGCAAAATGATTTTCCAAAATGGACTGGAAATAATACCAACAAATGTCAGTTGGTTGAAAACTTGAAATGACTTGAGTAGCAGCAAACTTAATTTCCAAACTGTAGTGGAAAATCTGGTCAGTCGGGGTCGGGGATCATATGCGCACATTTGATGTTACCATAATTCAATTGTAACATTAATCAGTTATTCTATTATCAACGCATGAATATGTTGAAACATACCGCTAGCATATTGTCAATGTCATTTTGAACTCTCCACTCCAAGCAGTCAACCAACTGAAAATATCACATAATCGGCAAACAGTTAAATATAATAGCAGGGATGCTTATTATACCAAAACTTATTTCAGATAAAAGGTTTTTGTCGCACCATCTTGTGAGCCTTTTGAACATTCCCTTCTCGCGCCTTGAGAAAACGCGCAAACGTTTCATGAGGATATCCTTGATGTACATTCTGCAAATTGAAATGATTTCAGAGTACGTCGAAGAAAATAGCCGAATACAACAGCAGTTGTTTTGAGCTTAAGTTTGTCCCGTTAGGCCTTGTCTCTTTTCATCAGAAGAAAAACAATATTCATATTCACATAATTTCAATGAGTTTTAAATAGCAGATCTGGATAGGGTGTATCTGCAGTTTGAGTGCATAAAAAAATGCAACACAATAACGAAGGGCAGATGATTTTAAAGTTTCTATTTTCCTAACTTAATACAGTAAGAATAACTTATTACTTACTAGTATAACATAACATACAACAAAACAAATAGATACATGTCTAGAAAAAGAAAGACATTCAGAATAGCACTAGAAGATTAAGACAAATAATATTTCAGTAATAAAATATGCACCTCAAAAGCTTGAAAAAATAATCATCAAAGTGAAGATGACAGACAATTAAAAAAATTGAGAATGAACTCACACAGCAGCTACATTGGGAGTTAGTCCAAGTCTATACATCAAACACTACACATATAAGTTAAGCTAGCAATTCTTGAACAAGCAGAAAATATTCCAACAATATTTTTTTTACAAAAGATAAATGAAAAAGGGAAACAAACCTGGAAAGTTTTTTTGAGTGATTCGTCAACTGCAGAGAAATCCACAAAAAAATATATGATAAATCAGGGAAGAGATCCAAAATAAATAAATAATGGGGCCTTGAAATAAAAATCAAGAAATATCAACCTTCCGCCATTAATGCTTCAAGTTGATTGATGGCTTCTTGAGTAACCAGAGCCATTTCTTCTTTTTCTTCTCAAAGAAAACAGGGGAAAAGATTTCCAGAATAAACTTATCACCAAAACAATCTACTCAATCCTCACATGGATATACTAGTGCAATTGTTTTTTCACTTTGTTAGTTAAAGGAGAGGGAAATAAGAGAGAGAGAGGAGAGGAGAGAGAGTTAAAGATTCCGCTTTTAATAATTTAGAAAAGAGAAAGTTCAATGGGGTCAAGATTCAAGAAAGGCAAGCCACCATCTTCCCCTTGTACCTTCTCTGATCCTTCTTCTTTATGTTTTACTCTAATTATCATAAATGGGAAAAAGAGAAAAATCTTTCTGAAATATGCTGATATTCTTGATCTTGACAATTGTTTAGAATTTAATTGTGAAGAAAGAAATAGCATTCGCGTGTTTGGAAGGGTCAAATCAGCAACTGAAATAAATGCTGTTACAACACAGAACAACAGTAAAATTTTGCTCCCACCAACGTTGACCCAAAAGTTAGAACGCTCAGTGATGAACGGAAAATTAGACTATAATAAAAAATAAATAATAAAAAATAAATAAATAACAGTTTTCATATATGTATATTATTATGCCTCAGATATACTCCCTCCGTCCCACTCATTTTGTCCCTTTACTGTACAACACGGAGATTAAGAGAAAGGTAAAAAGAGAGAAAATGGGTAGGTCCCATTACTTTTGAAGGGTTAATTATTTCCTTTTTAGGAAAGAGGACAATTTCAATGGGACAACCAAAAAATAAAAGGAGGACAAAATGAGTGGGACGGAGGGAGTACTAGTCTTGAGCAGTACTCTCGTTTTATCCACATTAGTATTATTTTATTTTATTTTTTATATTATCCTTTTATTTTAATATTTTAAAATTGTTATTGAGATCATTAAATTTACAAATTAACATAAACATCAAAGCCTTGATTTTTTAGTAATTTGTGTATTAATGATTTCAATAAAAAATTTTGATGTATTAAAATAAAATATAATATAAAAATTAAATAAAATAATTTTAATTTGAATAAAGTGGGAGTAATTTTCACGGAGGTGACTAGCTAGCATACGATATCACTTCTCTTACATATAATAATAATAATAATAATAATAATAATAATAATAATAATGTTAGAGAGGAAATTTGAAAAGGACAAAGAAGATGACCCAGTTAGTGGTTATGGTATGGAAAGAAAGAAAAATTAGTAGTAGTATCTAAATAATGTGTAATATAGAAATATGTATCTATATTTTATTTTGTTTGTTTTCTTTTTTTTTTTAGTCGGTTAAAATGGCACATCTGGTCGGTTGAGGACAGCAACCAAATTAATATCTTACACTGCTCCCTGAAAGATAAAATAATTTTATATTTTATAAAAAAACTTGCAAATAATATATGGTCGAGAAATGAGCAACTCAACTGAAACTTACCTAATCTTAATTGTCGTTCTTTTTATTAGTTCTATGCTATAATATCATAAATAGATTTGGAAAAAATTAAAATAGTCGTTAAAGGTAATAAAAGAATTTTTAATCATTTATGTGGCAAAGTTTAGAATATCCTTAGGGGCGTTTTACTTTGCGTGATAAGATAAATTGATAAACATATAATTGACTATATGAAAGATTAGATGATCAAACAAGTTCAAAAATAATTAATCCATCAAAGTAAATGGTTGATGGAGTACTATTTTTATCTATCTATCCTATCACACAAAGTATACTGTTTAAAATTGAATTTCTTTTAAAGTTTTAAAATAACCTTTTTATTCTTAAAAAAAATAAACCTTTTATTATACGACAATTGGAAAAAATGAAATGTTTATTTATTTTCTTTTATTTTTTTTGTGTTGCCGGTGGCCAGTGCAAGGGGAGGAAGCAAATGGTTGGTCAGTGATATATTTTCATAATGACGAGGATAACTTACAATTATTACTTAATCTGGCACTGCCGCTTTTTGATAGAAAATTGTTCCTTAAAATTCATGTGCTTAATTTTTTTTTTTTAATGTTGGGATTCAAAATTCGTATGCCGTTCCCCCGTTAGTCTCATGGTTCAAAAATTAAGGTCAAATATATGATTCACAACTTTTTTTGTAAAACTGAATCAAATGGATTATAAAATTAAGTTGGTACGTTTTCCCTCTAGTATATAGGTCGGGGGCTTCAAGTCGTGCGTGTGTATTGGGCTATTTGGATCTTGCATAGGGTGAATGTTTTAATTTATTATCGGCAGTGACATTTTTCCGGTCAAAATTTATTGCCAATAAATCGATGTGCCACGAACGTTGCCGTAAAAATTGAATATATTGCCGGCGTATCAATTGGTTTGAAATTCAATGGTGAATTTGAGCATTAAGTTTATTATTTTTGTTAACCTTTTTTTATGAACTTTGACCCGCCAAACAAACGTCAGTCCCAACAATGAATTTCTAACCAATCGAACCGTAGTATTATATTCAGATTCTACGGCATCGTTTGAGGCACATCAACTTGTAAGCAATGAATTCTGATCGAAAAAAGTCCCCACCGTCAATAAATTAAAATATGCAATGCCAATGGCATTCTATTCAAGATCAAATTTTCCGTGTGTGTTGAAAAAAACATCAATTTAATTGGTCGATTTTGATATTTAACATAAACTTTCAATTTATTTTTAAGTACATGAACTTTGACACTATTGAATTTTTAACACCATTGTCAATTTCTGGCTTCGACATGTCACTACTCTACCACATGATGTCAACGTGACGACACTACATGAAAATTAAAAAAAAAAACTAAAAAAAAAATATAAGAATTGAAAGTTCACGTTAAATAATAAAATTGGTTCAAATTTTATATATTTAAACACCAATAACCCTTTATTAAATAATATTTTTATACAATATAAATATTCCTAACTAACATATGTTACTAAAACTTAATATTAAAAAACTGTGTACTCTAATTTGGAATAATGAGTTATGAATTTAAATTTTTTGAAATTAAATACTAAAAATAATTATATTTTCAAGAAATCCAAGCTTCTCTTTCTCAATCTCTTCGATCTTTTTCAATCTTGGCGGTGGTAGTTATATAATTAAGTAATTAATTTATAGAGTAGACGATGATAGAATAAAATTAGAAGTATTTTTAATACATAAGGATTTCATTGTAGATTTCTATTAGAATAGAACGCAATATTATAATAACTTTATTAAGTTAGGTTATAGTTGTAGAAGTAGGATTATATTATCAATTTATTAAAATTATAATAACTTTAATATTAAGTTTATAGTAAATTGAATATAAATTTATAGTATTGCCCTTTAAATAATTATAACAATAGTAATATACATATTAGATAAATCCAATTTTATAAGAATCGACTCTTTAATATGTATAGGTTTTCAGATCTAATTGGAGTTGTCCAAGATAGTGGAAACATAGTCAATCAAAATAACTGCAAATTGTTGGAGTTGTAAGGGTTTAACTGTGTTATTCTCATACTCTCTCAGTCCACCATTTATTTATCACAATTTTCATTTCGGTCCGTCTATCAAAGATTTGTCTATTTCATTTTTCGTAACATACCCACACAACTCACTTAATTATCAACCTCCTCATACCCCATTATTTACGAAAAATGTCATTGTTGAACTCACATTTTATTATCAATTACTCAATTTAAAATTACATCAAAAGTGGAACCCTTATTCCAATCACAACACAATCAACCAATATATTAAAACCGGTACCGGTCACAATGTGGCAAATAGGTGGTGGGCGGAGGGAGTATATAATTAGCTGCTAAAACATATAAAGTTATACTACTCCCTCTATCCCCAAACAACTTGTGGCGAAATAGTGATAACGAGTTTTAAGAAAATCTGGTAAAGATTATTTGAGTGAAGGAAGGATCCCTATTTAAGGTGTGAAGGTTAAAAATTTAAAAGATATAGTAAAATCATATCTATAAAAGAAAAGTACAAATTCTTCGGGAAAAGTCCAAAAAATAAATAAATTAAATACAACTTCTTTCAGTACTGAGGGGAGTACTTGATTTATTTTTTACATAGGCACAATAGGGTTTATTGTACCCTTTGGGAAGATTTAGTGGATCAACTCTTTCAAAAAGTTTATCCTAAGCAAAAGAAGATTCCTATCATAATTATTCAGTTTTGCTGGCCACTCCTTACAAAAGGTAGGTTTTATTTGATTTGCTTTTTGTTTGTTTGTTTGTTTGTTTTTTTTTTTTATTTTTTTTTTACGTTTTTAATTTTAACTTACAATTGTATAATTTTTTATATAGGGGAAGTACGCACTTGCACTACCTATAACTCTTCCAAGATATCATACAATCAATATATTCAGTAATTCATGAGAGGTAATACAGATGAATATTTTATGGTTTACAGTTTAATTATCACAGAACAAGCACTTTTATGGGCCTTTGTTTTTTAAGCATCAATTGGGTCTGTGCTTTTCCAGAGGCCCATTTTGTAGCCCACAGTATAAGCAAAACATTTTATTATGAGCCGGATAAACTTAAGCCCATCTAAAATCATCATATATTTCCCAACTACGGACTAGGGTTGCAAACGAATCAAATAATTTTGCTCGATTCGATATTCGATTCGAATTTTTGATATTCGAATTCAAAATTTTTTGATTTGAATACAAATACAAATACTTTTTTCGATTCGATTAGTTATCAAATACGAATTCCAAATTATGATATTCGATTCGATATTCGAAAATATTCTATTCGATATATATTAATATATTTATATATAATATATATTTGATAATATTCATAAATATAATATAATATAATAATACATATATATTTAAATTTAAAGTCTACTACAAGTCTACAACTACTACTCCTCCACATTCCACAGACAGTACCACAGAGTATATGACTATATTCTATTAACTAATATTCTATTCATTTCTCACTTCTCAAAACCCTAAGAAGGCCTCTTCTCTCAACCTTTCCCCTCGGCAGTCGGCTTTCTCTTTTAACAGAACAGCACATCACTGCCGCCCTCTTTCTCCGGCGGAATCACGACCGCTGCCGTCGCCGCCTCCGTCCCTCTCATCTCCAACTCTTGGTAATTAATGAAAACCCCCAAGTTTTCTAACCCTAGATCCCTAAATCGAAAAACCCTAGATCTCTAATTTTCCTCATTTCCTCTCAAAATTCCGGTGGGAGAATCATTGTCTTCGTGAGCCCGTGGCCGAGGCGTGAACGACAGCAGCAGTGCAGCCGCTTCCGCCGTTGCCACAGACCGCCAGTAGCACTACCACTGCTGCCGTTGCTCTCCTTCACGTGCCAAGGTTAGATGCCTAATTGCTTTTTATGTTTGTTTCATTGTCCACCCTTCTTCTCTTCCAGTTTGTTTCTGGAAGCAACCCCTAAGAATAAGTATTGTTTGAGCATTAGCAAAATCGTGTTGTTCCAACTCCAAGCTTTCAAACATGCTGAGCTATATTGAAATATAGTGATTTTCAGGATTATGCTTACCAATTAATTTAAGAAAAAAAAAGCCCAAGGAGAATTTGTAATAACAAATTTATAGCGTGTGTTTTTTTGTTGCTGTTTGTTGTGGGAATGGGTTAATCAGTAAAAACTCAAGAACCATTCATAGAATCTGAACATTCTATGAATTCCTCTAACTAAGGACCTAGATAAATTCATCTTCTTTTGTCATCTTGTTCATTGTGTCAGTGATACGTTGTATGTTAAAGCCGAGAGGTAGCTTTGGACTTCCTCCTTCTTTAGTTAACCAAAATGCAGTTTGTACTTGTTATTGATAAGTTCATATTGAAGATAGACTGTCTTTATATTATTCTTTCTAGATCAGAATAATGAGCCTCAGATTCTCATCGTTGTCCATGTTTTATTCTTTTTTTTAATTGTTGTCGTTCTTGCAATGTGGACAGCAATACTATTAATGGGCTTTTAATAATGTTCGTAAATCGTAATAGAAGAGATAAATATTTTTCTAATGACCCCTTACTAGTTTTACTAGTTCTCATTGATTATGTACATATTCAGCAAGATATGGACGACTCAAATTTAAAAGATGGAACAAATCAAGAAAATGAGATTAACGTGGAAAATCAGGAGGTACGTTTTTTTATATAATTATATATTAGCTAAGGAATTAAGTATTGTGGTTATTTGGAATATTGTTCTATAAGTATTGTGAGTTGGAAGTTGAACATATACATCGCTTTAGCATCAATTATTAAGTGTTTGAGTTGAGTTTTGAAGTGTTTATTAGGTAAAATATTGATTTTAAATATTATTTTAGAAATTTTATTCAAAATTCGAATCGAATCGAATATTGTAAAAAACAGGAAATTTCGAATCGAATATTCGATTCGAATCGAATTAAATAAATTTGGAAAAAATAAATCCAATATTCGAATCGAATCGAATATTCGTGAATAATATAACGAATCGAATACGAATCAAAAAATATTCAAAACCGAATCGAATACTATGAAATTTTTTCGAATCGAATCGAATATGTTGATATTCGATCCGATTCGATTCGTTTGCAACCCTACTACGGACTGCATGCAAGTGTATAAACCAAAAGGCAAAAACTTCTGTACAGCCAGCTGTACGGTACAACCGATCGACCCAACCCGACTCGGTCAACATTGACCGTTGACTTTTTTATTTTTTATTTTTTTCAAGAGTCGAGCGAGGGGAGCCGAAGGCTTCGGAGCGAGCTAAAAAACATTAATGTTGCCACAATCATTATCTATAAATTAAAATCGGAGCCGAAGGCGGAGAGGAGAAAAAAAACCTCGTAAAAGTCAACGGTCAAACGTTGACCATTGACCGGTCAATGCTGACCGAGGCGGTGAGGGTCAGGTCGGGTCGGATGTATGTGCATCCAGCTGCACAACAGTGTAACTCAAACCAAAACCAACGAATGAGTTTGATAATGTAGATGCCACCTTAAAACTCAAAACAAATGAGGATTTTTCGTGTTTATAGAGATATTTTTTTCATTTGCAACTTTTCTTGATAGATTTTTTAAAGAGTTATTAGTATTTTTTAGCACTTCTAGTAAAAATAAACTTTAGTACTCATTATAAAAAAGATAAATTATAGCACTTTTGGACTTTTTTTACCCCTCCGCGATCACGGTTTTTTATTTTTGCTATCTCTAAATAAAAAGTGTGAATGCAATAGTAACAGTTTCATTTCATATATGATTACAGATTTTTATTCGTGTTATCACTAAATAAAAGTGTGAAATACACTTGTAATAGTTTCATTTTATATGTAATCCACAAAATTTTTTATGTAACATTACTAAATATAAAATGTGAATTCAATGCGGGATTTTTTTTTTTTTTTTTTTTTATGTCTTTTACATCCTAGAAATGCTAATATCACTATATATCCACTCTTTTTATAATGGATCTTAAATTCTGTTTAGTTGTTGTGTAAGTTTTATTGACAGAATGGTTTGTATGGATATGTGCAAGGATCAAAACTGTAGAGAGCTATGGAGATCTATGTTGCATGGGTGTGTGGGGGCCGCGGGTGCGGGGCGATACGATACGGGTACGTGGATACGGAATTTTGAAAATTACAAGGTGCGATTCGGCAATGATACGTGTAGTATTAATATTTTATTATATGTACGTAACACTTATAAAATAATTAGAAATATAAATTTTCATAAATTATATGTATGGAATTAATATTTTTTAACCCAAAACTTAAGCATTTTCAATTATGTAATTTAATTAAATAACAAAATATCAATTCAAATATCATTAATCCAATAGAAAAGCCATAATTCAAATAAAGTTATCAAAGTCAACCTCATACACTTACTTCACCTACGGGATTCGTGAATTTTACACACAGGATTCGCGAATCCGATTACTTTTTATTCTTTATTTGGAAGGATACGCCACGTGGAGAATCGAGTGCGAATCCCAAGGGAATCCGACGAGAATCGCACCCTAATAAAAATCCGATACGACAATATAGTATTTTTAGAAGAATACGCGCATCATAGATGGAGATTGATACTACATGGATTGCAAAGGTGTGTGAAGAAGAATATGAGTGTGATAGATATATGATGTTAAGTGGTGGCCCGGTTGGTGATTTTGTAGCAGTTTTACATTTTTTTTAAGTTTATTATTGATTAAATTAGATTTTAAATATTTTTGGTGTTAACCGATGATTAAACTAAGAGAGAAAATATAATTTCAAACAGAATAAATACATCATACACGTATCAATATCTTACACGCCCTGAAAGTTGACCTTGACTATTCCATACGGCCGAGATACCCGTACGTATTCGCATATTCCATTTTCCGGTCTAATTTTTGGATTAATATATGACAACCATGAATTACATTAATAAACTAATAATTAAACACTAGTATATTAATTTCTTGTAATCATCATGTGATGTCAAATTCGACTGCCAAATATCTTTCCCAAAATATATATGTACCCCCAGTTTTCATCTAACCAAATAGTTTTGCAGCTTATAGCCATGCATAAATTATGAAAAAACTGAAGGTAATTTATCTGCTTCTTTTCTAAGAAGATCTCTCTCTTTCTCTCCGTGAATTTCCTTTTTTAAAATGTGCTTGCAGTTAATATTGCAAATTTGCAATATTATTTTCTGCATACCCAATATATGTATCTTACAATATTCTTACTGCATTTTATTATAAAATTTGTTCTACTTTGATAATACTAGTATCATATGAGTTGCATTACAAAAAAAACAACATTCATCTTCGTCTTCCAAAATATTTAACCTGCATACACAACCAGTAGAATCATTAATTTATAAACTCTTGAAACATTAATTTCGTATCCAACATGATGTACAATATTATATGTATTATCATAAATCTGGTGCCAATAAAAAGGGGTCCCAATAATCCTTGTGTTTTGTAAAACTAACTTTGTCTTGTTTGGGATGAACCTCTGTCGGATCTTTTGTTTTTGCCATGCGTCTCTTCTAATAAAGGTGATCCGTTTTTTCTAAAAAAGAAAAAAAAAAAACTTAATTTTTGTCTTGTTGAAAAGTAAATGCATGTCTTTTTGTGCAATTATTGATTTTGATCGTATATATATATATATATATATATATATATTAATTGTTCGGCAAAGTCAAGGCTAATTAGGCAGCTTTTTCCCTTGATTTGTAATCCAAATTAATTTAATTTTCAACCTTATTCAGACAGAAGCAGCTAGCTCAGATATTTCAATTCCGACACAGATTCCGAAAGAATTAATTAATGGCGTCGAGTGAGGAGTGGCGGAGGTACGGCGGCAGCGGGGCGAGCGAGATCGAAGAAGAGATGGTGTCGAGAGACCCGGAGCAGATTAATAAATATAATGAAGGATTTGGTAATGGTATGTTTGAGCTTGGAAGTATAATGGAAGAAGCGGAGAGCAGACGCAGGAGTTGGTGTTCGGATTTTGAGGAGAGAGAGAATAATGTAGTGTATGTTGCGGTGTGGAAGGAGAGCGATGACGTTTTGAGCATGGATGCATTGACGTGGACTCTCCATAATGCCATCGTTGATCCTTCTTCAGCTCTCGTTTTCCTCGTCCATGTCTTCCCTGAGACCAAGTACATCCCCTCACCCCGTAAGTCGATCATCATCATCATCATCTCTCTCTCTCTCTCTCTCTCTTGATCTCTGATAGTTTCTCTCTCTTGATGCATATATGCCAGTGGGAAAGTTACCTATTAATCAAGTGAACCAGGAGCAGAAGGAGAAGTTTTTGGCCCAAGAAAGAGGCAAGAAGAGAGATCTTCTCCAAAAGTTTCTCAATGTCTGTTCTGCTTCCCAGGTATAAAAATTCATTCATTTAGTAATCATCCTTTCTTGATTGGAACTGTTCTTCACTGAATAATTCTTAGTAAATTGATTTCGTTTTCAAATTAATCTAGATATATAGAACCCACTTTTCTGATACTATACATGATATATAGTTGCGTCGGCAAACTCAATATTTGTTTGATTTAATACTCGAATATATATAATGACGTGATTTTTTTTTTTTAATTTTCACGTCAATTAGAAACGGCGTCGTTTAGCTTAATCCCACACAAATTTTCCAGTATCGGAAAAATGGGCCAAGACTAGATTTGAAAATGAAATAAAAAATATCATATACCATATATTCTGCCAATATCAAAAGTGTGGTATTTCTGGAAAAAAAAAGGCCAAACCTTTGGTCTAGAGAGTGATATGTTTTCAAAATAAATATATTTGTGTGTCGGAAATGTTTTGCCATTTTATGTTTGGAAATCTATGTATTTCACTTGATGTAGCATTGAATCACGTTATAAATGAATCTTCATATATGTTCAAAAGCATCATGAGTACGTGTTAATTTGACGATTTGATTATGACATGAAGGTTAAAGTGGAGACTATACTTATTGAAAGTGATATGGAGGCCAAAGCCATAGTCGATCTCATTCCCATTCTCAATATCAGAAAACTGGTTCTTGGTGCAAGCAAGTCTACTATAAGGTACAATAGTCTCCTATCATCTCGACTAGGACTGTAAACGAACAGAGCTACTCATGAGCTATTCGTCAACATTTATATCATTTTTCACATTGCTAATTGTTGTAAAATTTTGCAGAAAGATGAGGTCCAAGAAAGGCAATGGAGCAGCCGATCAAATCATGCAAAACGCACCTGAATTCTGTGAGGTAAAAATCATTTGTGAAGGAAAGGAAATGGCTGAGCTGACGATGATGGAGTCGCCTTCTCCTTCTCCTTCTCCCTCGCCCAGAGCAACACATTCTACTCCTCAAAACCAGCAACGAACAACAAAAGAATCATCTGCTTGGGGCTGTTTCAAAATTTGATTCGCGGTAATCCAGCTGTAGATTTGTCGGGCGCAGTTGGGAGAACGTCAAACTGAAGATAGACTTGAAGTTGGTTGCACTTTAAGAATGATGTTTGAGTGTCATCTTTTGTTGTAATTTCATTTGTTATGTAACAAAAATGATTTATGATTTGTATATAAATATGTACTCATTTTGCAGTCAAGCACAAAACTGCAGATTAAGATTTCATTACTTTCTTAACCTTTTTTATTTAGTAAGAATGAGGAAACAAGCTTTTACAATGATTAAATATTTGCTGTCTGCAACCTAAAGAAGAAACAAGATAATATTGGATTAATTCACAGCTATATGTCTAAAAATGTCAGCACATACACCAGCATATGGAAAAATACAGGTCTAGAATTTGGTCCTACCATGTCTTAAATTCATCAACCTTTTCTAAAAATGACAAGAAAATAATACATTTTTATCCTGTGACCGGCATCATGTTTTGACCTTCTCAAACTATCAGAAACCATACAATTTTTACAGCTTCCAAGTGTTTCAGACTATGTAGTTACCTAAACAAAGATATAGTCTCAACAATAAAAAAAGTGAAAAAAAAAAATTCTTCGCGTACCATTTAAGGGCTGCCACGAATCAAGGGCGTAGATGAGTTGATATCACGGGACGGGGAGAGATGTTTGTACTGATCTTCATCAATCTACCACCCTAAAAGAGATCCACAACCAGGGATCATCATCTTCAAGTGATGGTCTAGAATAATTCACCTTCATAATTTAAGGCAAACTTGTATTGTAGTACTGAAACTAACTAGAAGAAATCAAACTCCAAATATTTGTCACTCTTCTGATCTGTTACAGCGACAGCAGTAGCAGTCTTATCATTCGCTGGTCCAGCTGGAAGAGTCATTCGCTCGTAATCAACAGGTTTTGGGATGTCAGGAGGGCTGGCACAACGTATCAAAGCCCAATTAACTCCTTCGAAGAAAGGGTGTTGCTTTATCTCTGTTGCACCTCTTTTGTAGCCTAATCTATGCTGAGGCTCTTTTACAAGCAAACCCCGAATCAAGTCCCTAGCAGAAAAACTGACGATAGGGGATTCTGGAAACCGAAGGGGCTGTCCAACAACATTGAACAATGTGGCTCGATTACCAGATCCTTTAAATGGAGTTTTAGCAAACAAGAGCTCGTATAGAAAGATCCCGAAAGTCCACCAATCTACTGGACTTCCATGCCCTTCACCTTTGATGATCTCAGGTGCCAAATACTCGTGTGTTCCAACAAAAGACATTGAACGAGCATTTGTTGGCTCAGCAATCAGCTCTGGCAGTGGGCTAACCTGGTTTCCAATTTCATTTTTTGGCTTCCGGTCCTTCTTGGATTTGCTTGAAAAGAAACGAGGAGAAAAGCACGTTGTTGGAACAACGCATGATGGCTGAATGCAAGCAGGTTCAATGCATGTCGGCTGGACACAGTACGTGGAATTTTTATTCTGAGGATCGGAACTTAAGGATGAGCTCTTCACCAAAGTTGGGCTAACAGAACAACGAAGAGAAAGATCAAAGTCTGAGAGCATTATATGTCCATCATCTCTAACAAGGACATTTTCAGGCTTAAGGTCACGATATACAATACCAAGCATGTGCAAATACTCCAGAGAGAGCAGCACTTCGGCAACATAAAATCTGCCACAAGGAAATTTGTAAAAGAGATAGTAAATAGGTTGAGCTAAATGACTTACAATTCAATCAGTCTCACAATGTAAGATTTGTGAATTTCACATGCGGAGTTTTCTTCATTAATTAAAGAGTTAAAGATAAGCAAAGACCACACATCATCTTAATTATTTAATCTCAGTAGACATTTCTTATAAAAGCAGCCTTGTAAGATAAATTCCCATGTTGGAATACCCTTAATAACACCTGAATGGCATCACAATCTCATACTAGCATCAAATGTAAAAGGGATAATGTTGCAAGAATACATAAGAGACAGGTACGAATTTGCAAATATTTCAACATTTTATGTACTTAAGTGAAACATTTCATAGCATAAATGGATAACATCTTTAACTATTCCTAGGATGTACTAATTAAAACTCAACAAAAAAAACATGCTGCAACCACACAATTAGCAAGTTAAAGAAAAAAACTTTTATTTAAGGACAAGATTTCTCAAATATTGCAGTAGGGAGAATAAAGCTGTATAACTAGCAGATAAGTAAAGAAAAAATATGGTAAAGCTCAAACAGTATATAGCTAGAAGTTTTTTTACTTGGCTGCTTGTTCCGAAAAGTATTTTCCTGGTTGCCTTTGACGAAGTGTATGTAAGTCTCCACCAGGACAGAACTCCATCAGCAGACATGAAAATTTATCAGTATCAAAATGGGTGTAGAGAGTCGGAAGGAAGGGATGGTCCAGGGACTGTAATATCTCTCGTTCTGTCTGAGCACGAGCAAGCTTCTTGCGACTTGCTAGAGATGCCTTGTCCATTACTTTCATTGCAAAGTAACATGTAGTTCCACTCAACTCAGCCAGATAAACACTCCCAATATCCCCACAACCTAACCGTTTTAGGAGCCTGAAATGACTCAAACCTAATGCACCATCTCTGGATCGGACAGCTTGGATGGCTTCCCATCTTATATCATTTGCTTTGTGAGGCTTATTGATGCTGCTACTAAAGCTGCTACAAGTGCTCTCATCACTGACATCACTGCTCGTACTTCCCCGACACATGCTGCTCTTTCCACTCTCAATGAACTCAGCATGCTCACTTACTTTGGCACTTCCACTAGTTTTTGCAAGGCTATTAGTTCCATCACTAACCTTTTGAAAAACAGAACTGTCTTTTACACTCCCTAGACCAGATGATTTCTTTCCCTGATCAAAGGAAGTTTCCAGTGAGCTTCTAATGTCGGCTAACTCATGATCTTGAATTCTAGATGCTTGTTCAGACCCGGAGAAAGAGATATTGGACTCTGAGGTATCAAAATATATCAAAGAATTTTTTTGACTATTTGGAGACTTGTTGGACTCGACTTCTTCTCTATTCAACACCACATTCGCCTTACCAGATTCGACTGATTGCTCAGGACTTATCAGCTTGGGCTTATTAGTAGATTTATAATCGTTTGTCTTGGTAGCATGGTGAGTACTAACAGCTTTTTGTTGCAAATTCATGGGAGCTCTAGAGCCACTTTTCGAGGCCATGGCAGAAAAAATACACACTTTGCTCAATATATGTCACAAGAATAAGCTGGATATCCACTACAAGAGCTATAACATCGATCATAAAAGTTCAAAATCGATCTTAGTGAACTCAGACAGACCACAACCTGTCTGTAAGAAAAATTAGTCAGCAATTTTCTACATAATCTATCAGAATAACTATAGAACAGTATGATTAGCATACACAAACATCACCATAAAACCATACCATTTTTTCTTAATGAAAGGCCTGCATTCTATAAAATAATGGGCTTCGAATTCCAAATACTCAAATAACTGCAGCTATTAGTTGCAGGAATTTTTTTCCAAAGCAAATATTTCAAGAAAATATAAACAAATAAACTAGAGCTTAATTATCAATAAAAAATGGCAAATGAGAAAGAGAGGAAAAGAAAAAAAGAAAATAGAAAAAAGACAGAGCACGAAGGGAAAAATAAAAAAGATTATGAGTCAATCAACAACTCCAGACACATACTTTCCTCTCAAAAAGAGGCTTTAAAAAAGTTGCAAAATGAAACCCACTTCAAAAAAAAAAAAAAAAAAGCAAAGCCTACAAAATTAAATTCAATGGAATCAAACACTAAAATCAGTCACCTCACAAATCAAACGCAGCAGTGTTTAATTATAGGATGACATTGTTTTTTACATTCAAGAAATAGTTCAACATAATCACAATCATACGAAATTTCTCCCGGTAATCAGATCTTGGTTGCGAACCCACAACTAAAAGGAAAATTCCCAACACAGATCCACAATCA
This sequence comes from Agastache rugosa, assembly GCA_031470985.1. Taxonomy (NCBI): domain Eukaryota; kingdom Viridiplantae; phylum Streptophyta; class Magnoliopsida; order Lamiales; family Lamiaceae; genus Agastache; species Agastache rugosa. Next base: position 10,284,184 of record CM062605.1, on the reverse strand, counting down.
GAGAGTAAAAACAACATACCTAACAGAATCTTGAACGCTCCATAGAGAGAGGAGCACAAGATGAGAGAGAAGGGGAGAAGAAAAGAGACAAAGATTTGCAAATCAGCACAAGTATTCAGAAATTAGCTTTGGCAGTGGAAAAAGAGCACTAGTAATAAAGAAAGAAAGAACTGCTCCATGGCCTTTGTTTCTGGTGGTTGGTTTTTGTATTGTAATGCTGTGACAACTAACAAGTGGAGCAGAAGTGAAAAAAAAAATTAATGAAATTAAATACTTTCCCACCCTACCTATCTATTATAGACACGAATTAATGTATTACAGAAAAATGTGACATTATCAAATTTTATGCTAGACTAGAGAATAATATTATCAAACATTATAGTAATTGCACACAATACCAACTATGGTTATTAAAAAAAAGTGAAGTAGAATTATTAGTCAATCAATTACACAAAACAAAGAACGAAAAACTAAGCTCTAGTGCATAAAGTAACATTTTTACAATTACGTCCCAATCTAAAGAAAATATTAATTAAATATCCGAACAACCAAACTCCGAGTTCGATTTCGAACGACAGAAATTCTACCTGGCACATTGAAAGCTGATCGAGCTGGACTTTAACAAAATGAAATTGAAAAGAAGCTAGCAACTCTCTTAAGAAAATGAGCTAACATCAAAACAATGTTGTATTGATGACAATAATAAAAAAAATACAAACACAGATCACGTTAGTGTTTCAATTGTTGACATCCAAATGACGTTGGTTTGATGCTAACTCATTTTTTATTTTTTTTGTTAATATCTAGCTCAGCTTCTGTTGTGCCACATAAAATTTATGCCATCAAACTTCGAATCTTAAGACGTAATCGTTAAAAGTTTGATAGGTTAGGTATATAATAGATATTTTCTTCAAATTATGACGTAATTGTAAAAAGTTTTATAATTTGTGTAACTTTTCAAATATATCTTTTACTAGATAATTCGAAATTAAATACTAACTGATTTATCCTGGAGTGATCATATAATGATGCAATTTATATAAAATATATTTAAATACACATTTGATAAAAATTCATACGAGCTCGTTTAGTGAAGCTCGTTAGTATAAATGAGAAATTTAGCTTCTCGTTAGTATAAATGAGAAATTTAGCTTTACACTATTTATCTCTATAATCTATGAACAAACTCATTCAATAAGTTAGCTTGAAAAGTATAAAATTATTAATTTTATACAATTATGTTTGTATTAAATCAATTATAAGTATAGTAATTATTCAATTAATTTTATTTGTAATAAGAAAATTATTAATTATGCTCAATATACTATATATTATAAAGAAAAATAATTAAATATTTAAATAAAAATTTAAGTTAAAAAAATTTGTTTAGGCTCAATTACGTTGTGAGCCTCATAAATGTTCGATAAATTATGCAAAAGCTTCATTCGACAATAAATATGTATTAATTTATCAATATTCGACTCAACTCCACTCATTACAATCTAGCTTCCTCAAATTAGGGTCATAAAATTTTACCCAAGTGTGAGTACATTATTTAAAATTTAATATCTAGGATAATTAACAAAATGTGAGATTTGGAAGACATTCTTTCTTCCTCCTTACTTATTCTCATAGTTATTTTTATAATAAGAATTACCCACGTTAGTGTGCGTGTGTTGGCCTAACGATAGTTCGGTTAATGCCTGAGGCCAAAAAGTCTCAAATTCGAGTCTATTGTGGTGCAGTCTTTAAATTTGATGTTACAATTACCCCAAAAAGAATTACCCACGTCCGTAATCTGAAATGTACATTGGATCTTGTGGAATAGTCTGTAAGTCATACATAATAGGTAAATCGCTTCAGGAAAACTTTGTACGACATGCTCGATCTTAACGAGATTTGAACTTAAAACATTTTATTCCAATAATACCCATACACGATAGGTAAACTGCATTAGGAAAACTTTGTACAACATGCTTGATCTTAATGAGATTGGAACTTAAAACATTTAATCCCAATAATACCCACTCCTTCCCTAGATAATCTCAAGCGAACTTTATTTATTTATAAGTGGTAGGGTGCTTGTGCTTGTGTGTAAACTTTCCAATAGTTGAGTGTTGATTGGGTGAGAAAGGCGTAGTGGACGACGTGCTATGGATTTATGAATTATTTGGGGGCAAATAGCTGCACATAATTTAATTTTAGTATCATTGATACAATAATTCAAGGCGAGGGGACCAGCATTTAAGATGAATGATGGAATTATAGGAGTTTCGCTTTGTAATTGCAATTTGTGGTCCGATGAGAAGACAGCTAACTGTAGCCCAAGTACATTAATTTCCTTAAAATCAATGTTGAAAATAACCACACAATAATTTTTTTCAGTTATCCATATAACTACCCACCTATGCGGGCCCGGATTAATATATATTTTATTTTACGAATAATTTTATTTAAATACATGAACTAAGAGCCAATTTTATTTTTATCTAGCACAAAACTTTTATAATTTGTCTACAAATAACCAACTTTTAATTTTTTGCAATTTAATCACGACTTACAATATTCTCCAAATCGAGACTGGCATGACAACCACACGGCAGATTAAAACCGACGTGGTACATTCAATAATCAAAACGACGTTGTTTTGATGATATAGATTAAAAAATAAAATCAATTTTTTAAAACCCACCCCAACGTCTTCTCTCTACACAATACACTCATCTCTCTCTCGATCAAAATCAAAAATCAAAATCAAGTCTACAACAACGTTTCTCATTCACTTTCTATAAATCCGGTGTCTCATTACCGTTATCCAGGAGCGTAGCCACTAAATATTAAGAGGAGAGGGGGGCACCCGGCACCAGTATGTTACACTACACGGCTCGGGCGAAACGAATTGGGCTGGACCTTAGCAGAGCTTTACATAAATATTCATGCATAATACATGTGTTTGTTTATAGTGGGTGTGGGTTGGATCTTAGTTCGTGGGCCTTGTATGGGCTCTAGATGGACTTGGTTCATGGATTTCAGATGGGACTTCAAGTAGGTTGGGTTTGGTGGGCTTCAAATGTCCCATGTTGCTATGTTATCCAGGAGCGTAGCCACTAAATATTAAGAGGAGAGGGGGGCACCCGGCACCAGTATGTTACACTACACGGCTCGGGTGAAACGAATTGGGCTGGACCTTAGCAGAGCTTTACATAAATATTCATGCATAATACATGTGTTTGTTTATAGTGGGTGTGGGTTGGATCTTAGTTCGTGGGCCTTGTATGGGCTCTAGATGGACTTGGTTCATGGATTTCAGATGGGACTTCAAGTAGGTTGGGTTTGGTGGGCTTCAAATGTCCCATGTTGCTATGTGTGGTTTTTTTAAATTAAATTTTATCTTCACTCATGACTTTATTTGCATTTTTGCATGAGCAATATATATATATATATATATATATATATATATATATATATGAATAGTCTATTTCAAATTTAGATGGAATCTTAGAATATCACACTCCCTCTGTCCACAAAGAATGTGATTTCCCTCTGTCCACAAAGAATGTGATTTTTTGTGGGTGGCACATGTTTTAAAAAAAGTAAGGTAGATGTTATTTGAATAGAGAAATGGACCCACCATTTTGAATTTATGTGAGATTTAAAATATAAGAGAATGCGTGAAGTCATTTCCTTAAATAGAAAAACCATACTCTTGGTAGACGACGAAAAAGAAAATATGATCACGCTCTTTGTGGACGGAGGGAGTATATTATAATCATATTAAAGAAAAAAATAAATCAATTTTATTGAATCCACGGGTTTTGGGTTGCCACATGGCCCACAGTTAGACTATACTTAGTCTCATGATGGGCCAATCTTTATATATCATATCATATACTGTATCTAGTTGGGGCAACTAAACACAAGATTTTAAAAACAAACCAATGAGTCTACTTAGGTGTGCTAATTTCGGCTCACTTAGACAATATATCAACTCGTACCTAGTATGAATTGGCCCGGCCTATTTTATTTATTTATATATTTTACTTAGAAAATATAAGCAATAGAGTAAACTCGAGACCTCTATGATGATAAATCTATTTGACAACTTTATTCACTGATCAAGGGATATTTTTATTTTTTACTATAAATTAATATTCTCTTTCTACCACGGATTGACTTGTTTTTCATTTGGATATTGGAGTTGTAGTTGAGAATTGAGATCCCAAATTTTGCAATAAAAAAATTCTTATCTATTACTAATATGAAAATAAAGCAGTTTCATCCACGGTGCTCCGTTCAGATTTTCCTTTATTCTGGTAATTTGTCTAATTTTAATTCATATATATTCTAATTTATATTTTTATTAATTAAAATTTTATTAATGTCATATTCTTGGAATATCACATGTTTATCTATTAATCACATCTTATATTTATCTATCCCTCTATTTAATTAATTTCTTCTATTATACATAACAGTTTCGAAATGCATTCTTATAAATCCTTATTTTATACATTCTTAATTCATATATAATAATCTATAGAAAATTTGTAAATGAAAATCTCTCTATGAAGACTAAATAAATATATTTAATCAACATGTCTACATGTAATCCTTTTCATTTTTTCATTCATGTTTTTCTAAAAACTTCGATTAGTGCTTTCTAGAAAATATATACATTGAATCAAATGTGGATATGTAGCTAAAGAAAAGAACAAAAAAACTTGAAGATGTAAATATATTTTTTTACACATTTTGGCAAAGATTAGAGATATCGATTTAACATGAACTAACGTGACGGTTCAAATGTTTTTCTAAAAACTTCGATTAGTGCTTTCTAGATTGTATATACATTGAATCAAATGTGGGATATGTAGCTAAAGAACAGGATAAAAAAACTTGAAGAAGTAAACATATTTTTTTCCGCATTTTGGCAAAGATTAGAGATATTGATTTAACATGAACTAACGAGACGATTCTAATATACTTAAAAAGAAGAATTTTTATTAATTTTAATTAATATTAACTTTGTTTAGATTTTTATTGAGTAATTTAGCATAAATCAACGAGACGGTTCAAATAACATAAAAAGAAGGATTTTTACTAAGTTTAATTAATATTACTTTGAAGATGTAAACATATTTTTTTTTCGCAATTTGGCAAAGATTAAATATATCTATTTAGCATGAACCAACGAGACGATTCAAATATACTTAAAAGGGAAGGATTTTTACTAATTTTAAATAATATTAACTTTGTTTAGATTTTTATCGAGTAATTTAGCATAAATCAACAAGACGGTTCAAATAACATAGAAAGAATAACTTTTACTAATTTTAATTAATTTTATTTGGAGTGTTCATATTTTTATCGAGTATTACTCAACGGATTTGAGACGAGTATGTACAGTAAAGTCACTATTTTAATCGAGATTAAGACGAACATGTAGAAAAAATCTAAACAAGTTTAGATTAAAAAAAAATATAATAAATGAGTATATCCGATCCGTTATCATTCCTAATTATAAATTTAGATACGTTAAATAATTAATTTTCTAAGTTTGATTAATAATTAACGCGAACAATATCACAACTTTTAAATAAGATATAAAATTATTTTTAAAATGTATACATATAAATTAAAGGGTAATTTTCAATTAAATAGCCAAACTATCAAACTTTTGCAATTATATTCCAAACTATCAAAAATTGCAATTAAATAACCAAACTATCGAATTTTTCACAATAATGTGCCAACCTCAATTTTCCTGCAAATCATATCCTATGTGGCACGCCGGAAATGTGACATGGATTAATGTGTGACGTGGATTTAAAAATAATAAAAAAATAAAAAATAATAATTTTTTTTAACAAACAAAATAAATAAGAGCAGAGTAGAAAACGAATCGTCATTTCCCAAACCCACGTTTCACAAACAGCTTGAATTTAAACCCTACTGCTATCCGAAATTGGTTTTGAAGATTCATGCTGGTGGACAACGAAGTTAAGTCAGCTGAAGATGATGGATTAGAATATGTGGATTTCTCAAGTGATGATGAAGAGTTTCTTGAATGGCGAAAGAATAAGATGGAAATGAAGAAGATGAAAAATGCGAATAGAAATGATAGTAAATGATAATGAAGGTGGAGAATTAGAAAAGGGAGAGTGTGCCAATTATCATAGATTGATTGCTGATGGATATGAATCGGTTTATGCTAGTTCTGATGAGTCAGCAGCATCATTGGATGAGGGTGATACTGAGCAGCCTTTTAAAAAAAGGACGGACAAATCACTGAATTGTGACCATAAAGCCCTGAACTTGAAGCTTGGAATGCGATTTAAAGATGTGAGCGAATGTAAGAAAGCTGTGAAACAATGGGCAATTCTTAATGGCCACAACATCAGATGGTCTATACCTGCAAGGAATAAGCTGCAAGCGAAGTGTCAAGAGCCATGCAAATGGCTCATGTATGCTTCAAAGCTTGCACATGAACCAACTTGTGTGATAAAGACCTACCCACAATCACACAATTGTTTGTGGGCATATCGTAACAGACAAGTTAATTCTGCTTGGATAGGGAAGACCTTTATGGAGCGATTGAAGAGTAATGCTAATTATTGTGTCACAGATATGCAAAATGAACTTAGGGAGAAGTACGAGGTAGATGTTTCTTTGACCAAATGTTATAGGGGAAGGTCCAAGGGTAATGAGATGTTGTCAGGATCCTTAGAGTCCCAGTACAATAAAATTTTGCCTTACCTTGCTGAGTTGAGACAAAGGGATAGAGACGGTAGATATATTGGGTTTTGTGCATTGCGAAAAGGATTCTTTGTGGGCTGTAGAAGGTTCATTGGCCTCGATGCTTGCTTCTTGAAAACCATATTAGGAGGAGCTCTACTTGTTGCCGTTTCCAAAGATTGTAATAAAAAAATGTATCCTATTGCTTGGGCCGTGGTGGAAAAGGAGAATACAGAATGCTGGATTTGGTTCCTAGAACGACTATTTGATGATTTCGGAATCAAGAACGACGGCTTAGGATGGACAATTATGAGTGATAAGCAAAAGGTATAGCTTACATTACATTAGCATATTATTTTGTACTTGTATTATTCTGAATTCACCATGCTAGTGGGTATTAATATTACAACTTTTGAGTTATTGCAGGGACTAATCAACGCAGTGCGTGATTTGGAAATTGGTAAAAGTTACATCGCCAAATGAATACGACTACTACCTGAACATGTTGAGGATGGAATCAAAGGATGCTGCGGAAGACTTTTTAAGCCAAAATCCTCCTGCCTTTTGTAAGTCATTGATCAAGTCAGGTTCGAAATGTGATATCGTTGACAACAACATATGTGAAACTTTTAACAGTTACATTCTAAGGTTCAGAGATAAGTATGTGATTGATATGTTGGATGGGATTAGATCAAGTCTTATGGGTAGGATGTGTGACTTGGCAAAGTCTGCAATGAAAGGGGATGATGTGTTATGCTCAAATATTAGAGACAAAATAGAAAAATGTGCGAGGAGAATGAAAGAGTGTCGGGTTCAAGGTGCAGCTAATAGACAATTTGAAGTTTGTCACTTTGATGAAAGGCATATAGTTGACTTAGTCAGTCAAAGTTGCACTTGTTGCTCATGGGAATTGACAGGCATACCCTGTTGTCATAGTTTAGCAAGTATTTTTCATGATAGGGATGACTGACATGTTTTACTACAGAAGTACATGGAAAGCTTGTTATGAATTTGCCTTACAGTTAATGCGGAAAAATTGCTTCCTCCTAAGTACACAAAACAACCAGGGCGACCCAAAAAAGTCAGGAAAAGAGAGTTTGATGAGCAGCCGTCACATAGAGGGACTACGTTGTCCAAATAAGGTGTGAAAATGACTTGTAGCCTATGTGGCGCGCTTGCTCACAACAGAAGGAAATGCAAGCAATCACTTGATACTCAGGTTTGTATCCTATCTTTTATTTCTTGTAGTCAAATAGATTTGGTTAATTTTTTATGCTAATTAGCTTTGTTTTTGGAATAGGCACCAAAACTGAAAAATTTAAGATATCATTAACTTCAAGGGTTCGAGGACGACCTAAGAAAACTTCACATCAAAATAAGGGACAAGAGCCATACAGTCAACCATCTCAACTCTCAAGTGCTTGATCAGTAAGAGGAAGACTTTAGAAGACTAGATTTGCAGACAAAGCAATGAAGTATGGTCAAGATATTTTGATATTTTGTTAGAGCCATATGTTTTCGAGACTCTAGTACTATTATGATTTTTGGAACAATTAGAATCAAACATTGAAATGGCAATGTAATTTCCAACTCTTTTGCCAATATTTTTTGTTACATGGTGGTATCAATGTAAACACCAAATTTCCTCCAGTTTTTGTATTTGACTTTCTCGTCTTTATTTGCAGACAAATTGCTTTCATGATTTTGATAACTATTATTCTGTTTTGCTATCTTCCTTTCTGGGCGTGGGCATTTCTGTGTTGATGTTAGTGGCCGTGATTTTTTTTTTTATTATTTTTAAATTCACGTCACACATTAATCCATGTCACATTTCCGGCGTGCCACATAGGATATGATTTGCCGGAAAATTGAGGCTGACACATTATTGTGAAAAATTCGATAGTTTGGCTATTTAATTGCAATTTTTGATAGTTTGGAATATAATTGCAAAAGTTTGAATAGTTTGGCTATTTAATTGAAAATTACCCTAAATTAAAACATAATGTTATTTCCCGTCGAAATTCGACGGCTACTTGCTAGTCCAATAATAATCAAAAATTGGAATTGTAGTTGAGATCCCCTTTGGTCCCTTTCCCAGGGAACTTAAAGAGAAAATAAATAAATAAGTAAACGGACTTGCATTTGCAGAGTTTGCATGCTTTTTCTCCAAATTTCAACTAACGTTTCCTTTCTCTCTCTCTCTCTCTCCCTCTCTCTAACTGACGTATGGGAACAAAATCAATTCCAGATACCCACTAATTCAAACCCCAGAATCGTGGGTTGTAACATATTCTCAAATATAGCATCTCAAATTAGATTTTAATCTGCATTTTTTTATCGCGAGAAACATAGATTGATTATTAACGTGGCTCTGCCTTTTTTTGTGCGCAGTTTTCTTCTGAATCCTTCCTCCCTTTACCCCATTTCTTCAATCCAATTGTTTGCTTAATATGTGAAAGTTTACCTTTCTCATGTGCAGATACATTTTAATCCCTGAATTGCAGTTTTGAAAGTCGATTCCGTTGGCGAAATTTTCTTCCATTTTCTCCTCAAGGACTTTTGGAATGCGATAACCAATTTTATGTTTTTCCTTTTCAAATTAAGCATTTCCATTATACATTCTGCACAAATTGTAGATTCTTTCTGTCAAATGTTCGTTGATTGTTCGAGACAGCGATCGTTGTTTTTTTTCGTCGATCATCTTAAATATGAATCTTTTGGTCCGCGTAACCGAAGCAAGAAATTTGCCACCGATGGAGTCGAATGGATTTACTAATCCGTATGTTAAGCTACAATTGGGGCGGCAAGGGTTCAGGACCAAAGCTGTGAAAAAATGCTTAAATCCATCGTGGTCCGAGGAATTCATATTTAAAGTTGATGACTTGAAAAGAAAACTTGCTGTATCTGTTTTAGATGAAGAAAAGTGTTTCAATAATGATTTTGTTGGGCAGATCAAAGTGCCCATAACTTGGGTTTTCGAAGCCAAGGACCAGTCTCTTGGTACTGCTTGGTACACTCTGCATCCTAAGAGCAAGAATGCCAAGAACAAAGATTGTGGTATGGCGTTTTTGTTGTTGTTGTTGTAGTTTTGGAGTCCAACCTATTGATTAGTTGTTCTATGTACACACTATCGTTGATTTGCGCTGTTTATACTTTTTCATTTTCTAAGAATGCCAAGAACAAAGATTGTGGTATGACGTTGTTGTTGTTGTTGTTGTTGTGGAGTCCAACCTATTGATTAGTTCTATGTACACACTATAGTTGATTTGCGCTGTTTATACTTGTTCATTTTCTATGATGATTGTGGGATTGTTCATAATGAAATTCTTAGAGGCTTTATGATGTTTTGCATTTTTCATATTAATGGCTTTATGATGTTTTGCATTGGAATCTGGCATTTTGATTATGTGCACATTTTGGTTGTTTAATGCAGTGCTGTTTATATTTGTTCAGTTTTGGAGAGATTTTTTTTGCTTGCATATGATTATTGTAGAATTATCCTGAAATCAAATAATTAGAGGCTTTCCTGCCATCAAGTTGAATGCATTATGCATATAATTGCTGGTGTGTTAAGTTCTGGGGTTGCAGAAGTCTTGATATGGCTAATAATTATCTCCAGATTGATGTTGCTTTGTTATTGTACTAGGTGAAATTCTTCTCACCATTTGTTTGTTGCAAAAGAATCTGCCGTTAGACTTGCTACCTACCACTGATCCTGTAATGCTGTCAAGGAAATATGCTGATAATTCGCTGCCCGATTCACCCTCGATGTCTTCCTCATTGGCATCTTCTCCTATGAGGTTAGAGGAGGAAAAGGTTAATGCACCAACATTAGCTGGTCGAATTGCAAAAATATTTAATAAGAATATGGACACAGCATCCATCAGCTCTATTGAAAGTGATATATCAGAGACAGAAAGTGTTGATTCAGTGAGCCTGGAGCGTAAGATTGTCGAACCATCCTCATCAGTTGATTTCGAAGAACTAATAAGAAGTTTAGAGATGAAAGAACAAAGTGGTGAAGTTCCAAGTTGTTTACCGGGAGGGATAGTTCTTGATCATTTATATGCAATAGCGCCTCGTGAATTGAACTCCTTACTCTTTTCACCAGATTCAAGTTTTTTTAAGTCTTTTGCAGACATGCAAGGATCGACTGATTTACATGTAAGGGCATGGGAATTCGAAAACAATGGTGACAGCCTAAAAAGAGTGGTGTCATACATTAAACCGCCGACCAAATTGGTTAAAGCTTTGAAAGCCACAGAGGAACAAACGTATTTGAAAGCTAAATGTGGGACTTATGCTGTTTTAGCCATTGTGAGCACCCCAGATGCTCCATATGGCAAAACTTTTAAGGTAGAACTGCTTTACTGCATAACTCCTGGCCCAGAGCAGCCGTCAGGGGAGCAATCTTCTCAACTCGTCGTTTCATGGAGAATTAACTTCTCGCAGAGCACTATGATGAAAGGTATGATTGAAAGTGGAGCAAGACAAGGCATAAAAGAATCTTTTGAACAGTATGAAAAGTTTCTATGCACCAGTGTAAAACCACTTGATATTAAAGATATAGGTTCCGAGAAAGACCAACTTTTGACATCTCTCCAGGTGGAGCATCACTCTGAATGGAAATTAGCACTTCAATATTTTGCTAATATTACAGTAATCTCGGCTATTTTCACATGGTTATATGTGCTCACACACTTATGGATGGCTTTGCCTAGCAAAGTTGAGGGTCTCGAGTTTGGTGGTTTAGATTTGCCTGATTCCATTGGTGAGCTCATAGTAAGTATGCTTTTGATTCTGCAAGGAAAACATGTGCTGAAGTTAGTGTCCCGCTTCATGAAAGCGAGAGCACAAAAAGGTAGTCTAATATTTCGTATATAGCAAGTTAATGATGGCTGGATCGTTACCATTTTTATTCAAACTACATTCAAGCATAGCCTGACTTATTACTATAGTATGCACAAGTATCCGATCAGGATAATACATTTTTGTTTCCATTTATGATTTATCAGTTTTTATTTCCAGTATATAAAATAATTTCTTATATATTTAGGTTGCCTATCTGCCATTTGATTTTAATTTTATTTTTGTGTTATGCAAATTATAGGGATTAGTGATCACGGAATCAAAGGAAAAGGAGATGGCTGGTTGCTTACGGTTGCTTTAATTGAAGCAAGCAATTTGGCAGCAGCTAACTCAACTGCATCGTCATCTGATCCTTATGTGGTGTTTACTTGCAACGGAAAAAGAAAAACCAGCTCTATCAAGTTTCAAAAATCAGAACCTCTTTGGAATGGTATTTAACTTTGCTGTTTAACTAGCATTTTATACATCGTTGCTCTTCTTAAACTAGAGCTATAAGCATCTACAATTACAAAATTTTGTATGTCATTAGCTTCTTCATTGAGATGGATGGTTCCTTGCAGAAATATTTGAATTTGACGCAATGGATGAGCCTCCATCTAGGTTGGATGTGGAAGTTTTCGATTTTGATGGGCCTTTTGTTGAACCCTCATCTCTTGGACATGCTGAAATTAATTTCTTGAAGTCTAATATTTCGGATTTATCTGATGTCTGGATACCTCTACAAGGAAAGTTGGCTCAGGCATGCCAGTCAAAGTTACGTTTAAGAATTTTCTTGAACAGTAGTAAGGCTAGTAATATTGTCCAAGATTATATAGCTAAGATAGAGAAGGAGGTTGGGAAGAAGGTAACAACATATTTTCAGTTTCTGCTTCACTTGATTTTATTTTGCAATTTTCTTCGCCATATATTTCTTTGAGCTGCTCAATAAGGTGCATGACATGCTCATAGATAAGAGTGCGATCTCCTCAAACAAATTCAGCATTCCAGAAGCTTTTTGGGCTGCCTCCTGAGGAGTTTCTCATCAATGACTTCACCTGCTACCTGAGACGTAAAATGCCTCTCCAGGTAGGTGATCAGTTTTTTTATTAAGCCTTTACCATTATCGACAAATATTAACATGCTTTACATAGGATTATGATGTATTCAAACTAATTATCATCCCCACGTTCTAGTTTTGTAAAGTAATAAAGTTGTTATAAGTCAAGTGCTTGCTCAGTGGAGTACTTATCTTATCAGATTGGTTACATTGTGACTACGGACAGTGGAAAAAATAGTGTTAACAGCTTTTAAAAGTGTGCAATGTTAATCTTTATCTTGTGTAGGATTAATCCAACACCATGTTCATGAAATCTACATAAAATAATAATGATATGTACTCGAATAAAAACTAGAGTACTGATAAAATTGTTATTAACTTAAAGTTTATTTGTGGAAGTTCCTTGAAGGAATCGGATTATTGTCATCGGAAAGTCCCAAATTAATATATTTCCAATAAGATTAGGGAAAAAAAGAAATAAAATTTTTGAAGGTTTTTCTTTTGAGTTTTTCATGCCCCTTAAATATGGAACCTAAAATGCTGCCCAGCCTGCCCTGCATCGATACTAGATTAAAAATACATTTTTCCTTTAATAAGGTGATCAGAGTTATTTCTTGGTTTCATGTTATCCACATAAATTAGCAAATGGTGACTCATACTCATGTCCTTTATCACTCCTTAGTAGGGGTGACAATTCGTGTGTATCATTTTGTGCTTCGTGTAACACGACAAGATAAATTTGGTTACTAGATCAATTCGGTAGGACTACAGTGGTCCATCTTACTACTATCCTGTATAGATTAGCTAATGATGTTTGGTGACAGTCATTTTTCTTTTCAGTGGATTAGTGTGTCTTTTCCGGTAATTTAACTACTATTTCTTGAGGCAGGGCCGTCTATTTCTTTCAGCAAGAGCGGTCGGATTCCATGCAGATTTATTTGGTCAGAAGACGAAGTTTTTCTTTCTATGGGAAGATGTAGAAGATATTCAACGTATACCTCCTACTCTTTCATCAATGGGGAGCCCTGTCATCAGCATGATTCTACAGCCTGGACGAGCAACTGATGCACGGCATGGAGCAAGGTCACTAGATGCAAAAGGCAGGCTGGGGTTTCATTTTCACTCTTTCGTATCTTTCAATGTCGCTCACAGGTAACAAATGTCGAGTACTTTTATAATTATTAATATAGTATATGCAAATATTACTTGTAGTGGCAATATTCAGTTTTATCCTCTGGCTTTCACCTGTCATACTGTGAGCTTATTACTAATTCCCGTTATGTTTTACTCTCTTTATAATGGCCAACTCTCTGAGTACTATGAGATGGTTAAGGAAACATTTTGCACTTAAATTTTCCTTTAGTTTTCTGGGATGTCTCACGAGATTAGATGGTTTGTGCTGTTATTGGTAATTGACTACATAATAAGCGAAACTAGATCTCCTCTTACCCCGACTATATATTTCTAGGCACAAAGATATCAGGAACTTTACCAGCATAGATAAGAAAAATTTGTCGAGAAAATGGTTGACTGCCTTATGTTTTGGTCATTTGAAAGTATGCTGTAGGTGATCTGTAATCTTTCCATTAGCATATTTCAACCTCTTCTCATTTAAGTTCTTATACCTATCCTTTTGCGCATTACTCCGTCTAGCATGTGTACATGTCAATTCTTCACATCGTGCTAGTGTCTGTTAAACAGAACAATTATGGCACTCTGGAGGGCAAGAGCCTTGCCAATGCCACCTAAGCAGAAGGAGCAAATAGTGGAGAAAGAATCTGAAGCAAGTGATGCCCGTGCTTCTGAAGATGATTCCGTCTCTGAAGCCATCCAAGCTGCGGAGGAACTTGAGGTTAATAGCGATCTGATAGAAGACGAGGACTCTGATGCTAAAAGCGTCCAGACTGAGGAGATTGGTTCTTTTGTTGGAGCTGATGATATTAGCATGTCCACGGTCTATTCTTCTATTCTACAACTTCCAGTGAGTAAATAATATTGGTATTCGCACCCCACACACACACACATTAACAAACACAAACACAAACACAAAATAGTGTTCTAAATGTAATTAATGTTGGTCACATTTTGCAGACTAGTTTCTGCATGGAATTGTTCGGAGGGAGTGAAATTGATGAAAGGGTGATGGAGAGAGCAGGATGCCTGAATTACACTCACAGCCCTTGGGAATCCGAAAAGCCAGACGTGTATCAGAGGCAACTTTACTATAAGCTCGAAAAATGCATACCTCTCTATAGAGGAGAAGTCAGTAGTACTCAGCAAAAGTTTCGCCTCTCCATTAGAAACGCTTGGATCATAGATGAAGTCATGAGTCTCCAAGGCGTTCCACTTGGTGACAATTTCACAGTATTAATCTCTTTCTATATTTTATGTATCTTATTTGGTTGGTATTACCCTTTTCATTTTCTCCTAGTTTTCTAAACCATTATTATTGTGGACTGGTGCTTATCTGCAGCTTCACTTAAGGTATCAAGTAGAGGATCTCCCCGCCACTGCTGCAGCTTGTAGCGTTCAAGTGTACCTTGGAGTTGCATGGGTGAAATACACCAGAAACCAGAAACGGATCACAAAGAATATTACGGCCATTTTAAAGAAGCGCGTCAAGCTCATCTTTACCACATTGGAGAAGGAATACGTTTCAAAGTCGTAGACATGTTCTACTCTTGCTCCTGCTCTTGCAAAACATGTCTACGACTTTGAAGCGCTAGCTGCTACAACCTATAAATCTGCCCTCAGAAAATACCCAGGCTGTAAACCTGGTATTTCCTCTACAATTGAGAGGATTGATTGGATCAGAGATTGATTGTGATTTGTGAGGTATAGAAAAAGTTGATTATTTTTTTTCCTCTTTAGGATGAGTATAGAAAAATATATATTCGTGTTAATGTAGATCTTAGCATTTTACAGGGTAATGTTCTATGAAATTGCAATGCTTGTTCATAGTTTTATACAAGCGAGGACTCACCTTTATTGGTAAAAACTCCGCTACGGTGAACTGCATTGTGTGTTGGCCGTAATTAAGTGCTCCCTCCGTCCACAAAGACTGTGGTCATATTTCCTTTCTCGTCGTCCATTAAGAGTGTGGTTTTTTCATTTAAGGAAATGATTCACACACTCTCTTATATTTTAAAGCTTACATAAATTTAAAATGGTCGGTTCCTTTTTCCATTCAAATAACATCTACCTTACTTTTCTTAAAATCCGTGCCGCCCCCAAAACCACACTCTTGGAGTATCAATTAGAATTAATTAATTTTAATTACATTTATTAAGCCTCAACAAAATATTTATTAACTTATAATTAAAATTAATTAAATATTAATTGATAAAAATAATGATAGTAATAACAAAAAATATGAGGGATCGTATGGTGTGGTCTGCCACATCGAGTCCATCCTATCTATATTCTCCATGAAAGTCTATTGGTATAGTAATCATATATCAGAGATTGTTCTCACTTATGTTGACTAACTCAGCGGACAACATAATAATGCAATAATGTTCCCATTATTTAATTGAATTAATTTGATATAAATTTATAAAGAATTCTTCGATTTTTTTCTGAATCCATATACTTTTATTTGTTTCAGAATTTTTTCTGAAATTAGATTCCGAACAAATCTAGAATGACGTGCGCCGGAAATTGGTGACATGACTTAATAGTAGAGAAATGACGCTTTATATATGCACCGCAAAATGTCACGAGTTAGAGGCGGGATAATTTTGTCGCTAATTTCTGTAAATTCGTTGTTATATAGGGAATTATTGTTGCTCTACGTACATCTCTATTCCAAATTTAAATATATTTAATTGGCTCCTTTTATTATATCTTGTTAATTTCCTCATGTTACTGCTCGCTGATAAATTTAAGTTACTCAATACTATATTAATCAGCATCTATTTCCACCAATTGTGTCTTTAAATTTAACTAACGCACTATTTTTATAAGATTGATCATTGATGAATCATATTTTTGTGAAATTTTATTGGAAAATTAGTGGTCGTCGTGTATTTTGATGACATCTTGATCTGTAACAAAAACATAGAGGTCGTCCACTTACGAGCTTTTTCAACTTTGAAGAAAACAATCATAGTTTGTTGATCTTAAGAAGTGTTCAGTTTCATCGATAGAGTTTTTTCTTCTTTTTTTTTCCCTTGGATATGTTACGAATGGAATTGAAATGAAAAAAAAGTGTTAGTTAATTGAAATTCTAATTTTGGTTAAATCTTAGATTAATAATTTGTCCTTGATTATTTAAAATATGTTATTTTTATATATTCTTAGTATTATTAAAAAATGGTTTTGCTAAATGGTTACATTATGGTCCATCCACATAGGAATTTATCAGTAATTGTGCATTAATTATAGCTATTGATTATTAATTTACATTTATAACCCTTATCATTATTTATAGAGAGAATCAATCAAGATCATTTAATCTGTGCACGTCTATGATGATAAATTCATTGTCAATTTTTGGTGTTAATTTGATGATCCCCTTCCAAATATAAAAAGAAGATATTTTGAAAATCAAGTAAGAGAATTAATGATAAAAATGTAATTGCTGACAAAAATAAAGATAAATTGTTGAGGTTCTATCTTCTAATTTATCTCAAATTTTAGATTTTCCATATGTTCTTTTCATACGCAACAATTATACCAACGTCTTATAATACAAACAAGGTGAAGTGCATGCCAAGGAAGTTTTATAAAATTATAAATCTATTATGGTGTGCTCATCAGAAATTCAAACTAGCAAGCAAGCAAAAAAAAAAAAAAAAAAAGAAAAAAAATACACTCAACATTTTACGCCAACTCAATATAAGAGTATTCTCAGCAAAATTCTTAAAAATTTGCTTCCAAATTATTTTTAAAATTTCCCCTATACTATTTATTACTCATATTTTACAAACGCATACATCAGTTATCCTATTTTCTATTCATTATTCTAAAAAAAATTGTAGGGCCAACTCAATTTGTGAGATAATAGAAGGTTTAGAGCACTCACATCAGCTCACTATTAATAACTTTTAACTCTAAATTTATGCTAAAATAACAAAAAGTGAGATAAAAAGTTCATCCAATAGATCTCCTAAATTGAGTGTACCCCACAAAAATATTTACACATCCTTAAATTTTTTTTCAAATTTACACTTCCCTAAATCTGCTTTTATCTTACAAATTGAGTTGGGCATGTCATTTTTATAAAATAGTTAATGAAAATAGGAGAACTGTTGTATGCATTTGTAAAATAACGGAAAAATATAGTATAAGAAAAGCTTTAAGAGAAAATTTATGAGCAAAATTTTGAGAATTCTGCTGGGAATGCGTTTATAATAAAATATTTAAAGGGTACAATAGGTACTTTGTATTAAAATATAACGGCCCACTGATTTATGCTGAGAATTCTACAGGGAATGCTTTATATAGAGAGTTGTAAATTTGAGAAAAATATAGGAATGTGTAAATATTTTTGTAGGACATATCTAATTTGAGAGATCTATTTTATGAACTTTTTAGCACATTTTTTATTATTTTAGTTTAAATTTAAAAGTAAAATTGGTTTTGAGAGATTTGGCGAGAGTTCTCTCATTCGAATAAACAAAACTGAAAATCCTATACACGCAATTGCGCACATGCGTCTAATTTCAGGCATCCCACTGTGAGATCAAGTAGTCTCATCTCATGGCCATCTTATATATATATATGTGTGTGTGTGTGTGTGACTATTTCGTTAAATAATAAACTTCATTAAGTTTTGAGATTTTAAGCTAATTAACAGAGGAGCAATGGAAGCAGTTTCGCCGGCGATAGGAATCTTGCCACGTCGCCTCTGGATCAGAAATCAGATTTTCAACAACAAACTATTAATCTGGAGGAAAACTGATGAGGCTAGTGCATTGCACGACGCCGTTTCCGGTCCCTCCATTTTCTGCAGCAGAGGCAGAAAGAGGTAATTTGTATTTTGTAGCCATACATACTTGAAATTTGAGGTATGTTTTCGTCCTAAATTATTTTATACGTTAATGTGGCGTAACGGCGTTATCAAATTTTATGATTTGAATGATTTGTCCGTGATAAAAAAGTGGGCCCTTAATCATATCCACTAATTAAATGATAATTTATCCTTTTAAAATTGGTGTGATTATTAATCAATTTCTAATTTATTACCGCTTCACGAAACCACCAATTCCCAAATCCAATTTCCGAAACCCTAATATACTCAAATTCACCCAAATTTAATCTCCTAATCTACTCAAATTCATTCGAATTTTGTGAATGGGGAAGAACGAATTCCTAACCCCAAAGGCTATCGCGAACCGAATCAAAGCAAAAGGTTTGCAGAAGCTGCGATGGTACTGCCAGATGTGCCAGAAGCAATGCCGCGACGAGAACGGATTCAAGTGCCATTGTATGAGCGAGTCGCACCAGCGCCAGATGCAGGTCTTCGGCCAGAACCCCACCCGAATCATCAGCGGCTACTCCGAGGAGTTCGAGAGCATGTTCCTCGAGCACATGAAGCGAAGCCACCGCTTCAGCCGCATCGCCGCCACCGTCGTCTACAACGAGTACATCGCCGACCGCAACCACGTCCATATGAATTCCACCCAGTGGACCACGCTCACCGAGTTCATCAAGTATTTGGGGAAGACTGGCAAGTGCAAGGTCGAGGAGACCCCTAAGGGTTGGTTCATTACCTACATCGATCACGACTCCGAGACTCTCTTCAAGGAGAGGATGAAGAATAAGAGGCTCAAGGCGGATATGGTGGAGGAGGAGAAGATGGAGAGGGAGATTCAGAAGCAAATTGAGCGAGCTGAGCAGACGATCGGGAACGAAAAGTCTGGGGAAGAAGAAGAGGGAATTGCTAAATCGAGAATGTTGGAGAAGAATGACGAGGAGGGTGGGGCAAAGATCAAATTGAGCTTAGGGCAGTCGAAGAAGAATGCGGAGATGAATGGAAAACGGGGGGATAGTGCTAGACTGGTGTTTGATGAGGTCGAGCCGGAGAGTAGTGGTGGGAAGCGAAGAAGGGAAGGTGAGGGTTCGAGTAAGAATGCATCGGTTTTGGATGAGATGATGAAGGAGGAAGAGAGAGCTAAGGAAAGGATCAATAGGAAGGACTACTGGCTTTGCCCGGGGATCGTTGTTAAGGTTATGAGTAAGGCTTTGGTGGATAAAGGGTATTATAAGCAGAAGGGGTTAGTGCGCAAGGTGATTGATAAATATTGTGGGGAGATTGAGATGCTTGAGAATAAGCATGTGTTGAGGGTTGATCAGGAAGAGCTGGAGACGGTGCTTCCTCAGATAGGGGGTCTTGTTAAGATAGTAAACGGGGCATATCGCGGTGAGAACGCGAGGTTGCTGGCAATCGATACTGATAAATTTTGTGCCAAGGTGCAGATTGAGAAGGGAATATATGATGGAAGAGTTCTTAAGGCTGTTGAGTACGAAGATATTTGCAAACTAGCATAGTGACACATGGGTCGTGGCAGTGTATTATCTTTTGCTCAGTGGTTGGTTTTGATATCATCTGTTCTTCTAATTGTGTATCCAGGCTGAACAAGGTCATCTCTGTTGCAAACTTCAGAATATAGATACTGTTATATTTTCGTTTATGATGTTGGTGTTCTTGTTTTTTTTTTTTGTATGAATTGGCAATCGAACACTTATTTATATTCCATGAAATTTGCAGCACTGAGTTTTAAGATAGTTTCTTTTATCAAACTTGCATGATTGATGCCATATTGCTTCAATTGTTATCCGCAGTTTTGGTTATGCCCATTCCGAATAGTTCTAAGTTCTAACTGTTATCTCTATGATAGGGATTGTTATATCTCTACTTACTGGTATGATCGGAATAAGAGTGAATGATAGGAAGTTTCCCCATTTCTTCAATCCAATTGTTTGCTTAATATGTGAAAGTTTACTTTTCTCATGTGCAGATACATTTTAATCCCTGAATTGCAGTTTTGAAAGTCGATTCCGTTGGCGAAATTTTCTTCCATTTTCTCCTCAAGGACTTTTGGAATGCGATAACCAATTTTATGTTTTTCCTTTTCAAATTAAGCATTTCCATTATACATTCTGCACAAATTGTAGATTCTTTCTGTCAAATGTTCGTTGATTGTTCGAGTCAGCGATCGTTGTTTTTTTTCGTCGATCATCTTAAATATGAATCTTTTGGTCCGCGTAACCGAAGCAAGAAATTTGCCACCGATGGAGTCGAATGGATTTACTAATCCGTATGTTAAGCTACAATTGGGGCGGCAAGGGTTCAGGACCAAAGCTGTGAAAAAATGCTTAAATCCATCGTGGTCCGAGGAATTCATATTTAAAGTTGATGACTTGAAAAGAAAACTTGCTGTATCTGTTTTAGATGAAGAAAAGTGTTTCAATAATGATTTTGTTGGGCAGATCAAAGTGCCCATAACTTGGGTTTTCGAAGCCAAGGACCAGTCTCTTGGTACTGCTTGGTACACTCTGCATCCTAAGAGCAAGAATGCCAAGAACAAAGATTGTGGTATGGCGTTTTTGTTGTTGTTGTTGTAGTTTTGGAGTCCAACCTATTGATTAGTTGTTCTATGTACACACTATCGTTGATTTGCGCTGTTTATACTTTTTCATTTTCTAAGAATGCCAAGAACAAAGATTGTGGTATGACGTTGTTGTTGTTGTTGTTGTTGTTGTGGAGTCCAACCTATTGATTAGTTCTATGTACACACTATAGTTGATTTGCGCTGTTTATACTTGTTCATTTTCTATGATGATTGTGGGATTGTTCATAATGAAATTCTTAGAGGCTTTATGATGTTTTGCATTGGAATCTGGCATTTTGATTATGTGCACATTTTGGTTGTTTAATGCAGTGCTGTTTATATTTGTTCAGTTTTGGAGAGATTTTTTTTGCTTGCATATGATTATTGTAGAATTATCCTGAAATCAAATAATTAGAGGCTTTCCTGCCATCAAGTTGAATGCATTATGCATATAATTGCTGGTGTGTTAAGTTCTGGGGTTGCAGAAGTCTTGATATGGCTAATAATTATCTCCAGATTGATGTTGCTTTGTTATTGTACTAGGTGAAATTCTTCTCACCATTTGTTTGTTGCAAAAGAATCTGCCGTTAGACTTGCTACCTACCACTGATCCTGTAATGCTGTCAAGGAAATATGCTGATAATTCGCTGCCCGATTCACCCTCGATGTCTTCCTCATTGGCATCTTCTCCTATGAGGTTAGAGGAGGAAAAGGTTAATGCACCAACATTAGCTGGTCGAATTGCAAAAATATTTAATAAGAATATGGACACAGCATCCATCAGCTCTATTGAAAGTGATATATCAGAGACAGAAAGTGTTGATTCAGTGAGCCTGGAGCGTAAGATTGTCGAACCATCCTCATCAGTTGATATCGAAGAACTAATAAGAAGTTTAGAGATGAAAGAACAAAGTGGTGAAGTTCCAAGTTGTTTACCGGGAGGGATAGTTCTTGATCAATTATATGCAATAGCGCCTCGTGAATTGAACTCCTTACTCTTTTCACCAGATTCAAGTTTTTTAAAGTCTTTTGCAGACATGCAAGGATCGACTGATTTACATGTAAGGGCATGGGAATTCGAAAACAATGGTGACAGCCTAAAAAGAGTGGTGTCATACATTAAACCGCCGACCAAATTGGTTAAAGCTTTGAAAGCCACAGAGGAACAAACGTATTTGAAAGCTAAATGTGGGACTTATGCTGTTTTAGCCATTGTGAGCACCCCAGATGCTCCATATGGCAAAACTTTTAAGGTAGAACTGCTTTACTGCATAACTCCTGGCCCAGAGCAGCCGTCAGGGGAGCAATCTTCTCAACTCATCGTTTCATGGAGAATTAACTTCTCGCAGAGCACTATGATGAAAGGTATGATTGAAAGTGGAGCAAGACAAGGCATAAAAGAATCTTTTGAACAGTATGAAAAGTTTCTATGCACCAGTGTAAAACCACTTGATATTAAAGATATAGGTTCCGAGAAAGACCAACTTTTGGCATCTCTCCAGGTGGAGCATCACTCTGAATGGAAATTAGCACTTCAATATTTTACTAATATTACATTAATCTCGGCTATTTTCACATGGTTATATGTGCTCACACACTTATGGATGGCTTTGCCTAGCAAAGTTGAGGGTCTCGAGTTTGGTGGTTTAGATTTGCCTGATTCCATTGGTGAGCTCATAGTAAGTATGCTTTTGATTCTGCAAGGAAAACATGTGCTGAAGTTAGTGTCCCGCTTCATGAAAGCGAGAGCACAAAAAGGTAGTCTAATATTTCGTATATAGCAAGTTAATGATGGCTGGATCGTTACCATTTTTATTCAAACTACATTCAAGCATAGCCTGACTTATTACTATAGTATGCACAAGTATCCGATCAGGATAATACATTTTTGTTTCCATTTATGATTTATCAGTTTTTATCTCCAGTATATAAAATAATTTCTTATATATTTAGGTTGCCTATCTGCCATTTGATTTTAATTTTATTTTTGTGTTATGCAAATTATAGGGATTAGTGATCACGGAATCAAAGGAAAAGGAGATGGCTGGTTGCTTACGGTTGCTTTAATTGAAGCAAGCAATTTGGCAGCAGCTAACTCAACTGCATCGTCATCTGATCCTTATGTGGTGTTTACTTGCAACGGAAAAAGAAAAACCAGCTCTATCAAGTTTCAAAAATCAGAACCTCTTTGGAATGGTATTTAACTTTGCTGTTTAACTAGCATTTTATACATCGTTGCTCTTCTTAAACTAGAGCTATAAGCATCTACAATTACAAAATTTTGTATGTCATTAGCTTCTTCATTGAGATGGATGGTTCCTTGCAGAAATATTTGAATTTGACGCAATGGATGAGCCTCCATCTAGGTTGGATGTGGAAGTTTTCGATTTTGATGGGCCTTTTGTTGAACCCTCATCTCTTGGACATGCTGAAATTAATTTCTTGAAGTCTAATATTTCGGATTTATCTGATGTCTGGATACCTCTACAAGGAAAGTTGGCTCAGGCATGCCAGTCAAAGTTACGTTTAAGAATTTTCTTGAACAGTAGTAAGGCTAGTAATATTGTCCAAGATTATATAGCTAAGATAGAGAAGGAGGTTGGGAAGAAGGTAACAACATATTTTCAGTTTCTGCTTCACTTGATTTTATTTTGCAATTTTCTTCGCCATATATTTCTTTGAGCTGCTCAATAAGGTGCATGACATGCTCATAGATAAGAGTGCGACCTCCTCAAACAAATTCAGCATTCCAGAAGCTTTTTGGGCTGCCTCCTGAGGAGTTTCTCATCAATGACTTCACCTGCTACCTGAGACGTAAAATGCCTCTCCAGGTAGGTGATCAGTTTTTTTATTAAGCCTTTACCATTATCGACAAATATTAACATGCTTTACATAGGATTATGATGTATTCAAACTAATTATCAGCCCCACGTTCTAGTTTTGTAAAGTAATAAAGTTGTTATAAGTCAAGTGCATGCTCAGTGGAGTACTTATCTTATCAGATTGGTTACATTGTGACTACGGACAGTGGAAAAAATAGTGTTAACAGCTTTTAAAAGTGTGCAATGTTAATCTTTATCTTGTGTAGGATTAATCCAACACCATGTTCATGAAATCTACATAAAATAATAATGATATGTACTCGAATAAAAACTAGAGTACTGATAAAATTGTTATTAACTTAAAGTTTATTTGTGGAAGTTCCTTGAAGGAATCGGATTATTGTCATCGGAAAGTCCCAAATTAATATATTTCCAATAAGATTAGGGAAAAAAAAGAAATAAAATTTTTGAAGGTTTTTCTTTTGAGTTTTTCATGCCCCTTAAATATGAATGCTGCCCAGCCTGCCCTGCATCGATACTAGACTAAAAATACATTTTTCCTTTAATAAGGTGATCAGAGTTATTTCTTGGTTTCATGTTATCCACATAAATTAGCAAATGGTGACTCATACTCATGTCCTTTATCACTCCTTAGTAGGGGTGACAATTCGTGTGTATCATTTTGTGCTTCGTGTAACACGACAAGATAAATTTGGTTACTAGATCAATTCGGTAGGACTACAGTGGTCCATCTTACTACTATCCTGTATAGATTAGCTAATGATGTTTGGTGACAGTCATTTTTCTTTTCAGTGGATTAGTGTGTCTTTTCCGGTAATTTAACTACTATTTCTTGAGGCAGGGCCGTCTATTTCTTTCAGCAAGAGCGGTCGGATTCCATGCAGATTTATTTGGTCAGAAGACGAAGTTTTTCTTTCTATGGGAAGATGTAGAAGATATTCAACGTATACCTCCTACTCTTTCATCAATGGGGAGCCCTGTCATCAGCATGATTCTACAGCCTGGACGAGCAACTGATGCACGGCATGGAGCAAGGTCACTAGATGCAAAAGGCAGGCTGGGGTTTCATTTTCACTCTTTCGTATCTTTCAATGTCGCTCACAGGTAACAAATGTCGAGTACTTTTATAATTATTAATATAGTATATGCAAATATTACTTGTAGTGGCAATATTCAGTTTTATCCTCTGGCTTTCACCTGTCATACTGTGAGCTTATTACTAATTCCCGTTATGTTTTACTCTCTTTATAATGGCCAACTCTCTGAGTACTATGAGATGGTTAAGGAAACATTTTGCACTTAAATTTTCCTTTAGTTTTCTGGGATGTCTCACGAGATTAGATGGTTTGTGCTGTTATTGGTAATTGACTACATAATAAGCGAAACTAGATCTCCTCTTACCCCGACTATATATTTCTAGGCACAAAGATATCAGGAACTTTACCAGCATAGATAAGAAAAATTTGTCGAGAAAATGGTTGACTGCCTTATGTTTTGGTCATTTGAAAGTATGCTGTAGGTGATCTGTAATCTTTCCATTAGCATATTTCAACCTCTTCTCATTTAAGTTCTTATACCTATCCTTTTGCGCATTACTCCGTCTAGCATGTGTACATGTCAATTCTTCACATCGTGCTAGTGTCTGTTAAACAGAACAATTATGGCACTCTGGAGGGCAAGAGCCTTGCCAATGCCACCTAAGCAGAAGGAGCAAATAGTGGAGAAAGAATCTGAAGCAAGTGATGCCCGTGCTTCTGAAGATGATTCCGTCTCTGAAGCCATCCAAGCTGCGGAGGAACTTGAGGTTAATAGCGATCTGATAGAAGACGAGGACTCTGATGCTAAAAGCGTCCAGACTGAGGAGATTGGTTCTTTTGTTGGAGCTGATGATATTAGCATGTCCACGGTCTATTCTTCTATTCTACAACTTCCAGTGAGTAAATAATATTGGTATTCGCACCCCACACACACACACATTAACAAACACAAACACAAACACAAAATAGTGTTCTAAATGTAATTAATGTTGGTCACATTTTGCAGACTAGTTTCTGCATGGAATTGTTCGGAGGGAGTGAAATTGATGAAAGGGTGATGGAGAGAGCAGGATGCCTGAATTACACTCACAGCCCTTGGGAATCCGAAAAGCCAGACGTGTATCAGAGGCAACTTTACTATAAGCTCGAAAAATGCATACCTCTCTATAGAGGAGAAGTCAGTAGTACTCAGCAAAAGTTTCGCCTCTCCATTAGAAACGCTTGGATCATAGATGAAGTCATGAGTCTCCAAGGCGTTCCACTTGGTGACAATTTCACAGTATTAATCTCTTTCTATATTTTATGTATCTTATTTGGTTGGTATTACCCTTTTCATTTTCTCCTAGTTTTCTAAACCATTATTATTGTGTCCTGTTTTTACAACACAAAAAACTTACTGTCCTTTTCTTGCAAGCCCGAAACATTATGGCCTATTTTTGCAAGTCACCCTAAGTTGGTGGCCCATAAAAACTTTTAACTCGAAAACTCAGGTCAAATGGCGGTGACGTATCCAATAAGCCAAACATTTATGAGATTATATTTTCAAGATCGCTTATGTTTCGTGTAAAATCAATTTACTCATGTGCAACTATAGGTGCTTACTTAAATTCCCCGATTTTCATTATTTTTTAGGTTTTAGTAAACAAAATTATTTGATAATTCTAAATAAAGATTGATAATTTCACAGTTAGCATTTATAATTGTTCTTATGTTTCTTACTATTTTAATTAATTTATCTAGGGTTAAAAGTTGATAATTAGAATCCATGCTAATATTTATGGACTTGAAAAAATTGGGTGTAATATATATGATCCAAACTTAGTAAGTGAGATAATAAGTAAAGTGATGGATGGATTTGGATCAGAGGATCCGGTACCGCCGCCCAGATTAAACAATATTGGAGCTAGACATTTTTTTAGGAGACCAGCTTTTAGCGTTTTGCAAAAGTAGGACAAATTTTTTCGGGCTTGCAAAAGTAAGACAAAATCTTGTAAGTTATTGCGTTCACGGGACAAATTTAAGCCCGATCGGGATAAAGAGCACATGAGTCGCGCATGACCTTCCAGTTGGAGCCCGTGCCATGATGTGGCGCACACATCATCACTCAATTAATATAAAATAAAAAATAAAATAAAAATATTACCTCTCTCTCTCCTCACTTTCTCTCTCTCACCCCCTCTCTCTCTCGTCTCTTTCTCTCGCTACTGTGCACAGCCGCCACCGCCACCGCCCACAACTACCCTCAAGTTACCCGCCCAAGAACCGGCTCTGGGCGCGTCATCGGCGACCTCGACCTTCTCCCGGATGCGGGTACGGGATCGTGTAAGAAACTAAATGTCTGTTCTCAATATACAGACATAGCTACACCTATCCCTCTCCATCGTTGCCTCTCACAACCGAACGACCAGTAGCCTGGAAGACCATCGTCGCTACCTTCATTCATCTCCCGTTGAGTGATTCTTGTTGATTTATATACAATTAGGAATATTGAGCAGAGAGCTAATTGTCTTGGTTTTACAGATTATAGAGGTTCAATTTCAGTTTGGTTTGCAGATTACACAGGTTATACTCGTCGTCACCGCTGAACCAGAGGGGTGGTGGTGATGGTGGTCAGACAAGAAGGGTGGTGGTGGTGGTCGGAGAAGATGGGTGAAAGACAAGATGGAACATACGAGAGAGATAGAGTGGGGCAGGAGAGAGAAAATGTGGGTGAAATTTTTATTTTTATTTTTTTTATTCAAGGATTGGGTTGCTGGGGCGAGGATGTGCTAACGCCGCCGTGTTTGGTGGTGGTGGTTTTGGAATTGGAAATGTGGCCAATTTTTCTAGACGGTGTCGATTTTTTGGTGTTGAAGCAGGAGTCCATTGAATTTTTTGGGTGGTTAGGGATGAATGTGGGTTGGTTTGGGTGGTTTTCACATGGAGCGACGACGGTGGTGGCAGGAGGCGGCAGCAGCGGTGGACATTGGCGAGAGAAAGAGATGAGAGGGAGGGGGATGGAGGAGGCGAGAGAGAGACTTAATATTTTCGTTTTATTTTATTTTTTATTAAATGAGAGTGATGATGTGTGAGCCACATCACGTCTCGGGCTCCACCTGGAGGGTCACGTGCGCTTTTGTCCGATCGGGCCCAAATTTGTCCGGCAGATGCAATAACTTCAAGATTTTGTCCTACTTTTACAAGCCCGAAAAAATTTGTCCTACTTTTGCAAAACACTAAAAGATGGTGTTCTAAAAAAATGTCTAGCTCCGAGTTTTCTAATGTTTCATTTTCGTAAAATGGACATAATATTTGTAGCACAATTAAAGGAAAAAAGGTTTCAATATTGAGGGAGTAGCATGCATGTTTACGTATGTACTAATAATTCACTTCATGAGTAATTGAAATTGTGAAATAATTAAACCCCTACCTATAGTTGCACATGATTTACGCACATTCAATTTTTCTTTTGAGGAAAGTTGAGCTTTCTACATTTTAAATATCTAAAGTATTCTTATTAATTATTATTTTTAAGAATAATTTAGTAATTTAGTATATATACATATAAGTTTTATTTATTTTGATATTAGAATAGTCTAATTAATTAAATTTCCTTAATATTGTAGATGTTAAAGTGAAAAATAAGAATAAAATCATCCATCCTACAAGATCTAATGCATATGATTTAATCTTATGGTCAACCCGCACGTAATGTATATCTAGTATATATACATAAATAAATGAATTTAGTTTTACTCGATCATTTATATGAATGCAGTAGTTTTATTATTCCCAATTGTGTGGAAAAGAAGGCATCTCTGAGCGGATTTACAAATGATGTGAAGACAACGTTCGTTGAGGTATTTGGATTGCTCAAATCAGAGATCTTGAATGAGCCTAATTCTGTCTTTGAATGGAATGATGATTATCGCCAACGGCTCGACCAGGTAATATTTAACTTTAATTAATTATTTCCTCCTCTTCTTCTTTAAGTTGTTCTGCGTGTCCCAACTTACATTTTCTATATAGCTCGTTTCCACTATTAAATTAATTATTTTAATATATTGATTATAAAATAATTTTTTCATAATATACTGAATCATAATTAACATTCATTACTATCAAAAAAATGAATTTTATAAAAATTATATACCTGAATTATGGTTTTATCAACCCTAATAATCAATTCTTGACTAATAAAACTGAAATTAAATGCTAAAAATATATATATTGATATTAGATTAATCCTAGTACTTTTGGGATAGATTAATAATTAAAGAATTACTAAATTATTTATTTTTAATTATGTTGCTTCTATAATTCTTGATAAGGAATTTATTTTATTTTGACAGATGATGGACTACAACGTGTTTCAAGGTGTCATTTTGCTAAACCTACTATATATAAATGATTTGGATGACATTATTCTCATCGATATATAGAACAGTTCAATTTGTTCTAAACAAGTGATATATATATATATATACACACACATATATGTATATAGGTACAGGAAAGTTATTGCGAGGTGTTTCTGCTATTGATAGCTACATGTCACTTAAAGAAGGTCGAGATCTAACTGAAGACGAATTGTTTCTTGCATGTATTCTCGGCTGGTGTATTGAATGGGTAAGTCATATATATATAAAGTTATTTCTAGTTAGGGCTAATTGCATCTATTAACATGAATTTTACATTTTTTTAGGGTTTACAGCGCCAATCCAATTTTCGGTTGTGGCCAAATTGGCATGACATAAATTATTATCCAGTGTCATACCTTATTTTCTCATGTTTTTGTCATAATTAGTGGAGAAATCTTATGCCATGTCACCCCAAAAATTAGATTATATTGGTGTCCTAAATTGCAATGATCATAAAAGTAGTCATGTTTTTAAGCATTAATATAGAGATTATGTTGTAAACCAAAAATTTTATAAAAAAATATTCATATAGTACATATAGGGTGGTAAGGGAAAAATCCATTTAAATCTCTCATTTCTTATTCTTCCTTTTCTATAGATTAGTTCACCCTTTTTTATTCCTTCTTTTTACAAGAAAAGAAAATATTATAATACCCTCATGATAATATTTTTCCTCTTTAGAGTGAAAATAAGAAATAAGAAATAGTGAAATTCTAATTTATAGAAAATGAAGGATAAGAAATGGAAAATTTAAAGAGTGTATTTTTTTTTTCCTTCCATTTACGTTACCATTAAAGTAAGCGTAACGGTAATTGTTAATATTTCACTACTCCCAATGAAAATGGCAGTTTCAAGCAGCTGCTACTGTCCTTGATGATGTTATGGATAATTCTGAAAGCCGACGTGGTCAAGGATGTTGGCATAGAATCCCCAAGGTAATTAGTTTGTAATAATGAGAAATATTCCACCATAAATTTGAAATATATATATAAATATATATATACATATATATATATATATGGGAAGGATCATATACAAAATATTTTTTCGTAAGAAATAAGAAGCGATTTGGAGCATTGATCTTTGTAGATCTATGATTGTCATTGATCAATATGCAATGCATTATAATTGAACATGGAATGCATTATCATAACAATGCATTATTGTAACCCAAAAATGCAATATTATGACGATGCTTTGTAATAATACATAAAATACATTATTTTAATACGTAAAAATGTATAATTCTTATTTTTTACGGGAAAAATATTTTGTATGTGAATCAACCATATATATGATCTTAGTGTATTTTTATGTTCTAGGTTGGTATGGGAATGATGCATTCATACTTCTGAAACACGTGCAAAGAAGTTTGAAAATGCACTTTACAAAAATGCCTTACTACGTGGATCTGCTGGATTTATTCAGTGAGGTATTTACCATTCTATTCTATAAAACAACGTATCTGTAATAATGATTATTTGAACTTCTTTTACATCATTAGATATCTTATCAAGATTTAATTTATCACATTTAATTTCAGGTGGGGTATCAAACAAGTTTAGGGCAGATGATGGATTTAATCACTACTGTTGAAGGAGAAAAGGATTTATTAAAGTACTCAATGACACTGTAAGGGGACAATTAATTTTCAAATCCCTAGTCATGTGAAATTAGAAAAGAATATTTCATTACAGTTTCAATTAAGTTGGTTGATTTATGATGTCATAAAAGGATAATCATTCATATCTCTCTGATACGATTTTAGATAGATTTAGATTACTTCGAGCGAGTTGAACTCCAGAAATTAGAGAGAGACGAGAGAATTAGAGAGAAGATAGAGAAATAACCAAAAAAATTCATTCCATTCATGAAGATTCTCAATACAAAAACTCTGCTATTAAATAACAGAGGCTACAATCTGCAAAGACTCCTATTCCTAACAGAAAGTGAGACCTATTTGGAATACTTTCCAGATGATACTACTCTCTTGCCCATCATGTAACCATTGCATCATTCTCGAATCTTCAAGCTGCTGGGCTTCTTCTTTTTGGACTTCCCTCCTCTTCTGGCCCATCTTCTATTATGCTCGATCCAATAGCATTGGATTTCTTTGGTGTATCACTCTCTCTATATATATTTCCTACGCGAGGATAACTTTTTACATGATCTCTCCTTTATATATATATATATATATATATATATATTAATATTTGCACAATGGAGAGTAACTAACTATGCATGCACATTTTTCACACTCGAACAAGATATCTTCCTCATATTTACTTTATGTTTTTTTTTTTTTTTTGAACCTTTTGCAGTCACCATCAAATTGCCCGGTACAAGACAGCATACTACAGCTTTTATCTTCCAGTGAGTGGGAACGATCTTTAATGAGCTTAATTAACATATTCTATAAAACTAAAATATTTTTATTAATTACTTAATACGTACATTAATTCCTATTAATCGTTTATTGTGTAAATAACCTTAACTCTATATAAATATATACAGGTTGCATGTGCACTGCTCCTAGCAGGCGAGAACCTTGACAACCATACAAATATGAAAGACGTGTTTCTCGACATTGGAATTTACTGTCAAGTAGTGGTGAGAACCAGTTTAATTAATTTGCATGTTTTTATTAACTCGTTGCCTTTATTTTATTAAATTTACTATGTTTAGTTATTACATCAAAATTAAAAGATCAGTGAACTCTTTGAGGATGTCCCGATTAATACAACTTATCTACTTAAATAAGTGAAATCGTATCCTTCTCCCACTTTTTTTTTTTTGGTGTTTCATTATGTACCAATTTGAATTTTTTTTCTAATTTTATTTTCTTTTCCATTTTATTTCAATTTTAATTATTAGTGTTAGTTTAATGGTGTACTTGTTACTTGGGATTTATTATGTCAATAATCCAATTTCGAATTAGGATATATAATTATTTTGAGCACATAGTCAGAACGAACGTTATATAAGTAAATAATGTATAATTAGAGTTGATAAATCCATAATAAATAGCTCATATAAATTTTTTAAACTCCAATTTTAGTAATAAAAATGACTCGTGATTCATTATTATAAGATTTATTTTCATTTTTATAATAAATATTATTAAAATAATGAATTTAATGGTGGGACACTGCATAAAATGTTGGAACACATCTGAACCGGTAACCTTGTGTTAAAAACGGCTTGATATATATTTGCTGCATTTGCAGTTATGAACATTAATTACTCATATGAATTGAATGATATACGCTTAATTGATTTTAATGTTTTATTTGCACAGAATGACTACCAAGATTGCTTTGCAGATCCTAAAGATACTGGAAAGGTAGACACGCCTAGCCTAAACTTTTTGTCTTAATAACTTAATTACAAAATTTGTGCATAAATTATAAGTCAATGATGATTATTTTGAATAACTTTATTGTATTGTCAGATTGGAACAGATATTGAAGATTCCAAGCTTTCATGGCTGTTTTTGCAAGCTTTAGAGCTTTGCAGCGAAGAACAAAGGAAGATTCTACTTGTAAGTAAAAACCATGCATGCAGACACGTACATTTATTTTTATTAATTTAGAGCTAATTAATTTTTGAAATAAAGTATTAATACTAATATTTAGATTTATGAGCAGGAGCATTATGGAAAGGCAAATGAAATTGATGTTGCAAAGGTTAAAGCTATATACAATGAGATCGATCTTCAAAGTGTGTTCGCCATTTATCAAAGCAACAACTATCGTAGCCTACGAACATCCATTGAAGCTCACCCCTGCAAAACCGTGCAGGCAATTGGAGCAAAATATTTAGATAAATTGAAAGAAATTATGTAAACACACATAATATAAACTTAGACAGAAACTTGTGTGCAACATCTCTGGGGTACATCCGGGTCAGATTTGACCCGACCCGACCTAGTCAATGTTGACCGTTGACTTTCTGATTTTTTTTATTTTAAAAAAAATGATTTTTTTTTAATTTTTTTTCAAGAATCGAGTGAGGGGAGCCGAAGGCCTCGGAGCGAGCTAAAAAATATTAATGTTGTTACAATCATTATCTATAAATTAAAATCGGAGCCGAAGGCGGAGAAAAAAAAAAAAAAAACTGAAATTCAGAAAAGTCAACAGTCAAACGTTGACTGTTGACCCGATCAAACATTGACCGGGTCTGATCCGGGTTGGGTCGGATCTTGGATCTGGATCTAGTTGTATGTACATACGTATGCACAGGAGTGCAACTCATAAACTTATCCTGAGAGGAATACACCAGAAACCAGAAACGGATACAAAGACTATTACGGCGCTCATTTTAAAGAAGCACGTCAAGCTCATCTTTACCACATTGGAGAAGGATTAATACGTTTCAAAGTCGTAGACATGTTCTACTCTTGCTCCTGCTCTTGCAAAACATGTCTACGACTTTGAAGCGCTAGTTGCTACAAACTATAAATCTGCCCTCAGAAAATACCCAGGCTATAAATCTGGTATTTCCTCTACTGTTGAGAGGAGTGATTGGATCAGAGGTTGATTGTGAGGTGTAGAAAATGTTGATTATTTTTTTTCCTATTTAGGATGAGTATAGAAGAATCTATATACATGTTACTTAAGGTAGATCCTATACACAAGGTAATGCTCTATAAAATTGAATGCTTGTTCATAGTTTTATACAAGCGAGGACAACCTTATGGGCAAAAACTTGCAGTTGGCCATAATTAAGTATTAATTAAGAGGATAGTTAATTCAATTAAAAATGAATAATATTAATTAGAATTTATTAATTGTAATTAGATTTATTAAGCCTTAATTAGAATTTATTAATTTCTAATTAATAATAATTAAATTTTAGTAATTGATTTCTAATAGAGTTTATTAGTTCTAAATTCGTTGTTAGGAATTATTGTTGCTCTACATCTCTATTCCAAATTTAAATAATTGGCTCCTTTTATTATATGCTTGTTGATAAATTTAAGTTACTGAAATACTATACTAATTAGCATCTTGTATATTCACCCAATTTAGTCTTTTAATTATGACTGACAATTTTTGACACGATATGGTAACCAGACACGAACACGCACAAAATTAATGGGTTAGTGTCACGCCTTATAGGATTCGAATCATTATCATGTAACCCGATCATGGACACGAAATTATCAAGTCGGGTTCGTGTCGGATTTGTGTAACCTTATAAGATTTATTTGTTATTCGTGTCGGATATGTCCCTATATATGTCAATACAATTGTTGGTCCCGAGACGGATACCTTGGTGTAGAGGGGGGGTGAATACACCAAGGTTTGAAAAACTTTTCCAAGTTAAAACTCTTTTGAGTGAGCTGGCTGTGTTCGATCCAGCTGGAAGGCAGCTTGATTGACACAGCTGGCTATGTGCGGAATGTGGTGGGTTTTTGGAAAGTCCGTCTGTTACTTTAAATATATTGCAAAGCTTTGTTTCTCTTTTTAGTTAGTCAGTTTATGCAGCTTGAAGGAATGCTTATGATGAGTTAGCTGAATGCATAAATAAAGCAGTAAAGAACAAAGCTACTTAACGTGGTTCGGAGAAACTACTCCTACGTCCACGACCAGAAAACCATCTGGTAATCCACTAAGGATACCACTGACTTTACGCGCAGTCAGCAAGCGTTGCAGCTTAGTTCCTCAAGCTGGATACAAGTTTACGCGTACTGTATCGAAACGTAACCAGACTGTTTACGGGCACAGTTGAAACCTACCTTCAGTTTACGGGTACTGAAGAACCTAACCTGTAGTTTACGGGTACTACAGAACCTGAACCTTAACCTTAACCTAACCTTTTTCTAGGTTTGGGTTTGGGGTTTCCAACTATGAACGAGTTCTTACAATGAAGAACAATGAGTATGAGGAACTCGTTCAAACTAGGCTAAAGATATATATATTCTGAGCTGCCTAGGATTGAATATGTGAACAACTAAGAACACGACTGACTGGGTGTTCTTGAGGGATTTGGCTTTGAAGATCGTTGTTCGTTTATCTGTTGGCTCTTTGATTTCTTCAGTCGTCTCTCTCATCTTCTCTTCAATGGTGGAGGAGATATATATATAGGTGGAGATTCAAACTAGCCATTGGAAGAGAGCCTTTTGAATCTCACCTACTCTCTTTGACTTCTAGCCTTTCGCCTACGATGTAGGTCTGCATCTGCAGAAGCTATTCCTCATTTCTGATTGGACCACGTCAGATGAGATCTTCTGACACCGGGATCTTGTCTTGGAGTTGGTCTTTGTCTTCGAGCTGCTAAGCGTCTCTTCTGTGTCTTCAGCATCTTCGACTCTGAGCTATGTCTTAGACCTGAGCTGTATCATCAACCTGAGCTGTGTCTTCAACCTGAGCTGTGTCATTAACTTGAGCTGTGTCTCAGACCTGAGCTGTGTCATCGACACTAAACTGGGTCTTTTACACTGAGCTGGGTCTTCTACACTGAGCTGGGTTTCCGTCACTGAGCTGGGTCTTGATACTGCTGGGTCTTGACACTGCTGGATCTTCAGCTGTGTCTAGCTTCGCTCCGCTCAGCTGCGTATTCTGTTGTGCTGAACCTGTACTTAGAAAACCTAATATCTCTAAACAAGTGAGCTGGAAACAACACAAAGTTTGTACATTCATCTACTCGGTTGGGGTCAGCTGGGTTTTGGTATCACTTCAAAACTATATTAATTTTCCCAACAATTTTCCCATTTTCGATGATGCCAAAACCTTTACAAACTTTTACAGAAAAAACTCAAAACAAAAATCCTAACTAAACTCTTCCTGGCTGCTCCGCATGCCTTGATGAGAGATTGCGCTCTTTTTTCATTTGCATTTCCAGCTCGCCATTAGCCTCTTCTATCTTTCCATTTTTCTTTCCGGTTAGATGATCTAACATTTCCCCTTTTTCCTTTCCCTTTTTCTGTCCTATTCTTTCCTACTCTTTTCCCCTTTTTGATTCATCAAAAAAGATATTGGGATGGAGGGGTGTCGAGGTCTGGTGGCGGCGTTCTGGCAATAATTTCTTCCCGTTTGAGGTAACTCCAGTCAGCTTGGAGTTAAGACCAATCGATGCATTTTGGCTCTTCTTTTTCAGCTGATACCAATTGATGGTCATTCTCAGCTGTTTGACTCAGTTTGGAGTGAGTCATCTTGTCTTTCTTTCTCTATCGGAAGACACCATTTGCGAGGTTCTCCCTCAATTGGATAAACCAATTGGGCTTTATCAGCTGGGTTTGATTCCCCATGACTTGATAAATTCATTTTGAAATCTTTGGGGTTCCTGCTGAGTTAGTCCAGCTGTGTCCGATTCCTTCTTGATGACACACGGTGATCCAGCTGAGTATTTCCTGCTGGATGCTCTTCTTGATGATTCTGCTGGACTAGGGTAAGACCAATTATTGATACCAATTGGTTGTGATTCTGCTGAACTGAGTTCCCCCTCAGCTAGATTCCTCTTCTGAATTCTGCGATCTACGTTTGATCCAACTTTGTTTGATATCTAGAGAATGATATTTGATAGTTCAGCTGGATTTCTCTCTTGATTCTCCACTTGAATTTTCTGCTGGATTGACTCTGCCCTCAGTTGATATCACAGCTGTGTCGATTTCCAGCTCGGTGGAGTTCCCTCTGTTGGGAAAATTAATAAAGTTTTGAAGTGATACCAAAACTCAGGTGACCCCAACCGAGTAGATGATTGCACAAGCCTAAGTGTTTTTCCAGCTCACCTGTTTGAGCTTATATAGTTTCTAAGTTTACAGGTAGAGTCGCTGAAGACAGCAGAAGACCCAGCTGAGTACACAGCAGGGCAAGCCAAGTCGAGTGATCAGCAA
Source organism: Agastache rugosa (assembly GCA_031470985.1). Taxonomy (NCBI): domain Eukaryota; kingdom Viridiplantae; phylum Streptophyta; class Magnoliopsida; order Lamiales; family Lamiaceae; genus Agastache; species Agastache rugosa. Next base: position 10,246,869 of record CM062605.1, on the reverse strand, counting down.
CGTTATCCAGACTCAATACGATCAAGTTCATCCAGACACAGCTGTAGGAAAGACCCAACTTGTGTGGCAACTCTGCTCAGCATCAAGACCCAGTAGAGTTCAAGACTCAGCTCAGCGTCAAAGATCCAGCAGAGTTCAAGACAGCTCAGAGTCACCAGTACAGCAGAGTCGAAGTCAACTTGAGATAAAAGTCAGAACTGACCTGGACCATCAGGAACTCGACACCTCAGCACCTAGAAGTCAGACTTAGGATTGCTTTACGAGGAAATCAAGGAAGAAGACAAGATCAACTTGTCAGAGGTTAGGTAGAGATTCAGAACGGCTCGTTCCAACGGCTAGTTCTAATCTCTCCCTATAAATATGAGTCCTCTTCGTAAAGAGAAAAAACAAGTGTGAGAGAGAATATACACGACGAGAGATCAGCAGAAAGAAGTCTAACCAAAGATCAAGATATCTCTCAGAAAAGCTTCAAGATCCAGCAGCCTTCATTCTTATGAGTTCTTATTCATTCTCAGGATGTTGAAGCTCTCTCCCACTAGTATCTAGGCATATAATCATTCCTATCTTTAGCCTTGTTTGAACGAGTTCATCATACTCATTGTTCTTCATTGTAAGAACTCGTTCATAGTTGGAAACCCCAAACCCTTCTACCCAGAAAAGGTTAGGTAAAGGTACGCTTGCTCGAAGCGCGTAATTCGAGTGTTTGTTCTGTAGTACCCGTAAACTACAGGTTAGGCTTCAGCTGTGCCCATAAACAGTCTGTTTACGTTTCGATACAGTACGCGTAAACTTGTATCCAGCTTGAGAAACTATGCTGCAACGCTTGCTGACTGCGCGTAAAGTCAGTGGTATCCTTAGTTGATTACCAGATGGTTTTCTGGTCGTGGGCGTAGGAGTAGTTTCTCCGAACCATGTTAAATAGTTTTGTTCATTACTGCTTTATTTATGCATTCAGCTAACTCATCATAAGCACTCTTTCAAGCTGCATAAACCGACTAACTGATAAGAGAAACAAAGCTTTGCAATATATTTGAAGTAACAGATGGACTTTCCAAAAACCCACCACATTCCGCACACAACCAGCTGTGTCGATCAAACTGCCTTCCAGCTGGATCGAACACAGCCAGCTCACTCAAAAGAGTTTTTAATTGGAAAAGTTTTTAAACCTTGGTGTATTCACCCCCTCTACACCAAGGTATCCATCTCGGGACCATCAATTGGTATCAGAACAGTGGTTCAAAAGATCACTGTATTTGTGTCAAGTCAGCCTCTTTGCTGATAGTGGTCACTTGAACAGATCCTTCAAAGTATCAAAATCTTTTTAAAATCATTATATTGCATACTGTCATGGAATATTCTTTGTGCAGGAATCTTCCGACATTCTTTGTCGATGATTATCAGATCTGGAAGTTCCGACTCAAAAGCTTTCTGTGCGCACAACACGACATGATGTAGGATGTTATCACTGACGGACCCATCATCATCATGAAGTCAGAAAGAGAAGCAGAATCCACACCTGGAGCTGAACCAGTACTTCGGCAAGTTGTGAAGCCCAAAAGGGAGTACTCTCCAGAAGAAAGAAGACAAGCTGGATTGGACAGCTACGCTCGTAACGTCATCTCCTCAACGGTGACAGACGCTTATCTCAGCAAAATCATCAACTGCGAGACAACTAAGGGGATGTGGGACACTCTAGCCAAGCTGTGTGAAGGCTCAGAGGAAATTCAAGAGAACAAATTCTCAGTTGCATGCCAGAAGTTCGACAACTTCAATCAACTCCCCTACGAGTCCATTGAGCAAATGGAGCTCAGATTCTCCAACCTTGTCATCGAGATCAAGACGATCCGAACTGGAAAATATACGGTTCGAGATAAGAACTTGAAAGTTCTTTCAGCTCTCTCATCAGAATGGTGTACACACAAGGTGGTTCACCAAAGCAGAACTGATCTTGAAAGCATGGAGACGGAAAAATTGTTCTCCATCTTGAAAGCCAACGAATTTGATCTGGGGATCACAAGCAGAGATTCATCCAGCCGAATGAATGAAGCAGAGCTGAGAATCAAGCCAAGGAAAGAAGCTCAATCAGCTCAGCTTGGAAAGACCAACAAGGAGCACAGAAATATAAGCAAAGAAGAATTGAACGAAGAAGTTGCCATGCTTGTACGGAGCATTAATCAGCTGGAACAAAGTAAGGAAAGGTACAAGAATATCGTGAAGGTTCATCACGACAAGCAACTCTATCCAAAGAGAAACCCAGCTGAGTCATCCTCCCGGAGAGAGGATAAAAGGTTCGAATCGAATGAAATGGATGATGATCAAATCTCCTTCTCCGACTCAGATGAGGATGATTGCTCTGATTAAGATGTCTGAAACATCTTATTGAATCAACCGATGAAGAAGAAACCCAGCTAGCTGACTGGGACCAGCTGTGAAAAAAAGACAGCTGGATACAAAACTGAAGATTCAGCCAGTCATACAGCTGAGTACATTGGTCACAAGAGAAGAATAAAGAAGTAGCATTTGAATCAGCTGGATTTGGGACAGCTGTCTACCTGCTATACAAACTGAGACCTCATCAACGAAATGAGCCGATGTTGAGAAAATTCGTTCGTTAAATGGAAGTAGGATGCAGCTAAAGAAAAAGCCACCTACTATCAAATCAAGGGGGAACTCTACATAGCTGGAAAGATTTAGCAAAATCAAGTAGAATACCCAGCAGGATGCACTCACCAAGATAGACTCAGCTGGAATCACCAGCTGAGGGGAAACCTGATCCAGCGGAGCAATCAAACTGATTCTCTAACCCAGCTGACGACATGAAAGCATCCAAGAGATTTCTCAACATCTGAAGGAATCCGTTGTTGGGAAAATTCACACAGAAGCGCATCTTGCTGAAATCTAAATCAAGATGATATGTGAATTACTTGGACTGCTCAAATCCGGATAAAGAAAAGTTCATCCAGCTGAGTGGGAACAAACTCAGCTGGATCTCAAAGCTCAGTTCAGAAGGATTACCCAGATGAAGGCTAATCAAGATCAACTGGACTTCAGTCGAAGAGCTAAAGGGAACTCAGCTGAAGAAAAATCAAGCTATTCTCCAGAAACTCAGCTGAGGAGAAAACTCAGTCAAGCAAAAGGAAAAGACCGCCGTGGTATCAGTTGACTTCTATGTCCAAGCTGACCGGTTTGCGTCTCATGCATCTATAGCTCTGAGGAATATACTATTTAAGTCCAATTGTTTTGAATTCTTGATTTTAGCGGACATATATTCCTTAGTTAAATTGCTTGATAAGTTTCCTCTCCCATCGCATTAATTATAAAGTCTGCAGAGTACTGTAGCACGGTAGGATCGAGGCAGAACGTCAAACGTTTGAACTGCCTCACGCGCGGTTGTAATACACTTGCCGTAAGCACGTCAGCAGAACGTGATGAGTGAATCTCTCCCAGCCGTTGCTCAGAATATCAGCTGCTTCAATCTCAACCGTTGATCCATTATGGCAGTTGATATATATGGAAAAGATAAGCGGATTCTTTCATCTTTATCTCTGTGAATTTCAAATCTTCAAATCCTCTATCTATTTTCTGCAAGTTCTTCGCACGATCTAAATCAACAGATTGCAGAAATGGCACCCAAGAAATCAACCGCAGGGATGAACCAGTTCGAAACTCTTATGATAAAGTTGTCATTTGAAAGTTGTCTTTCCACCTCCAACCTTCACATCTCAGAACTCAAAGAGATGGTGGATCTCGTCGCAGATTCCGGTCTCTTGCTATGGGCAACCTCCATGCCTAAGCTTATGCTGAAGAAAGATGCTGCTCTCTTCTACCTCAACATGATTGACGAAGACGGCTTCTACTCATCTTCATTTGACATGGTCATCAAAGGCGCAGATGGAAAGTTTGATTCTGCAACCGTCAACATCAAGCTCAACAGAATGCTGCGAAAGGTGTTCAATCTTCCCAACAAAGGAGATTTCATTCCAGACGACTACAGCCATGAGGAAGTAGATGAATTTCTCAGTCAAGAGATGCTTATCTCTCCAGAGCCGTACAGAGCGAGCATGTCAAAGCTCCTACAGTCCTACTCAAACCAAAGTACAGGCTACTGCTGGATATAACACAGAAGTGTATTCTTGGGATAGCTGGATCTCAAGAAGAGATCAATATTCCAAAGCTCAAACCAATGATTGCCATGATCAAAGACGCAACTGTCAACTGGTTTGATTTCTTACTCAACCGACTGGTCAAGGAGTCAGAGAAGATCAAGTACGACTCCACCAGGATGACATATTCAAGCTCAGAGCCCATGTATCTATGCTCTAAAATCTCTTTCCTGATAGAGCAAGCTGTGAAAGGGCACACAGTAAAATGGGCTGACTCAGAACCGTTTCCTGAAACGAAGATTCTCTTCCAGAGAATGAGTCAAATCAGTGATCTCCTGAAGAAACAGTCTGCTGTGAGCAAAGGCAAGAAGCAGCTGGAAAAAACAGAGGCAAAATTCCAGCTGAGAAGAAACAGAGAAAAGGAAGGCAGCTGACCCCAAACCAGCTGGAGGCCCAGCTGAAAAGAAAAAGAAAACAGCTGTCATTCCACCAACTGAGGCGAGCTCTTCTTCAGAGGCTACTCCAACAATCTCTCCCAGCAAGCTTAGTCAAGCAATGGTGATTCTCTCCCCGCAGCCAGTGTCGGCCTTCAATCAATTCGGATCAAACATCCTGGCGGAGATGGGATTGAATGATAGATCGTCATCCAGCTCAGAGGATGAGCTGGATAATCCAAGGAGCTCACCCAGCCCTCACCGCCTCACAGCTCTCCGCCGAAGCAGCCTTCTCCTCCACCCAGCTCTCCAACCAAAGAGCCATCTCCTGTAAGAGAGCAGGCATATATTCAACTGGCTGAAGCTCCTTCACAGCCAGCTGACATCCAAGCTAAACCCACTTCCACTAATCCCAGCTCACCCCCAAAACAGCCATCACCCAAAGCTCAAACTCCCACGCAGTTGGCTGATACTTCTTCACAGCCTACTGTGAACCTAATTGAACTAGTTCCTCAAATCTCCATAGAATCAGAGGAGAGTGATTCTATTACTTCTCCATCACTCAACTCTACTGGCTCAGCCTTCATGGAAGCTATGTACGAGGACTTACGCATTGCAGGGATCAAGAGTGTTCTAACTCAGTATCCAATTCTTGCCCATCTGCTCATCGCCCTCGTCAAAGTTGGAGATCTCAAGTTCTATCTGGCCACCAAGATGGCAACTTGGTACCAGAATGTTGGGAAAATTAATAGAGTTTTGAAGTGATACCAAAACCCAGCTGACCCCAACCGAGTAGATGATTACACAAGCCTAAGTGTTTTTCCAGCTCACCTGTTTGAGCTTATAGAGTTTCTAAGTTTACAGGTAGAGTCGCTGAAGACAGTAGAAGACCCAGCTGAGTACACAGCAGGGCAAGCCGAGTCGAGTGATCAACAACGTTATCCAGACTCAAGACGATCAAGTTCATCCAGAAAGCTGTAGGAAAGACCCAGCTTGTGTGGCAACTCAGCTCAGCGTCAAGACCCAGCAGAGTTCAAGACTCAGCTCAGCGTCAAAGATCCAGCAGAGTTCAAGACATCTCAGAGTCACCAGCACAGCAGAGTCGAAGTCAACTTGAGATAAAAGTCAGAACTGACCTGGACCATCAGGAACTCGACACCTCAGCACCTAGAAGTCAGACCTAGGATTGCTTTACGAGGAAATCAAGGAAGAAGACAAGATCAACTTGTCAGAGGTTAGGTAGAGATTCAGAACGGCTCGTTCCAACGGCTAGTTCTAATATCTCCCTATAAATATGAGTCCTCTTCATAAAGAGAAAAAATAAGTGTGAGAGAGAATATACACGACGAGAGATCAGCAGAAAGAAGTCTAATCAAAGATCAAGATATCTCTCAGAAAAGCTTCAAGATCCAGCAGCCTTCATTCTTATGAGTTCTTATTCATTCTCAGGATGTTGAAGCTCTCTCCCACTAGTATCTAGGCATATAATCCTTCATATCTTTAGCCTAGTTTGAACGAGTTCATCATACCCATTGTTCTTCATTGTAAGAACTCATTCATAGTTGAAAACCCCAAACCCTTCTACCCAGAAAAGGTTAGGTAAAGGTACGGTTGCTCGAAGCGCGTAATTCGAGTGTTGGTTCTGTAGTACCCGTAAACTACAGGTTAGGCTTCAGCTGTGCCCGTAAACAGTCTGGTTACGTTTCAATACAGTACGTGTAAACTTGTATCCAGCTTGAGGAACTAAGCTGCAATGCTTGCTGACTGCGCGTAAAGTCAGTGGTATCCTTAGTGGATTACCAGATGGTTTTCTGGTCGTGGACGTAGGAGTAGTTTCTCCGAACCACGTTAAATAGCTTTGTTCTTTACTGCTTTATTTATGCATTCAGCTAACTCATCATAAGCACTCTTTCAAACTGCATAAACTGACTAACTGAAAAGAGAAACAAAACTTTGCAATATATTTGAAGTAACAGACGGACTTTCCAAAAACCCACCACATTCCGCACACAGCCAGCTGTGTTGATCAAGATGTCTTCCAGTTGGATCGAACATAGCCAGCTCACTCAAAAGAGTTTTTAATTGAAAAAGTTTTTAAATCTTGGTATATTCACCCCCTCTACACCAAGGTATCCGTCACGTGACCATCAATTGGTATCAGAGCAGTGGAATGAGTAGCTGATAGAAACCTTCTCATATGAGAAGTTGAAGACGGATGAAGCATGCCTCCAACACACTTTTGGCTTTGGAAGTCTGGAGGATGCATACTTGCATCAAAATGATCTCATTAGAGGTTTCATTGAAGTATCTCAGCAGTACCCCAAGCCGCACCCAGCAGACGTCTGGGAGTCAACCAACAAGCTTCTAACAGCAGCGGGATGGGAAACACCTTCTGGAGCTGACAACTCCAATGAAGTCTTAGCTGAGATTACCAAGGAAGCTGTACCAGATAACACAGCTGAGGTAATGATCATTGAAGAAACAGCTGATGCAACAGCTGAACCAGAGGCAGCAGCCCCATCAAGTCCAATTGCCGATGACACTCGCGCACTGGTCGAGTTCGAGGCAGACAAACCCAGTCATGTTGAATCTGGAACCCAAACGAACTCAGCTGTCGAGCTATCAACCGCCATGAAAGAAGCAATCTCTAAAGAGGTTGAGGAAATTCTTTTTCAGGACAGACTGAAGTCTCAAGTCGATGTCATCTTGCGATTCACAGCTCTAGACTGTCAAGTTCGAGAACAACAGCGGACAATTGATGAAGTCCATAAATTTTCCCAAAATTTACAATAAAGTACAAGTCTAGATCTCAAGCAATCTCTCGTCTCACAAAGCATTGATCAGTCAAAACAGCTAGAGAAGAGAGTTCCTGAGATAGTAACAAGACTTCAAGCTCCATTGATCGACGACATAGCAAATCTTTCAAGCCAGCTGGAAGCCATCAAAAAGTCTACTCTCTCCAACATCTCTGACATTCGCCAACTTTTTAACCTGTACAAAGATCTGGATGCTCAGTTCAGAGCTGGAAGCAACAGCGCTGCTCAGCTAAACATTGCCACAACTGACAACTCAGCCAAGATCGCTGATGTTGAAGCTGCTATCGCCAAGCTCAACGCAATAGTCGCTGACCTCTCTGACTCCCTTATTGATAATGCCAAAAAGGGGGAAGAAAAGAATGAAGCTGGAAAAACAATGGAGAGGAAAGCAGCAGCTCAGGGAGAACCTGTGCAGGCAAATCAGTCGGAAATCGACGACTTTGCTAAAGAGCTGGATGAAGAAGAGCCAGCTGCAGCAGTCAAAGAGACATGAAGAGAGAAAACAATCGCTCTAGCCAAAACTTGTGGATACAAGCCAGAAGAATACAATGACTATCACTGGCTGTGTAACTTTCACAACGAGCAAAGAAGAGAAATGCAGGAGTTGGACAAGATTATCAAGAAGAAAGCTTAATCGCTCAAGCCTGCTGAGAAAAAGCAGAAGAAGAAAAGGCAGAGCTACATGCAAGCTAAGAAGAAACAAGTCCAAGCAGCCTCAGCCGACAAGAGGAACCCAGATGAAATCAATGAAAACTAGGAACAATGCAAAACATAATTCATCAAAGAATTCTACTACCTGAATCAATACAAAGGCATGGATCATGAAACTGCGTTCAAAGAATACTTGCTCGAACTTTATGAAGAAGATCCAATGATGGTAAGATCATTAGCCCTAGCTGCTAAGAGAAACGACATCCAGCTCAAAGCTCCAAAAGTCAAGCAATTAAAGCATCTCACTTTAGTTGGATCGAATCTACCTAACAAGGCCCAAATTATCAAAGAAGTTCATTACTGGGCTGGCGAAAGAGGAATCTCCAAGTTTAAAAATCAAGATGAATGGAGGAACTTGGAAGAATTCATCTTCAATAGATATGGTCTCAAGACTGACCATCAGATTGACGAACAGAGGAAGTAGCAAAGCTGAAGACCCAGCCAACTGGGAATTTTCTCTTGAATAGTTTTGTATTTAGAAAGTTGTAAAAATATCCTCTTATTAATGAAAAGTTTTTTTTATCAAAATCAACCTGAAGACAATCTCTCTTTGTCCAGGCTCTGACTATGATTACCTGCTATGAATGTTTAACCTTTTGTAACCCCGTTTCCTGTTAAGGCGGAAGCAATTTGTTTTCCAACTTGGGGTTTCGGCATCATCAAAAAGGGAGAAATTGTTGAGAAAATTAATAGAGTTTTGAAGTGATACCAAAACCCAGCTGACCCCAACCGAGTAGATGATTGCACAAGCCTAAGTGTTTTTCCAGCTCACCTGTTTGAGATTATAGAGTTTCTAAGTTTACAGGTAGAGTCGCTGAAGACAGCAGAAGACCCAGCTGAGTACACAGCAGGGCAAGCCAAGTCGAGTGATCAGCAACGTTATCCAGACTCAAGACGATCAAGTTCATCCAGACACAGCTGGAGGAAAGACCCAGATTGTGTGGCAACTCAGCTCAGCGTCAAGACCCAGCAGAGTTCAAGACTCAGCTCAGCTTCAAAGATCCAGCAGAGTTCAAGACAGCTCAGAGTCACCAGCACAGCAGAGTCGAAGTCAACTTGAGATAAAAGTCAGAACTGACCTGGACCATCAGGAACTCGACATCTCAGCACCTAGAAGTCAGACCTAGGATTGCTTTAAGAGGAAATCAAGGAAGAAGGCAAGATCAACTTGTCAGAGGTTAGGTAGAGATTTAGAACGGCTCTTTCCAACGGCTAGTTCTAACTCTCCCTATAAATAAGAGTCTTCTTTATAAAGAGAAAAAAACAACTGTGAGAGAGAATATACACGACGAGAGATCAGCAGAAAGAAGTCTAACCAAAGATCAAGATATCTCTCAGAAAAGCTTCAAGATCCAGCAGCCTTCATTCTTATGAGTTCTTATTCATTCTCAGGATGCTGAAGCTCTCTCCCACTAGTATCTAGGCATATAATCTTTCCTATCTTTAGCCTAGTTTGAACGAGTTCATCATACTCATTGTTCTTCATTGTAAGAACTCGTTCATAGTTAGAAACCCAAACCCTTCTATCCAGAAAAGGTTAGGTAAAGGTAAGCTTGCTCGAAGCGCGTAATTCGAGTGTTGGTTCTGTAGTACCCGTAAACTACAGTTTAGGCTTCAGCTGTGCCCGTAAACAGTCTGTTTACGTTACAATACAGTACGCGTAAACTTGTATCCAGCTTGAGGAACTAAGCTGCAACGCTTGCTGACTGCGCGTAAAGTCAGTGGTTTCCTTAGTGGATTACCGGATGGTTTTCTGGTCGTGGACGTAGGAGTAGTTTCTCCGAACCATGTTAAATAGCTTTGTTCTTTACTGCTTTATTTATGCATTCAGCTAACTCATCATAAGCACTCTTTCAAGCTGCATAAACTGACTAACTGAAAAGAGAAACAAAGCTTTGCAATATATTTGAAGTAACAGACAGACTTTCCAAAAAACCCACCACATTCCGCACACAGATAGCTGTGTCGATCAAGCTGCCTTCCAGCTGGATCGAACACAGCCAGCTCACTCAAAAGAGTTTTTAATTGGAAAAGTTTTTAAACCTTGGTGTATTCACCCCCTCTCTACACCAAGGTATCCGTCTCGGGACCATCACCCCCTGAATTTGATAGTAGGTAGCTGTCTTTTCTTGAGCTGCTTCCTACTTCACTTGAGCCAGTGATTTTCTCAACAATTACGTTCATCTGTCAACTTGATCTCTGATCTTGAGAAGATAGTCAGCTGTTCCATGATCAGCTGAGTTCATTGTTTCTTTGCGGGGTAGAATCTTCGATTTCCTGTTTTTTGCATTGCATTCCTGCGCATTGAACTCACCAGGAAAACCGTTATCACAACAATTGGCTGATGGACAGCAGATTATGCTAAAGTCCATCAACATAAGAGACATTTGATATTAAATTATTATTTGTCTCAATTGAACCAAATCATTTGATGTATCCTTTCGAGATATCAACAAAGGTTACCTGGGACCAGTACGCTTGACATATTCTTTGAAGAGCTCTGAGGTGAGTCATGAGCTTTGATCACCAGTTATCTTTCTTTCACAACACGCTTGATGACATCCTCAAATTGCGTCTATCCCTCCTTGACCTGTTATCACTCATTCGGCACCCAGTTGTGATTAGGTCCGACTTTGTTGTTGAGGGTTCCAATGATGACCCAGATTTATCCTTATCTTTTGTGAGTGGTACTTCTGGTTGGTCCTTGAATGAGTCCACTTTTCTTTGGACTTTGATGACTGCTTGAATTCCATCTTCTTTGATGCAGTCCATTTCTAAGTTGGAGTCTGACAGCTTGATATCCAACTTGATAACCCGTCTGCTAGAATCTTGATGTGAAGTTCAGTTTATTTCCAGCTTTATAACCAGCTGAGATCCTTCTCAGCTGTCTTTCTGGTTGACCTTCATGTCTATACTGGATGACATTCTATTTTTTATTTTGATTCCAGTCATCTGGATTTCTCTGCTGCCTTTGAGCTTTGTGTTCAGCTGAGAGTCGCTGAATTTCTTGGACTTGAGGTTGCCGAGAAACTTGTCTTCTTTGGCAGGGCTGAGCTTGGAGAGCTGGCTTGATGATGTTCGATCTCTTTAGAACATCCTTGGCCTTGGTTCCAGCTGTGTTTGTATTGGCTGGAGCCAGTCTTTGATCTGATTCAGCTTTGGCCATCTCCAACTTTATGATCAGTTGTGTTTTCTCATCTTCAATCTCCTTCATCAGCTAATCCGATTTAGCTACGTTTTCTTTGAGCAAGGCATTCTCCTTTGAGAACTTGATCAGTAGCTCAGCTGATCCTTCATTCTTCTGCTTGAGCTCATTTCTTAGCTCTGAATTATCAGCTGGCTAGATTTCAAGGATTTCTAGCAATCTCTTGAAGTCGCTGAGCACTTCTTCGATGAGGTCTCTTTAGCATGCAGTTAGCTATGCCATGTCCAGCTGGGTAAACTGCTGCTTCTTTCATCTCTTGAGACCATTTTACTCATCTGTGTGTCCAGCTGTGTTTGCATTCCACAGCTGGTCCTAGTCAGCTAGCTGGGTAATTTCACTTTCATCATCAGCTGGGTTTAAGAGTCCCATGAAGCAGGCATCTTCAATGAAATGCTTCATCTTCTGAGTCGGAAGAAAATACTTGATCTTCTATCTTGCTCGACTTGAGCTCTTTATCTTTTCTTCAGGAGGTCGACTCTGCTGGGTTTCTCTTTGGGTAGAGTTGCTTGTCGTGATGAACCTTCACGATCTTCTTGTACCTTTCCTTGTTGTGTTCCAGCCTATTAATATTCCGTACAAGCATGGCAACTTCTTCGTGCAATTCTTCTTTGCTCATATTTCTGTGCTTCTTGTTGGTCCTTCCAAGCTGAGCTGATTGAGCTGATCTTCTTGATTTTGCACTGAGAGCTGTCTTATTTGCTTTAGAAATCAGCTCTGTTTGAGACATCTGGATGGATGATTCTCCGTTTGTGATTCCCAGATCAAATTCGTTGGATTTCAAGATGGAGAACAATTTTTCTGTCTCCATAATGCCAAGATCAGTTCTGCTTTGGTGAACCACCTTGTGTGTGAACCATTCTGAGGAGAGAGAGCTGAAAGAACTTTCAAGTTCTTATCTTGAACTGTATATTTTCCAGTTCGGATTGTCTCGATCTCGATGACGAGGTTGGAAAATCTGAGCTCCATTTGCTCGATGGACTCGTAGGAGAGTTGCTTGAAGTTGTCGAACTTCTGGCATGCAACTGAGAATTTGTTCTCTTAAATTTCCTCTGAGCCTTCACACAGCTTGGCTAGAGTGTCCCACATCCCCTTAGCTGTCTCGCAGTTGATGATCTTGCTGAGATAAGTGTCCGTCACCATTGAGGAGATGGCGTTGCGAGCGTAGCTGTTCAATCCAGCTTGTCTTCTTTCTTCTGGAGAGTACTCTCTTTTGGGCTTCACAACTTGCCGGAGTACTGGTTCAGCTCTAGGTGTGGTTTCTGCTTCTCTTTCTGACTTCATGATGACGATGGGTCCGTTAGTGATAACATCCCACATCATGTCGTGTTGTGCGCATAGAAAGCTTTTGAGTCGGAACTTCCGGATCTGATAATCATCGACAGAGAATGTCGGAAGATTCCTGCACAAGGAAGATTCCATAACAGTATGCAATATAATGATTTTAAAAAGATTTTGAAACTTTGAAGGATCTGTTCAGGTGACCACTCTCAGCAAAGAGGCTGACTTGACACAGATACAGTGTTCTTTTGAACCACTACTATGATACCAATTGTTGGTCCCGAGACGGATACCTTGGTGTAGAGTGGGGTGAATACACCAAGGTTTGAAAAATTTTCCAAGTTAAAACTCTTTTGAGTGAAATTTGGTGTTCGATCCAAATTTGGAAGATTTTGATCGACACAGCTGACTGTGTGCGGAATGTGGTGGGTTTTTGGAAAGTCCGTCTGTTACTTCAAATATATTGCAAAGCTTTGTTTCTCTTTTCAGTTAGTCAGTTTATGCAGCTTGAAAGAATGCTTATGATGAGTTAATTGAATGCATAAATAAAGCAGAAAAGAACAAAGCTACTTAACGTGGTTCGGAGAAACTACTCCTACGTCCACGGCCAGAAAACCATCTGGTAATCCACTAAGGATACCACTGACTTTACGCGCAGTCAGCAAGCGTTGCAGCTTAGTTCCTCAAGCTGGATACAAGTTTACGCGTACTGTATCGAAACGTAACCAGACTGTTTACGGGCACAGCTGAAGCCTACCTTCAGTTTACGGGTACTGAAGAACCTAACCTGTAGTTTACGGGTACTACAGAACCTGAACCTTAACCTAACCTTTTTCTGGGTTTGGGTTTGGGGTTTCCATCTATGAACGAGTTCTTACAATAAAGAACAATGAGTATGAGGAACTCGTTCAAACTAGGCTAAAGATATATATATTCTGAGCTGCCTAGGACTGAATATGTGAACAACTAAGAACACGACTGACTGGGTGTTCTTGAGGGATTTGGCTTTGAAGATCGTTGTTCGTTTATCTGTTGGCTCTTTGATTTCTTCAGTCGTCTATTTCCTCTTCTCTTCAATGGTGGAGGAGATATATATATATATATAGGTGGAGATTCAAACTAGCCGTTGAAATAGAGCCGTTTGAATCTCACCTACTCTCTTTGACTTCTAGCCTTTCGCCTACGAGGTAGGTCTGCATCTGCAGAAGCTATTTCTCATTTCTGATTGGACCACGTCAGATGAGATCTTCTGACACAGGGATCTTGTCTTGGAGTTGGTCTTCGTCTTGGAGCTGCTAAGCGTCTCTTCTGTGTCTTCAGCGTCTTCGACTCTGAGCTGTGTCTTAGACCTGAGCTGTGTCTCAGACCTGAGTTGTGTCATCGATACTAAGCTGGGTCTTTTACACTGAGCTGGGTCTTCGACACTCAGCTGAGTTTCCGTCACTGAGCTAAGTTTCCGTCTCTGAGCTGGGTCTTGATACTGCTGGGTCTTGACATTGCTGGGTCTTCAGCTGCGTCTTCTGTTGTGCTGAACCTGTACTTAGAAAACCTAATAGCTCTAAACAAGTGAGCTGGAAACAACACAAAGTTTGTACATTCATATACTCGGTTGGGGTCAGCTGAGTTTTGGTATCACTTCAAAACTCTATTAATTCTCCCAACAACAATTTTTTGTTTTGATAATTACAATCAAGACAAATTGAAAGGCCCTATTAATACAAGAGTTTATCATGTCAAATAGCCATATTTATAGATAGTGGAAGATAAAAGTTGTCAAAAACTTAATTTAATATAAATTTTGTCAGATTTTGGAATGAATGGACTAAAATAACCTTTAAGTAAAAAAAAAAAAAAAACTAACCTACCCCTCGCCACTCACCCCCTCCCACACCCCACACATTCATCCCCTATCTCTCTCTCCCCTCCTGCTGCTCCCATCCCGCCATCTCCACACACACACTCTCTCTCTTTCTTTCTCTCTCTCTCTTTCCCCGCTAAGTCGCAACTCCACCACCACCAGACCACCCACCGATGTGCCTCCGCCGTCTCTCTCCTTCTTTTTCGTCGCCGTCGCTGTCACAGTCTCCACCATTGCGAGTTCTAATTCGATTTTTCCGCTGCCTTTTACCACCGTCGCCTCCGCTGCCTTTGCCATCCTTCTTTTATCAGTTTACCTTTCTATTTCCAGATCTATTCCTACCGCGATCTGCTCTGCTACTTCAGATCTAAAGAATCCAACAATGATGTTTTACAAACAGAGAGTCGTTCAGATAAGTTTTTCGTTCAAATTTTTATATAGATCTGTTATGTGGTTGCCTCTGATCATCTTTTCCGGCGTGACTTTTTTTCATCTCCATAGCAACTGTGGTACGAACGGATCTCATTCGTTCCAATCGTCCTGTTCGCACCGACTAGCTAGTTGTATGAATCCATTCGTTCCGCTCGTATGAACTAGTTGTGATCTGTAACTTGGGACGAATGCATGCATTCGTCCCGTTCGTACCAACTGGTGGCACATGATAACTTGGTACGAGTGTTACGAATGAAATCATTCGTCCCATTCGTACCAACTAGCTGCGCACAATAACTTGGTACGAGTGATACGAATGAAATCATTCGTCCCGTTCGTAACAACTAGTGACACACCATAAATTGGTACGAGTGGCACGAATGAATCCATTTCTGTAGTACCCCGATTTCTCGCGTAATTAATTCTAAAATTCTTTAATTAATTAAAAAGAATTAAGATGAAGAAAAAAAAATTCCTTTTTAATAATTTTTCTTCGGTAACCCTAATTTTTGCCGAAAAAGTAGAATATAATTATTTTTGTTTCGTCTCGGGTTATCCGAAACGAAGTAGAATTTATGTTTATTAATGTGCGCATTTATGCTTGATTTTTAATTGAGAAAATTATGAATTTAATTTTCTTAATTTATTTTATTAGTGATTATTTCTAAAAATAATAATCTTAATTAATTCATAATCAATTCATTTCTTAGCATTTTCTTATGAGAATTTGCATTAGGGTTTTAGATGCCCTAATTGATTTTTTTAAATCAAGAAATTAGAGATTAAAGTTACGATTAGCAAGCTTAATAATTAATTGATTAATTAAGCAATTAATTAATTAATACCTATTTATGACATAAGCCATGACCTCATTGATGACATCATGGATGACTATTTAATGTTGACTAATTTGGATGATTAAGCGTATTTAGACTATACTTCCTTCATTCTTCTTCATTTTCTCCCGTAAGAAAACAGAGCACACACACGCATATACATACACCTCAATCAACCTCCATTTTTGTTAGTTTTTTAGCTCAATTTCAAGATTAAATCACCTCCAAATTATTTATAAAGGTAAGATATATGTTTATTTGAAGTATTTAGCTTTAATTCAAGCTTAAATCCTCTAGTTAATTATTTTAGAAAATTTCAAAAATAATGAATAATATTAGTAGATGAGCTTGAATTTAATTTATGATGTTTCATTCATGTTTATGATGCATGATATGTTATTAATTCATGATTTAATCAAGCTTTATTCATATTTCTAAAATTGCCGAGAAATTAGGAAAAGTTTGAGAATTTGATTGTGATGTTGTATGATTAATTTGATTGATTATTTGAGCTTAGATAATTATTCTAAGCATGTTTGATGTTGGAAGTAATCAAAGAATCCAAGCCCTTCTATTTTTTCTAATTATGGCCGAAAATAATGCTTACAAATTTGGGTTTATGATTTTGATACTCTTTGATTAAATTGATGTTCAAATTGATCTTATATGATGATTATAATGATGTTTATGTATTGAGATAATTGATTAAAGCATAATTATGCCAATTATAGAAATTTTCGAACAATTAGGCTTTGAAAATTAGAGTTTTTAGATTTTGATGTTGAATGATGAAATTGATGATAGAATTGAGCTCATGGTATTTAATTAAGCATGTGGGAATTTTGTTAGAATTTTTGGAGCTCAAATATATATATATATTTTGAATTTTCAGATTTTTAGTAAATAGGAAATAATTAAATTAAGGCCTAAATTGATTAATTGAGATTATAATTAATCTCTAGAATATTAGTGAAGCATGTTGTAATTTGAAAAATATAGAAATAAGTAAATGTGCTATATTTGTAGAAAATTTCGATATATATATATATGTATATATATATATTAGAAATTGGATTTCTATCCAATTTATTAAAGTAATTAAACTATAAAGATAGTTTATAATTTAATTTTAGATGTTTGGAATTGGTTAGAATGAAATTGGATAATTATTTTCTAATTTCCCAAAATACCAAAAATAATTAAAGGAAATAATAGTATTATTTGATTTTTAATCAAGAAAATAATGACATATTTGAATTCTACATGAAAAATTAAGTATTGTAGAATTTTTCAGAAATTAATTGCCAAATATTAAGAATTTTCTATTTTTCGGCTATTTTTCCAAGTCGAAGGTTTATACGTGTACGTGATCTGAATGTGTAATCTGATTGCGTAATTGTGTTTATTATGCTAAATGATGCAAGTAGAATTAGCTTCATAATTTTTTGATATCGTTTGACGAGTCGAAAATAATCTGAGTTGAATGTCTTGGAAAAAGTGCAATGTTAATAATTTGTTTTAAATGTTTAAGTGTTTAAATATTTATATGTTTAATTTAGAAAGTTAATTAGAAGCTAAGTTAGAATTTTAGAAGTAATTAGAATGTTTAAGTGTTAGTATTAAGTTGATCGTTAGAAAAGTCGAAGCGAATTAGAAATTAAGTTGATAGAGATGTCGTATCTCTTCGCCTGTCGTTGTTTCTCGCTCTGATGGTTGATAAACCAATTTCAAATGAAGGAACAAGCGGGAACTTAAAGCCGGGAAATCAGAATCCGGAAGGGTAATTAAAGCAGCGTACGACAGGTGGGCTTTCTAAACGAATAAAGTGATGAATGCATGAATATATATATATATATATATATATATATATATATTTATGTGATGATTTAAATTAATTGACTTGCCAAATATTTTAAGTTTTGTATGATACCGTCTACCAAAGGAAGACGAATTCGGTTCTACGCAAGGTGGGATTTGTGTACACTTATTTGTAATCGTGCGCCTTCCGAAAGGTGGGCCGGTTACAAGTGTTTGAGAAGGAGGCCTACTTCTCAATACTAATTTATTATTGTAGACTTGGTACATACTCTGATATATATATATTGTCTGCGCAGACACTCATGTTTTTAAATAAAAGAAAACATTTGAGCATTCACAGGTTTGATTTAAATTATATACTTGTGATATGCTTTTAAAGGCAAGATCAATTTATAGCTGTAATCAGCAAGATTTCAAATTATTTTGGCATGTGTCCACTGAGTACGTAGTACTCTGCCCTGCATGTTGTTTTCTAAAATGTGCAGGTTAGCTGGTATGAGGATGAGGGTGTGCTTGGCGGACTTTTGTTGGTTTCAATGTAATTAAAAGAAGTCAGTCTAGAATTATATGTCTGCATACATATAATTTCTTTTGTTATTCCGCTGCAACATTCTGAAGTGTGTTTAAATTCTAAAGTATGTTTGAAGTATGAAGTCTATTCCTATATTCTGAAGTCTTTGACGTTGATAACGTATCTTTTGAATGATATGTTAGCCTGTCTTATTTGAAACCGTTATTGTTTCTATCTTAAGTATTTTAAGTCATACGACCTCTTTATCGTGCTTTCTTGATCTGATAAACTTCTTATTTGGCATCGATCTTTTGGTACCTTTGGTCGTATGATTATTCTGTTGATATCCAGTTGAGTATGATTCATTGGAAATGTTGAATTGATATATTTTGATCAACTGATTCTATTGTTGAGATCGTTTGGTATCCATTGTGGATATTCAATTTTTGGTTGGAAATGTCGAGCATGATATTGATATTGAATTCTTGTTATGCATGCTCGATGAAAAGTTGATCAAATCTTTATTTAATTCCCGATATTTCTGAATATTGAGAATGTTTGATGTATGATTGGTTTTGTTGGACAACTGGGCCGTTATCAGTTCTTTGGTTAATCATAAATTGTGTACGTCGTGGGATCCACCGGCTCGGTCATCTTAATTCTGAGTCGGGCTGCGACAATTTCATACCAATCTCACCACGATTTCAGTTTTCTATTTTTTAAATCGGTGCCGCCTTAACTGGATCTAGATTTTTACTTTTTTGTAACAGCGCGGTCGTCGGATCTCCGTATTGGCGTCTGAATCGGGACCGGATCTATGGTTTTGTGACTACGATCGGTGTTTTGTGAGGCGGCGGCGGTGATTTGATGGAACGGCGGCGGCGATTAGCAGTGGCGCGGTGGATGGTAGAGGTGGTTCGGGTGAGAGAGGACGGAGAGCGGAGAGGGTAGAGAGGAGAGAGAAATAGAGTGAAATAAAGGGTAATGGCAAATTTGTCCAAAATCCCAAAATCTGACAAAATTTATTATAAATTAAGTTTTGAACAACTATTAATTTTGACTATCCATAATTTGATATTTTTACTCTTAATACAACTTATATATGCTTAAATAAGTGAAATCGTAGCTTTGCACTAGGCATCTAGTATCCCAGTTTTTGGCGTTTCATTATGTACCACTTTGATTTTTTTTTTCCTTTCTAATTTTTCTTTCTTTCCATTTTATTTCAGTCTTATTTTTTTGTGTTTTAGTTTAATGGTGTACTTGTTAATTAGGATTTATTATGCCAATAATCCAATTTTAAATTATGGCATATAATTATTTTTAGCGCATAGTTTCAGTTATACATAATCTATTATTAGAGTTGATAGCCAGTAATTAATAATTTATTATCTTTAGAGTTATATATTTGTGTACCATAATTCATAACCAGTATGATTTATTTATTGATCTGATATTGTTTAAGACATACAGTCATATTTTGCAGTTATATATGTCTCAACGCATGTCACACGTGAGTATCACACTAAGAAATTAAAGATTTTATCTCATATTTTATTTTTCTAGCAGTAGCGCGTACCCAATTCAACTAATTTATATAATTATTATAATTAAATCACTATCATGCATATTGCATAATTTAAGTAGTCAGAAAGTTTTTATATTTCAATATATAATATATATGGGGTTGGTTCACAATACAAAAGACTTTTCCCGTAAAAAATAATAATAATGCATTTTATGTATTATTACAATACATCGCCATAATAATGTATTTTTTGGATACTATATTGTATTGTTATAATAATACATTCCATGTTTGTAGTGGGCAAAACCCGTTTACTTGGCCCAAGCCCAACAAGCATATCAAGTTGGATCAATCAGTCAGACAGATTCAACTGTCTAGCCCAATAAGCTATGAACCAACCTGGACAACTTGGTTGGATACCCTATACTCCGGCCCAAAGGCACATCAAGCCGGCCAACCGGGCTGACATGGTCAAAAGAACCCAATCATCAACCCTAAGGGCACATCACGTCGACCAACTTGATTGATACGGTCAGAGAAGGTATCTTGATGGTTCCAACAAAATAGCAACGTCTAGGGCGCAGATGTATAAGATCGGTATACTTAACCCTAACGGCAGGCCATTATATAAATATATACAACCTGACTAGGTCACAATCTTGCATATTGCAACTTGCACGCACTGAACTCTCTACTATCCATTCTCTCTTTGCCTCCATTTACCTTCTTAACAGCCTGCCATACAACCTACATCCGTCATATATCCTGTCATACGGCTTACATTCACTATACAACCTATCATACGACTTACACTCATCATACAACCTGCCATACGGATGACATCCACCATACAATATGTCATACCGCTTCCACCTTATGGCCTGTCATATGACTTAGGCTCATTCCAACTTGCAGAAATTTATCATCCACCAAAGAGGCCCTATTTTTCCAAATAAAGCCTCTTTTTTAAAGTGAATTATATATATCTTAGTTTTTTTTATGTGTTCATAATTGAGAAAAAAAAAATTGGTTTATAAAATTTTTGTTTTTTTAATTATCGGTTAAATTCCTAAATAAAGGCCCTTTTTATGTGAATGTATTAGTATTTTATGTGTTTATTATGTAACTTTTTCATTTAATGGTCTGTTTTTAAGTGAATGTCTTAGTTTTTCTAGGTGTTTATCATGTAATTTGATAAGGAAATATTATCATTTAGTACAAAAAAATTAATTTATAATTTTTTTGAGGATTTTTTTAAAATAAAAATATCCTTAAATTTTTTATTTTTTTTAACTATGAATAAAGTGCCCAAATATAGGCCTTGTTTTTAAAATCAAGGCCTTAGTTTTTTACGTGTTTAACATGTAATTTGATAAAAAAAAATTATCATTTATCCGTATTTGGTTTATAAAATTTTTATTTCTTGAACTATGAATAATTAAAGTGTCCAAGTTCTAAAATTAGTTTTTTTTTTCGCGTATATCATCTAATTTGATTATAAAAAATTACTCTCTCCGCCCACGAAGAGTGTGGTCAGATTTTCTCTGTCCACGAAGAGTGTGGTCAGATTTTCTTTCTGGTCTATCCACGAAGAGTGTGATTTTTCCATCTAAGGAAATGATCTCACATACTCTCTTATATTTTAAACATAACATAAATTCAAAATGGTGGATCGCTTTCTCTACTTGAATAACATCTAACCTTATTTTTCTTAAAATTCGTACCACCCACCAAAAACCACATTTTTGATAGACGGTTAGTATAAAATATTTTTAGTTTATATTTTTTCTTTTACTATGAATAAAAAGCCCAAAAATTTAGGAATTTGCATCGGGCCTAAGTTCTTTTAGCCCCTCCCCTGTTCCGATCATTGTTTGTTAATTTGAGGATTTTGTGACGAAAGAGATTATTGGTAAGGAACATGAGTCTAACGTCCTTTACATATATAGATAGATACCCAAGTACATAGTAGCTTGTATTGGGGTCATCGCTCCTATGAACATTTTCTCGATATTCCAATTTGTCGTCTCTAGTTTGTGAACCTTGCTAGTTTTTTAAGCATCATCGTATTCCTAATCCTAGAGTCCATATGCAAATTAATGTTAATTTACCTCAAAAAAAAAAAAAGCAAATTAACTGCTTTAATTTTGAGTTAGTGCACTTGTGATGTGTGCGGTCCTTGTCCTATCACATTAATTAACATTGGCTTTGCTCCTTTGTTACTCGATGATTATTTGGTGGACATAGTATACCATCAAATAATTCTGGATGAGATGTTGATACAGTCGGAGTCTTTAAGAGCAGACATGTCAAAGCTTTTGCTCAGCCATAGGAGGCACAGAAAAATATGCAGGAGACAACGCAGCATGCATCTACTTCCTTCCCAGCTGGGAATCGGAAACAACTTGAGGAGACAAAACAAGCTGATGCACCGTCTTCAAAGAGAAGACTCAAGTTAAAGGTGCTCAGTCAGTCAGCCGAGAAGCCAGCTGACAATAAGAGAGAATTCGTAACTACTCTCCGAGGAGCAGAAGGTCTACCAGTGGTGGTTTCTTACGGTGGAGAAGAAGTTCATGTGCCAGCGTGAACATCGTCATCATCAACACTACAACGACGTATTCCAGCTGATCAACTAAGCTTAGACCCCAATCAACTAAGCTTAAACCCCACAACAGATGGAATACTTCAACCGCCTTCTCCTCAATTTCCTTCAGCTCAACAGGGACACCAGCTTCGAGATCTACTTATGAAAGTTGGAGCTTGTTGGGAAAATTATAAGGTTTCGATTTGATACCAAAACCCAACTGATTCTCCAACCGAATAGATGATTGCGTCAACCTAAATAATGTTGTCCAGCTCGCCTGTTTGAGCTTTAGATTTTCTAGGCTTACAGGTTAAGGAAGCGGAAGACAGCAGGAGTCAGCTAGCGGAAGACAGCAGTCGACCCAGCTGTGTTTACAGCAGGAGTCAGCTAGCAGAAGACAGCAGTCGACCCAGCTGTGTTTACAGCTGGAGTCAGCTAGCAAAAGACAGCAGACGTCAACCTTCAGCTGAGTCCTCCAGCAGAGCCCGATCAAGCTGAAGAGAAGAGTAGGTAAGATTCAAACGGCTCCTTCAACGGCTAGTCTTGAATCTCTACCTATATAAACCCGTCTTCAACCTCAGGATCAGACACGAAAAACTCTCTACAAGCTTTCATTATCTGAAATCATCAATCTTTCAAAAGCTCTCAAGCAGTTCTACATAGATTAAAGAACACTTTATCTTAAAGTGTTTCTAGTTAAGAAACTGCTTAGTTTTTCGTCTGTTCCCTAGGCAAAACTCTTTGTATATCTTTAGCCTAGATTTCGAACGAGTTCATCATACTCTAAAGTTCTTAATTGTAAGAACTCGTTCACAGTTGGAACCATACCCAAACCCAAACCCAGAAAGGTTAGGTAAAGGTACGCTTGCTCGAAGCGTGTAATTCGAGTGGTTAGGTTCTTCAGTACCCGGAAACTGAAGGTGTAGGCTTGACAGTGCCCGCAAACTGTTGGAACACAGCTCGGGTTAGAGTTGTGAAGTTGCTTGGTACTTGGAAACCAAGTGGTAGTGGATTACCAGTGAACCTGGTCGTGGACGTAGGAGGTGTTACTCCGAACCACGTAAAAACTCGCGTGCTCTTTACTTTCTCTTTATATTCAGTTTTGTACTAACTCCTTCAAATCATTGCATATTTGTTCAAAACTGCACACATAGCTGCTCTCCAAAGACAGCTGTGTCTCTCTGAAAATTGCACAACTTGACTAAGCTGAAAATATAAAGTTAATCTTTTCAAACTGAGTTTTTCTAAGTAACCGAGCTAAGTTTTCAAACCACCACTTTACGCATGACCAGTGAGTTATTTACCCGGTGACCCTCCCATTGGATCGATAACTGAGCTCACCAACTCTGTGATTTAACTTGAAAAAGTTTCAAAAAATCTATTTGGTGTATTCACCCCCCCCCTCTACACCAAATACCTAGCTCAGGGACCATCAATTGGTATCAGAGCAGTGGTTCAAAAGACCACCGTTTCTGTATCAAGAGATCTCTCTTGACACTCTGTATCAGTGGTCAACTGAACAGATCCGTTTTTCAGAAAAACTCATATTATTACATACTGCATATGTCTATGGATTCTTATCTTAACAGGAATCTTCCCACCTTCTCGGTAGACGACTATGCAATCTGGAAATTCAGATTGAAAAGCTTCCTATGTGCACATCACGACATGATGTGGGACGTCATCTCAGACGGACCCATCCTTATTTATAAACAAGGAAATGAACTCGTACCTGCTCATGATGGAGAACAACCAGATTACCGGCCAATTCTCAAGCTAAAGAAGGAATACTCGTCAGAAGAACAAAAGCAGGCTGGACTAGACAGCTTCGCAAGGAACACCATATCTTCAACGGTTTCCAATGCCTACCTCAGCAAAATCATCAACTGTGAAACCGCAAAGGAGATGTGGGAAACCCTAGCAAAACTATGCGAAGGGTCGGAGGAGATAAAGGAGAACAAATTCACGATTGCATGCCAGAAGTTTGATAACTTCAAGCAGCTGGTCAATGAGTCCATCGAAGCGATGGAGCTAAGGTTCTCAAACATAGTCGTCGAGATAGAGACAATCAGAATTGGGAAGTATACCCAGCGGGAAAAGAATCTAAAAGTTCTTTCAGCGCTCACAGCTGAATGGAACACCTATAAAGTGGTACACCAAAGTCGAAGTGACTTAGGTGATCTTTCAACTGAAAGATTATACTCCCTGCTCAAAGCCAATGAGTACAACTTGAAGATTACAATGAAAGAATCTTCAAGCAATCAAAATGATGGAGAGCTGACACCTGCAACAAAGGAGATTGCGTTCAGAGCCAACTCTGAAAAATCCGCATACATACAGTCAGCTGAGTCATCGAAGAAGGATAAGAAGGACATGAGCAAGGAAGAGCTACTTGAAGAAATAGCCATGCTGGTCAAAAACTACAACAGACTCAACACCAGCAAGGGCAAATACAAGAAGTTCGCAAGAACTTACAGAGACAAGTACGCAGCAGCTGATGAGAAGTCAGCTGACAAACGAACAGAAGAAGGTTGCTTCAACTGCAAGGAACCATGACACTACCGGCAAGATTGTCCAAAGCTATCCAAGAAAGACAAAGACCAACTGAAAGCTAAAGCAGCTGACAGAAGGAGAGCTTATATCGCCGATGAAGAATCAGAGTGCAACAAAATGGATGACATGCCATTTTCAGACTCGGAAGAAGAAGCCCTGATGGCCCATGATGAACCTAATTGGGATACATGCTTCATGGGACAAACAGACGGCATCGATGAAGATGAGGTAATGTCTCGAACTCTAAATCTATCTAACATCTCACCATCACACGAACACTCTACACAGGTCTCAGAATCTGGACTACCTGATTGGAGTCTAGTAGAGAAAGTAATGAACGATTCCAAGGAGCTTCAAGAGATCCTTGACGTCATTATGTGTGAGAATGCCGAGCTGAAGGCGGAACTGGAAAAGACAAAGGTATCGACGCCTTGATACAACACGGCTCAACGGAAGTTGTTTCACTAAAAGACAAAATAGTGAAACAAGATCAGCTGATGAAGGAATTCTACTATGAGAAGAAACAGCTGATGGAAGATGTGGAAAAGGTCACAGCTGAATCGGAAAAGAAGTCAGCTGAGATCATTGAGCTGAAAAGCACCGAAGAGGTACTATCTAAGAAGATAGTAGCTCTCATCAAAGCCACGTCAACAATGGACGAGATCATTAGTGCTCAGCGTCCAGCGGCACTCAAAGCGGGACTGGGATACAACAAATCAAGGGATGCCTCAAACATTGCCTCCACAAGTGGAACAAAAGTAATGTTTGTACGTGCAAACGAACCTCCAATCCCAGCAGCTCAGCATCAACAGTTGAGGACACAGCAGGCGTCAGGAAGACCAGCTGTGAAACATCCTCAAGCTCCGTCGAAGACACAGCAGGCATTAAGAATGTCAGCTGTGCGACAACCTCAAGCCCAACTCAGACAGCAACGTGCTCAACCTCAACGAAGACAACAGGCTGGATTTTACAGATACCAGCCACAGCACCAGCACGTTGATCGATATCAACCAAGATATCAGAGATACCCAGCTGGATACCACTCATATGAGTATCAACTGGATAATCATTTCCAGCCACAGCATCACATGAGACAGCAGAGACAAAGGAAAGTCTCAGCTAGGCACACAGCTAGAAACCAAAAGAAATCCAGACAACAAAACAAGAAGACACGGAGATCAAGACCCCGCCAGCAACAACAGAAGAACACAAAGAATGTGTATATCGACTCAGCTGGGAGAATTATCAGATCAAATGATCCAATTCGAGTCATCAAGCAGATCTGGGTCATCAAAGGATCTCTGTCTAACCCACAAGGACCCAATTAAAATTGGGTACCTGAATTTTAATTTTTTGTTTAGGTTGCAAGGAATCGACGCATCTCTGAGGAGTCGATGAGAATGCTATGGTACTTGGACAGTGGATGTTCCAAGCACATGACGCACCTAAAGCATCTACTCCAGGAGTATATTGAGCGTACAGGTCCACAAGTAACATTTGGTGACAACTCCAAAGGCCTAACCAAAGGTTATGGTACATTTAAAACTAGAAATGTTATAATCCCAAATGTTTCTTATGTACAAGGATTGCAACATAACTTGCTTTCCATTAGCCAATTCTGCGACAACGGTTTTTCTGTCAAGTTTGATGCACAGGGATACACAGTGAAGCACAGGGAAACCAAGCAGATACTCCTAAGAGGGAAAAGAGAAGGAAATATGTACTTTGCTGACTGGAACAGCAGCCCTCCGGAGACTTGTCTTGTATCGAAAAGCAAAGAATGAAGTCACTGGCCGTGGTACGTACGGCTGAATCATCTCAACTTCAAGACAATCAACAAACTGGCTAGGAACCAGCTCCCTAATGGAATTCCAGATCAAGTATATGACAAAAGTCATATGTGCAGCGCGTGTCAACAAGGAAAGCAGACAAGAATTTCATTCTCTCTCAAGCCAGTTCAGTCAACTGATCGAGTACTTCAACTTTTTCACATGGATCTTTTTGGTCCAGTTACTCCAGCAAGCTTCAATGGCAGAAAATATACTCTGGTCGTAGTGGATGATTTCTCAAGATTCACATGGATATCATTCTTATACCAGAAGAGCGAAACCAGGACTAAGCTGCCTATCCTGCTGGAAAGATTATCAACATAGAAGGAGTGCAAGATAATGTCAATAAGATCAGATCGTGGAACGGAGTTTCTGAATGAAACTATTTATGATTACTGCGAGAAGAACGAAGTTCAACACCAAACATCTGCAGCTCGCACACCTCAGCAGAATGGTGTAGCAGAAAGAAGAAACAGAACTCTCAAGGAAGCAGCTACCTCAATGCTAGCTAGCTCCGCCATTCCAAAGAAGTTCTGGGCTGAAGCAATCAACACAGCTTGCTTCACTCAGAATCGCTCCCTACTCACATCAAGGCAAAGAAAGACATCGTATGAGCTATGGAACAACAGAATACCATACTTAGGGTATTTCAAGGTATTCGGATCCAAATGTCACATCCTCAACAATGGGAAGACACAGCTCAAGACGTTCGATGTGAAGACAGACCGAGGAGTATTCCTTGGTTACTCCGCTGTGAGTAAAGCATACAGAGTCTTCAACAGAAGAACTCAAATAGTCGAAGTAACTCCACACGTTACCTTTGACGAATCCTCCTTCGAATATAGAGATTCTATCAAACGAAGAAGCGAAGGAGAATCTTCAAGATTGATTCAGACAAGAGCTCAAGAAAATAGAATCAGGAATCTGGCCGAACCATTAATTTGGGACGATGAGCCGGAGAAGAAACTTCAATTCAACCAAGAAGCTCCACCAGCTGGAAATCAAGAAGAACCCTCAACGTCAAATCAAGGGGGAACATCATCAGCTGGAAATCCAAACACAGCTGAGTCCCCAGCTCCATCTCCAGCTGAGCCTCTACAGAAGTCTCCTCAAAATCTAAATCAAAGAGAGCCAAACTCTTAAGATTTAACTCCTGAGCAACTCCAAGTCAGACGAAATTTAGCCACGTCAAGCATCAATCAATTGGAAGAAGAAATTCGTAAGAGGAGAAGATGGATTGAAGATCATCCATCATTAGCAATCATTGGAGAACCATCTGACCAAGTCAAAACCAGAAGCTTAGCTGCTCAAGCCTCATCGGATCATCAAGAAGCAGCTGACACAGCTCAACTCTCAGTAGAGCTAGAACTGACGGTCTATGATGATGACACAGCTCTAATGGCGTGTTACGTAGCTCAAGTGCCAGAGCCTCAATCAATTCTCGAAGCTTTGAAGAGCGTGCCTTGGACAAACGCCATGCAAGAAGAGCTGAACGAATTCCTCAGAAATTGTGTCTGGGAATTTGTCGACAGACCTCAAGAAGTCAAAGTCATAGGACTCAAATGGATATTCAAGAACAAAATGGATACCCTGGGAGTCGTCATCAGAAACAAAGCTCGACTAGTTGCCAAGGGCTACACTCAGCAGGAATGAATTGACTTCGAAGAATCATTTGCTCCAGTAGCACGATTGGAAGCAATCAGACTCTTTCTCGCCTATGCAGCACATCACAAATTTAAGGTCTATCAAATGGATGTGAAGTGTGCATTCTTAAATGGAGAAATCAAAGAAGATGTCTACGTTGAACAACCTCCAGGATTCGAAGTAGAAGGAAATAAAGTCTACAAGCTAAAGAAGGCTCTTTATGGATTGAAGCAAGCACCTCGAGCTTGGTATGACACTTTGTCAAATTTTCTCGTATCCAAAGGATTCAAGAAGGGCTCAGTAGATAGAACTCTTTTCACCATCAAGTCAGGAAAAGATATCCTGGTTGTTCAAATCTACGTAGACGACATCATCTTTGGATCAAGATCAAGCTTCTTATGCCAAAGATTTGGAGAGATGATGTCAGAGAAGTTCCAAATGTCCATGATGGGAGAAATGAGTTTCTTCCTAGGACTTCAAGTCAAGCAATCATCAGAAGGGATTTTCATAAATCAATCCAAATACGTGAAAGACTTGATCGCCAAGTATGGAGTTCAAACTAGCAGAATTGTAAAGATTTCAATGAACACCAACTGGAAGATTGAACCAGGAACTGAAGGGAAGTCAGTTGATTCCAGCAAATACAGAGGAATAATAGGATCCCTGCTGTATCTAACAGCAAGTCGTCTAGACATCTCTTTCGCAGTCGGAGTGTGCGCCAGATTTCAAGTTGATCCAAAGGAAGCACACATGCAAGCAGCCAAGAACATTCTCAAATATCTCAAAGGAACTCAGAATGTTGGGCTGTGGTACCCAGCTGAAGACAATCTACGGTATTGGATACTCAGACTCAGACTTCGCTGGAGATCGGTTGGACAGAAAATCAACTTCAGGAACTTGTCAGTTCTTAGGAAGTAAGTTGATTTCATGGTTTTCAAAGAAACAAACGTGCGTCGCAACTTCCACGACAGAAGCAGAATACATGGCCGCTGGAAGCTGCTGCTCGCAAATTCTCTGGCTGAAACATCAGCTGGATGACTATGAAGTGAAAACTGGACAAGTTCCAATTTTCTGTGATAGCTCAAGTGCGATTGCCATTTCAGAGAATCCAGTACTTCACACAAGATGCAAGCATGTAGACGTACGACATCATTTCATCAGAGATCACGTAGAAAAGAAGGATGTGATTGTTGAGAAAATTCACACAGACATACAGCGGGCTGATATTCTCACAAAACCGCTGATAGAAGCAAGATTCAAAATGCTGTGCGGATTACTTGGACTTCTCAACCCAGACGATGCTTTACCCAGCTGAATGGAAATAGACCCAGCTGAATGGAAACAGACCCAGCTGAATGGAAACAGACCTAGCTGAATGGAAGCAGACCCAGCTGAATGCAAGCAGACCCAGCTGAATGCAAGCAGACAACTGTAATTCAGAATCAAACGTCACTGAGAAAGTGAAGGATTATTCAGCTGAGGGGGAACCAGCTGAAACCACGATGACCCAGCACACCCACTCAACAGAGGTATCAGCTGACTACAATGATCAGCTGAGAGGTTTGCAACAACATTAATTACACCTACTCAATCTGTTTTCAGTCAACTCATATCTTGTCATATCTAATCAATCTTAATTAAGAGTCTGCAAAGAATTGAATAATGGGAGTTTCGAGATAAAAGTCAAAACGCCTCAACCGTTCTCTCTCGCGCATTAACTCACATCTTCTAATCAAGAAATTGACATGATGCGAGAATCACTCCCAGTCGTAGATCTTCTTATCAATAGACAAATCTTGATCGTCCATTCATCAAGAAAACTCTTTAAATATGCTAGAAGATATACGCATCAACCCTAGAAAGTTTTTCGGCATTCTTTCTTATTTCCATCAATTAGCATTATTTGTTTCTACTAACAAAAGATGCAGAAGAAGAACATAGAATCCAGAAAGATATCTCCCGAAGCCGATCAAATTTGAAGAATCTGTCAAAGCTTCAAGATAAGAGTTGCTTAACTCTCAGGAACCTCAAAGAAGACGGAAGTCCAGAAGAAGGTGAAGCCCATCAACAGATCCAGGCCAGAGCAGTGGGAGACTGCAAAGCTCAAGAACGTCATTCACCAGGAAGGTGTAGAAAATTTCTTGGAAATGTCAAAGGAAAAAGACCTCCTCAGCCCCACTGTTTCTCTCAACATAAAAGAGAGAACGGGACATACAACTCCCTGGGATGCAAAAATCAAAGTCAACAGACCTGGACCAGATGTTGATAAAGCCGGAGTATTCAAGAGCAGTTATGACAAAGCTCTTGCTCCACCACAGGAGGCACAGAAAAAGATGCAGGAGACAAAGCAGCATGCATCTATCTCCGTCCCAGCTGGAAATTGGAGACAACTTGAGGAGACAAAATATGCTGAAGCATTGTCTTCAAACAGAAGACTCAAGTCAAAGGTGCTCAGTCAGTCAGCAGAGAAGCCAGCTGACATTATGAGAGAATTCGTAATCACTCTCCGAGGAGCAGAATGCCCACAAGCGGTCGTTTCTTACGGTGGATGAGAAGTTCATGCCCCTGCGTGAACATCATCGTCACCAACACCGCAACGGAGTATTCCAGCTGATCAACCAAGCTTAAACCCCAAGACAGATGGAATACTTCAACCGCCTTCTCCTCAGTTTCCTTCAGCTCCACAGGGACACCAGCTTCGAGATCTTCCGATGAAAGATGCTCAAGTCCCTGCACCAAGCTCAAATGAGAAACATCACCCAACCAACGATTACCTGCAGCTGGATGATGATGATATGAGCTGAATACAAGTCCCTCAAGTGCTGAATCAGACTTTCTCATTCAATCTAAGAAGTCTGAAGAAGCAAAATTTGCAAGGAATGAAGTTGTGCCCGACTCAGAAGATGCTATCTCCAGTGCCAACTCATCCCTCCAAGCACTCAGCTGGATTGCCCCAAATCGAATCAGCAAGGACGCCGTGTCCGCAATCACCGAGGCTAATGCTGGCGAAGAAGAGCCAGCTAATACAACAGCTGAGCCACTTAGACTCCAAACCTCGCTGCTCAGAGCTGAAAACCACAGTTTCGTCAAACTAAAACATCGCAACAGCCGATGGTGTATCTCTCCCACCCTGTTTGATCATGCCAAAAAGGGGGAAGTAAGGGAGAAGAGAGACAAGTCAATGAAGAGGCAAACTGTTGAGCTAGAGGAACCAGCTGAATCAGAATCAGCTGAAGAAGAGACGAGTCAAAAGAAAGAAGCAACGGATGCAGAAGAGAAGACCCAGCCAACTGGGATTGAAGACTGACTGAAGGATTGAAGACTGGAGATTTGAAGATTTTTTTCTTTTTTCTTTTTCCTGTGTTATAATGTATATTCTTACATTAATAAAACACAAGTTTTTCTGCGTAATAAGTTGTCTCAGTTAGGTTTTGGCATCATCAAAAAGGTGGAAATTGTTGGGAAAATTATAAGGTTTTGATTTGATACCAAAACCCAACTGATTCTCCAACCGAATAGATGATTGCGTCAACCTAAATAATGTTGTCCAGCTCGCCTGTTTGAGCTTTAGATTTTCTAGGCTTACAGGTTAAGGAAGCGGAAGACAGCAAGAGTCAGCTAGCGGAAGACAGCAGTCGACCCAGCTGTGTTTACAGCAGGAGTCAGCTAGCAGAAGACAGCAGTCGACCCAGTCAGCTAGCAAAAGACAGCAGGCGTCAACCTTCAGCTGAGTCCTCCAGCAGAGCCCGATCAAGCTGAAGAGAATTCGAGCTGAGTTCAAAACACAGCCGGTCCAGCTGTACAGAACAAAGGGAACTATCTCTGAAGACTTCACTTCAAGACAGTCCAGCTCTGAATTCAAAAGCCAGCTCTAAAGGCAGAAGATCCCGGCATCAGAGGAAGTCAACCTACCTCGACCAATGAGGGATTGCCAAATCAGTATCCTAGACTTCAGAACCTAGGATGTGACACAAATGAGGACAGGTGCAGATTCGCCCAACGACAGATCTTGAATTTAAGAAGAGTAGGTAAGATTCAAACGGCTCCTCCAACGGCTAGTCTTGAATCTCTACCTATATAAACCCGTCTTCAACCTCAGGATCAGACACGAAAAACTCTCTACAAACTTTCATTATCTGAAATCATCAATCTTTCAAAAGCTCTCAAGCAGTTCTACATAGATTAAAGAACACTTTATCTTAAAGTGTTTCTAGTTAAGAAACTGCTTAGTTTTTCGTCTGTTCCCTAGGCCAAACTCTTTGTATATCTTTAGCCTAGATTTCGAACGAGTTCATCATACTCTAAAGTTCTTAATTGTAAGAACTCGTTCACAGTTGGAACCATACCCAAACCCAAACCCAGAAAGGTTAGGTAAAGGTACGCTTGCTCGAAGCGTGTAATTCGAGTGGTTAGGTTCTTCAGTACCCGGAAACTGAAGGTGTAGGCTTGACAGTGCCCGCAAACTGTTGGAACACAGCTCGGGTTAGAGTTGTGAAGTTGCTTGGTACTTGGAAACCAAGTGGTAGTGGATTACCAGTGAACCTGGTCGTGGACGTAGGAGGTGTTACTCCGAACCACGTAAAAACTCGCGTGCTCTTTACTTTCTCTTTATATTCAGTTTTGTACTAACTCCTTCAAATCATTGCATATTTGTTCAAAACTGCACACACAGCTGCTCTCCAAAGACAGCTGTGTCTCTCTGAAAATTGCACAACTTGACTAAGCTGAAAACATAAAGTTAATCTTTTCAAACTGAGTTTTTCTAAGTAACCGAGCTAAGTTTTCAAACCACCACTTTCCGCACCGCCAGCTGAGTTATTTACCCAGCTGACCCTCCCCAGCTGGATCGATAACTGAGCTCACCAACTCTGTGATTTAACTTGAAAAAGTTTCGAAAAATCTATTTGGTGTATTCACCCCCCCCTCTACACCAAATACCTAGCTCAGGGACCATCAGAGCTCAAGCCCCTGCACCAAACTCAAGTGGAAAACATCATCCAGCCGATGATTACTTGCAGCTGGATGATGAAAACATGAGCTGAACCCCATACCCACCACGTCAGAAGTGGAAGGGGAATACTCAAGTCCCTCAAGTGCTGAATCAGACTTTCTCATTCAATCTAATGAAGTCTGAAGAAGTAAAATTGCAAGGAATGAAGTTGTGCCCTATTCAGAAGATGTCATCTCCAGTGCCAACTCATACCTCCAAGCACTCAGCTGGACCGCCCCAGCTGAAACAGGCCAAGGAAGTTGTGTCTGCAATCACAGCTAAGGCTAATGCTATTGAAGAAGAGCTAGCTAATGCAACAGCTGAGTCACCAAGACTCCAGACCTCGCTGCTCAGAGCTGACAACCGTAGCACAGCCAAACGAAACATCGCAACAGCTGATAGTACAACGAAGATCGCTGACGCAATTCAGGAAATTGCACAGCTCAATAAGACGATGGTGTATCTCTCCCACCTTGATTGATCATGCCAAAAAGGGGGAAGAGAATGAGATAAAGAAGAGGCAAACTGCTGAGCAAGAAGAACCAGCTGAATCAGCTGGAGGAAAAACGACTCAAAAGAAAGAAGCAGCGGATGCAGAAGAGAAGACCCAGCCAACTGGGATTGAAGACTGAAAAATTGAAGAATTGTTTTTTTTCTTTCTTTTTCCTGTTTTATGATGTAATTTCTTACATTAATAAAACACAATTTTCTCTGCTTCATAAGTTGTCTCAGTTAGGTTTGGCATCATCAAAAAGTGGGAAATTATTGGAAAAATTATAAAGTTTTGATTTAATATCAAAACCCAACTGTTCTCCAACCGAGTAGATGACCGCATCAACCTAAATTGTGTTTTCCAGCTCGCCTGTTTGAGCTCTAGATTTTCTAAGTTTACAGGTTCAGAAAGCGGAAGACAGCAGAAGACCCAGCTGTGTCTACAGCAGGAGTCAGCTAAGGAAGCGGAAGACAGCAGACGATCCAGTTGTGTTTACAGCAGGAGTCAACTATCAGCTGAGTCTTCCAGCTGAGCTGAGTTCAAAGCAGAGCATGATCAAGCTGAAGATAATTCAAGCTTAGTTCAAGACACAGCTGGTCCAGCCGTACAGAACAAAGGGAACTAACTCTGAAGACATCACTTCAAGTCAGTTTACCCAATCCAGCTCTGAATTCAAAAGTCAGCTTCAAAGGCAGAGATCCCGGCGTCAGAGGAAGTCAACATGCCTCGACCAATAAGGGATTGCCGAATCAGCATCCTAGACTTCAGACCCTGGGATGTGACACAAATGATGACAGGTGCAGAATCGCTCAACGGCAGATATCGAATTTAAAAAGAGTAGGTAAGATTCAAACGGCTCCTCCAACGGCTAGTCTTGAATCTCTACCTATATAAATCCGTCTTCAACCTCAGGATCAAACACGAAAAACTCTCTACAAGCTTTCATTCTCTGAAATTCTCAAGCCTTCAAAAGCTCTCAAGCAGTTCTACATAGTTCAAAGAACACTTTATCTTAAAGTGTTTCTAGTCCAGAAACTGCTTAGTTTTTCGTCTGATTCATAGGCAGAAATTATTGTTTATCTTAAGCCTAGATTTCGAACGAGTTCATCCAACTCTAAAGTTCTTAATTGTAAGAACTTGTTCATAGTTGGAACCCCAAACCAAACCCCTCTTTTCCCAGAAAGGTTAGGTCAAGGTTACGCTTGCTTGAAGCGCGAAATTCAAGTGGTTGTAAGGTTTTTTCAGTACCCGTAAACTGAAAGGTTAGGCTTGACAGTGCCCGCAAACTGTTGGAACACAGCTCGGGTTATAAGAGCCGAATAATTATAAGTGAATTGCAAGAATTATTTGATTATAAGCGAATTGCAAGAATTATTTGATGGTATACTATGTCCACCAAATAATCATCGAGTTGTGAAGTTGTTGGTACTTGGAAACCAAGTGGTAGTGAATTACCAGTGAATCTGGTCGTGGACGTAGGAGGTGTTACTCCGAACCACGTAAAAATCTCGTGTTCTTTACTTTCTCGTTAATTTCAGTTTTAGTACTAACTTTATCATCACATTGCATATTTTATCAAATCTGCATACACAGCTGTTCTCCAATGACAGATGTGTCCTTTTGAAACTTGCACAACTTGACTAAGCCGAAAACGTAAAGATAATCTTTCCAAGCTGAGTTTTTCTAAGCAACCGAGCTAAGTTTTCAAACCACCACTTTCCGCACCGCCAGCTGAGTTATTAGCCCAGCTGACCCTCCTCAACTGGATTCATAACTGAGCTCACCAACTCTGTTTTAAACCTGAAAAAGTTTTCAGAAATATGTCTTTGGTGTATTAACCCCCCTCTACACCAAAGACCCAGTTCAGAGACCATCAAAATCAAACATAATCGAATAAACTAAATAACCCATAATATTAATCTAAGAAATTGAAAACGGAAGTAAAGAATTGTCACCAGAAATCAATCTACGTATACGATGCCAGTTGAAACTCTAAACTAAAAATATAAAGAATAAAATCAAATTAAACTCCCAAGTCTGCTGTGCACGTCTCCTAATGTTGGCGGCTGGAAAAATTAAAAACTTGGAATTTTAATCTAATCTCCCTAATATGGCGGCTAATGCTAAAGAAAAATATGGAATGAAGATAATCTCTATCTTGCTGCTAAACTAAAATATATAAGAAAAAGTAAAGTAATTCTTCCTTTCTTTTCTCCCTACTCCTACGGCTAATCAAGAGGTAATATATTGAAATCACATTATCCCTCTTAAAAACATAATAGTTGGCACAAAGTTAAAAAAACACAAAAAATTGCACTTTTCAAAAATTTTGGACCCTTCTACCCTTACTACATGTGAAAGGTCAAAACCAATTTTTACCCCATTTTTCATTTCAAAAAACTACTTTTTCTCTCTCTGCAAAATTCTCTCTCCACTTCTTCTCTCACACGACCCCTCACATTCCTCCTCCAAAACTCCGTCCCCCGCCGCCGTCTACGTCGTTCTACGTCCATTCTTATTGTGCTCTGCAACTCACAGCGCCACCACACCACCCACCGTCCTGATCCAAGCACCGCCGGAAATCCTATATCTCTCTTCTTCTCTTTTATCTCTTGTGTTTCTCTCTCTCTTTAGAAAATCCTAGATCTCGTCGGAAATCCTAGATCTCTTTTTTCATATAGTTTCTAGTGATTTTTATGGTGTATTAGGATTGATTTTTGGGTGATTTGGGTGTATTTTTGGTGATTTATGGTTCGTTTGTGTTTTTGCAGGAAATTTCTATTCGCTGTCAAAAATCAGTTGGAACGAAATAAGTGAATTCGTACCAGTAGTAACTCGTAGTAGTAATGCGCAGTCTATTATTGACTTGTTGGGACGAAAATGATTAATTCGTACCGGCTTACCATGCACGTTGGTACAATTATTTTGATTTTGTGCTTTGGTTATTTTCAAGCTTGATTTATAGTTGCTTTGCGTGTTTGCATAGTTCATTTTTTGATAAATTGATTGTTTCCATGCTCTATTTCTAGGGGATTTGATTATATATTGTTGATTTTGTTGTATTTCTAGGTAATTTTCATGCTTGATTGTTGGTATGTTTGGATGTATTCGTACCACCGTACCATGCATTGGTAAGTTGGAACAAACATAGTTTATTCGTATCGGAGTATCACGTTAGGACGTGGTATGCTGGTGCGAAAAATACCATATTCGTACCGGAGTACCACGTTATGGCATGGTACGCTAGTACGAAAATATGATATTCATACCGATGTACCGAATCTTTGAATTTATGATCACGTTCGGGCATGGTACGTCGGTATGAATAGAATATATTCGTACCTGAGGACCATGCAAAAATCGGTACGAATATACTGTTTTCGTACTAGCATACCACGCCCTAATGTGGTACTTCGATGCGAATATGGTATATTCGTATCGGCGTACCACGCCCTAATCTGGTTATTTCGTGCTTGATACTTTGGTACGAATATCCTATTTTCGTACTAACGTACCACGCCCTAACGTGATACTCTGATATGAATATGGTAGTTTATGATGATTTTTGGTGAATTTGAATTGATTTTTTGGTGATTTGGTGCATTTGTGTTGATTTATTAGTATCATATCCTAACTGTTTTTTGTCTTTTTTTTCAAGGTACAATGGATCTACAAGAGGTATGAAAGAACTCAAGAAATCGGTCATGATTAGACCTGCCCACGGGCCCCGAACCGGCGGTTCCGGGCACGAGCCCGCCGATTACGGTTTCACCGGAGAGTGAACCGTAACCGGCCCGTGTACACTTTATACGGTTACGGGCCGAGCTTTTTAACCGGCGGTTTCGAGCCCGGTTAAAACCCGCCGGTTTCGGTTAAAACCGGTCCGCTTTTTAATTTTTTTTTTTCCTAATATATATATATATATAACATTGAAAATTAAGAAAATGAAACATAAATGAAAATGAACTAGTTTTTCATTAATACTTGAAAATTAAAATAAACATTACTAAATAGAAATTACAAGTACTTGAAAATTAAATTAAACATTACAAAATACATATTTCAATTTTCAACTACAAAATAGAGATTACATTAGTAACATTACATACTCAATTTCCCATAGCTTCGGTTGGATGCGCTTTTTGAATGTGACGAACAAGGGAAGCATAGCCATCATTTTGAGTCCACTTGAAAACTTTGTTGCAATAATTGCAATGAACTTCATAGGTTGGATTAGAATAGTCGGGCAATGGAGCACTACGGGTGTAGTGCTTGTTGAAAATATCAACCTTAATACTAGATCTAGGAGGCATTGTTGTTTGTATTTTGTAGATTTGAAGTTGAAACTTGAGTCTTGAGAGAGAAAATTAAAAAAGAAGAAAAAATGAAGAAGATAGATAAGGTGAAGAGATGAGGAAGATAGAATGATAGATCATTAAGGTGAAGATGGCTGAGGGAGTGAGTGAGAAAAGGGTTGGGGGGTATTTATAGATAGAATTTAGGGTTTTGAAAAAAAAAATAATAATTAAAAACCGCCGGTTCAGGCCCGAAAACCGGCGGTTAATTACAGATTGTTTTTGTATTTTTGGAGCACTTTTTTCAACTTTTGTAATTTTCTTTTTTTCTTTGTTTTTTTGTAATTAAATGTTGTATATATATATCTTAAGACAATATAAGCAAAAAAAAATTTAATTTTACTTAGTAGTCATTGACTAAAAATATTAAATCATTTCTCATTAATATTGTTGAAATTACAACACTTGAAAGTTGAAATGAAAAAAAAAAAGGAAAAAAAAGGACTTGAGCTCAATTTTAATATTAAAATTGAGTTGCCTACGTATCCTCATAGAGGAATCAAAGTCCACGTAGTTCGATTACATTATATTACTCCCTAGTAGTTCTCGTCCACCGATCGATCACTCTCGGTGAACTCTTCGTTTGGGCTCTCGTCGCAATCATCCCAATCGAGCTCTTGAGCTCTAAGGTCGGCCCTCGACCAATCATCAAGCAACATTGTGGCTTCAATATTTCTTGGTTTCATCGTTGATCTTCTTTGGTCCAACATGAGTCCACCAATGCTAAAAGCTTATTCGACCGAGACGGTGGATGCGGAGACGGCAAACAACTCTTTCGCCATGATAGAGAGTACGGGATAATCCGTTCTCTTTGACCACCATTTCATCACGTCGATTTGTGGAGCACTATCTTCAACACCAAAAACAAAACGACAACCCAAATACATATCTAATTCACTATTACCTTGGCCCCTAGGGAGTTCATAAGATCTATCTTGGTACATGCTACTTAATTGTTGAACTAAGGGATCTAAGGAGTTTAAATCAAGTGGTATAAATGAAGAGGTAGAAGTAGAAGAAATAGGTGCATTATGTCAAGATCATATCCATGAGTCATCTTATATTCGGCAAAAAGAGATCTTAAAGTTCTTTCTAAATTATCTTTTATTTGACTAACATTAGGAATATCAAAGAAAATTATTTCTCCATCAATTTTTACATTTAAAAAGTCCATTTGCTTAAAATAATAAATATCTAACATTTGACAAACACCATTATATTTCCATATAGGATCTAAGCACTTAGCTACTAAAAAAACATCCGGAATATTTCTAAAATATTTTAGCCATTTTTGAACCATAAAATAAATCACACCTTGCAAATTGGGTTTACTAAAATAATTTTTAAAGTTAAGTGCAATATACATGCAATGTTCCAACACACGAACGGAAGTACAATAATAAACACCCGATAATTAAACGGTGGCATTATTAAAAACCTTTTAACAATTTATATAAATCCATGCATTGGTCCCAATAAGAAGGTAATAAAGTCAATTGAACCATCGCAAATTCTTTTCTAAACAATTCGCATAAATATTCTTTATACTCTAAAGTAGAATTAAGCATTTCATAAGTGGAATTCCAACGATGTGATACATCTCTAACAAAACTCCTATGTTGAATATTCTTATGACGACAATATTTTTGCCATTTTTTACCTAAAGTTATATTTTTATGCAAAAGGGCAACGGCTTTTCTAATTGGCATAACCGATTCATTAAAAATTTCAAGTCCATCTTGAACACATAAATTCAAAATATGACAAATGCATCTACTATGAAAATATTTTCCTTGGAAAGATGGATTACATGCTTCAATGAGTTCGGGAATACTAGCAGTGTTGGCGGATGCATTATCAAAACCAACCGAAAATACTTTATTAATCAATTGGTATTCATTTAAAACGGTTATAATTATTAAAGCAATATTAGTGGACGTGTGTGGATCATCGAACTCCCTAAATGCAATTAAACGTTTTTGTAGTATCCATTTATCATCAACCCAATGACATGTTATTCCCATGTAATTATTTTGATGAAAATAATCCGTCCAAATATCGGCACAAATAGAAACTTTATGGTCTAAGTTCATCAAATATTTCATTAATTTCATTTTTTTATCAAAAGCTTGTCTTCTAATTCGTCTAAGTATATTATTTCTACTAATTTTTTTAGCGGCGGGACAATATGCATCTATTATACTTTCTTGATAGGTTATTTTATCGGCAAATGTAAAAGGTTGTTTTTCCATAGCACAATATCTAGCCATAACATCTTCGGCATGTGGATGATCATATTTAAATAAAGGGTGAGAAGACGTACCCGTCGCCGAGAAAGCGGTGCCACGAATTTGAGTTTGTGTTGATGCAATCCCGTATTCTCCCGAATGACACGTCTCCATGTGTCTCCTTAGTGTGCCATAGCCTCCTCCATGCGTCCATTTGTAGACGTTATTGCAATAGTTGCAATAGGTGTTGTATTTTGGAGGATCTCCGGGCTTGTCGCTAGGTGCTGGGGCTCTAGATATTTTTTTAAAATGCTTAGTAAAGATATCCGACACAAGAGGTCGACCCGTCGGTTTGTTTGGCGGCGCTTCAACTTATTCTTCTTCTTCGTTGGATTGTTCTTGAGATTGCCGAAGCATCTCCTCCTCTTGACGATGAAGTTGCTCGGCAAACTCTCGATCCTCTTGTTGTTGAAGTTGTTCTGCATACGCCCTTGATATTTCTTCGGCGGCCATTGCTCGAGCTTGTCGAGCCGATCTTCCTCCTCTTTTGGATCGAGGAGGAGCATCGTCTTGATTTTCGGCAACACCTTTGCCCTTATCGATATGAATGGAGGTCGACATTATGGAATATGGTTATGGATGGATTGGTGAAGTGTGTGGTGAGAGAAGTTGAGAACTTGAGCAAAAAATTAACACAAAAAATGAAGAATTTGAGCAACAAATAATAAATTGAATGCTTGAAATTAAATAGAGAGAGATGAGAATTGGTGTGATTTTTTGAGAGATTATAGTGTGGTATTTATAGGGTAAAATGGGGGGGAAGGGAGGGGGGAGAGGGCAGCAACAACGGCTATTTTTCTAGCCGTTTGAACTGCTGCCATTGATGCTGCTGCAACTATTGTGCTGCTGCTGGTGCACTGCCTTTTTCCCATTGGAACCAGAGGTTCCGGTTCAGCCGGTTAACCGGCGGTTCCAACGGTTAACCGCCGGTTTTGACCGTTCGAACCGGCCACGTCATATATATATTTTTTATAATTCCGGTTAACCGGCGGTCACGGTTAGAACCAAGTCAGGCCCGGAACCGTGGAACCGGCCCTTGAGCTCACGGTTCCGGTTACGGTTCCGGCCCGTTGATTGCCGGGCCGGTTCCGGTTAGGCCGCCGGGCCCTCTAGTTTGGGCAGGTCTAGTCATGATGTCCTACAAGAATTCGAGAAATCAATATTTTAGCTAGGAGCATATATTCTTTTAGTACGGATAAAAGAACACTTACAGTAGGGATTGAGTTGGATTAGATATTAGTGAATATTGTATAATTTGCTATAATTTCTGGTTTGTAAACAATTTGTTACTACTTACTATATTAGTACGTATGCTTTAATTTAGATATGCAATGTGTCAAATTTTTAACAATAGTTTGTTTAACTGGTACAAATGATCATATTCGCCAAGTTCGGGTGTAAATATTCAAAATTAATTAAAAGTAAAATAGCCCACAAAATCATACGTTATCTTCATTCTTATTTTACTGTTTTTCTCACTCTCGTATATGTTATTCCATTATCCTCCATGGATAACAACTAGAGAAGATGGTTTCGGTTGTATTAAATAAGTACGAGACAGTCGGATTTGATAATATTGGTAATTGAGGTACGAAATGACATAATTCGTAGCTACAAGCGGGTACGAATATACATATTCTTACCCGCGTACAGTACCGTGTTGCATTGGTACACGGGTACGAATATATATATATATTTATATAAATATTCGTAACATAAAAGTGGTTCGAACATACATATTCGTACCCGAGTATAGTGTCGTGTTGCACAGAGACATGGTACGAAAATAGATATTCGTACCTAATAGCGGTACGAACATACATATTCGTATCCGCGTAGAGCGCCGTGTCGTACTGGTACGGGGTACGAAAATTTCGTACCAGAGTACTGATATGCATAATCCAGTCAGTACACAATATTGGAACGAAAGTGAGCAATTCGTAGCAACAGTATATTACATCAACAAAAATTTCAAACAAAAAACTGGATCTAACATATATATGCTCTTATTATTCTTCAATCATATAGATGTTCTTATATTTCTTCAGTCGCACTTCAAACTTACTCAATAAATCATCGAATGTTATACCACTAGGTGGTATGTGTTGTTATTCCATTCTCCTCCATGGTCTAGCCTGCATTATACAATTAAGAGACAGTCAGCTTTGCTAATGTTGACAATCTAGTTGCAAAATGATAAAAATCGTACCAATAAGTAGTACGAATATGCATATTCGTCCTGCATATAGCGCCAGGTTACACTGGTACTCGGTACGCGTATGACATAATTGGTTGATTGGTACGCGGTACGAAAATGTATATTCATACCAGCTATGCGGTACGAATATACATATTCGTACCAATAAGAGGTATGAAATTACATATTCGTAACGGAGTATGCCGCAATTGGTACGCGGTACGAAAAAATGTATGATCGTACCAACTGTAATTCGTACCAACTGTATAACCAGAAATTTCAGACGAAAAAAAAATATTAGCAAACGTTGTCGGAAACAAAATTACATCAACATCACCGGAAAAACTACATCAACATCGTCGGATCTGTCGAACACTGAAGAGCAAAAAAAAATTGACCGATATTGAGCGAGAGTTCGCGATGGGAAGAAGACGGAGTGAGGTAAGGGAGGGAGGAGAGAGAAAGTATAAGAAAGAGAGAAGAAAGGAGAGAGGAGAGAGAAAAAAGTGGAAGAAAAAATTAAATGCATATCATGTGGGTGGGAGGAGAGAGGAGAGAGAAAAATGTGAGTTTGGTAGAAAGTAAGGGTAAATGGGTCCAAAAAATTTAAAAAGTGTCATATTTTGTGTTTTTTAAATTTTGTGACAACTATTGTATTTTTAAAAGGGATAATGCTATATCATGAGTTGTCTCGCTAATCAATATATAAGAAAAGAAAAGTCATCATATTAGCCGCCAACCTAATTAATTACCTAGAAATAATAATAAAATAATACTCCCTCCATCCCCCAAAAGTGTGGTTCAATTAATATTTTATACCTCACATATAATCAAATTTGGACCACACTTTTGAGGGACGGAGGGAGTACTATCCTAATTATAATAGGCCTCCAAAGATATTGTTTATGGATTACAAAGTAGTAAAGTTCGGTCCATCCAATTCTCTTCCATCTTCGACTTCGATCTTCTATAATTGGACACAAAATCCATCTTTTTTGACTTCTTTCATCCAAATATATCAACAACCGAAATATGCATTTCCTGCAAAAAAAATCACACTTAAACGTGCATTATATCCATATAAAATCATAGAAAACTTAACTTCTGAACAACCAAAATACACACACATCATTATTCTTGTATAACATGGCTATTTTACGATTCAACTTAGAGTATTTAAAATGGTTTAATTATTTATCTTACTGTAAAATTTAAATTATGCTTACAAATTTCATTTTATTAATTTATACAAAATCGATCGATCTGAAATCAAGGAAATAAG
The DNA here is from genome assembly GCA_031470985.1 of Agastache rugosa. Lineage (NCBI taxonomy): Eukaryota > Viridiplantae > Streptophyta > Magnoliopsida > Lamiales > Lamiaceae > Agastache > Agastache rugosa. Next base: position 10,203,124 of record CM062605.1, on the reverse strand, counting down.
GCAAGATGCTACGCCAACACAGCTAATAATACGAATAATATAAACAAATAAAAATTCATGAAAAGCCTAGCTACACGCAATCGCACACATGCAAACGCCCACGTAATTAATATCCCATTCTCATGCAAATATATATATATGTAACATGTGAACTACGTAAATTAAATTTAATGCATATTTCATTTTTGAAGTAACACTAATTAACGTTTCAATCGGTCTACTGAAGAATGCAAGTAGTTTCGCAGCTGGCGATAGGAGGAGGGGTAGTGATTTTGAATGGTCGCCCTTCCATCAGAAATCCAAACTCCAACTCCAACACAAAACAAATCTCTTATGCACCGCTCGACGCCGTTTCCGGTACCTCCGTTTTCGGCCGCAGAAAGAGGTTTATAGCAATACTTCTAATTTGAGGAGTGTGTGTGTGTGTGTGTGTTTTCGTCCTAAATTTCTTTTATTAATTGTTTTATTTCTTAGAACTTTTTAGGCAGTATTGCACATCAGCATGATTATGTTTCGTTATTTGGTTATGGACGACGCAGTATTTAATTTGCTGCCTTCTTTATTAATTGGCGCACATGCAAGTATTAATTTCAGGAAATTAAGTCGTTTTTTTTTTCCAGCAAAATTTCAGGAAAGTATGAGCTTCTAGATTAATTGTGTTGTGCATTATCTGACTTGACAAAAAATACATTGTTCTTATATTTCTAGGAAAGAATCGTTCTTACCTGAACCCATCTCTAATTCTCTATCCCTATATATATATATATACAAGAACATATGAAATAATATTAAAGTAATCGTTTAAATGCAGTTGTTTTATTCCCAAGTGTGTGGAAAAGAAGGCATCTCTGAGCAGATCAACATTAGATGTGAAGACAAAGTTCGTTGAGGTGTTTGAATTGCTAAAATCAGAGCTCTTGAATGAGCCTGCAGTCTTTAAATGGACTCATGATTCTCGCCAACGACTCGATCAGGTAACTAAATTTAATTATTTGCTATTCTTGTTCATTTCTTCTTTAGTTCTTTTTTTTTTTCTGGTTAATTTGGTTTACAGCTATCTCATATTTAACTCGATCCATCCATCAACTTTTCACTTCTAAAATGGAATATTACATTTTTTTTTTTACTTTCTAATATAGAATTAAAAATTTTTTATCTAATTATTATAGATATATTACTAACATTTATGCTTAGTAATTAACAATATTTAATTAAAATTAATATAATTTAATTTTTAAGTAAGTTACACAAAGCTATATATTTATATCTTTAAAAAATGATCAATTTGTTTAAATGACATGCATAAACTAAAATTTTAAAAACAAATATTACATGATAAAGTTTTAATATCATCATGATATTTGCCAATTGACTTTAAAACTTATTTTACAAATTAATAAAGATAAATAATAATAGTTTTTTTTAAGGAGTAGTAATAATAGTTATTTGCATTATAAAAATAAAAGATGAAAAAATACACACTAAAAAAGACTAAACAATTTTTTTTGTTGAAAATGTGAAGGTGAATACACTAGTTTATACTAGTATTTATCAAAAGATCATCAAATACACCTGACCATTGACCGGTCAACTTTAATCGGGTCGGATCATGGGTTGGGTCAGGTCAAATCTGACCTAGATGTAACGTAGAGATGTTGCACACAAGTTTTTGTCTTTTCTTATAGTGTTTACATGTTAAAGAACTAGACATACTTCTTTCTCGCTTCCCTAAGACATGAAATTGAAATTTATTGATTGCCAAACGAAATAAAATTCTAGTACTTTGGAGACCAATTAAAGAATTTCTGGACTATTTGTTAATAAATTATGTTGTTTCTTTCAGTTTTTGAACTAATTCATTTTTACAGATGATGGATTACAACGTGTTTCCAGGTATTGTTTTGCTAAACATTCTCTACTTTCAGGAGCGATTTTACCCTTATGCGGGTGGGAAACCACATATGGCCCAAAATAATATAGGCCCCAAAAAATAGTATTTATATTGGATGTTCTTTTTTACTGTGATGCGGTCTTTAAATAATTTATTGCTAATTTATCAAAAAAAATTCAAAAAAAAATGTGAAGCGATAAACATAGATTTATCATATTTCCCCTCATCCACCTCATCTCTCTTCTTGGAACAATCTTCAGTCACAGATTCCAATTTTCCGACGGTTAATTTTCTTGCAAGCTTTTCTTTATAAATTGAACAGCGCGTCCCAAGAGGTTTACTTCATTTACTTTCCGATTCAACGGTTTAACCTTCAATTTTGTCTTTTTCTTTAATATAAAATTTTTTCTTGAAATTATTGATTAAATCATGAGAGATAAAATCTAATCTCCCTAATTTACCTATATATGCAGTGTATAAGGTCTAATGTATTTACCAAAAAAAAATGAAAGAAGATACTAAAATACAAGCTTTAGAAATTTGAAATTATCTTTTAATAATTTTGTAAAATATTTTTTGTTTAAAGAACTTTATATTTCTTAACCATGGTGTATAAGGGCCCGCCCCTATCTGATATAAGTACAAATTGTACAATAGATACAAGTTTTGGATGATATTCTCATCAATAAAAGTGTTTTTGTTGTAAACATATATTATGATATTTTGGTACAGGAAAATTATTTCGAGGTTTATCAGTTATTGATGGCTACATGTCACTAAAACAAGGAAAAGGCCTAACTGAAGACGAATTGCTTCTCGCATGTATTCTCGGCTGGTGTGTTGAATGGGTAAGTTATAAGTTAAATTAATTTCTAGATAAGTAAAATAGTAAATTGCCAAATAATACATCACCTTTCACCTATTTATAATTTCGATAATATTTGGATCATTGATGAGATTAAGACTCCATATTTATATATAGAGCAAATTAAACACTAAATTTTTTTTATAGTTGGAATTGGACGTGACCGTTTCTATTTAGTGAATGAACATATTTTGACAAGTATATATGTCACGTTCTTTCAATGATGGCAGTTTAGTTTAAAACTCATATTTAGTTTTAACTAGTATACTTCCCGTGCATCAAAGTAGTTTGCTAAAGTGATAGTAATATTACAAAGTTAATTATAAACAAACTATAAACTTTCAACTATCAATTTAATTGACGAATCTGATTCATTAACGATCAATTAAAGCGTCCCTGATTAAAATATTGTATGTATATTTAGAAAGAAAAAATCAATTATAAATACATACTATGATGATTGGTAATTTAAAACGAATTCAAAAGAAGTGGATTAATTATGAGTGGATGTGGGTGAAACCGTAGAGGTGACCTTAATTTAATTTTTTCTTTTATAATTTTTTAATTAAAAATTACCCATATGACATCGTCCAAAACAAGAATACGAGTTTCAGTTTTAAACATCATCGTTCAGAGCACGTGGCGGCATATCTACGTGTCAAAATATGTCCACGTTATTAAATAAAAATTGCTACGTCAAATTCTGGTGATCAGAAAAAGTTAAGGGTATTTAATTTGCTACAAATGCAAAGGTGGATCTTAATTACAATAATTCTAAAGTCGTCTCAGAATTACAAATTGAATGAAAGGTTGTGAATTACTGGCAATTTACACTTCTAGTTACTTATGGTTGTTTCGGCAAAAAAAATATATATTCTTCTCCAAAACAAATTCTACTGCATTAGTATTCTACTATTCCCAATGAAAATGGCAGTTTCAAGCAGCCGTTCTTGTCCTTGATGATATTATGGATAATTCTGAAAGTCGACGTGGTCAAGCATGTTGGTATAGACTCCCCAAGGTTGGTTTTTTTAATGAGAAATGTAACAAAAATTTAACCTATATATATATATATACACACACTTCTAGACTTTAATTTAATGCACTATTTAATTAATTATTTCCTAGGTTGGTAAGAGTATTGCCATAAATGATGGAAATATACTTCTACAACAAGTGCCAAGAATTTTGAAAAAACATTTCGCTGGAAAGCCTTACTATGTGGATCTGCTGAATTTGTTCGATGAGGTATTACAATTCTACAAAACTAACCAGTAATTATGAATTTTAATTTATACGGTATATGTTATGATTTATGAAATTAATTAGATGTCTAATCTTGATTTATCATGTTTAATTCCAGGTGGAGTATCAAACTTTTTTAGGCCAGATGATGGATGTAATCACTGCTACTGGAGGAGAAAAAGATTTATTAAAATACCCATTGACACTGTAAGTGGACAATTTCAAATCCCTAGTGTTATTAAATAAGAAAAGATATAGTATTGTTTTCACAAACAATATGACGTTTCCTTTGCATGATTTACAAGTGGACAATTAAGAAAAAAATGTTTTTACAAATAATGAAGTTTATAGTTCATTGATGCATGATTTACAATTTGGTTAAGCTGTGATGTCGTCTTAAAAAGAGAATCATTAGATATGAACATTCCATCCAACGAAATCCCTATTGATTTGCACAAAGAAGGAACTAACTATTAGTATATTATTTTTTCGACATTTTGACATAATCTTTTGGGTAAATTTGGTCTATGTCCATAAACTATACCCATTTCCTAGTTTTTTCCCCACATAAATAAACGTTTAGTACCATTTTCAGAATTTTCCACAAATTGAAATTATCTCCAAATCAAATCTGACGTGGCACTAAATTTTGACGACATGTGGAATTTTAATTTCTCCATGTCTATTTCAATTTTGGAAAAAATTTCAATGTGTAGGAAATTCCTACGGAAAGACTAAAGTTCATGTATTTACATCTGGATTTAGACCAAATTAATCCTACTCTTTACTTCTTATCATGTTTACTTTTTTTTTTTTTTGAACATTTTGCAGTCACCATCGTATTGCTCAGTACAAGACATCATACTACAACTTTTACCTTCCAGTGAGTCGGAATTAAACCATATATATATATATATATATATATATATGTGTGTGTGTGTGTGTGTGTGTGTGTGTGTTCGTTTGAGCTTATTTCATATTTTTAATAAAGTTGAATTATTCTTACATTAGATTCCTAATTATATATTACACACACACACATACAGGTTGCATGTGCATTGGTTCTAGCAGGCGAGAACCTTGACAACCATGCAAATGTGAAAGACGTACTTCTCGACATGGGAATTTACTTTCAAGTAGTGGTAAGAACTTATTTATTTTGTATAACTTGCTGGCTTAATTTAGTGCTGGAGGATATGCTTTTGATTATGTTTTAGTTATTAAAGCAAGGATAGTGATTAAGAAAGTTTTTTTTTTTTTTTTGAAGAGAAGTTTTTTTTTTTAAAAATAGTAGTGAATATTTAATTATGGTTGCAAAATCTTTATAATTATGTTTGTTAATTAAATTGTACTTGTGACATACTCAAAAATCATAAAATTTTATGATAGTATATATATTCTAAAATTTATAAATCTTATCACAATTTCGAATAAGTTCATTGATACATAATGATTTATAAGTATCAAATTATTATACATAATATAAATTACTAAGCCATATTTCACGTAATTAAGACATCTTGTGTATATTCAGTCTTGTAAGAATAAATATTTTTATAACAGTAATAGATAATTCATGATGAATTATATCCCTATAAATATAATACACCATATTACACTAGTGATCCTTTCAATATATATATATATATATATATATATATAATAGTAATCATAATTTTGTAAGAATAAATACTGTTATAATAGCAATCGATAGTTTCTGATGAAACTATTATATTTCTTACAAATATGATGTTATCATATTACACTTTACATTGACTTTAAATTAAATATATAATAACGTTTTGATAGGTAAATTTAATATTTTATAACACGTACAATAGTCTTTTTATATTAGTATAAATGTTTGATTGTTATTTAGGGGTTTGACATTTGCTGCATTTTGTAGTTGTGGACAGTTACTCATAATCAAAATTTAGTCGCAATTCAGTTGCAGTTTTCAACTTCTTGGGACTAACCTTATTGTTTTGTTCACGCTTATTTGCTAAGAATGATTACCAAGATTGCTATGGAGATCTTAAAATTAAAGACTGGAAAGGTGAATATATATTTGTTTTTTTTTTTTTTTTTTTTGGTCTCAATATAAGTAATCATATATAAAACTTATACTTCGCCAATGACGATTAATTAATTAATTTCAATAACTTGCTTGTATTGCTAGGTTGGAACAGATATTGAAGATTTCAAGTTTTCATGGTTAATTTTGAAAGCCTTAGAGCTTTGCAGTGAAGAACAAAAGAAGACTCTACTTGTAAGAACTAAACACTCTTTTTTCTCTTTGAGGCGCAATTAATCTTCTGTGCGCGGCACAGTGAGAGTGCGCCTCTTTATAATTTGTAATTTTTTAATTAATTAATATTTCATTAACTCTAATTAGGACTTTATAATTAATTCTAGCTAAATGAGAATTTATCAATTGTAATTGAAGATTAATAAACCTAAATTATGGATTAATAAATTCTAATTGCAGATTAATAAATTCTAATTAACACAATTAACTATCCCTTATTGGATAATTAGTGCGCATGGTGCGCTCAACCCAAGTCTTTGTCTTTCTGTTTTGGATTCCTTGAGTTCTCATTACCCTGCTACAAATTGAAAAAGAAAGCTAGGTATAATATTTTAACATCAAAATTTATATATATATATTACCAGGAGAACTATGGAAAGTCCGATGCAATTAATGTTGCAAAAGTGAAAGCTATCTACAATGAGATTGACCTCCAAAGTGTGTTTGCCGTTACTATCGTAGACTACGAACAGCCATTGAAGCTCATCCCTGCAAAGCCGTGCAAGCAGTTGGAGCAAGATATTTAGATGGCTTAGCCCTATGGCTTTAAATGAAATAAAAGAACATTGAGGGTGAATGATGTTTAGGTAAGTCAAATTAATTTGGTGTTTTCGTTAATTTGCAAACTCACGTATTTGTGTAACCATGATTCTGAATTTCTGATCAGTATATATGATTGATGATACCATCACACACACACACATATATATATATATATATATGGGCCGTTGGTTCATAGACAAAATGTTTTTCCCGTAAAAAATAATAATAATGCATTTATATACTAAAATAATGTATTTTATATATTATTACAATGCACTGTCGGTCAATGACAACCGTAGATTTACGAAGATCAATGGTTTACGGAAAAAGACTTTTACATATGATCTCTTTCCTATATATATCCAAGTTTATTTATCGTGCCAGTTTAATTAATTTAGTTAATTATTGTTGTTTTGTTATTTAGTTTTGCTTAGGTTTGTTTAGTTATTCCTATGGGCTAAAGCCCATAGATTGTTAGGAGACCGGTCCAATCATTAATCCATTTACGATTAGGGACATGGCTTATTTTAATTATACCCCTATTTATCTCTATAACCCCTTATTTTTAAAAATAATAAAAAATGTACGATTTATAACCTTGTTGCCCTAATTTAATATTATAGCCACTATAGCCCCCATTATTTTTATCTTTGTCGTTTGTCATCGGAACTTTTTATTTTCTGAAAGTTTGTTTGTTAAAATCACTTATCAATTTTAATTGAAAGTCGCGAGGAAGAATGGTAATCAAATAGTCATCTAAACACAAAATATTGTATTTAATTTAATAAACACAAAATTACATATAAATATAAGAATTTCGAATATATGTGGGTTCAATCTCTATTTGATCTTCTGATTCTTCTCTTCAAGTTGACCCTCTAACGATCTTCAAATTAGTCTTTGAGATTTTCAGAGATTTAGTATCTCATTGATCTCTTTGGACTTGGTCTTCAAACTTTATAATGTTGATCACACGGAGGACTTTCGCCTTATTTCCGGAGTAAACATTGAGCTTTGAGCTTTATAACGTTGACGTGGAGGACTTTCGCCTTATTTCCGAATCAAAAGCTGCTTTGAGACAATTCCGACGAAGAACGCCTTGCTTTCAAGAAGAACGCCTTGAATCTCGTCGGGACACCTTGAATATTGAGAGAGAAATCTTAGAGAATTTGGTGTGATTTTGAAGTGGTATGGAAATCCTATTTATAGTTGTAGGGAGAGGTTTAAGTGGGCGTTTGGACTCCATATTGGGCTTTAGGAATGAGGTGACATGATCTCATTGGCTCTAAAAAATTGATGTAATATCCTTAACTTGTTGCCAAAGAAATAAATATTTATCATCAAATAAAATATTTTTATTAATTAAATAAATTATTTCATATGAATTTTATAAGATTCTATAATCAAATAAATACATAAAATTATATGAAAATTTCGATATCTACAAGCCCATTGCTTAACAATGGTCAAAACTCCAAGAACTGCTGTCCAACTATTTACTGGGAAAATTTTGTGGTGACAATATTGTGAAACAGTGAAAATGAATCTGAATCTAAATGAAGAATTTTTTTTCTTTCTCCAGTAATATTTGTGATATTTTATTCAACTTTTAAAGCCTAAAGGACCGGAGGACAAGGAAATTCATAGCAAATGCTTTTCCATCCCAATTTCACGTTAAGATGAAGTCAGAAATATTGGTGTTGCAGATGCTCATAAAAAAGAAGATGGGTGTTGCAGTTTCAAACCATCTCCGGTGGCTCTGTGAGTAAGATAAATATTTTTTTCATCATAATTTTAGATTGGGCTATAAGAGCATAATAGTATTATCTTATTATTTTTTTTAAATAGAGGGATATAGTGAGAGAAAATGGGCTATGTTTAAAATCACCTTAGGAACATATAAATGGTTTGGTGTTGGCTACATTAGCCATAAATATTCTTATTTTGATATTGAATCCGTCAAATAAATTATCTGAAACAAAAAAAGAAATCTGAATCTTTTTTTCTGAAATCTTTAATCTGAAAAAAAATATGAAAAAACTGAATTAAAATAATCTGAAATTAAAAAAAACAACTGAAAAATATAAAAATATCTGAATTTTTTTCTGACATAAAAAAACGGAAAAAAATCTGAAATGAAAAAAATGGAAAAATATAACTTCTGAGATCTAATTAATCTGAAATACAAAAAAAATATAAATCTGAAAGAAAATTCAAATAACTGAATGAAAATCTGAAAAAAAAAATAATCTGAGAAAAATAAAAAAAATAGCAAAAAAACTTTAGACTCAGTTTTCAAGATTTTCTTGTTTCCGATTTTTTCACAATTTTTTTTAATTTCAGATTTTTTCAGATTTTTTTCCCAGATTGTTTTATTATAGATTTCAATTTTTTGTAATTTCAAATTTTTTTCTTTCTAATTTCAAAACTTTTCATGCTTTTGCAGATTTTTTTTTTCCAGATTTTAATTTCTTCAACTTTTCATCTCTTTTGAACTTATAAGCTCAATTAACACTCAAACATTTTGATAACTTATAAGCTCTTGAGACATCGATCTTATAAGCTATTTAAAATAAGCTTAGCAAAACACCATGCATCTCTAAATAATTTCATGCATGAATCAAATGGCCCGAGATGCATAATTCGTTATTATATATAATACATAGTTCGTGTATAATTGGATTCATGTATTAATCTTCTAATACATGCATTAGTAATTAACTATGTTGCATGGGTGCGGAGGCGATACGATACGGATACGTGAATATGGAATTTTGAAAATTATAGGGTGTGATTCAGCAAAGATACGTTTAGTATTATATGTATGTAACGCTTATAAAATAATTAGAAATTTAAATTTTCATAAATCATATGTATGTAATTCATTTTCTTTAACTCAAAACTTAAGCATTTTCAATTATGTAATTTAATTAAGTAATAAAATATCAATTCAAATATCATTAGTTCAATAGAAATCATAATTCAAATAAAGTTATCAAAGTCCACCTCATACACTCACTTCATCCACGGAATTCGCGAATTTTACACAGGATTCGTGAATCCGATTACTTTTTTTCTTTATTTGGAAGGACAAGTCACATGGTAAATCGGGTGCGAATCCCACGAGAATCCGACGAAAATCGCACCCTAACGAGAATTCGATACGGCAATATAATATTTTTAGAAGAATGCATCATAGGTAATTAATAAGTCCAAAATTCATGAATCAAGTTTAGTATACAATTCAACAAAATCAACTGCAATCACATTTGTTGCCAAGTTCCTCAAAACATAAACTTCTACATACAGTAAATTATACCGGTATGCTTGCTAGCTACTTCCTCAATAACATGTTTTCAATCACAAAAAAAGAAAGAGAAGTACACTCATATTTGTTATTCAAATTTATCAAGAATGCTAACTAATTAACTTTCTTTAATTTCTACATATGATATGCAATGCAACAACTTTATACTAGACTACTAGTATACTTGTTCTCCTACCTCTTCCTTTGCAGAGGTATATATATATGTTGACAATCTCACTACTACAACAACTCCAACGAATATTCTTAATTTGAGAGAGAAGATCTAAGTAGAAAATGTGGTGATCGATGGAGCTATCTTTAATTTCTCAGCGTTTAATGCTTGTCATCTTCGATACACTTCTCATTTGAGGTTTGTTGTGAGGATTTACCTGAGCTCCGGCGATTTCCTTCTCCTTCTCCGCCTCCGATCTAACCCCACTTGTTCCTGGCGCTAAAGGTCTTGTACCATTGGTGCCTTTGCTGGACTGCTCTTGTAGTGCAGTAGTTAGTTTTAGTTTGCTCAAATCATCTCTAATAATGACTGAGCTGGTCTGAAGCTGCTGCTGCGTTGTGCCGGTTTTCTCCTGCTCGAAGAAAAGAACTTGCACCACCGTTCTCAATGGCAATCGCTCGTTCTTCACTGCGTGAGATCGTACTTCTGGAGACAGTTTCTGGCAATCTAGGAAGCTGCACAGCTGTTTCTTATCTGCTTTGCTCACATCAGGATGCTCCTGCAGTTATTTATATATATATATATATATATATATATATATATGTCAAACTCGAAAGTGTGTTATAAACGTGAAAATATGTAAAACTGTAATTTTCCCTCTTACATATGATATGAGAACATATTTGAGAAAAAATATTTGGATCATACCTTGAGATAAATATTGATGGCCTTATAGAGATGGTCATGTTGAGGCCGTGCTATTCCGGGAAGAGTTTCAATAAGAGATACCATTTTCTGAGCAGGCATTTTGGCATCCTTTGCAACAACTTGCAAGTAGGAATCTACGAGCTTCCCGACCTTATGAATCAGTGGAAGCGACTGGCCCTCAACTGCAGAGGTCTGCCGCTTCCACTGCCTCAAGAAACTCCGCACGACAGTCTTAACCAAATCAATGTCGTGCGAAGTTCTGGCATTGGGCGACTGAGACGGCAGCAGCAAGTCGTTCAACCCAGCCTCGTGTAACTGCAGGCCGCACAGCCTTAAGAGTTGTGCTTTCGTAACTGGCGACGCTCCAAGAGAATTTGCGGTGTTGAGGAGCCTGAGCAAGAATTTGATGGAGACGGATCCTTTCTCTGTTGGAATCAGCCTCACAATCGTCTCCAAAATCCTTCGTTTCTGGTTGGGCCTGCTCTCGGAGATGTCGAGTAGCCAAGAGTGTGCGTAGACGTGCAAGGCTTCGCCTATGAGCTGCGGCTGCAGCATGTTGGTTGAGCTGATGGCAGTAACTATGCTGCTGAACAAGTCTATGCCGAGGCAAGACACGTCCTCTGTCCACCAGTCCTTTGGCACGGATTCGCGCCTTTTCCTAACGTATCCCGGCCTCGTATACGTGTATGACCACGTCACCTGAAGAGGGTCGGCCACGTGTGATAAAAGTTCGTGTTTTCAAATCTAACACAATAAATGACTACTTACAAAAATATATCTCATGAATTGAAAATGTTTTCAAATATAACTTGGGTCAACTTTTTGACTCAAAGTCAAAGTCAAAAAGCTACTTGTGATTCTGGCTGCCAGCTACACAATTCAGCATGGCAATGTTGGCCCAGTTTAGAGATATTCTAACCTTTGTTGGAGGTGTTAGAATCTTGTCGACGATGGACTCAATGCATCGTCTCACGATACCAAGATTTTCAGACCACTCAAACATTCTCTCAGCGTTGTGCAGTGCAACCAGAGAATCCTTCCACGCTTGAAGGATGCACGATGAGAAAAAGGCCTCTAGCTTCGATATCAAGTTCCCATTTTCGACCTTTTCAGTCATTCGTAGGAAACTTGCAGCGCAAAAGGCTAGCACAAAGTTGTGGGCACTGAGGTTGATTGTGATCCCATAACAAAACTTAGCACACACCTCGAACGCCTCCTCACCTCCGGGAACATCATCTAGCTCTACAGAGACGACGTCGTCATGATCACCGTCCTCGTCTCTCTCAGACTCAGAGACAAGCCTTTGCAATAGGCCACATTTCGGAAGAAGACGAGACTAAGCCAGGCGCAAATGAATCAAGGGATGATAAAGAAGAAACTTAATAAGCATTACTTGGTTTTGATTATGTATTCTAGAAAGTTCGATTTCAACTCAAGAATTTACCTTATGGAGAAGAAAGGTGATGCCATTTATTTGAATGGAGAGGTCAGTTGGTATGTCTGATATCACGGTCCTGATCAAATTTAGGAATGATATACATATATGTGTAACGGCTAGCTTATTATTGAACAGAAATTAATTATATATGTTTCTCAATTATATTTAAGCTTACCTCGCTGCATCCTCTGTGTAGAAGGTGTCTGGATTTGTTCCAAGTTTCATAAACTTCATTTTTGCAGTTAGCGTAATGAAGCTTCTGCAACAAGAGTTTTGAGGCCGCGGCTGAATTAATAACTAACACTTCCCTTCCTGTTATTCCAAGAGAATGATTTGAAAGCCAAAATTGATTGCTGCATATGTAGGTAGCTAAAATGTTAGGTATATTCCCTAAACAAAAAACAAAAAAATGTTAGGTGTAACGCAATTAAAAGTTATGAATTAAAATAATATATATATATATATATATATATATATGCGCATGAGAGAGAATTTTAAATTACTAAATTATCATTAAAACTAAAAATTAGTAAACATATTAGGGGGATGGGCTCATATGTAGGAAATAAGAAGTAATCTAGACCCTGATTTTTTATGTGATATACGATCGGCTTAAAAAGAATCATCCTATAGTATATAAAAAGCGTCGCATAAACAAAATGTTTTTTTTTTATAATATCACATAATTAAACAAAATGTTACTCGTATATAAAGAACAATAATACTATTTATACATTACAATAAAAAAAATTATGACAACCGTAAATTATGATAAGATCAATATTGGCTCAGATTAATTATAAGTAATTGTACACTAAGACTTCTTTGTATATGAAACATTTCCTGAAATCATAAATTTATATTTAGGGTTAAATATTTTAAATAATCATTACATTTCTTGTAAATATAATATATCACCCTTCAAATTAATAGTATATAATAGGAATATAGTAAAAAATCAAATTTTATAAAATTAGACTGCTTAATACTTGATGAAATGCTTCTTGCAAGGCACCAAAAGACAGAAATCTTGTAAACAAGTGATTCTTGAAAAAAGCAAAGATGAATAGAAATAGATCAAACAACAGATCAATTATTGAAGGATTCTTGATTTCATGGGACTAAACTTGCACAGGCATAAGCATGCATCTAGCACAAAAAACCCAGTGGAATATTTATTTATATAATCTCCATCTTTGAGAAAGTGCCCTTTTCAACTCTTGAACTTATTTGGAAATGGATTCCAACAAAAATATCCCTTTTCTTACTTTCATCAAAATAAGGGGAACACACTAAAGCAAAAAATATGCAGGCACACATATATGTCCAATATAATGCTTTTCCATTTGGATCCCAACACCATAAATTACTTTTTTAACTCTGCATTACCATAGATATGTATATAAGGTAACTAGCCAAATTTGGTATCAGCAATAACTTTACTTTTTGACTATGTATTATTGCTTTTCTTTAGATATCAGTTTGTTATAGAATTACCAGTAACAAAGCCATAAACATCTTGTCAATAATCAATATGCAAAATTATAGAATTCAAACAAGAATCAGAATAAATTAAAATTTCTATTACATGAATATTACAAACATACCTCAAAATTGAGCCGCAGATCGGTTCAGACTCTTCAATTCCTTGCAACGGAAGCCGAAGATGATCATCATCGAAACAAAATCCGAACCAGAAGTTCTATTTTCAAGATTTTAGAGAAGGATCATATTAATAATAACTAGGCTTAATGTATTTTTCAAGCCACTCGAGAAGGAAGTGAAGGACCAACTTGAAGAGAAAAGGAGAAGGAAGTGAAGGACAAAAAAGCAGCCTATATTATGAAAAAATATGTATCAAATGTTTATGTGGGCTTAGTCAACGTGGTTATGTATCATATCAAAAGTAATAATGAGCTACTACAACTAATGTTTTTAAATCCGATCTATCATCGGATTAAATTGTTTATTGGGTCACTAGTTCGATGATTAAATTGTTTTGAAAAAATTGGATGATTTATATATATATGACAATCTTCATGTATGATATACATATTATATATAAAGAGTAGGCGAAATGAACTAAATGAATTGCGCTCAGAAACGAAAGAAAGAAAGTAGGAAAATGGAAAAAGGGGGAAACTAATCTTTAATTTCTACGAAGGTAAAATATATCTCTCACATGAGATAGTCACGTGTTATAATTGAAATTTTCTCTTTTATTTCGATGTCTCGTGTACTGCTGATTCAATACATTGTTTGCTTCAAAAATCAAAACCCTTGATAATGGGACCGTCATCCATTTGATACACATGCTTAGTTACATAGACATGTCTCGACTGTCATTCCGAATTGTCAATTTCGTCGTCTAACATTCGGTTGTGGAGTAATTGAGTCAGGAGTTGGCGCGAAAAAATTAGGGCATTCGGCTGCTGAATAATTCAATCACCAATACGTTCTTTATATAGGTGACACGTTGATTTTCCTAAACCAAACGTAACATACATATGCCAACTATTTTCGTATATATTTTCCTCCTCAAAATTTGCGTTTGAAAATTACAAATCAAAATAATAGTAATATAAAAATATTTTTTTTTTGGAGCGATATAGTACAAATAATATTGCAAGTGGGGAAACCCTACCATTTCTTGAAAAGAATTAAAATTCAAAAATTTCCATCTAAGTGGGGCCTATATGTAATGTAACGTAAAAATCCTTTTATTATTATACAATTGTCATCATATTTTTCCCCACTAATTTGGTGAAGTCATCTTCTTCCCCTGAGAATTGATGGGTGGTTTTCCTTGTACGGGATGTCGGACACGTGTCATGAGGAAGGCCGTCAGATGCTCACAATCTAGACCGGGAATGAGATTAGATGTGTTGACAACCGCGATGTTGGTGGTTTCGGAGGCGGAGCAGCCACCACCATTCTCTATGTTGTCGCCGCGCGTGCATGCGTGCTTGTTAATTCTTAGTTTAATTGATTCAACTGATTAATTATTTTGTTGGTTTTTTTTTTCCTTTGATATCATGTCATCAATTCAGGTTTAAATTGATAGCTCAAGGGACAAGACAAATTTTAGCAAGGATCTACACTTTAATCATGTAAAGTTATTCCCTCTGTCTCAATAGCAAGCTCTCTCTTTCTTTTTTCGTCTGTCTCAATAGCAAGGTCTTATTTTAAAAATAGAAATAATTAGCTCTTCAAAAGGCTTGGGACCTACCACTTTTTATCATTTTATTCTTGTTTTTTAATAACCGTGCCAAAAGAAATGAGACATTGCTATTGGGACAAAGGGAGTATCATTTATATGTCAAAAACCTGATTCAAGACTCATTATTAAATTGTTTCAACCTCTTAAAAATATGAATTTGACATATCATCTATTCGGCTTATATATCAAATCTAACATATTGATGATCATATATAAAATTGCAAGAAAGTTCTTTAAAAAAAGGGTAATCAAATTTATAAATATTAATATTAAAATAAACACAAAGATTTGGATGTAGTTGATCGCATGACGCGATAAATTAGCAAGTGACAATCATATCATTAATAAAAGAAATAATTATTCTGAAAAGAAAAGTGACATTTCGGATTCAACTGCACGGTAATTAAGATCGACCTACCCAAATCCATCAAAAGTAAAATGAAATATAAAATGCGCTTACCTATATAAATGAATATTAGGATCACTTTTTTTACGTGTGAATGCACGTTACTTTTGCTAGTAACAATAAATATTTCTAGATATTTTATTTTATTTTTCAAATATTATATGGGGAT
Organism: Agastache rugosa; assembly: GCA_031470985.1. Taxonomy (NCBI): domain Eukaryota; kingdom Viridiplantae; phylum Streptophyta; class Magnoliopsida; order Lamiales; family Lamiaceae; genus Agastache; species Agastache rugosa. The sequence continues at coordinate 10,186,852 of CM062605.1, read as the reverse complement.
GCAAATTTATAAAACAAATAAAAATATCAATGGGAAATTTTATTAAGGATGTACATGTAGTACACCCACCACTCACATGCAATATTTTATTAATATAAATTATATTAATATAATATTATTATGTGAGTGGAGTGTTATATTAATAAAATAATACTATGTGAGAGGGGTGTACTACATGTACACCCCTAATAGAATTTCCCAATACGAAGGAGATATTTGGAACTTATTTACAAACAAGTTTCAAACGTTAAAAATAAGTTTTGTAGATTCATCCTAAGGGGACGTTTACTTTGCGTGATATGATAGATTGAAAAAATATAAGATTGACTATATGAAGAATTAGATGATCAAACAAGCTCAAAAGTGATCAATTCATCAAAATAAACAGTAGATTAACAAATATTATTTTTATCTATTTATCTTATCACCCAAAGGAAACGCCCCTAATTGTTATTACATTGTAACATCATAATGCTGAACGCATACTAAGGTATGTACGGAAATTTTAGTCGTAAAATCATTAAAAAATATCATTGATGAAGATTTCATCTGTCGTTAATCGATGGCCGGTAGAAAATAGAAAATATATGTCGTTAGATTCACCGACCATTTTTCCGTCATTAAATTTAGCACATTTTGTTGCTAAAAATTAGTCCAAAAACTTTATATATATATATATATATATATATATATAGAGCACTTTCTTAGATAAGAAATAAGAACAAATCTGGACCCTTGATCCTTGTTGATCTACGGTCCAGATTTAACCGTGCATTTAATTACTCTAATTTATGCATTTAAATGCTAATGGATTAAGTTATTGTAGTTTATGCATTAAAATATTTATGCATTTAGTTTCTGCATTTTATGCATCTCCGATGTAGTAAAAATGAATTGTTCTTACGTTCTCATATAAGATGTGTTCTTACCATATCCGCTCCATATATATATATATATATATATATATATATATATATAGGGGGTGGTTATACTAGAAATGATTCTCCTTGTGTTAACTAGAAATAAATCTATACCATAGATTTGAAAGATTTTGATGGTTGTGATTGATTAGAGATAAATAAACAATTTATCTTGATTAATATTAAAAGGGTTTTTATGGTAAAAAAACAATAAATAAAGATCTTTCAAGATTACATCTACTTTCAATAATCTCAATATATATTTATTCAAGAATTATGAAAGAGATCGCATTGCATTTATATCTCGATCATTTTTTTTTTATTATGTTATTGTTTTTTATGTGTATTAGTTATTACATTTTAATTTTATTTTTATAATATTTTTTTATTTATTTGTAGTAAAATTATTTATTCAATTTTCTTTTTTATTGCATATTATGTAATTGTTTTTTTATGTATTACTTATTGCATTTTAATAATCTTTGTATTGCATATTACATTTATTATTACTTTATAATGCTTCTTATATCTTATTTATTTGTGGCAAAACTATTAATACATTTTTTTCTTTTTTACAGCATATTATGTAATTGTTTTTTTTTTGTATTACTTATTGCATTTTAATAAATTTGTCATTGTATATTACGTTTATTATTTCTTTATAATGCTTCTTACTTATTTGTAGCAAATTTTTAGTACATTTTTCATTTTTTACTGCATATTATGTTATTGTTTTCTTTTGTATTACTTATTGTATTTTAATAATTTTTTTATTGCATATTACATTTATTATTGCCTTATAATGTTTCTTATTTATTTGTAGCAAAATTATTATTGCATTTCTCTCTTTTAATGCATATGATGTGAAAAAAAATGAAAAAGTCGAAGCTCTGTATAATATCAATTTGATGAAGATTGAAGATTGCATCTGAAAACAATTAGATAAAAATTCCACAAAAGAAGGAATAATTTATTTATTAATTGGTTGGAAATACGGTTCCCACTTCCCACAAAATATGGTGAACAATAACTAATAATTTTGAGACAATTACTATTCTGCCCATATTATTTGTATTGATTGAAAAATACGGTTTTCATAGGATTTAGATACATTATAAAGATTCCATTAATCTACACCCTTTATTATTAAATGGACGTCTAAGATTTATTTTTAGTTAACACATATGAATCTATTTCTATTTGATCTCTTCCCTATATATATATGTATATTGTTGACCATTTTAACGATGTTAAAAAAAAAAAAACAAAAAAACAAACTACGAAGGATTTTTTTTTTTTCAATAATAGGACTATAGGAGTCCTTACATTTGCAGCAGCCTTGCTAGCTTTAATCTCATGGCTTAAAGCAATATTCTGTCTACAATCATTTCCGAAAAAAAAAAAGAAGAAGAAGAAGAAGAAAGTGCTATATATCATGACAAAATGGGGACATTATGACCATGATGACGATTATCGTAATAATAACATGATTAACATCGCATGGCTAATCACTAATTTAGCAAAAGATTTCCTATCATTGCAAATACTTCCAGCTTTTTTTTAATTCTTTTTTTTGTAATAGAAAACACTTCTTTTTGTAAAGAAAGCCATCGCTGTTGGGGCAATTTTCTTTCAAGTTTATCTCTAAACAAGATGATTTGCATCACTACTAAAGAAAGCGGAAATATCACTTAATTCTTTATCCACGTACATTTGGCCACTTCTTCGGAAATATTATGTCTATTAATATTACAACTTAATACCTCTCGACTGAAAAAATATGGAGCCGAAAATGATGCGTCGCTGATCCATATTATTGAACAAAAATAGCGACAAAAGTTTGGGCTCTAGCTACATGCACATTCCTAAAAGAATTTTCATTTTTGTAAATTGAAATTTCACTTTTCCATGACACATCGTCGTTTTATGTTCGGTAACTGAAAATAATACTCATTGGAATTTCACTTTCCATGCTAGGGGTTGGTCGAAGAATTTGTTCAACATATACACACTACTTGTTAAATTTGAAAAACAACATTGAAAGTTGGAAGGGAATATAGGATTTGGGGTGGTGAAATTAGTAGTGGTTGATTTTGAGTGAGTGTATGTAGGAATAAATCCCACAATCGATTGATAATTCAGATGTTTGGTGCAACGGGCACTTGAAACTTAATTGTCAAAATCAAACACGTATGAGCCCTTATGAGCACATATATTATGAAAATAATTTTAAATTATGTGGTTAAATTTAAAACCTTAAAAAGTATATGAGTTATATATACATTACTACAACAAAAATAACATTATAATTTATAGTATATATTAAATCAATATGAAATTAATTTATTTTAGATGATTATTTTTATATCTTAAAACTTTTATAACATAAGGCCATATATGTATTAATATATCGATAAAATCTTAAAAAACAGTGGTTCAATTAAAAATTTCTCATTTTCTCTAATGATTTACGTTGAATGAAATATTTCTTCTTCAAAAAAATTTATACGGAGAGTAACGGGACATATGTTGGCCATTACTTTGCCAGGGCCGGTCCTGACAAAAAATGGGCCCTGGGCGAAACATAAAAAATAGGCCCTATATTTACCGTATAAAATCGCAATATCGTACTAATTTAAATACGCACAAAATCTGTTAATTACTTGCAAATATATATAGAACACTTTCGCATGAAAATGATGGATGAAATATCAAAAGTAAATTTTGATTCGGAAAAGAAAACAATGTAAAAGTTTTAAGAGATATAACAATAGATATAGTCAGTGATAACCATAATTTTGAACGTCGGGATCCAAATATTTATTTCTAGTTACAACGTAGTAATATAAATCATATATAATAAAATTCAACTTTTATATGAATTAGACAAAAAACTTATACATAAAATAATACATTAGGACAAACCATTAAAAGAATTTGCAATTAAATTTGTGAGATTTTTAAAAATAGTGTCTAGAATAATAATTATTAAATATAAAGATAGATATTTAAGAAATCTAAAATACATATAAGTATTTTATTGGAATTTTTTATTAAATTTTATAATTCTCTGATTCTATATTATTAATTAATATTTTTGTAAAATAACTAGTTATCAATATATATATATATATATATATATATATATAACCAAATAAGAAATTGGAAAAACTAGATAAGAAATAGTGTCTAGAATACTAATTATTACATACCATAAAGGTAGATATTTAAGAAATCTAAAATACAAGTATTTTGTTGGAACTTTGGAATAAATTTCTTAATCTTCTTATTCTTATGTATTAATTAATATTTTTGTAAAATACCTAGTTATATATGTATAACGAAATAAGAAATTGGGGAAACCAATAAAAAAATTGGGGGCCAATGAAAAAAATTTAACTAAAAAATATGAAATTTAATTAGGGAAACTATTCGTCAAAAAAAAAAAACTAGGGAAACTAGTTATATATATAAAAAAACGAAATAAAAAATTGGGAAAACCAAATAAGAAATCGAGGGCCCATGCAAAATAAATTGACTAAAAATATGAAATTTAACTTGGGGGCCCATGCAAAATATTTTAACTAAAAAATATGAAATCTAGCTAAAATGTTTCATTGAAGAACCGAACACAGAGCAAACGGATAAGCAAGCAACATTTCTTTTGTCAACTGAGCTAAACTACTATACTGTTATAATTTTTATACTTCATGGGCTCGTTTGGCAGGGGTGATTAGGGTGTATAATATGTCTATGACACCCTAATATCTTGTTTGATATGAAGTATACGGCCCTTTATAAAATTCGGGCCCGTATGAATAATACTTATTTTTGTTGTTATGTATACTACCTATGAGGTGGTATAAATAATACTGCAACTAATTATAGCAATAAATTACAATAATTACTATGTGTTGCAGAGAATTTAATACATCATACCAAACGGAATATTAATTCTTTATATTTATAAGACATCTCAGTCAAACATATCAGGCCTTATCCCATACTTTGTACCAAACGAGCCCCATATGATGATATTCATATTTTTGGGCCCCAAAATATTTGGGGCCTGGGCCGTCGCCCAGGCCCGCCCGCCCTCAGGGTTTGCTTTTCATCTAGAAAAAGAAAAATACACATCCATCCATGGCTAATTTAGATCTCTATTTCATTATATTGAAGAAGGAGATTGCCGAAACGTCGAAGCCCCACCTTTTTGGAATTTCAGAATTTTTATTATTTGCAAATATTTGAATTCTCCAGCAAAATTGAATCCCGTATACAACGACATGTTACATATTTCTCTCCCTTTCCCATTCTTCCTTTAAAAGGTATGCCTCTTTTCTCTCTAATTTCTCGTTTAGGAATTAATCTGCATAATATTATGCCTGCATGTGTGTGAGTAGTATGCGGTATAAATGTATTATGTATGCATGTTTTGTTGAATTCTGTTCTTAATTATCTTCACAAATTTTAGGTTATTTTTTAGGATGGATCGAATTGTATATCGTTTTGATAATTTCTGTCAAAATTAGTTATTCCTGTATTGCAATTCGAGCCTACTTATATTTTTATATGTCAAATTGTAGTTTTTTTCCCAGAAAAATCGATTTTTCACGTGCAAACGTGTTGATGTCAACCCATCTGTGGGCTACTCTCATTGTGGCTTTTGTGGTTTTAAGGTTGACACACTGTTTAATTGAGTTGTTATTATTGTCTTTATTGTCTTTATTGGATTTGTAATTCATCCTTATTGATATTTGGTTGATTTATATACTTGATTTTATTTTATTTGATTTTGTGAGACATTGGGTTTTTGGTTCTTTTCCTTTCCCCATGAGAAGGTGTAGACTGCCATTTAACATATAACAAGTATTAGTTTTCATTACATTGAATATGTGTTCTTCTTCTTAAATGCCAAACTGAAGGTGATATATTATATCCGAGAACTGGTAGCAAGCACTCATGATTATTTATGAATACCATTTACACCTGCAAAACATTCTTAAGATATAACGAGATACGTAATGAACATAACGTGCTTGTAAGTTGTAATAATAAGTGTTATATGAATCTCTAGTAATATGCAGCTTTTAAAGAGGAATACAGCCATTTTCATTCTACTGGCTTTTAGTATAAATGTAAAACTTTTATGATCATAATAAAGTTGCCTTCTTACTCTACAATTTCATGCCAGTTCAGAGAAAAGAGTTATTAAGGAGGACCAATCAACCATCGATTAGTTTCCACATGTAATTAATCAATTTGGGATAGGCTAAATGTTTTCGATACATGTACTAGCGCCCGCTATTGTACATTTGCTGATGAAAATATTTGACTTCAGTGTAGGTATGGATTGTTTAGGTTTATGTAAGAGATCATGGTGCAGTGCCTAGATGGTGTGAAGCATCTGCTTTCTGCTATTGTAAATTGCTGTGAATCTGATATCAATAAACAACCCTGTGTACTGGGAGATCCCGAAGCTCTAGCAAGCGTGACAGTTTGTATGGCATCTTATTTTTTATTTTATTTTTCTGTAAATGGAAAAAATTGTATGCATTCTAGTATATGTTCCGAATAATTGGATCATCTAGTTTATATAACTTTTTCTGGCTTCTTTTAATGCCAAAATTTTAAAGGGGAAGCAGCTCTGATGGATAAACTCAGCACATCTGTATCATCTTACGTGGAGGCGAGAGTTGCACATTAACAAGAAAGAAATTGAATCAATTAAGTCAAGCACCCATATACAAGTTGCTCTATTTACTTATTAATTGTGCTCATAAAAAGTTCTCTAATTGTTATGTAAATTTGAATTATGACTTGGTTTTTTCCATGAATTTTTTTTATTTTTAATGGGCTGGTAGTGTTGATAGGAGCTGACATCCTGACATGATTGAAACCAATATTGTTGAAGTTGGTAAATAGTCTTTGCATGGCCGGCTGGCGAACATGTGAGTTTCTGGTTGCAGTGCGGTCCCTCACATAAGAATTGAACCACTGTGATTGCATATCATTGTTATGGGAAAACTTTTAATATTATTGAGTGATGTGGTTGGTTTATTTGTTTCAAGCATTGAAAAATAAATTATAGTTTGCGCTAATTAATGTTCATATATACTAAGGAGAATATAATAGTGTGTTAGATTTCATGTGGGCATCATCCTGCAGTGTGCATAATTATTTTATTTCACTTTATTCCAGTCAATCTCGAGGATTCTTGCTAATAGGATTCTACTACTTTGTCTCTCTTATATTTTGATGCAGTTAGTGTTAGTGAAATAGAAGCATTGTATGAATTGTTTAAAAAGATCAGCAGTGGTGTGGTAGATGACGGGCTTATCAATAAGGTAACAGGCACTATTTATCCTTCTTACTTCTGTAAGGTTACTTTATATTCTCATAGTTGTATTAGGAATTCCTTTTCTCGTTACGATCCTGTTATTGATTCACATCCTGATTCTCAGCTTGGTATTTCTGCATGCAAAATGTATTAACTTGCAGGAAGAGTTCCAGTTTGCTCTCTTTAAGACCAACAAAAAGGAGAGCCTATTTGCTGACAAGGTTAATTTCATGTGCAAAATTTTGCAAACAAAATGTCAATCGTCTTTGGATTTTATTTTACTAAAACTCATGCCAAAGTTTATTTTTGAAGGTATTTGACCTATTTGATGTCAAACACAATGGCATATTAGACTTTGAAGAGTTTGCGCGAGCTTTATCTGTTTTTCACCCAAATGCACCTATTGATGACAAGATTGATTGTAAGTCATTTGCTATAGCTGATGCTAATCTAACTTGGGTGTCCACTGTTTTCTTTAATAATCTACATAAAATGCTGAAGAATAAGTGATGGATAGTTATTTTCTTCATCATTATACAAAACTTCTAATATTTGGCCATTGAGTTGTATATTACTTGGTGTTGATTATGTTAAACTGTTTTCTGTTCGATTCTTTAAATCTACCTATATTAGATTTCCTTGTGATCAACTTGTGCTTTTATAATGAAATTGCCTGATTTTGATATTCCACTTACTTTGCCAATTTTTGTTGTTTCAGTTTCATTCCAATTATATGATCTCAAGAAGCAAGGGTTCATCGAAAGAGAGGAGGTCAGTTCAGTAGTCTTAATAATTTAATCTAGTCTCTCTACCCTGATGGCAGAGTCTTCTGTAAGATGCAAGATATCTTCACTACGAACTTTCTTGTCTCTCATATTGGGATGATGCATGAATTCACTCAGTATTGTTTACTATTATTAATTTCTTGCTAATTTAGATCCCTAATATATCATATATTTGAGGCCTTCAGATCTGTAATACTTCATAATCCAGACTGTCCTCAAATATTTATCAGTGAAGTGTTAACGTAGCATTTCATCTATTAGTAATGATTACTTCAAAGACAGGCAGTGGGGTTAAGTTTATGATCTTCCATTTGGTTGTTGTAGCTGAAGCAAATGGTGGTTGTCACATTGGCTGAATCTGGCCTGAACCTATCCGATGATGTTATAGAGAGTATCATTGATAAGGTGAGTCCCCAGATAGGTCAATTTCGTTCAGATTTAGACCTACGGTATGCTTTCTATACTCTCGATTTTAATTTTTTTTACAAGAATGATTACGGAATTCATTATGTTTGTAACTAACCAAAGTCTAATGATAACAACGATAATCTCTAATTTTTACAACAATTGCTTGTATAGAACATGTGGATATGGAGGCCTTATTTGGTAGCATTTTAAGAAATTTGCCATAGTTTGTCTCCTAGCCACTTTTTGTTTATTATTATTTGCGTGTATATCCTTTTGTGGTTCTCAACTATGTTTATGCCATCAATTCGCTATACTGCGACCTTGAATGTATGAGTACGTTCTCCAGCAATGATTGTATTTACTAGAACATCACATGGTTTCAGACATTTGAAGAAGCAGATACTAAAGATGACGGGAGGATTGACAAAGAAGAATGGAGGAGCCTGGTGCATCGACATCCATCTCTTTTGAAGAATATGACCCTTCAATACCTCAAGTAAGTTTTATCATACTTCGGTAAAAGGATGATGACCTTTGAGTTTTAGTCCTCTGTTTTCTGGCTGACAAGCTTTGATGTGTGCTACTCCCTCCGTCCCAAATCAATAGACTCGCTTTCCTTATATGGACGTCCCAATTTAGTAGGCTCATTCCTAAAAGAGAAGTTACAATGCCCACAATACATAACAAATACTCTCAACATAACTCATATATTACACACTATGCCACTAAAAAGCTACAATCTCATTTCTCTCTTCTACTTGGTTTGACAGAAATACCCCAAAAAAATTAGTTTCTCTTTTCAGCTTTATTATAAACAACTCATTTTCTTAACATCTATGTCGGGGCCTTCGGGCCTATTGATTTGGGACGGAGAGAGTATATGATTTGGTAAATCATTTTTTACTCCATAATATGGTTTGTAACTTCTGCTTGGTAAATTTCCTTTGTAATTTGACCAAAATATAGAGGTATGGTCCATAGACTAATCCATGATTTTCGAGGTACTCTATGATGAACACACACACACACACACACAATGTGCACATACAATGCACTCTGTGCTGTGGGCTTATTTTGCCAGGCTAGGAAGGAGGTTATATATAGTTAGGCTACATTTGGTTCTATACTGCAATTTTTTAATCTCTCAAGGAAATGAAAAGCTATTCCAATTTTACATATTTAATGCCCAACTTTTTTGCTAGGAAAACCGGAACTTTATCTGTATAGAGGTTTAGTTTCAATCGTTTTGGTCGTTGAATATCATGTCTGAGCTGCTGAATCTTATCTACTTCTGATGAACAGAGACATTACCACCACGTTCCCGAGCTTTGTATTTCATTCTCAAGTCAATGATACATAAGGGTGGGTGTGGCTGGGGGCCTCCTCTCTTTGCAAGTTTTGGCTGGCCTCACTTTCTAAATCTAGCAAGAGCATGTTGATTGTATGTAAAACTCCACAAGAAAGAAATATGCTCACCGTCTGCAAGAAAAAGAGAAAAGCGAAAGCTCTCGCTTACAGGATGCAGAGATAAAAGAAGGACCCTTTTTCTTCTTAGTATTGCAATTGTTTGCATTATTTTCCATTTTTTAACAGGAATATTTCATTTATATGATGAACTCGCCGTATGCATCGTATTTGTCCTTTTGTTTTCATCAATAAGAGTTATGGTTTGGTAGGGGGTGGTGGTTGTAAGAGCTTTATATATGGTCTTTGAGAGGATATGTAATCTGGTTAGATAGGTTTAAGTGATGGTAATGTAAGGGAGGCACTACTTGAGGATTTGTATTTTGTCATTAGTTGTGGATGAAATTGTTTGTTTATTATTTATTCTCTATTTTGACTATGAAGGAGCAGGGTTCAAGAATCGTACAATTTTCAAATATTACTTAGTAGTGGATCCTCATGCTACTTAATTGGATACTTTGCCCAACAATGGTTACAATAGTCATTTTCGCAGAGAAATACAACCCTGCCATCCCTACAAAACGTGGAGATCACGTTAAAATAACACGTATGGAGCAACTAGGGACCCGGCCCACACGTTACGCCCGGTGGGGCAAACGACTAGGGCCCCAAATTTACAAAATTAAGCCCATTAATATTTAAAAAAATAATGTTGGACTATCAGTTTTTTCATTCATTTTTCAATTTAATTTTCTCTTCTTCTTAATTCCTTCTTTCTCCCGTTCTCATCTTTCTTTCATCTTCTTTTTCTTGTTTCCTCTTCCATTTTCGTTCATTTTCCTTGGCAGCAAGGACCATCATTTTCGAACTATTTTCTAATTTCTTTTTCTTTTTCTTCTTTGTCATTCTTCTTTTTCTTGTTTTTCCTCCTATTTTTACTTTGTTCAGATTAAGTGGTAAAGCTTTTTCTATTGAATTTCTCTCCTCAATGTTCAAACACGTGCGCCGAGATTCAATAACCTTCTTCCGACAAAGCCAGTACAGAATTATTATTATTATTATTATTATTATTATTATTATTATTATTATTATTATTATTATTATTATTATTATTATTATTATTATTATTATTATTATTATTTTCTTTCAATTTGTCGATTTTGCCTGGTTCAAAACGTAGAATATGGGGCTGGACGTAGAAACATGGAGAGAGGCTACCAACTAATAAGATGATTTGGATGAATATTTTAATGTTGTTTGTGTGTGGCGGGAAAGAGACAGAAGCAAAAGTTTGTATAAACGATAAAGGAAATATAGTATTTTGGATTAATGAGGAAATAATAAGCATATAATTGTTGAGAAGACATCTTTATAAACTATAATAGCAAGCCCGGGCTGCTATTTTTAGAAACTTTTGTTTTCAATTTTAAAAAATTTTTCACTTTCCAATTTTAGAAATTATACATAAAAATGGTATATCACAATTATTCATTAATAATTGACAATCATGCATTTAATAAAAAAACGTTACAAAATTAAAATCAATAACAAATTAATTAAATTAAAACATTATTTTTCTAGATCATCACATAAGATTTTTCTAAAAGAAAGTCAACTGATTGAAACATTAGGTCAATAATGTTCTCTTAAATTTTGTCCCAAATTTCGGGTAAACAAATAAATATTAAAATCATGATATTTTACATCCATGGCTGATTTCAAGCCTCAAACTCTGGTGCGTCGTTTTTCACCAAAAATAAATCTGACACTCGGTCAGTATGCCCACACTGCGCAGACAGTGGTAAGCATGATCGTCTCCCAAAGGATCGGCGATAATTTCCCTAATTTTCAATCTGCCAAAACACTTATAAACGAAAATTAAATAACAGATTTTAGAGTTTAAGAACAAAGAAACTAAATTTACTAATTAGCAAGAAATTTGAATTTAACAAAGATTAAAAGCATTCCGGTTTCCCATTAATTTCACCGTAGCTTGATTATCCGATCATCGACGCAATTATAACTTTAATTCATACAAACAAACCGGTTATAACCACCGAAGACGCTTCTGACGCGATCTTATCTCTCCTTAGCTTCTCGGTAATCAGGAAGACGCTTCACCAATTACTTCTCTAATCGACTGACAACCCTAGAGACTAGGGGTGTGCAAGATGGAAACCGGACCGAAAAAACCGACCGAACCGATGCATTTTGGTCGGTTCGGTTCGGTTCAAAATTAAGTTCGGTGTCGGTTCGGTTTTATTTATAGAAAACCGATGCTTTTCGGTTCGGTTCTCGGTTGGGCAGATTTGGATCGGTCGGGGACCGAACCGACCGAAACTTTATATATTAATTAAATTATAAATATAACTTATTATTTTAGTTTTTGTCTTTTAGCAATTAAAACTAAAAACCCTGCTTTGAATGAAACTACCCCCGTCGGCGCCGCTGTCACTCTCACTTCATAGACTCTCTCATCTCATCTGTCCAAGTTCAACATCGGCCTCCCTCCCCGTCGACCAGCCTCCCTCCCGACCAGTTAGAGCCCAGCGCCTTGCGCCGTCGCGTCGACCAATCGAAACCCGTCGCGGCGTTGCGGACTCGCGAACGACCCCCATTCGTTGCTTCACGTCGCCGCCTCGCCGGAGCCCATCCCGTCGCCGCTCCAGCCTCCAGTTGCGCCTCCTTCTGGCTTCCCTCTCCGATCGCCACCTTCCTTTTGCTCCTCAACCCATCGCCTACAGTAAGTCGTGCTCTTAACTTTCAATTCCAGCTTTGTTTTTCTTAAATAAAAATGCCGCAATTCTTCACAAAATGCAATTCCTGATCTTTGGACTTTGGGCGGTTGGGTGTGTTTAGGGCAATATGCAATTATTTATGTCGTTGGGTGCAGTTGGGTGTATTCACAAAGATTGGCACTTTGAACTAGAAATTCCTCGGTGCCAAGGATAATTCTGGTGTTTTTGTCTACAATTGTGCTGTCATGGGCCGCTGAAAGATCTTTGCTCTGATGAAGCCACAAACCCACAATATGCAAATCTTCACATGTACATTTTAAAAAAAAACAGGTTAAAAAAACAAATAATACCCCTATTGTCGGTTTGAAAAAACCGACCGAAACCGACTGAAAATTCGGTTCGGTTTCGGTTCGGTCCGAAGCTTGAAATCGGTTCGGTTCGGTTTAGAAATTTGGGACTCGGTTCGGTTTTCGGTTCTACTAATTTTGATCGGTCGGTCGAACCGACCGACCGATGCACAGCCCTACTAGAGACGCTCTATGGATTTAATGAGCCGATAGCATTAACAACTAGAGAGACCCGATTCAAAATTAATAAACTCTGACGCAGGATTACGAATTAAGACTGCTTATCCCTTGACTCTGAAGAATTAATTTACCACAAATTAAATCTAAACCACAATTACGGATGGCCGATTTAATTGGCTACTAATTAATCTCGGACTGCTAAATATTTCGAACTACCTAGCAGAACCGAAACAATTAACGACACTAAAAATAAAGAATCGCAGATGCATGCTTAGAATTAAAGTATAAGAACATATTAGATCTCACAGAATAAATCACGCTAAGGCTTCCTTAATCTTCACCGGAATAAAAGTGTTTAGCTTGAATTCATAGACAAATTCAAACTAGAAGTCATGGAGAAAACAGAAAAAATATCGCTAGGGAGAAGAAGAGAGAAAACGTAAAAAAATAAATCTAAAGTATGTGTATGCTTTTATGCTCCTTAAGGAAGTCTTTTAAGTACCTAGTAAAAATTATAATAATAAGGAAATAAAATTCATAATCCTAATCTAACTAGGAAAATAATAAAATAGAGATAAAACGCTATAAGTAAGAGTCCATGGCCCAAAATTATGAAATAATCTCGTGCACAGCCCATAATCACGTCCAAATCAGCTTCCAAAACTTTCCAAACGCAGAGAACTTCCAGCTGTAGTACGCAGCAGGCGGTATGCCCATACTGCCCGATATTCGCACATGCCACAACTTTCTCTCAACAACTTCAAGGCTTCAAATATCCTCTAAAATCATGCTTATTCCTCCAAATTAAGATCAAAACCTACAATAGACCAAGAAGCATGCAATTAATTCCATAAACGTGATTAAATAAATATTAAGAACAAAAATGACTCAAAATTACTCCAAAATATATAATCAAAATACGCCCAATCAAACTCATTCTAATTTTATTGTATCAAGAAATTATATTTAATACATATAAAGACATATTAATTTTATACATCATACAGATTTTTTTGAAAGAATTAATATATGTTGTATAAATTAAAAATTATTAATTAAAAATTTGATCACGAGGTCATGACTGATTTCATGCATTTTGGGTTAACAAATAAACATTAAAATCGAAAATAGAGAGATCAGATGGTCGAAAAGAAACTTTTAATTTTCAGTTTTTTTTAATATTTTGTTTTTGAAAATAATATTTTTTTTTTAATTTTCATTAATATTTTCCCAATCAACTAATTAATTTCGGACGTTACAATAGCATAATTAATGGCAAGATAAAATTGCAATAATGTATTTTCCATTTTTATACTTTTTTCCTACCTATAAATTCCATAATTCAGCAACCAATTACATCCACACACTCTGCATACTTTGTGTTCTTTCATTTCGAGTTTCCCTACTAAAGGAAGCATGATTAATAAGAAAGAAGTTAACAGTTCTGCTTCAACTTGATCCAGCCCCGACCACTAAGCCGCAGGGACCTTCGACCATAAAGAAATTGTAGAGAGAGATTAAGGTGCAGAAGCTCGCGCTCAACATATCTATCGAAGAGAGCGGAGATTAGTTGTTAAGGTGTTAGAGCAATTCAATGGCCAAACTCATATACTTTCTCGAAGGCAAACATGAGGTGGCCAAACTATATATCAAAGTGAAAAATCCTAAATAAATAAATGTGTTATAATTTTATCGTGGCATTACTTATAAAAAGAATTTATGTACTTTTGTCAAGTTTTATAAATGTGTTTTGTTCATATATTAATATATTATGTACAATTACAATTGAAAGATTACTAGATTTTTCAATGAATTTTATCATATATTTGTCACTTTTAGTTCTATTTTTTCCTTTTTTTTAGATGATTGAGAGTATTAATATTAATTGGAGACTGACAATTTATTCAAATCATGTAGAAGGATTTTCTATGTATTTTTTTTATTGATCTATCATGTTTAGTTATATTTCACTTATTAGATGGTTGAGTATTAACATTCATTGGAGAATCAATCAATTAATAGCAACCTCTACAAAAGCAATAATCATGACAATGTATTAACTAAATTATGAAAGAAAAAAAAATTATGATTTCTGCTATAAGAAAGCAGAAATGGCATCGTTCTTTGTGAATAAAGGAACGATACTTTTCTCTCATGTCTACGTTTTTTTTATTTATGGAGATTAGAGATATAGAGAGGATGAAGTTTGTAGAATAGATTTAGCCAAGGTTATAATAGGTTGTTTGCGTTAGACTCTTTCTAAGTTGCTATGTAAATGTTCCATCACACTGAGTTGCCCAATATGTAGACAAAAATGCTAACAATGTAGTAAAATCATTATCTATTCTCATATATTGTATATAATAGGAATATATATGAAATGTTATAAAGAGAATAAGATTGATTTACACAGAGTGGGTGAATTGCTAGAAAAACTATTTTATATAACACCCACACGACGTGATTAATTTTTATTATTATATCACATTTATCAAATTATCGTATTATCAAATTTATTTAAATTATTTTATTTATTTCATATAGATTTTAATACAATAAAATTCTTATCACTTTTACTATCCTAATAAATCAATAACATAATACAAAATTTGTTGTTTAAAATAATTAATAATTTATATTTTTATTGTTGTGTTATATATCAATAATTAATCACTTTTCTGTGATCAATTTTTTTTACTGTATATCTTTTCACTTCAAAAATTTTATAATACAAAATACAATGTATACGTCGTTGTATCAGCATCTTGAAACCACTTTGAAATCACTATACTCTCGATACAACGATGTATAGTGGTTTCAAGATCCTGATATGCGATAAAGAAGAAGAACAATGCATGCACAACGAACGTTGTTTACAAGGAAGTTTTTCGAAATTCATAGATGTATGAATTTTGAATGAAATTTTGATTTATATGGTTTTATAATTATCTTTTTTTTTAATATTTTCCTTACACATACTTATATTGTTTTACAAAAAATATAAAAATTCAACCTATTCCGTGCATCACACGGGTGTAGACGTGTAGTACTAGTAGTAATAAATTTACAAGACCTTTTTGGTTTAAAACAAGAACCAAGATTAGAATTGAAATCTATTTCCGTAAGATAAATTGCTCTATAGCGCCTGCGGGCTACAACAAATATCTTCAAGATACAACAGTATAGTGAAAGACAAGATCTTGAACTACAACTCATCGTTTCAGCGAATTAATCGATATTGAGTAAAAGATGGAAGAAGAAGAAGAAGAGAATTTTAAGATTATTACATGAAAACACCATAATAAATTATTAATAAGCATATTAACATCCATTTCCAAAGTTTTTACTACACCTTGAATTGAAACTATTCGTATGATCTTTTCAGTTATTTAATTGCATAAATCCTACTATAGCGACGAGAAACCTTTGAAATCGACAGAGAAATCTACGTCGGGGTAATAAGTTAATATATATGGTTTCCATCATGTATCCATCAAGGCAAATTGCACATTGCCTGAAAGTTTTTCGTAAATTAAGTAGAATAGTTGCCGGCTATAAGTATAAAATAGAGCATTTGAATAAATATTAGTAGTATATAGGAGTTTCTTTTTTTTTTTGGAAAATTGGTTTTGACAAACTATTTTTGGATAATATTTATTTTATTAAATATTAATTATTTAAGCAAAATAATTATTGGACGTTAATCTACGCCGCGAGTAGATGAACATTGTATATTACATAGGATTTTCGGCGAGTGAGAAATACTTGTTATAAAGTTAAAATTTATTAACATTTATTACTAAAAATTGTACCTTATAAAATATACCATATTTATGGAATAATCAATCCTTATTATAAATTAAGTATTAACTAAAAAATTTCTACAAAATTAATTAGAAATCCTAAATGAATTTGTTAATCCTAATTAACAATTCTAAAATTAAACTAAAAAAAATTAGATTAGAATTGGAGAAAAATAATACTCCACTACGTGATATAATAGATTGATTGACCTATATTATTTTTATTAATTTATTTTATCACTCAACTAAAAAAAAATGATAGTGAAAAATAAATTGGATAAATGGTCTGCAAAGGTTTGTTGATTAGTTGGCCGTCCCTTTCGGATGCGTTTTGTTCCCATGTCGCTCCTCTTCATGCGTAACCTTTCCGTCCACTTTGTGGTCCATCGGATTTATACAATACATCTATCCGCTTCTGTAATTCTTTATCGTCACGCACAAACACATATTAACAACCTCAACTCTCCATGGCTACCGCGGTGTTTTCCACATCCCTCACGACTCTGCGTTTCCAATTCAACAATCACTTTCCATTTTCACCCGCCAACGGCATCAAGCTTTTGCCAAATGGCTTTCTGCGTCTGCGCAGAAGCGGCGGCGGCAGGTGTTCGATGTTCGTTAAAACGGCCCCCGCCGTGAAAAATGGAGTCTTAAGCTTTAATGGTAAAAATACGCTTTGGGGCGTGCCGGAAAATGTTGTGGTAACGCCGTGGTCCGATTCAGCAGCATTTTTGGGTGCTATTTCCTCTGAGAGCAATTCTAGACATGTATTCAAGCTGGGAGTTGTTGAGTAAGCCCTTATTTTTATTTAGGGTAATGCATTTTGGGTTTATTCATTTTCTGGTTCTTGCTGAAGTTAGTGTCTTTGGTTTTAGGTAGAATTACTCGAATCTCTTTACTTGAAATTCTTGGTGGATTTCGCAACACTTCCAACTATTTTTATATTTTATGTTTATTGTGCTACATACATGTTTTGTTGTGATAATATAATATATTGTTTTCTGTTTTTGATGCAACTATTATGCTGTTGATACCTATCAAAAGAGTTATTTTAGCCATTTTTCATTCCAGAAGTATTATTATTTTGGTTGAATTGAATCACCATTCTTTTTTCTTCGTTCTTTCATATTTTTATTTAGATAAAAATCACGACTTTCAAATATGATGGTAAGAAACATGAAACCATCTGATTAGATAATCGAGGAGGACTTAATTCAACTATTATGCTTTTATTTTTTACTGTATATGTATTTTGTCTAGGTTTTTTTTTTTTCCTTTTTTTCTCACTTCTCTATCTCTCTCTCTTTCGGTTTCTTGTGCCATCCTTACTTATGTTTTTCCACATCAGAGGTAAGATACCTACATTATCTAATGGTGTGATGTGTGTGCTGAATGCAGAGAAGCGAGATTGCTGTCGCTATTTAGGTTTAAGATATGGTGGATGATACCGCGAGTGGGGAGTTCTGCGAAGGACATTCCTGTTGAAACACAGATGCTGTTGCTGGAGGCAAGGGGAGAGCCAAATTCTGAAGAACCTGATGGAAATACAGCTTATGTGCTCTTTCTGCCGATATTAGATGGAGAATTCAGGAGCAGCTTGCAGGGGAACTTAGCTAATGAGCTAGAAGTTTGTATCGAAACTGGTAGGGATCGTCAATCTGTTGCCTTTCAAGCATTATCTCCAAAAAGTGTAGCTAGAATGGTGTGCTGAATATTTTGGATGCATTTTTGTTTGTATCATATTGCACGAAAAGTTCTCTCCTGGATGAAAAGCTGGTATAATTTTGACATCTCAAGAACTCTGCTCCACATAATTTAGCCAATGGTGCCTCTTGGTTTCTCGTCGCCTATATTGCATTAAATACTGATTTGTATGTTTTCTGTAATCTGATGTGAGCTTCTCATGATTCTGCAGGCGACTCCACCATAATTGGACCTGGGTCTTCCAAAGCAGTTTTAGTGAACTATGGAGGCAACCCCTTTGAATTGATCAAGGAATCTATGAAGTAGGTGGGCCTCAAAAGTGGCTGTGAATTCTATGACTAGATTTGATCGAATGGCTTTGTAAAGGATTTTGTTTCATTGATAGTATGAAAGCGCAAAAGTTCGTCTACTAATTTCAATAGCATCGTGGTATTTTGGCAATCTTTGATTCATATACTGAGTACAAGGTCACTGATAATGGTTTTGTGACCTTTGCCAATGCACAGGATTCTGCAAAAGTTCAGTGGAACATTTGCTCTTCGAGAGACCAAGCAGGCATGTTCGTCAAAAAACTCTCTCGCAATCTTGAATAAAAACTTGTTATCTAGAAATCAAGCGATGATTCTATTTTATTTTAATGCCAGATGCCTGGGATGCTTGATTGGTTCGGTTGGTGCACTTGGGATGCCTTTTACCAAGATGTCAATCCTCAAGGAATTAAAGATGGGCTGAAAAGGTTTATGCTGGCTTGATAATATGTTTGTTGCACCTTCCCTCAAATCTTCATTTTTCAACTTCTACTGATATTCTTGGAAGTTAATGCACAGTATTGTATCTGATGCTAAGAGAATTTGCTGTTAAAAGACTGGCAAGCTGAGAAGTTAAATTTGTTACTGCTTATTCTTATCTTTGAAGTATTTATCATTAAGATTTTTTGTGAGCAAAGATTTTGACTCCTAGGGGTTTAAGCATTTCTACATATTATCATAGTATTTCTGCTCTTCATCAATATTAGATTTAGACGGGTTGTGTATTAGTGATACTGTTCTGCATATATGCTCAGCTCTATTACAGTCTCCCCTGCGACTGCGATGCCCTGATGATGCATATCCAAATTTCAAACATGAATCTTTAGAATATTTTGAGCGAGCTGTTTTCCTCTTTGGCCTTCTTCCGAAGCATTCAGTCTAGGTGATTTCATTTTCTCTGTGCCTCATTCCTTTTTCTTTCAGCTTATCTGAAGGTGGCACTCCAGCTAGGTTTTTGATCATTGATGACGGATGGCAAGACACAGCCAATGAGTTCCAAAAGGAGGGAGAGCCTTTCAGAGAAGGGTCACAGTAAGTAATGTTCTTTTTTTTTTTAATTCTAGAATTTGTATGTAATATAATCAGGACAGTACTGAAAATGCAGGTTCGGGGCCAGATTGATGAGTATAAGAGAAAATGAAAAGTTTCGGAAGGCAGCAAATGATGATTCAAGCAGCAAGCCACATAGTTTAAAGGACTTTGTTTCAGATATAAAGGGAACGTTTGGCCTTAAGTATGTATTTTTATTCCCATCTTTCCTCTGGATTATAAGATTTGGATTGAGTACAAACACAAAGATTCAAGGACTATATGATGTGACAGTCTTTCTGAAAGCTCAATGAGATTCTACTTAGATAGCTTAGAATTTTTGTTCTAAAAAATGGAATATTGCATCATATATTATGTATGTGTTTCTTCTTACAGGTATGTATACGTATGGCATGCATTAATGGGATACTGGGGCGGACTTCACCCGAATTGTCCAGGAACTCAAAAATATAATCCCACATTAAAGTTCCCAGTACAATCAACAGGAAATCTTGCACATAGCAGAGATATAGCCATGGACCGTATGGAGGAGTTTGGTGTTGGTATAGTTGATCCAGAAAGGATATTTGAATTTTATGACGACCTGCACAGATATCTCGTGTCACAGGAAGTGGATGGAGTTAAGGTAGATGTACAAAACATACTAGAAACAGTAGCCACAGGTTCAGGAGGTCGAGTCTCACTTGCTAAAAGTTTTCATCAAGCTCTTGAGAAGTCAATATCCAACAACTTCCAAGACAATAGTATAATATGCTGTATGGCCCAGAGTACAGATTCTGTTTACAGGTATTAAACTCGTAACCTGAGATTTTCTTGTTGTCCATTTATAAAGAGAGGAGAGGAACATAGTTTAATAGTTGTTCTTTCATAAAATGTTAAATTTCTTAATGTAGTCACTTGCACTATGGTTTGGTGGATGCTCTTTCCACAATTCTTTAGATTGAAAAATAATGATAGCTTGACAAATCATTGATGTTCACAGTGCAAATACGAGTGCAATTACACGTGCATCGGATGACTATTACCCCAACAACCCAACTACACAGACGCTGCATATCGCTGCTGTAGCTTATAACAGTTTATTCTTTGGTGAAGTATTTGTACCAGATTGGGACATGTTCTATGTATGAGATGCGCTCTTTCATGATATACATAGTTTAACATTTGACAGCACTCAACCAGGATTCTTATATTATTTTGATGATTTTCAGAGCCTCCATGACGCAGCTGAATTTCATGCTGTCGCTCGAGCTATTGGCGGCTGCGGAGTCTATGTGAGGTATGCAGGCTAGTTCTATTTGATTAGACAAGAGAAAATGTACAGTAAAAATACTTTAGTCTATTTTATATATTTTCTATTACGTATTGCAATGTGTGTTAATTCTTACAAAATTTGATTTACCTCACCATATTTTTTTTAAAAATAACATTGTAATTGTAAAGTGCTTAGCAATCTAACTTGATTACAATTGTAATATAGTGAATTGTTTTGATTCAGATTATATTAGTTATTTGATAACCTTAACATAAGTATGCATTAGGATTTAGGAGTTAGGACTGTAAATAAACCATTTAATAGGTGGAGGAAGTAATTAAAGAAGTAAGAAAAATTAGAGGCTATATTTTCTTGTGTGGCTAAAATTTTGGAAATGATCAATAATATATTCCTTTTTGTTTCAGTTCCATCTTGTATTCTAGGAAAATTCATTAAAAATATAGTGAGAAAAGGTTTTTCCTAAGTCTACAGTCTGATCAAACAACAATACAAATATGACTGATTATAATCATAACATTTATATAAGGACCCTGATTGAAATTTTGATGTTGTTTTTGAACTAATGTAATAAACTTTTTACATATTCATTTGTTATCTTAACTACTTTTAATCGAACACTTAAATAAAACTAAGTACTAAATCATTAACTTGTAATATAATTCATAATTGTTTTGATAAATCTGATGGATCTTGTTCGATGCATGTGCTCGATGCTAGTACACCATAAAAACAAATTTTTGTGTTTTTCAATAAGTTGGCATAATGATTTTACATATAAGTGACATTGCCAAGAAACAACAGTGCTGCATGTTATAGCCAATGTTAATGATCATTACCTTAAATACCATGTAAAAGTCTTCTCAACACAAACATATTAGTTACCAGTTGCCTATACCCTGGACACTATGAAGAATACTTCTATAACTTAGTGCTTCGTTATGCTTGAGCCAGTGACAAACCTGGAAAGCATGATTTTGATATTCTAAAAAGGCTTGTGCTGCCTGATGGAGCTGTGATGAGAGCGAAATATCCTGGAAGGCCTTCTCGTGACTGTTTATTTGTCGATCCTGTTATGGACGGGAAAAGGTATTTGTCATCAGATAACGATTTTCTGTTCAATTACGCAGTTAAACAATATATAGGCATCGTTACTTTTTAAACTTGATGCTTTTTTCTTGTCAATTCAAAAAGCCTTATGAAGATATGGAACCACAACAAACTTTGTGGAATGCTTGCTGTATTTAATTGCCAAGGAGCAGGAACCTGGCCTGGTTTGGAAAACTCCGTGCAAGTTGATGGTGTTGAGCTGACTGGGGAGATATCTCCAGCAGATATCGAGTATCTCACAGAAATCGTGCTCCAACCATGGACCGGAGACTTTGCAGTCTTTTCTTATAAATCAGGTTTTCTTCAACTGTTGTTGCTTACTCAATTATCTGAAATGACCTCCAGCAATTTATTATTCTCGAATTCATCTGTTCATCAAAATCTTCAGGTTCTCTCTCTCGAGTTCCACTGCATGGAAAGCTAAGTGTGAGGCTTAAAACATTACAATGTGATGTCTTCACGGTGTCTCCAATTAAGGTAGTTCACTACTTGAGAACATAACATTTACGTTTCAGTTGGCATTCAAGGAACTCAGATTCATAACTGCTTGTGTCTAACTCTTTACAGTCGTATAATGAGGAAATCCAATTTGCTCCAATTGGTTTGACAAACATGTACAACTCAGGAGGAGCCATTGATGCAATTGAGGCTATCGATGACTCTTCACTCAACAAAATATGTATCAGTGGAAGAGGAGAAGGCATTTTTGGAGCCTATATGAGTTTGGAACCAAAGATTTGCTATGTGAACATGGAAGAGGTGAAGTTTAGGTTTAGCAGTGAAGACCATTTTTTGTCGATTATTGTTCCAACCGGAACAAATTCCTGGGAGATAGATATTCATCATTGAGGTCCATTTTTTCTTTGGAATTCTTCAAAAATACAGTAAGAAATATTGATTATTGCCATTGTTATGATGATATGGTCCTTATCTCTCTTGGGATCACCATCAGTATTCCATCCTCATTATCTTAATACTCTTCTGTCGTCTCGTCTTATTAGATTATGATATAATTGTTTGATTGTTCTCCTCTGTCTTATGGTTATATTCTGCACTGATATTCTTCACACAATTCACAGCTTCTGAAATTTTAAGACTTGATATTAGTTGCACAAGGAATCTTCGTCGACTGATAATCCAGTTGAGATACCTTTTGTTTTTCTTTAGGTTTTTTGCGCCTTTAGGTCATCTCCAACCATATTGAAAAGCCCTAAATGCAGTAGACAAATTCCTCTAACCATCCTGCAAAACCAAACACATTTTGCATTTCAATTATCATGATTTATAATTTCCGCTAGAAAATTAGAATTTATAATTTGTTTTCATTTCAATTCTTAGTTAATACTATGTATTTGTTACAATTGTTGATTATATTATAACTAGTTTTTCTTTTTATAATAATAATTAATAAAATAGTGAATGTGATGATGGTACAAATGAATTGTGGGACAGAGAATTAAATTTCATCCGGTTCCATGTGAAAAAATAAAAATGCAAGAGGTTTCTTTTTATTTTTAGTCGGGTTAGGGGGGATACCAGGATAGAATCCTGATCTTACACTTGCACCAATATTAGGTGAGTAAATACTCTAATATTTACTCCATCCATCCCATTCGAAGTGACACGGTTTAAAAAAAAATCATTTTTTCTCACAAAAAAGTGTGGGCTCTACCATTTTTTATCTATTTATTTTTTTATTAATCCTTATCCTAAATAATCCTGCTGAAAAGAAGTGTGTCACTTTGAACGGGACGGAGGGAATAAGATTTATGATCATGCAACTTTGTTTAATTGTTCTTGAAATCTAATAGACAATTTAAAGCTTGACAAATATTAGAGTTGAAAATTAATATATATAGGCTAAATGGGGTTGGTTCACATACAAAATATTTTTCCCGTAAAAAATTAATAATAATGCATTTTATGTACTAAAATAATGTATTTTATGTATTATTATAATGCACTGTCATAATAATGCATTTTTGATTTACTACAATGCATTGTTACGATAATGCATTCCATGTTTAATTATAATGCACCAGTCAATGACAACCGTAGATCTACAAAGATCAATGGTCCAGATCGCTTCTTATTTCTTACGGGAAAAGACTTTTACATATGATCTCTTCCCTATGCTAAATAATGAATAAAAAAGCTAAGTTGTTGCATGTAAGGTGCCCCTAGCTAGAGAATTTCAGAGTATATACTCCTTTCGTCCACAATAAGGTGGTCTTTTTTTCTTCTTTGTCCGTCCACAATAAGTGTGACATTTTCTTAAATGAAAATAACTCCACTCAGAATAAGTATGAGTCACACTCTCCACTCGCAATACATCTATCTAACCTACTCTCTCACTCTTAAAATTCGGGCCACTCCCTCCGAACTACACTTATCGTGGACGGATGGAGTATTGTTTAGTGGAGTGTGGATCACGTTTTCACTTGCCATGAAATTTGTGATGGTGTGATGCTTTTTTGCTTGGCTTAATTTCATGCCCGACCTTTGCCTTTTCTAAATAAGGCAAATTAGTTATGACAAATTAAATCCTTCTTTTCCTGCGATAAATAGGTTTTGCTTTAATATTCAACAACTCACTACAGGCTGCTATGCTGATTTTATTTCTATTTTTTTTATATAATACTATGTTATATAGTTAAAGTCTAAAGATGTTCGTGCTGTCACATGTTTTGAAGATGAATGTCATATTACAAATAATTACCAAATGTTATTTTCATTGTATATATAAGGGCCCCATGCCTTAATGTGTTGTATGTACTTTTGTGCTCAGAACTAGATTACATAGAAGAGGACTAGGAGAAGACATTAGTTCTTCTCTAGTAGCCAAACTTATAACTAAAAGGTCATTATGGCCACCATGGTTTAGTTTGTTCAGTACAATTGATTATTTTTGTATGATTTGCAGACTATTACAAATAAAAGAGCATCCGCAATGCGTTAAGTTTTTTAGATTGGTTGGGGGAGGAAAGATAGGAGATAGAGAACTTACTTGAGAACTAGTGTGTTTTACACTCATGACAAGAGGAAATTTGTTGGGACAAGAAGGACGTGCGCATGCATCACACTCCCTGATCATTTCAGCGCGGAGATTTATCCAAAATACAACTGTGGATTTGTCCATACCATTAAAAGAAGACAAAAAAAAATAAAAATGGGAAAGACGTTAATTTGGCCTGTAGTTTTTATTATGCAAATTCTTTGTTTATTTTTATGAGAAGCTAAGGTGCGAATTCTTAATTAGAGAGAGAAAGAGAGAGGCTAAACAATTTCATTTGAGGAAAGATCGGAAAATGCGCATTTCCTAAGGCTCTTACCAACCCAAAAGGTAGTATGGTAGGAGATTATTACGATGGGTGAAAATAGCATAAACCCTTTTAATTTATTTTTTTTAAAAAAAACCCAAATTTCCTCTCCACTCAATTTCTGTATGTATGTAATAGGTATGTACGTACATATAGAAATTAAAAAAGAAGTTTCAATTGGCTTGCTAGCTCTAAACCACTTTACTTCTCAATTCAAATAAATCATATTCATATCTAAACCAGGAAAAAAGTCCTAAAATCACCTCGAGAAATTAAGGGGAAAAAAGATTACACATTAAGGTAATCCGGCTGAAAGTTGCGTACACAAATAAAAATATTCTGGACATGGTCATCCATTCAATCATAAATTAAGAGGTAATCTCTTCCTGCACATCCAATAAGATTCTGTGTTTTCTTCTAAGTTTGTTGAGAGAGAGAGAGAGAGAGAGAGAGAGGAAATGGAGAGGGACAACCGTCTGAAAAGAAGAAGAGATATTATTGAAGGAGACGAAAAGATTAGAGAATGCCACAAAGACAAGAAGCTAGAAAGCATCGATCTGCAGGCCGATTATTCCTGTTACAAACAAGACTATGAATCTGTGGACGACGACGCCTTCGGAGTTTTCGATTTTCCATGGCTGAAAGAGGGCGCCTTGTTTGCAGTGGACGAGTTGTTGGAACCGCATGATCATGTCTTCTCACCGTGTTTCTATCTGCAGGACCAAACAAAACATTATGCATATGATCATGAACCAAATAGTAGTGTTGATGATGATCATCATCAAGATTCACTCCTCCATCAGCTTCCTAAGATCGATCAAGACTACAAGTTTGATGATCTTGAATCATTGGATTGCGATTGGAGTAGTGTCATTCATCAGCCTCTTGACGACGTTAACATCTGTATCAACAAGGATTAGAAACTGATCATATTTAATTAATTACTCCAATTTTTGCCAGTTTACTTTTCTTCAAATTATTGATTTAGTTTGCTATTAATTCTTTTGTCCAAATTAATTAGTCGATTTGATAGTGAATTAATGTGAAATGTGTTATCACTTGTTGTATACATAGCACATCAGATCATGAAGCCATGGGGAAGTTATCATTTTGATCTACACGTAAAAGTGAGTGATCATGCATGTAAGAGTTTAGTTAATTACTTTTTTTGGGCCCTTTGTTTGGTTTTCTGTTTAATTGCGGTTAAATAGTGTAGAATTTCTTGAATCATTGCAATCAATCAATGTTATGAATAAAATTAGTGTTAATACGTCTTTTCAGCCACTTAAGATAAAAAAAATACCATTAATTTTTTAGGAATGATTTTCTATCTATTTTAATTTGTTTAACCTAACTAGCATCATAGTTTATAAATCCAAAATTGAATCTTCTTCTTGTTATTGTTATTTTTATCGACCCATTATTATCAATTTCATTTGTGGATAGAAAACATGAATGTAAATCTAAATCTAATGAATTAATCTGGAGAACGTCATACACGTGGATGCATTGGGTTTGCCTCTTCAAGAAGACAACCATTTCTAGTTTCACCTCTCTGCTACATGGTGCATTTATTTTGATGGTAAGGGAAAATGAAGGAAAAGAATATTTTCTTCCTTTAAATCTCTCATTTTTTATCCTTTATTTTCAATAGATTAGAATTTTACCCTTTCTTATTCCTTCTTTTCACTCCAAAGAAGAATAATATTATCACACCAAATACCTTATGATAATATTTTCCTTCCTTTGAGTGAAAAGAAGGAATAAGAAAGTAGAGGTGGCCGCGGTTCGGTTCGGTTCGGTTCCGGAACCGAAACCGAACCGGCGGTTCTCGGTTCCACTAGGGAACCGGAACCGAACCGCCGACCACTTCGGTTTTCGGTTCCAAACCGGAACCGCAAGTTTCTATTCGGTTCGGTTCCTCGATTCCAAATCGGAACCGCATGGTTTGGGGTTCAAATTATGTATTTTTTTTTTCGTTTTTTGCTACCTTTTCTTGTTTAAGTGTAATTTTATGCATTATAATGTACTCCCTCCGTCCCAATAGCAAGGTCCCTCTTTCTTTTTTGGGGTATCCCAATAGCAAGGTCCCATTCTAAAAATGGAAATAATTAACCCTTCAAAAAAGGTTGGGACCTACCACCTTTTATTTTTTACTCTTGTTTCTTAATACACGTGCCTAAAAGAAATGAGACCTTGCTATTGGAACGGAGGGAGTAACATTTAGGTGAAATAAATATGAATTGTAACATAAATATAGATAAAAATGTAAAAAATAAAAGAAAAATAGGAGGAACCGGCGGTTTTCGATTCCATAACCTTGGAATCGAAATCGAACCGCCATCGATGCGGTTCTCGATTCTTAACCAAAACTGGCGGTTCGGTTTCGGTTCGGTTAAGTCTTTTGGCCACCTCCATAAGAAAGGGTGAAATTCTAATTTATAAAAAATGAAGGATAAGAAATGAGAGATTTAACGGAAAAAAAATTTCTTTTCATTCATTTTCCCTTACCATCAAAGTAAACACATCCTTACTGTTTTTCTTATAATGGTGGAAAAGATAGAAAAGAAATCACAAATGATTTGAATCAGGATAAAAAAAAGGAATAAATTAAGGGAGTAAGAAAGGAAAATAGAAATGAAAACAGATGTCAAAATCAGAAAACACATGAAAGACGAGAAATGCAACAAGAAAGGGAAAACTTAAATAAAAAAGAAAAAAAATACAAAATAATAAAGTGTATATTTGTTTGGCATAAATTTAATTTGAAGTGGTAATAATAGTAAGGACGAGCATAAATGATAAGAATTAAAAAGTTTAATTGTACTTAAATACATTAAGCGCAACATTAAGTGTGCTTTTGATCCTTTTCCCAATAAAAAAGGGATAATAGCAATTCTAAAATTAAAAATACTAATAATAGTACTAATTTAAAAAAGGGTTAACTTGCCTAAAATACACCACCTTTTTCGAATTTTGAAATTTAACATGATTTTTAAAAATTCTCTGTAAATACACCACCTTTACATCTGTTTGAATTTTGACACGGCGAGAACCTCCGGCAACAGACGTGGCAATTTTTATTTGACGTGTCATTTTTTAATTGACGTGGCATTTCATATTTGATGTGGCTATATGAATAGGATGAAACGATATAGTTTTAACAATTTGAACAGTGACTCTAAATTAGGGTTCATTTCGTTCACCATCGTATAATTTTCAGAATATTTGAGGTCATTTCATTCACCATCGTAACAATTTTAAAGATGGTGTTTTTCTCATCGGAAAGAAATTCCACGTGTACAATTCCAGTAGCCACGTCAAATGTAAATTTGGGGATTTTGGAATTCATGTCAAAATTCAAACGGATGTAAAGATGGTATATTTACAGAGAATTTTTAAAAGTCATGTTAAATTTCAAAATCCGAAAAAGGTGGTGTATTTTAGGCAAATTAACCCTTTAAAAAAATACAAACAATAGCATTTCTGTACATATTTACCCCTCCATTTTTCTATTTGAGAATTATGCGTGAATTCACGGATTGAAATTTGAGAATTCACGAATTTTAATTCGTGAATTCACAAATTCAAATTTGTGAATTCACATATTTAAATTTGTGATTTCACGCATCAACATCTTCATCAAATTCAAAATATTAATTCATGAATTCACAAATTCTAATTTGTGAATTCACGAGTTTTAATTTGTGAATTCATGAATTCTAATATTTAAATTACGAATTTTAATATGTGATTTCACGCATCATAAAGGATGTTGTTGGAAGGGAGACATATCATCGGAAAATTGCCGTCAGAAATAAGGAGAGAGGTCCAGCCGACGCCACGATTAGACAAAGAGAAATAAGAATTTTGATTCTTCAAAATTAGAAAATTACATAAAAGTTAAAAAATATACAAAATGTTATTATTAATGTTTTTAAAAAATTGGTATATTTTCTTTTGAGTTTATCATGTGAAATAGCCACTATGAATAGTAGAAAATAAAAGTTGTCAAAAACTTAATTTGTTATAAATTTTAGCAGATTTAAAGTGATGAGACAACAATACCCTTAATGAAATAAACCCCACCCTTACTTTTCTCTCTCATTTACTCATTTCCCACCATATCCTTTCTCTATACTCTCTCTCTGTGTGTGTGCTACATACGACCGCCATTGCTATCGCCATCGCCACTGCCACCACCATCGCCACCGGCCCACCGTCTCCTTTTCGCCACCACCTCCAGTCGTCTTCTTCGGCAAACTTTCATCTTCATAGTGTGTTATCTCTCTCTCTCTCTTATCTCTCTCTTATCTCTCTCTCTCTCTCTATCGCTCTCTATATATTTTCTATCACCACCACCGATTTTCTCCGATGCTTTCTGCCACCGCCGCCATCGTAATCTCTCTATTTCCATATCTATTCTGCCGTCGTAATCTGCTCGCTACTTCAGATCTAAAGAATCCAACGATGATGCTTGACAAACAGAGAGTCATTCAGATAAGTATTTCGTTCAAATTTTTATCCAGATCTGTTATCTGGTTGCTTCCGATCATCTTCTCCGGCGTAACTTTTTTCATCTCCACAGCAACTGTAGTACGAACGGATCTTATTCGTCCCAATCGTCCCGTTTGCACCAACAAGTTGTGGTCCATCACTTGGTACGAGTGGTACGAATGAATTTATTTTCGTACCAATATCATCCAGATCTCGACTATCTGTTTGTGAATCGTCGACTTTTGAATCTAGAATTTTATGACTGGGATTCGATGTTTGTCGCCGGTTTGTGAGCCGGCACCGTCGCCGGAATTTATGAATTTGATTTTCGATTTTCTGTATGAATTGACGACGCCGTGATTAGATGGAAAGGCGGCGGCGACGACGATTGGACAGCGGTGGCGCGATGGATGGTAGAGGTGTTTCTGGTGAGAGAGGACGGAGAGGGAGAGGGGAGGGAGGAGAGAGAAAGAGAGTGAAATGAGGGATAAGGGCAAATTTGTCCAAACTCCCAAAATCTGACAAAATTTATTATAAATTAAATTTTAAACAACTATTAATTTTGACTATCCATATTGGTTATTTTACATTTTTACTCTTTTTTTTCTTCCAAAAAGTACTATAACCCTACAACATCTCATACAAAATTATACAAATCCAAAGTCCAATTCGATTTTGTTCGAATTTGTTACACAACTATAACGCCTCTCCAAGTCCCAACGGCGGAGAGAGACGAAACCCTAATCTCACAAACTCTCCATTGCTAAAAAAAATATCTATCATCTCAGCCACACACTTCTGTGCAATCCACGATCTCCGCCGCAGCTTCACTCCAATCCAAATAATCCCCGCTACAAACTCGAATTTGTAGAGTTTGGCGGGGCTGATGCCGTTTCCTGGCAGAGGCGGCCTGGGGCTCAGAATGAAGAGCTTGGGCCGCAGCGGCAGAGGAGCTGCGTCGCTTGAGGAATCGACGGTGATGGAGCAGAGCAGAAGCGAAAAGGGCGGCGCAAAGCGGAGGAGGGACGTTGGGAGCTCGTTTGATGATGACTCTTCGAAATTAGTCTCCACCAGCAGTGCTAGTCAAAATGTGGTATGTCGTGCTTCCTGATCTTGAGAATGGCTGTTCTGTTGACACAGAGAAAGTGGGGGAGTGAGTGTGTGTTTCTCTATCTCTGCGTGTTTTGTTTCTCTTTTCCTTGCTTGTTTTTGCATTTATTTCTTACTACTACTTCAGCTGCTTTAGTAATTTCTGGTCTAGAAACTTAGTTCTAAAATTGTTATTTTTCATTGCTTAATCTTTAATTTTGTGCTTGATGTTTATATGATTGTAAAATCAGATAGCTTTCTTGCAAACTCTCTTCATCCATGCCATTTTTTTTTTTTCCGTATTTTGTTCCTAATACTCACTACTAGAAAAACGCTCATAGATAACGGAGATTATCCGTTATCTATGTGCCTAAAATTCCGTTATATATAGTGGTGTTATATATGATGCGCTCATACATAACGGAGAAAAACCGTTATCTATAATGTTATACATAACGATTTTATCCTAATACATAACACTGTTATCTCCGTTATCTAGAGTTATACATAACGTTACAGACCGTTATGAAATATACTTTATACCGTTATACTTCACCATAGATAACGTTGATTTGTATTTTAGATAACGGTTTTTTTCCGTTATCTTTTTTCTAATATATAACAGTTCTTTATCATTATATTTTTATAATTTACCTATTTTTAAATTCTTAGAAATCGATAAATAATTTTTTAAAATCATAAAATGACACATTTATTATCATTAAAACATAATCTTACATATATTATCATCCAAATATAGTCAAGATAAACGATAATGTTTCATAAAAAGTCCTATCTGTGCGAGTATCATCCAACACAAGTAAACTAAACTTTGCTAATTTCAAACTCATAAGTCATAATCATCCACTTCTTCGCCAACTCCACCTGCCCATCTTCACCGGCACCGGAAGCGCGCTCAATTCCTTGCAACTTAATTAGCTTCTTCACTCGGATCATTCCCCTCTTATAATCTAACGGTCCCAATCATTCCTAACAATGAGAAAGAATTCAAATATTATCAATCAATAACCCTTTCAAATCAAATTACAAAATCAAGACAATATATGTTTCTGTCTCAGACATAATTGAGTCTTACCGTGAAAGTATATTGTTGTCTTGTAGCGCTGTAACTTTCCTTGATAATCCTTCCAGCAACAGTCCTCCTTCCAACTGTTCTCTTTCGTGTGTTTATGTGATGTTTCTTACTTTCCTGTGATTTTTATTTGTTTTGATGTTATTTTATATATTTTTATGTATTATTATATATATTATATATTTTATATATTTTAAATTTTGAGGCTCACGCCTCGCCTTGCCTCGAGGTTTACGCCTCGTGGTACTAGGACAAAACGCCTCGGGGTTTAAAAATGCCTTTTAAAACCTTGAGCATGACTATTCCATATTATAGTAAAATATTATTATTTCTCTATGGCATTATTTATTTTAGAATTTATATGTGTTTTTATATAGTTAAATGATTAATGAGAAATAATTAATCTATGGAAATTGTTATATAGTTCTAATTATGCGATTTATTATCCGAGCCTATGATATTTCTCCATCTTTTCTTACCCTGAGCAGTCACATTCGGTAGAGGCTACAATGTACTATTGTGCAATGCACAGGCAGTTCGGATGCTCGCCACGTGTCTGGAGCTTTAAATGCGAAAATAGAAGATGTCGTTTGCTGTCTCAGTTAATGCTATCATTTCTCATGGGTCCACTCTTGATTCTCTTGATCAGACTTATCTTTTGTATTGCGAGTATGGAAGACTTGTGGGTTTTAGCGTGAGGAAAAGTACTCATGATTATTTATGTAAAACCACTGAAGTGCGCATGAAAAATTATTTATGTTCTTGCCATGACAGTAGCAATCAAACCTATTCCGATGAAGTTTTGGCGAGATATAAAAAATAGAATTACAGAACACGTTGTGATGCAAAATTAGTCGTGGTTCGAGAGTGAAACGGACCCTGGCCTGTGGTTAAGTTCCAGAAGGAACACAACCATGAATTGGTTCCTTACGAGCAAAGTTATATGTTGCGTTCATGTCGGCAAATGACACATGCTAACAAAAGTCTCATAGAAGCTCTTCATTCTGCTGGTATTCAGACTGCCACTTCATGCCATTTTTTGGAGAAGGAGTTCGGAGGACCAACGAATACTAGTTTCACCAGAAATGATGCCCATAATTATATTACTTCCTTGAAGCAGAAGACCAAGGTTGAAAATGGTGATGCTGATGCTTTACGTACTTTTTTTCTAAAGAAGGCAAATCACGAACCAGGATTCTATTGGGATGTGCAGTCCGATTGTGATGGTCGCTTAATGAATTTCTTCTATAGTGATTTTCTATGTGCAACGTATTATGAGTATTTTGGTGATGTGTTAGCTGTGGACAACACATATAAAACTAACAAATACAAGCTGGTTTGCATTCCTTTCATCGGCTGCTGTTTGGTATTGGATTTCTATCCAACGAGAATACGAGTTCATTACATTCTTGGACTCTATGTATGGTAAAGAACCGGACGTCATCTTTTATGATGAGTGTCGAGCCTTAATGAATGGCATTGATGCCAATTTCAAAACTACAAGTCATCGTCTCTGTCAGTGGCACATTAACAGGAATACGCCTTCACACTTTGGAAAGTGGAAGTACATACATAAGGAATTCAATAATCAGTGGCATCGTTGCGTAAAAGGTGAAAGGTTGTGACAGCCCCAAAGAGTTTGAGAAGGAGTGGAAATCACTTGTTTAGCAGTACGAACTATCACCTAAATGCAAGAGTTGGTTCAAAAAAACAATACAAGTTGAGATACTGTTGGTCTTCTGCATTCACGATGACTAAATTCTGTGTTGGCCTGCATGTAATTTCACGTAGTGAAGTGACGAATAAGGTTCTTAAGGAATTGTGTGCTTCTACTGGTTCACTTCATGAATTTGTAATTGCTTACGAAGAGGTAATGGCAAATTGGCGCAGAAAAGAAAGTGAAGATGATACACTGTCTATTGTCACTACTAGGAAAGCGCTCATAGATAACGGATAAAAATCGTTATATATAATGTTATACATAACGGTTTTATCCTAATACATAACATTGTTATCTCCGTTATCTATAATTGCTATACATAACATTACAAACCGTTATGAAATATATTTTATACCGTTATGAAATATCCTTTATATGTATTAGACTTCACCATAGATAACGTTGATTTATATATTAGATAACGGTCTTTTTCCGTTATCTTTTTTGTAATACATAACAGTTCTTTACCGTTATATTTTTTTAATTTACCTATTTTTTAAATCTTAAAAATGATAAATAATATTTTTAAAATCATAAAATGATATATTTATCATCATCATCAAAACATAGTCTTACATATATTATCATTCAAATAGAGCCAAGATACACGATAATGTTTCATAAAAAGATCTATCTATGTGAGTATCATCCAACACAAGTAAACTAAACTTTGCTAGTTCCAAACTCATAATCATCTCTTCTTCGCCGACTCCACCTGCCCATCTTCACCGAAAGCGCTTGATTCCTTGCAGTCATGGCTGGCCACTTAATTAGCTTCTTCACTTGGATCATTCTCCTCCTACAATCCAACGGTTCCAATCATTCCTAGCAATGAGAAAGAATTCAAATATTATCAATCAATAACGATAAGAGAACTACATAATCTTTTCAAATCAAATTACAAAATCAAGACAATATAGGAGACAAAATGTGACTGAAATCAATATAATCATAAAATTTTAGGCAATGATATCAAAAGCTAACAATGATAAAGGCCCAATTTTAAAAATTTGTACAGCCGGTCTTGGAGTAAATATCAAAAGCTAGCTAGCTTATTTGACCTTTTCACTCGTGATGTTTTTATATATTCAATGAAAATTAATTCACTTTATTTTGTTATTTTTCATCAACCAAAAATTAAATCATTTAGTATTTAATTATCAATCCAAGCACATTAATTTAAGATTGTGTTTGCTAGCTCTTTTCTTTTTTTTCTTTTTTAACAAAAGACTGCTTTTATTTTGCTTGGAGTAGCAATTCACCATTGCCCGTGAACATGAATTTTCTCTAGGATTCTTTAGCACCAACATAATCGTGCATATGCTCACTAAATATGTCATGGTTTCTGATTTTGGAATCATGCACTTGTTTGAATACTCAGAGTTTGGGAGAGATATGGTGTTGTCATTCATCTTTCCTACAAGCATTGACAAGTATATATATATATATGTGTGTGTGTGTGTTGTGCAATGCATGTAGCAACTAAAATCGCAAGCATGCACTCCAAGGGTAAGGATATATAATATATAGGAGCACTAATTAATAACTACCCTTAGCTTCTTCCACAATTACTAGATAAAACTCATATAAGTGTTTAACATCTTCTCATCTAAGAATCTAAGCAGTTGAGCATTAGGGAAAGGAAGCAAGCAAGCATACTAAATAGTAAACACATACACTTAGTCGACATCGACAACAAGCTTATCCATAATGTTAGCAACCACATCCTTGGACTGCTTCAGCAAGTTGATGCTGCTGTGCAGCCACAGAATTTTCATCATACACAAATATATTGAATCAACAAACACCTAAATGTTGCTTCATTTAACAACCATATCCTCACAAAAACTCGCACAAATAAAAATAACCACACGAGATCCAACAGACGAACCTGAATTTTGGGTGCGAACTGCCAATCTCATTTACTGCTGAAGATGGCAATAGCCTCGGTATGAGCCTCTTGTTCTAAAAGCTAGAATAGATTTGCAGAAATATGGCCCTATATGTGAAAGAAAAGATGTCTTAAACCAACCAAGAAAATAAGCTCAAAACTAAACTAATTGATCGGAACATATCTGCACCTTAACATTTCATAGCAGAATCAGTTCTGTAATAGCAACATCATCTAAATCCTCAGTAATTTACACAAAACATAGGATCAAGAACAAATAGGCTGCATTAAAGAGAAGAAGAAACAGAAACTAAAATAAATTGGCTCAAGCGACCTGTATCTATCTGAAAAGTGGGATGAACAAATCTATCAAGAATACTATAATAGCTTCTAAATCTACAACACTAACAAGATTTGAATTCAAGATTCAAGAATACTATAACAGAATTCCACAGCAGCATATAGCTTCAAATATGAAACAAATTAACAACCAACTCATAGCTATAAACAGTAACAATGCCAACAACCAAATCTGTATTTCAACACAAATAGCATAAATAAATAATTCGGTCTACTAACATCACCATTAAAACCCGCCAATTCCAAATTCAGGTGAAAGATAGCTAGTGCAAGTTGGCCAGCTAACAAGTCTTGTAACATATTATTATTCACATCAATACAGAACAAATCAAATGCCAACAACCACCGGATTTTAACTTTACTCTCATGGAATCTTCAAAAAAGTAACAAAAGGAATGGGCTTGCAGGGTGCCCCGACACCAACATGTATTGACATGAACATAAAACTAAGCCTTCATAGACACATCTACATGACAATATTATAACAAATCAAGCTCTAGCATCGACTGACAAATATTATACTTCTGCCTCGTCTAAAATCCGAACCAGACAATTAGCAATACCTTCAAACTAAATTCGGGACTCATTCAACAAAACCATGGATGGTAACCCAAATTCTCAATAAGCCAAAACAAAGAGCTAAGAAACAGCTTTCCCTCTCAACAAAATACAAAACAGCAGCAGTCAGAAAAGGTGGAGATCAGGTTGAAGAAACCTCCCCAGAAAAGAACCTAGTCAACCAAACGCAAAATACAACTACGAGTTCAACTTCTTATCACTAACTAACTAGAAGCTTCTTTAATCTTTTTTCAAGATTTTTTTTAAAACCCTTAAATTACTCAACCACTCTGTACAAGTCCACAAAAACACTTGCTATATACAGCCAACAGCAACAACAAGCCATCACAAAAGCATAGTACAATAATAAATCCATCTATAATACCTTCCCTTTTATGGACTTGAAGAAGAAGCTTCTTGTCTTGGTTCTCTCAAGTACCCAAGAAGCCTTTCAGCCTAAAAATGGTCAAACAAAGAAATTAATTACAACTCGATAATGACGCCACAACGTGAAGAAAGTTGCAGTTATCAGTATTAAACACCAGAAAAGCTACACATAAAAAATGTAGTCGAGCAACGAAAGGGACACTTGAGCAGTTATTGATCCTCTAAAGATAATGCAAGAAGAAGCTACCTAGAGCACCAGGACTGCAACATAGTAACAATTATACAAATCAAAACAATCATGATTAGCAGTAGCCCTCCAACCCATGAAGATCAAGCCACTGCTAATTTGGAGATAAAGATTAGGACAAAAGCTGCCCATAAATCTCTAGATAGAGAGAGAGAGAGAGAGAGATTAATGGTAAAACATGCTAAAACATCATTGAAGCTAAAAATATCTTTCAAACAAAATTACTTTACTATGAGATCAAGAAAATCTCAAAAGGAGAATCAAATTCTAATCTCATTTAATAAAACATTCATAACTCAAAGCTGCATATTTATTTGAATTAAATATGATTATACCCCTCACCAACCAAAGCTGCTATTTTAGAACACAAAACATTCAGATCTCGTTATTAATCCTAATTTTAAAGACGAAAAATCCATGAATCTACTCAAATCACACAAACATTACACAGAACAGGATCTCTCTTACAGCTTCACTAAAACGATAAGCATGATTATGAAGAATTTCAAGTCAAATAGCTACATCCTGCTAACATGAACATCTCCAACTCTTCACGACTTAGAATCAACACTAAAATGAACAAATAATCAAGAAGCAGAAACTAATTCAAAGCAAGAAGAGAAGCATACAAGCAAAATAACAGTAACAATAAAAGAAAAGCCATGGATTTGCTGGAGATTTTGTACCTTAAGAGACGAACCCAACTCAGTTGCACATAAATCTTTAGATGGAGGCAAGGCAGAAGGTGGCGACGATGGCGGCCTTTCTTTTGGTTGTTGTCATTGCGGGATGAGTGAATAAAGGTAGAGTGAACGGAGGTGGCAGAGGCGGAGCAGTGAACGAAGGTAGTGGAGGCGGAGTAGTGAATGGAAGTGACGGCTGCCTCTGGTGTTCGTTTCTTCTGCAGAGGCGAGACAGCGGTTGTGCCGGATCAAGACGCCAGCGAAGTCGTCGAAATGGAAAGATCTAGGTCTTTTGATTGGGGATCGAATTTTTTTAGAGAAAAGAGATAGGTTTCGATTGGGGATCTAGGGTTTTCAATTGAGAGAGTGAGCGGAGGTGGAGGCAGCGGAGGAGTGAGCGGAGGCGGCGATGGCTAAGGCGAAGGCGATGGTGGCGAGATCAACGGTATTGGTCTCGCCGGAGAAGGAGATGAGAAGACAGAGAATGCGACGGGTGTTGGGTTGGGAAGAGTTTGTGCAGTTTAGGGGTAAATAATTATTTTCGAATTAAAAAATTAAAAATAAATAAATCTGATGCTTAACATAACGGTCGGCTTAACTGTTCAAGTAATCGTTATATATTAAACGCTCATACATAACGTATGGCATAACGGTTCCGTAAGACCGTTATATATGTGATTAATAGTTAATGTTCATACATAAAGTATGACTTAACACCGTTATATATGCACGTAGATAACGGTACATACATAACGGATATTTAAAAACATGTTATCTTTACAAAAAGTGCGCTCATACATAACGCATTTTAAAAATGTCCATTATGTATGTAGTGTTATGTATGAGAGTTTTTCTAGTAGTGTGGGATGCCTGGGCAAACAATTAAGAATAACAAGTTGTTGATGCAGGTGGCAAAGTATTTTACCCGGAAGGTCTTCAAGATGTTTGAGGCTGAGTATTCACATTTAGGTAACGTGAAATTAACTAAAAAGCCCAATGACCTTGAAGCTGATTTCTTGGAATATTTTGCTTTGACGGATGTTGATCACGGCAAAACGAGAACTGTTACGGTTAATAAATTTGAAAATTCAATAAAGTGTAGTTGTCATATGTGGGAGAACATCGATATTTTATGCAGGGATATTTGTAGTTGTGCAGATCTTTTCAATGAACTATCATTTGTTAGTCATGTCATGCACGATATATGCGACCTCCTCGAATTTGCCAGGAAAAGTACTAAATGTCATTTCGTTATTCTTCATCACAATGCCCTGTTGCGAGCAGAGATATACAAAACCATGGGTGTTGATACCAAAAGTTTGAGTAACAACAGTTGGAAATGGACCTTTCCGGATTTTGGTGTTTGGTTTTCGCGATCCTCCGTTGCCAAAACGGCGTGGTAAGGGAAACTCACATGTATAGAGTCATTGGGACTGCCCTAAGAAGTGGAAAATTAATTCACAAGAAAAACCCAGTAAAGGTTGAAGCTATTGTTTACCCTTTTAACTATATATTCTTTATTTTAAACAAAAAAAACTTATTATCTTGTCAACATGATGAAATTAATTAAACATCTTCCTAATATGATTTTGCAGCCTCACATGTTGATAACCATGGCGAAAGTTCTCAGGATAATATGCCTGCATCTTCTTTGGGGTCACAATTTTCTAGATATTATTATAAATCGGAGGCTAACACTAATCCTAACACTCCATCCGTTTCGCAAACCCACTCGACGACGGGTTGGACCCATTCTATGCACTATGTATGTTTTATTTATACGTGAAATCATGCAAATAAGGATATTTTTTTTGTTATGATTGGCTCTCACACAGGTTTTTTTTTTAATGTTTTCTTTATCAGGAAAGGCCCAATTTGGACCATCTGTTTATGCATGCCACACAATGACACCATAATTTATTTACAATTGATGGAGGTAATTCTTTGCTGCTGTGAAATTTATATTTGGTAAATTTGTCCATGCCATGCACTATGTATATGTGGTACATTTGTCTTACCAGATACTTCATCCGTCCCTTAAAAGTGTGGTTAGTTTGCTATTTTGGGCGTCTCCCATAAGTGTGGTTCATCTATTTTAGTACATGATTTTTACCCTTATACCCTTAAAAGCTCTAAATATTTACCCTTATTCCTCACTAACACTAACAATTGTGGGTCCCTTTCTCCACTAAAAATACTCATATCAAACATTTACTTACCTTTTTATTAAAACTCGTACCGCACTCCTTGAACCACACTAATGCAGGACGGATGAAGTATAATTTATTTGTCTTCTTCTACTTGAGCGCATTGATGAAGGTTAAATATATTTTTCACATACCGCGGTATCTTAATATTGCAATTTTAATACTTATTTTCAATTCGTATTTTTTTCGAGGATGCACTCTGCCATCTTGTAACACAACTATCTCTCTCACCACTTTTGTAACCTTTTGTTGAGGTAATTTCTAGTGCCTCTAAATTTTTAACTTCTCTCCCACTTAGAAGGCACTTGATTAATCCCTCACATATTGTTGTGAACATAGCAGAAAAAATTTTATCTTAAATGGTAAAGAATTTACTAGTGGGTTGAAATGACCCCATTTATTTATTTGTCATCGTTTCCGTAGGGGTAAAATACCATATATAGTTCGTTAGAAGCCCTATGTTTTGACAAACAGAAAGAAAATGGCTCCATCTAAATCCATTTCCCAGGAAAATCTGTTTTACATGTCACCTTGGTCTAGAAATATTGTATCTCTAGTGCTCATCAATCTTGATTTGGAGTGGTTAAGAGGTAACTGGATTGCGGGCGTCGATATTGAAAACATGAAATGCGTTGAGCGGGTGCATAACATGTTGATGCAGGAACCTTACTGTGGTCGCATTCCACTTCCAGAATATCACCATAAAGTGAATGAGTGCGAGTCTCGATACAATCGATTCTCCTCCCTACTACGATCAAAAGAAGTTTTTTATTGTGAAGCCACAAATATGGTTACAGCTAATAGGACAGAAATTGCCCAGGTTGTATGTCATTATATCCGCAAAAAATTAGGCATTTTGTTACCCTTCATCTAACCCTTTAATTTTGATTTAATTTCGTAACAGAGCAACCCGGATGTGTTGTGTTATGTGGATGAAGGAGAGGTAAACTGGCATTTTTTGAAGCGGCTTTTTGAAATTCATCTTGTTGTCTCCGACAGTGTGTCGCCGCAACATGAGAGGCCGCAGAGTAGCTATGACTCCGATGGACATGCAACTGATGGAGCAACAAAAAGACGACTATATCTTTAGTTTATGTTTCTCTAATATTAAAGTTTTTTGGAATGTTAGGTTTCCTCACCTTCACTGTTGTTCTAGAAACAATAATATTGCATATGGATATAAAATAATATTTTTCAACAACTATTTCTGTTTATAGTGGGTTCCGTAATCCACTCCACTCTATCTATATAAATAGGTTCTATCATACTAACACAGTTACAACAGAAAAGTACCATGGAACCACTCACACCAATCCTTCAAGATCTGATCTTCTACACTGGTCGATGAACTCGCCACATGGAATATTTGGTCCTCTCCCAACTATGGTTCGAGAGAAAAAGAGATAATGTGGTTGATCATGCCCAGCGTAAAGAAATCATCATACAGCGGGCCAAACAAAGTATGGATGCAGATGGCTACGAGATTTCACTCGAAGAATATCATCGGAAGTTTTGGGAGTGGGAACAATGTTACAACAACTACAACTCCCTTGTCAACCGGGTAGATGTGAGGCACGACATATTCAGGTGTAAAGTGGAAACAAATGACAACGTCTGACGTGAAATATATGAGGTATTATAGTTATTTTCTTTTATTTTGTATATTTGACAACTTCAATTCAATAATTTTGTATAAATTTTCTAGGATAAGCCACATATGCTTTGTTACATGGATGAAGGAGAACAGAACTGGGGGTACATGAAGGAGATTTTCGTAAAGGAATTACCGCCGCCATCACCGCCATTTCAAAAAAGAACGACAGAAGGGAAATCAATTCATTCATCAGATGACAATGATAACGAGTATGGGGACATTCATAACTATCCTCGCTATAGATTGACGTAATGTTGTTTGCATTAAGTTTAGGAATTATGTAGTGAGCTTAATAACTTCGTATTATGCTTATTAGGTGTGTTCAATGTGTTTGCCTATAACAAACTATGTAATCTTTTAAATTTGGTGTAATGGATGAAAAAGTATTCCAATTATTTATTGGCAGGAATAATTCTGTTCAATATTCATCTGTTTTCTTCCATAATAAATGCCAATTGCACCACTGCGTCATGGGGTTGGCTCTTTTGCATTGCATTTTGGTTTTCTCGCTTTCTTTGACTGCATCAATCCACTACATTTTGGTTTTCTCACTGAAGGAATCCAATGGTCATGGTCAAAAGAAAGCAAAATACTGGCTGCTGAAGTCTGAGAATCTCTGCATGTCTATATGGCTGCAAATTTGCCTGCAAATTTGGTTACTGTTGCCAGAAATTTATTTGTAACGGCCAAAAGCA
The DNA here is from genome assembly GCA_031470985.1 of Agastache rugosa. Classification (NCBI taxonomy): domain Eukaryota; kingdom Viridiplantae; phylum Streptophyta; class Magnoliopsida; order Lamiales; family Lamiaceae; genus Agastache; species Agastache rugosa. Next base: position 10,144,081 of record CM062605.1, on the reverse strand, counting down.
AAACCTAGTCAAAGATAATCAATGAGTACAAATTGTAACGTTGGGTGGTGTAATTATATTGTTTGACCAATATATGAAGAAATTCTTAAAATAATAAGAACAATAACCCTATAAAGTATGCGATGATGCACTCTATTATACACTAAACTTGCTTCTTCATTTTACCCAAATTGATATCGATTATGGATCTTGTTGATGCCGAGATCAACGCCATTGATCAAGGCATTATCTTATACAGGCATCCCTGGATCCGGCGCGTTGAAAATCTGGCACTAAGTAAGCTTCACTCTGCAGCTAGAAACAAATATTGGCAAAATGAAGAGGTGCGTAGACTGACATGCCTCCCGCAAGTGAAAGAGTATGTGAATTCTAAAGGCTACAACATCAGTATGGGTGAATATCAACGCAAGTATTGGGAGTGGGAACAACGATACAACAACTTCAAATGGCTTATAACAAGGCAAGACGTCATGTACAGGATAATGAGGAACCAGGTTGTGGCTGACCACCTAACCTGGCAGGTGATTTCTGTGGTAAGTAGTCACTAATTTAGAGTTTTGGTATTTCACCATTTTTACTTTTGTAATTGACACATAGATGCTCATATTTCTCCCCTTGCCTGATGTATTTAGGATAAGCCATACCTGCTCTGCTACTATGATGAAGGAGAAGAAAATTGGCACCACCTACATCCTTATTTCTCCATGAAATTGCCAAATGAAGCTTGCCGAAGACCTCATTATGAACAAGGAACATCCATGATGTCATCCTCGTCGGATGAGTGAAGGAATATGAATCTGTGTACTGTACTTTTTTAAAAAAGTGAAGCCTTCAGGGAATCTATTGTTAGGCTTTATGTGGCACCTCTAGTGATTTCATTAATGTTATTATATTATGTAATGTGGTTTTGATAAATGCAATATCATGTCTTTTTAGTATTGTCTGCAAGTATCATATTATGAAATTTCTTTATTTTGACAAATATAATTGGGCCTGGTAAATTTGCATTCGCAAAGGAAATTTTTTTTCACCTATGGCCCTATACTTACGTTAGATTCCGTTGTCATTATTGTCGCATGTGAATTTTATTTTTCCCAATTCTGTCACTGCTGCACTCCCTACAAATAAAGTTGAGAATTAAGGCTTCAAAATTAATATTTTACATGCCTCTCCTACTCATGATAAATATGAGTGTTTGTATCGTTATTCATAATTAATGCATCATAAGTTTTTTGTATGTAATAACACTGATGAAGCCTCCACTAGCAGCTATTCCTCATGACGTTGTTTTCTACGTATCACCATGAAATCACAGAGTAGAGAAAATGGTGCTATGTCGGCTTGCTTGGGAGAGTAAGAAAGGTTTCTGGAATGATACAGAACAACGTAAGGTTACATGCATTCAACTTGCGAAAGAGTACATATCAACACACATGGACTTCCTAAAGTTGTAGAGTAGTTGGCCGAACTCCTTCTCGCTGCAATTCGGAGGGTACAATATTGATACCAGATGGCCTATCACGAGGCACTGAAGAAATTTCATTGCTAAGACTCTGCAGTCATTATTATTAAGCTGTTGAGGGGGATGTTCGAAAACAATAATGGGCCATGTAGGTTTCAATTCGGAACCATCCCCAACGGAATCCCACAGGCCATCTCTCTCCAGTAGCCATGGTACATTTCTGGCAACATGCTTGAAAGCATTTCGTATATCCTTGGCTGCCACAACCGATTGCGAAAGAGAGTCGTACATGACTATTTCTTGTTTTGCAAAATCCACCTCATAGCATGCCCAATGTACTTCAGAAATATAAGCAATGCCAAACAATTTTTCAACCTTATTCCATGGGATAGGGCGGTCATAAGGTCGGTTGCTATTGACGTACTCCAAAATCAAGCTAGAGGAAGCAGCTATGTTTTCAAGGGAAAAGACTTGTTGTGTTACCCAGAAAGTAAGTAAATAAAGTATGCATTTAAAACTAATAAAGTTTAATCATGTAAACAGACCATATAATGTAAGATGAAGTGAATATGCAAAATAGGAAACTGACCCAAGACTGCTGATCTAAAGCTGTCCACTTGTCGATGAATATATTGGGCGACTCATTTGCTTTAATAAGCATCGTATCAAGCAAGGAATCAATAATCTAAATACGGAGACAAATGCTTATTTAGTAATGTGTATAAGAGAACCAAATAATAGAATTTAATAAGCATATGGTGAAAATTAAATGGTTAAAATCAACTCACCCCTGACTCAAGCAATCCACGACAGCTCCATAGCGGGTGGAACCATTTTGCAGTTGCTTGTGGATCACGGGGCACAGCAACAGTTACGGAATTATCCCTGAAAAAAGTCATTGATGTAGATGTTATAAAAAACACAAGCCGAGAGTTGAACTACCGGATGAGGTCATAATATTCAATTTACTATCGAATAACTCACCATTTTTTAATGTTTGCACGGTACCACTTATTAAAAGTCAGGGTTGAACTCACCCTTTTTTAATGTTTCTACTTCTTCTTACTTGGTTGAGTGCTCTGATTTATGGCATTGTAGACTTGGACATGTGAATCTAAATGCTATAAAAAGATTAGTAAAAATGGATTTACTAAAAATAAATGAATTTAATTCACAAGATAAATGTAAAGTTTGTGTTGAAGCCAAAATGGCTAAGTTACCGTTTAAATCGGTAGAACGGAGCACAAAAACCTCTAGAGTTAATCCATACCGACGTATGTGATTTAAAATTTGTGCAAACTAGAGGTGGTAAAAAGTATTTTATTACTTTTATTGACGATTGCACAAGATATTGTTATCTTTACTTATTAAGAAGTAAAGATGAGGCTATTGAAGCTTTTAAGAACTTCAAAAATGAAGCCGAGAATCAACTAGGTTGTCAAATTAAGATGGTTCGAAGTGATAGAGATGGAGAATATGTTGCTCCATTTGAAGAATTATGCAACGAAAGTGGTATAATTTATCAAACAACGGCTCCTTATTTACCACAATCAAACGGCGTTGCTGAACGTAAAAATCAAACTCTTAAGGAGATGATGAATGCCTTGTTGATTAGTTCAGAATTACCCCAGAACATGTGGGGGGAAGCTGTTCTTACAACCAATTATATCTTAAACAAGATTCCACACAAAGGGAAAGACGAGACTCCCTATGAGCTATGAAAAGGAAGAAAACCTTCTTATAAATACCTTAAAGTATGGGGGTGTTTAGCTAAGGTTGAAGTGTCATTTCCAAAACAAGTTACAATTTGACCTAAAGCGATTGATTGCATCTTTATTGGTTATGCACTTAATAGTAGTGCCTATCGTTCTTAGTACACAAATCGGAGATATCCGATGTACATGTTGGGACGATAATTGAGTCAATGAATGCTATATTCTTTGAGAATATCTATCCTAAGAAGGATAAGATAGGGCATGACTCTAGCAAAAGCGTTGAGAATGAATTTACAAGTTCTAAACTTGTAGATGAGGCTACAAGTTCAAAACTTGTAGACGAAATCACGAGTTCTAATCCGGTGTTCTATGGACCACCGAATAGGAAAAAATCGAGATCTAATCCAATGGATGCAGAACTTAGACGTGGAAATAGAGTCAGAAAGGCAAAAATCTTTGGACCAGATTATGTCGTCTTAATGTTAGATGGTGAACCGATGACGATCAAAGAGGCCTTATCTGGTCCAGATGCAGCTCTTTGGAAAGAAACTATCGATAATGAAATTGATTCTATTATGCAGAATCACACTTGGGTGTTAGTAGATCTTCCACCTGGGTGTAAAGCTTTAGGTTGCAAATGGATCCTAAAGAAAAAGTTTAAAGCTAATGGTACTATCGATAAGTACAAAGTCAGACTTGTTGTACAGGGCTTTAGACAAAAAGAAGGATATGAATTCTTTGATTCATACTCGCCGGTGACGAGGATCAAGTCCATTGGGATGCTTCTTGATATTGCTGCTTTGCACAATCTTGAGGTTCATCAAATGGATGTGAAAACTGCATTTTTGTACCGTGAGTTGGAAGATGAGATTTATATGAAGCAACCTGAAGGGTTTGTAGTACCTGGGCAAGAGCACAAGGTCTGTAAACTCCAACGGTCTTTATATGGTTTGAAGCAAGCTCCGCTTCAATGGCATTTGAAATTTGACGAAACAATGTTGTCAAATGGCTTCAAAATCAACGAGTGTGATAAATGTGTTTACATTAAGAACTCGGATAACGGTTACGTTATGGTTTGTCTTTATGTAGATGACATGTTGATCATGGGTAGTAAATCTCTTGTGATTGGAGAAACAAAACGCATGTTAAGTAAGAATTTTAGCATGAAGGATATGGGCTTAGCTGATGTTATTCTTGTAATTAAAATTCTAAGAACGCCTTATGGCATTGCTTTGACACAATCTCATTACGTTGAGAAAGTGTTAAAGAAATTTAATGCTTTTGATAAGCCAATAGCTGAGACTCCGTGGGAGCTTAATGTTCACTTGAGCAAAAATCATGGAGAACATGTTGCTCAAGAAGAATATGCTAAGATCATTGGGAGTTTGATGTATATAACAAACTGCACCCGTCCTGATTTAGCATGTCCGGTGAACAAATTAAGTAGGTTCACGAGCAATCCAAGTAAAGAATATTGGAAAGCTCTTGAACGAGTTTTGAGATATTTAAAATATACTCAAAATTTTGCAATTCACTATACAAGAGATCCCCCTGTACTTGAAGGGTTCAGTGATGTTAATTGGATATCAGATGCGAAAGACTCGTTCTCAACTAGTGGCTATGTATTTACTTTAGGGGGTGGTGTTGTGTCGTGGAAATCCACGAAACAGACTTGTATAGATAGGCCACCATGGAATAAGAATTCATAGCTTTAGACAAAGCTGGTGAAGAAGCTGAATGGCTTAAAAATACATTCAAGAGCACTACCGGGGGCGTATTCCTTCTTGCGGATAGAGATCTAATCTCGACTCGGCTTCCTATTGAGTTTGTTTTTTTTGTTCTTTTATTTCAATTTATTATTTCCTTGTAATATCTGATTTCTCTATTTTTCCAAGTTCAGTTTCTTGTCCATTTTTCCTTTGTAAAAGTTCGTGTACATCCTAACATTTACTTAAAGATTCGCTTATGCTTTATATTGCAAAAGATTTTGTAGAAAATATAGACATAGATTCGGTTATTGATGAATTTTATGTATTGAAGTCTCGTAGGGCACAGCTTATGTGAAATTCAAAATATTTTGGTATGTATAAAATTTAGTGTCCCAAAGTATTTATTTTTCAGCCCACCCCGATATTAAATCCTAGATCCGCCCCTGGATATAATATATACGAGGAAAAAGAAGACGGTAAATTACTACATTTTCTTGTCCGACAATGAAATGGTTGAGGCGATCAACAAACTTGGAGATGGGTATGTCTTTTCTTTTAATTCTTTAATAATTATTGTTTGGATTTATCGTGTAGCATTATTAATCAATCTTCACGATATAGCCAAAAGGAGCCCATTGTTTTTTCCCCGACATAACATTTATGTCAAGATAAGAGTTTGCAATTTTTTTAATTTTTTTTCTTATTTTTATTTGATGTTCTTTCTTTTGTTTAATGTAGCATTGGATGCAAGAAAGAAAGGAATTCCAAAAAAGATGAAGAAATTCAAGATAAGCCCAAAGAAGATGAGCCAATGATCGAAACAAGAGGAAAGAAGGCAAAAAATAAAAAGCATATTGAGCATATGGATGGAGCAAACATTCTTCCAGATTAAAAAAAAAAAGACTCGAAGAAATGGGTGCAAGTAGCCATAAATTGATGTGAAATTCGAACATGTGGTTCTTGGATATGTGAAATTTTTGGAGGATTTTTTTTTTGCTGTGAATTTTTTTTTGTCAAATGAACTTGTTTTTCCTTGAAAAATTTTCTGAGTATATTTATGATATCGAAGTATAATTTGGTGAAGTTTCGTCCCAATTGGATAAACCGGTATTTTATTAATATCCTTTTAGTTGGACCGAAACCATTGGAAATTAAGAAAATGATAACCAAATATTTTATCAGTAAATATATGTAGATTAATATTATTTTCTGACATGAAAGATATTTTGTGTTTCATTTCACGACTTAGGAAAATAATATTTACACGAAATATACCCTAAATAAACTCTATTGAGTGAATATGTCAAATAGCCACTATGGATAGTGAAAATTAATAGTTGTCTAAAACTTAATTTATCATAAATTTTGTCTAACTTTCGGATTTATGGACAGATTTGCCCTTATTCTTGGTACGAATTGGACGAATGGTTTTCATTCGTACCAGTCGTACCAAGTTACGGAGCACAACTCGTTGGTACGAATGGGACGAATGGTTTCATTCGTACCAGTCGTACCAAGTTACGGAGCACAACTAGTTGGTACGAATATGACGAATGAATTCATTCGTACCAGTCGTACCAAATTATGGCACTTCGTCGTGGTCATTCCACTGACCACCATGAAAAAAAAAGAGGGATAGTAAGAGAGAAATATGCTTTAAAGTATGCCCAAATATTGTACGAAGAAGAGTTTGCGTACGAATCGTATGACTACAAAACATGGTACGAACAGTACGAATCGTATCATTCGTACCAACGTCAGAAATACTGTTAAAAAATGAAATCAATTTGGGGAAACTGCCATTAATAAAGCGAAGAAGTTCATACACACATCCAAGGCGATTCATCAAATTAAAAACATTACCTATACATGTAAATCGAATAGAGATGATAATTGCACTAGAAAATTAAATCGAATGACCGAAAACTACACACAAAACGGATCAGATAACAGATCCACTTCAGGCCGCCATCGATCGGTGAACTGATATAAGACGATTGTCGGCCGGAAACGAAGCATCATGGTTGTATTCGTTAGATCTGGAGTCGACGTCCGATGCCATCGAAGCCAGCGGATCTAGAAGAAAGCAGCAGATATGGTAGACGATGGTTGTTCGAATCGTGGCGGAGAAGACGACCGGAGAAGACGATAAGTTATCCGGAGAAGGAGCGGTGGCGGCGGCGATGGCAGAAGGCGGCGACAACGATGGGTGAAAGACGATAGTTGTAGAAGTGTGTGTGTGTATGTGTGTGTGTGTGTGAGAGAGAGAGAGAGATGAAATAGATAGAGAGACAGAGAGAGAGGAAATAGATAGAGAGAGTATACGGGGAAGAGAGGTTGTGGGAGGAGAGAGAAAGTGAGAGTGGGAAGGTGGTAGCTATAAAGTAATAAATGGTAGGGTTTTTTTTATTGTTTAAAGGTTATTTTGGTCCATTTATGCTAAAATCTGACAAAATTTATAATAAACTAAGTTTTAGACAACTATTATTTTTCACTATCCGTAGTGGGTATTTAACATAATAAACTCTATTCCTATGTGTACAACACATGTATCCGTATTTATTTTAATCTAATTTAATAATAAATATTGTAATATCCCAATTTTTTTTCTTTTCACTGTTCATGTACCTTAGTCTGACCGAATAAGGATTTATAGAAAACATTATAACCTTTTTGAACCACCCTAGTTTGTATTTTATGAAAAATTATTATTTTGAAATTTTTCAAAAAATTATACCATGTTTATAGTCATTGTGAAGAGTATTTTATTACGAGTCTATAGGCACTGAGTTTGCTCAAAAAGGATTTCGTATGCAAAAGTTATGCACGTTTTAAGATTTTAAAACATAAGCTGCTGCTCAGCAGCTTCCGCCTTGCAGCTGCTTACTACTCAGCAGCTTCTGCCTCGTAACAGCTTCCTTCACAACTGCTTGCTTCTATCTATAAATAGGTGCCTAGGGCTTTCATTTTCATCATTCAGTTTTCTATGGTCGTCTCAATTTTCTAACAACAGTAGCTCAAGACTTGTGCGATCATGATGTTTGACAATTACTACCCGGTATTGATATTTGCTATCAGGTGGGTCATATATTTTCAAAAGTATGTTTGAGTTAATGAACTCTAAAATTGCATGAAAATACAGTTATCCATAAAATATTTTCATGTGCGTTCTGTGTAATATACTCTAGTTAATCAATCGAGATACTTAGTGGGTACCAAGGTACTAGCTGAGTATTGTGCGCACCATGTTGCAATGCAATGGGTTGATCTCCATTTATGTTGTAGCTAGCGGTCTTGAGCTAAGGTTCCTGACCTATGTTAATGAATGTGTTACTTCGGGAACTTTGTCCCGAGTACTAGTCAGATGGCTATGGTAATCATAGCTATGGTTCCTAGTATGAGTATAAAGATTGAACGTTATAGCATGCATCTAAAGTATAATTTGTATGGTCAGGGGTGGTTTTCTGTTTTAAAACTCTTTGAGGCATACCGTGTTCAATGGATAATCTGCTATGGTTCCAAAATAGTTTCAAAATGGCACATGCTCACTGAGTGCACTAGTACTCACCTCAAACTCTTTTCAAAATATTTTCAGGTCAGGAGGTAGGTGATGGGGCGCAAGGCTGAGGCAGGGATTGTAGTTGTCTATTTGCTTCCGCTATGTAATATAATTTTGAATGTGCAACTCTGAATAATGTTCTAAATATGTAATTTGAGACAATGATCGCTAAATCTATTTTATAGTATGTTAATACAATGTTACGTCTTAAGATATATTATTAAATATGACATTATCTGTTACGACTCTCTTACGTTATTTATTGATTAGTACGGAGAGTGACTAGTAGTCAGTCACTTTTAAATGTTTGATTTCCCGATCCTTTTGGTGGTCTATAACTCCATTGGCGAATTGGATGATCAACTCTTTCTGGCGAGCTAGGCTCTCGTATCCCGTCTTTTATATCATGTCTTGATGGAGAGTGCCACTTTGTCAACTTTACTTGAACGCTCGAATTCCCACTCCCTCATGGTAATTCCATTTGGTGAAGTGGATGCTCGACTCCTTTTGTTATGCTAAATACGGGTTTACCCCATTTTTACTTCAGTTGTGTAGCACGGTTTGGTCGCCTCACTTTACTGTATTTGTATGTTAATTTTTGTGTTAAGTATGCGCCTTTCTTTCCCACTTCTTTACTCCTCCTCGTCGTAGCCCGGTTTATGGGCCTTTCCTGGGGAACTGGGGCGTGACAAATATATATGTGATTAATAATATAATGTAATCTTAAATAAAAAATATTTCGTGTTTCAGTTTACGATTTAAGAAAATAATATTCACATGAAAAATTCCCTAAATATTCCTATGTATACAACATAGATAGCCACAACCTTGTATCCTTATTTATTTTAATCTAATTAAATAGTAGTTAAAAAATTATTTTGTCAGTAAATATATATGTAAAGTAATATTATAATTTGACATGAAAAATATTTCGTGTTTCATCTCACAGGTTTCATTTCAAGTTTGCAAGTTGAAACCAATATTCACCATCAAATCATGCAAATCAGATCAAGAAATACTTAACTTCGAAATTTTTCACAAAAAATCTAACATTATCGCTATAGCATTTCACTTAGGACACAATAGAGCTCATGCAAACGACACTAACAAAAGACAAAACAAATAAAAGACAAATTTTTAATTTTTTAATTTTTTTTAATTTATAAAGCAAGTAAATCACTAAAATTCAACCAAAATAAAGCAATAAAATGAAACGCATATCTTATCCTATCCCCCACTCCCAAATTTATTCAAAACGTAAAATTCGAAAATAAGTTTGGAGGAAAAATAAAAATAAAATATGTGTATCACGAAACACAAACAAAAAGCAAAATAAAAAAAATAAAAATGTTGGGTTGTCTCCTAACAAGCATTTAATTTAACATCTAGAGCTCGATGATACCTCATGTCTTCAAGGAGGTTACGGCCCTAGCGGCTTCTTTATAGCTTCATGGATGGAGATGGTCATATTTTCATTATTGAACATCAATCAACGCGTGCCCCGTGGCTAAAAATGATCGACCAAGAATGAGTAGAATGTTCTTGTCCTCCTGCATATCAAGGACCATGAAGTCGCCCGGAAAGATTAAGTCTCCAACTTTGATGAGAACATCCTCAACTACCCCTTGGGATACGTAATGGATCGATCCACCAATTGTGGAGCAATGGAGGTTTGGCTTCATAGTCTCTATCCCAAAACAATTGAAAATAAAGAGAGACATCAAATTTACGCCCGCCCCAAGTCACACAACACCTTTTCAGACTTCAATCTCACATGCAATTATGAATCTTCCTGGATCTCTCTGCTTTAAATGAATCTTCTTTAGCAACACCACACTACATTTCCCGCACAAATTGATTGTCTTAAACTTTTCAAACTTCCTCTTACAAGGAACAACATCTTTGAAGAACTTAACATAACTTGACATATCTTGCAAGGCATCAAGCAAGAGTATATTTATGTTCACCTTTTTTAATATCTCCAAGAACTTGGCAAGCTTGCATCTCTAGGCGGGCGTGTGATGCTAGTGTTGTTTTTCTTTTACGTCGAGCGCGTGCATTTTACACGCCCGCATTATGTTTTCTTCATCTGTCTCAGGTTAGTGTGGTTCAACTAATATTTTATACCTCACAACAAATCAAATATGCACCACACTTTAGAGGGACGGAAGAAGTAATTTTTAATTTTTCTTAATTAATCACGATTAAAGTTTATTAATCATCAATTACATCATTCGGAAAAAAAAATCTCAATTAGAATTTATTAATCTGATAATTTCAAATTAGAATCTATTAATCTCTTATTATGATTTAAAAAATAAATTAACTTGAAAGTTGATCGGTGGCACGGTAGGATCGGTGTGAAAGTGGGTGTTTCTTCTGTATATTAATTCTGTTATTGGCAAAAAAAAATAAAAAATTAAAAAATGAACAGATTAGAACTCACGAGTCACACCACCCAACTCCATGTCTCCATTCTTCTTCGCTTTATTACCGAGTCTGAGAGTCGAGATCGATGCGTAGTTTTTCTTTCCGAATTGGGTTTCTGATTCTGGTTGTTTTACTGCTTATTTAAGACTTTTTCTCTCACATACATACTTAATGTGAACACATCTTCAATCCAAATCTACGTATTTTTGCTAATTTTTGCTGTAATCCAAGCTTTGCGTGAAAGATGAAAATGAAGTTTAGAAAGTCGGTGCTTTTCTTTCTGCTGCTGACGTTTGTTGCTCCAATTATTCTCTACACCGACACCCTTGGATTCTACTTCACTTCCTCTCCTTGTAAGTTTTTAATCTCTAGTTATTTTCTGAAGGATGTCACTAATGTTATATCCTGCAATTTAATTTAATTGTTCTTATATTTTTCTGATTTTTACAGCTAGGAATGAATTAGTGGAAGATGTATCCGCATTTGTAAGTGTTTAAATTCTAATCATATCTGCCCAATTGTTACGTGATTTCTGTTTGCCCTCAAATGTTCTACCTCTGGTGTGGATTGGATTTTCTCTTTTTCCAATTAATTTTAGTGAGCTGTTTTTATGGAAATTATAGATTTTTATGTTCTGGTTTATATTTGTTGCTGCTTTAATGAATAGGAATCATCAGTATCATTGAAAGAACCATTGAGCTTAGTTTATTCAGAAATCAACTCTAGTTCAAGTCGCAATGAAGCATCATCTGAAGAGAGTACTCGCATTTCGAGACAATTAACTGAAGGTTCTAATTTGCTAGCTCCTCTCAGTTGAAATGAGCTCAAAGTCTGATTCTAAATTATATAAAATAATTAAATATATTAACAGAATCTGCTGAAGATGGAACTGAAAATCCCATAAGACGGGTGATAGATACTGTGCATGAGACTGAGGTTGTGACAGGGAAAGAAGTTAAATCGAGGAAGAGTATGGGGGCTGAGGGTGGACGTAGTGTTCAGAACGAAGAGATTAAATCCCACCATTATGGCACAACAGAAAATGTTGCAGAGAGAAAGGTGAGATTACTATACCGTAGTATACCCTTTGATGAAACTTTGTGCATAACTTTTTTTTTTTTCCAACCTGATTACTTTCTCGTATGTCTTACAGTTTTATAGATGGCAACATTTATTTTTCATGTTATGCTTTTGTAACTCTGATGGTGACACCTGGCTTCTTGGTGCTCGTTTCAAGATTATTCTTGACTTGAATTTGTTGTGCGGATTGGACCCTAGATATTCTGTAATTCCCATATGTATTAGTAATAAAGTTGGTTGTATGGTAGAGTAGCTTTATTGTTTTACTTGCAGTTTAAATTTGGATGTAAATATCTTGTGTCTTCGTGTAGGTTCTGTATCCTCTAGTATCTTGTCATTATATTGGCTGCGGACACGGCATTTTCTAAATTGATCAAGTTCATTTCCTTATTCTGCTGCATCTTTTAGGAAATGAAACATCTTAATCTCCTTCCTCGCGAAGATGGTCCTAGAGAAAAGGTGAAGACTAGGACCGAGAAACAGAATGAACGAACAGTTCCTCCAGATGCTCGCGTTCGCCTGCTTAAGGATCAACTCATTCAGGGAAGGATTTATCTTTCCCTCTCAGCAACTAGAATTAATGCTCAGTTTATGAAGGAACTGCGGTTGCGTATCAAGGAAGTTCGACGAGCACTTGGGGAGGCCAACAATGATTCTGAGCTGCCAAAGAAGTTAGTTTTATTCACTCTATTAGTTACACCTGTAGGATTTCAATATCCTGATGGAAATTATATATTCCATCAAATATTAGTATATGCTATATATGCCATCTCTGTTTGGTCTCGGATAGTAACTGGAGTAGCTCATATCTTTATGGTTTTTTTAATCTACTCTAGTTATTATTTCATTTTATATTTGTGATTGCATTGTAGTGCTGATGAGAAATTGAAAGCAATGGAACAAACTCTGTTAAAAGGCAAACAAATACAAGATGACTGTGCTGCTGTGATAAAGAAACTCCGAGCAATGCTTCATTTATCTGAGGAGCAGCTTCGTGTCCACAAGAAACAGTCCTTGTTTTTGACTCACTTGACTGCAAAGACAGTGCCTAAAGGGCTTCATTGTCTTCCTTTGCGCCTTTCGACAGAATATTTCTTGTTGAACTCATCTCAAAGGAATTTCCCTAACAAGGAAAAATTGGATGACCCCAAATTATACCACTATGCCTTATTTTCAGACAACATATTGGCAGCGGCAGCTGTGGTGAACTCCACGATAACCCATGCAAAGGTAAGGATCTTATTGTGCTGAGGATTCTGAATATGGTTCATCTGTTTCAAAATGCTAAAATAATCCTATTCGGTGCTTTCATTTCTAATGTGAAACGTTTGTTTTCTTGATCAGGATCCTTCAAAACATGTCTTCCACATTGTCACTGATAGGCTAAATTATGCCGCAATGAAGATGTGGTTTATAGCGAATCTCCCTGGCAAAGCAACAATACAGATTCAGAATGTCGAGGAGTTCACATGGTTAAATTCAAGTTACAGTCCAGTTCTTAGACAGCTGGGTTCATCATCCATGATTGATTATTACTTCAAAGGCCGCCGTGTTGAATCTGATTTTAACTTCAAATATAGAAACCCCAAATACCTCTCTATCATGAATCATCTGCGCTTTTACCTTCCACAGATCTTTCCGAAGCTGGACAAGGTTTTGTTCTTAGATGATGATATTGTAGTGCAGAAGGATCTTACTGGCCTTTGGTCTACAAAACTAAAGGGTAAAGTCATCGGAGTTGTTGAAACATGTGGAGAAAGCTTTCACCGGTTTGACCGCTACCTTAATTTTTCAAATCCTATTATCTCAAAGAGTTTTGATCCTCGAGCTTGTGGATGGGCATTTGGTATGAATATCTTCGATCTGGATGAGTGGAGGAAACAAAATATCACAGAGGTGTACCACAAATGGCAGAACCTGGTAAGGTTATCATTTACTTGTCAGCAGGGAACTCTTTTGGTAGAGATTATTCTTCGTTTGCCACAGGACATTAGATGTCAACTTACATAGTAGTACTTCTAGTAAATTTAGGATGTCACTCTTTGAGTTTAACCATATTTTCTTCACCGGTTTTTTAAATCTTAAAAAATGACTAAAAACGAAACCTTAGGCAGATCCCATTTGTTATGAACACATGTACATTCTTCTACTAGTCGCCCCAGAATTCTTCTACTAGGATTGGCTTTATTTGAATTTAGTATTAATCTATTCCCCCATGCTTGCTCCTTTAAACATTAGTACTCGGGTCACTGAAACTAAAGGAAAGTGTGATTCATACTTGGATTGTTCATCACATGTTAATCTGAAGTGTATTTATATACTCCATTATTTTGTTCGGGCTGTTAAGATTCGTCTAGCCTTAAGGAGAAGTGTGTGTTGTTTATGTGCAGAATCAAGATAGACTATTATGGAAACTAGGGAGTCTACCACCAGGTCTGATAACCTTTTGGAATCACACTTGCGCTCTTGAAAAATCTTGGCATGTCTTGGGACTTGGTTATAATCCGAATGTAGCTCAAAAGGATATTGAACGAGCAGCGGTTATACACTACAATGGCAACTTGAAACCATGGCTTGAGATTGCCATCCCAAAGTTCCGAAAGTACTGGGCAAAATTTGTGGACTATGATCAGCTATACTTGCGGGAATGCAACATCACCCCTTAAATGCCACACGGCACATCCATTGTTCTTCCGCCAAGTCTTTCTGGATTGCCTTGGCCGTATATTTGCAGGTCATTGCAAATTTTGTGATGGTCTTAATTGTTTGAGGAATGAAGCATAAGCTTGTAGGTGTATTATTTTGTAGCATATATATATATATATATATATATATATATATATATACTAGTTTCTGATTTTTGATAACATATGGAGGCAGCTGAAATGCACATCAACACATGTGTAAGTAAATGATTGAGCATATATAGTATTTCTTGTTCCGTACATATCAAATTCCTTAATTTATTCCGAAATATAAGAAATAAAACACACTAAAATAAAAAATCCGAAGATTTTTTTGTGATGGAGGATGGTCTCAAAGAGGTTCAATTTCCATGACCTCAAACTGGAAATTGTAATAATTGACACCAGTGTAGATACCATCAACGTGTTGGCTAGTAATCATCTGGCCATTAGTAGACCTCTTATCTCGACGAGTATAGTTGAAAGGAACACTGCACTTACCATGCGTCCCCACGTAGCTAACCCTAGCCCGGCTCTTGGGGGGCACCGTAATAGTGTGCTCAGCTGTTACAGTCTTCTTCTCCTCTGTCGTCGTATTCCACTCAAATGCCTTGCTTACCTCCGTAGAGATTCGGATCTTTCCACTCGCGATTTTGGGAATTCCAACTTGGATCTTTGATGAGACCCCTGAGGTTATAGACAAACTGTTGGTGAAGGAGTAGGAGAAGGAATCTTCGTACGCAACCGTAATGGCTAGGGAAGATTCGTCGTTCGAAAGATTCGTAGCGGTAGCAACTCCCGCCAAGAATGGTTCCTCGTCATAGATTCGAGCATCTTCCATTCTGTATCTATCGTTGTAGATGTCTCTTTGAAAAACAAGTTCTTCCGCTACCAGTCTTGTTTCTAAGGTAATGTTAGGCACTTCAGCGTTGAGACAATCCACCTTCCTATCCGCAGTGAGAGGCTTGATGAAATTGTTGTTACCTGCATATATGCGTTTTATTTTATTTTTTTCACATACTTATTTGAGAATAGAAAATAAGAAAATACTTAATAAAAAAAATAATTAACCTGCGTTTCGAAGGGCAATGGTTTTATCGTCAATCTGTACAGGCCAAAACAAGGTATCAACGTTGTTTCCGTTAGTATCATTGTTGTCTGCCCATATCCAATTGGGGCTACGCCTCCAGTACCTGTCAAAACGAATGGACTTTATGCGAACATGTCCGTCCGGCATCTGCTGCACCTCGTAGATCGAATCATTGTGGTTGGGGTCGGTCCCCGATAGCTGCATGTACGACAAGTTCTGGAACCACAGACCTTATACATATCTGAAGAAGAAGAAGAAGAAGAAAATGACGTAGTTTTATTACTTAAAAGAATTTGGGGTATTGCAACTGCCAAAAGTAATTTAAAAGGATTATTATAATTTTCTAAACCGAAATTTTCATTCCAACATACCAACCGTCTTCTAACAATTGAGTTGATATGAGTTGATAAATTTAAAACTCCAAACTATAAGTAAATTGAATGGTATATAGCAAGCCTTTCATAGAAAGCTTTGAGATTTATTTAATAATTTGATATTAAGCTTTGGGATCCAATTAAGCTATGTACTTAATTTTTTTTTTTTAAGATACAAGTTACATTATCAGATCACAATGCATACCTATCGTTGTGTCCTTTGAAAGCGACGTGCCTGGGAATGGTGACAAGCGTATCCCAATCCACAATAGTGAACATGGAAGGGCAAAAGTGTTCTGTGCGATGAGGAAGCTGTTGACATCAACGTCGATGCCACGGTTGCTCTGAACATGGCGGAAGGCGATGTTCCAGTTGGACTGCATTAGGGGCTCAATAAGCGTGCACGTGGGCTTAGTCAGGTCCTCATCGGGCTGGTCAGAAGCTGCAATGACAAACCGTTCGGGCCTGGCCCAGTATTTGTTGACGTGGACGAACCGCAAGTGAACGTATCTGCTGTCGGCTTTCGACCGCTCCACTTGGATCTTGCACAATGGGCTGAGCACGCTCTCCTCGTCGCACCTCAGGTAGCCGCGCCGTTGTTCGTCGTCCTTCACGTAGCGGACGGAGGGCCGGTGGGCCCGGATATATGTGATCACGATGAAGTTCGGAATCTCGGCTGCCATTGCTGCACAGACAAAATTAAGTAATTAAGCAGTTTTAAAGAAAATTTGGTTGTGCATGGTTACTTGTATTTTCATAATTGCATGCGTAACCACGAACGTCACAGTAATCGAAGATTAATTGAACACTATTATATATACATGTTAGGATAGTGTGACATATTCATGCAGCACAAAAAGGAATTAAACAAATTAATTAATTAGTAGGAAAAAAAAGGCGTTATTATTTCTTCTCGATTTGTAAAAATATTAAAACAAAAGTAATAGAAAAATAGAAGAAAAAATATATAATATTCTAGCAATAGAGAACTTACACACACTGTTATTTTCTCTAACAAAAGGAAATAATGAGCAAATCGGTTTCTAATTATGTGTTGAAAAGCTTGTTTGGAACTTGCATATTTATAGATAAGATTGGCTCTTCTTCTAATATTCTTAGCCTTTAAATCACATTTGTATACATTTTACATACTTTCCTTTTTTGTCACGTTTAAAAAAAGGAAAAAAAAAAACAAAACAAAAAAAAGAAGAGAAGAGAAACGAAAAAAAAAAGAAGGGAAAAAAAAAACAAAAAACAATGCCCGGTGGTGATTTATTTTGGTAGGCCCGTATAGTTGCGATTCGTCTTAGATCAGATAAAACTGATATGGATCAAGACGGTAACAATCATTTTGGATGTAAGAAATTTAATTAGGATATTGGGCTTAGATTTTCTTTTCTTTTCTTTTTTTTTCTCCTAGTGAGTGTTCTTTTGTAACCTTAACAATTTGAGGATGATCATAATATAGCTATATTGAAATTGTGAATGAATACAGAGCGCTCAAGGCTGTCAGTGTACAGAAGTCGTTCGCAGAAATGTCTGAAACAAGGCGCAAGACTGCGAATGCACAGCAAGTGTTTGAGGAAATGGGTGACAAGGCGAAACCAGCCTGATTTTAGTACTCTCTCCATCCATGATATCCTTGCCACTTTTGCCATTTTGGTCCGTTCACGATATGATTGCCACTTTCATTTATAGTAGTAGGATCGACTTATATTCCCCACTACTCCACTTACATTTACAGTGGGACACTTACTCCACTAAAAAAAATACTCACTACTGCCCACTACTACTCATGAATTTCTTAAAACTCGTGTTGTCCACAATGTGGCAAGGATATGATGGACGGAGGGAATATTATATGTTAATACCTGCCTGAAACAACTTTTCATAACATTTGTAATGTAAAGTAAAAAATGAAAAAGGAAATTCTCAATATAAATCAAAGAAATTCCTCAATATAATTTCATTTTCTTTGTTGTTTGTATTACTAATTTATTATTTTGTTAAAAATCAAAAAAATAAGGATTAAAAAAAAAACTACGAGTAGAACACACCTAAATAAATAAGAGATATATGCAAGAATTATTAATTGTGAAGAATAGAATAGTAATACTCGTCCGTCACGATATATTTAATATTGATTTGTAAAAATATTAAAACAAAAGTAATAGAAAAATAGAAGAAAATATATATAATATGCTAGCTATAGAGAACTTACATACTCTGTTTATTTTCTCTAACAAAAGGAAATAATTGGTTTCTAATTATGTGTGGAAAAGCTTGTCTGGAACTTGCATATTTATAGTTAAGATTGGCTCTTCTTCTAATATTCTTAGCCTTTAAATCACATTGATCAAGACAGTAACAATCATTTTGGATGTAGAAAATTTAATTAGGATGTTTGGGCTTCGATTTTCTTTTTTTATTTTTTCCCTTTCTCCTAGTGAGTGTTCTTTTGTAAGCTTAACAATTTTTAAGGATGATCGTAATACTGATACCGAAGCTACATTGAAATTGGCTAGCGAAATTGTGAATTAACACAGAGCGCTCAAGACTGCGAATGCACAGGATAAGAACTGTTTTCAAGAACTGCTAAAGTGTAGTGTGTAGCTTATTTTCCACATTGGCTTGCATGTATGAGTCACATCATTATCGGGCACCATTTGGCATGTCACGCACATCTCACTTGCAAAATAACCCCGAAAGAATGAAATCGAGTCCAAATTTGTCATATGTCGCTACAATTGAAACATTTTGTCCTGATTTTGCAAGTTCACATAGATTTTGTCCTACTTTTGCAACTCGCTATAAGTTGTTGTCAGGAAAAAAAAGAACTCTCCGGTGTGCCACGTTAAATATAAATGTGAAAAAAATAATAATTTGGTCATTTAATTAATCTTTTGAATGATTTGGTATATAATCGTAAAAAGTTGAATAATTTGACTATTTAAGTGAAAATTAAATTTTATTAATATTTTGACTGCAAAGCGAGGCACCGTCGCAATACGAGGTGTACTGGTTTTAGTTAGTCGGTTAAAAATCGATAAAACACCGTAGTCGATGTAACCGATAACCGACAAAACCATTTTTTAGTGCGTTTAGTTGTTGATTTTTTAAGAAAATTGTGGTTATCGATTTATTGAAACCGATCTATATAAAATGGATTAATTGGTTTATATAACTATAAATATGTAATACTCCCTCCGTCCCCCAAAAGTGTGGTCCAATGAATATTTTATACCTCACATATAATCAAATTTGGACCACACTTTTGGGGAACAAATGAAGTATATAATAATATATTTGTCCACGAAAAGTAGTCCCATTTGACCTTTTCCTTCCGTCCAGAAAAAAAAGAGTTTTATTTCACTTTTAGTAATATGACCCACACAATCACAATAAATTTAATCCTTCATTCAATCCATTATTTACCCATTTTGTCATTATTGGGTCCACCACAAATAATACGTGAGCAGTGGTAGAGCTAGGCCCCCGAAGGTAGGGGGCAAAAAATTTTGCCCCTATTTTATTAATTTTTAGTGGGGCAAAATATAGATAATTTTATAAATTTATACATAATATTCATAAATTTTTATTTAAATTGGGGTAATAAATTTTTTTTGAGGGGGGGCAATTGCCCCACCATCCATGGCTGTGGCTTACCACTGTATGTGAGACTCTTATTCCACTCACAATACATTCAATCCATATGCAATTTAAAATTATATAACAAGTAAGACGTTATTCCACTTTAGCTCATTTATTAAAATTCTTGTCCAACACACACTAAGACTTTTTTTCCTGGACAAAATGAGTAAATACTCCCTCCGTCCCGCAATAAGTGGCCACATTTCATTTTTTGGTTGTCCCGGGATAAGTGGCCACTTTCCTTATAAGGAAATATGCCTCTCTCACAAAAAGTTGTGGGCTTCACCACTTTCTATCTTTTTACCCTTTAAACATCTTTCTCCTTAATACCCGTGCCGATGTGGTCACTTATCATGAGACGGAGGTAGTATTATACTTCATTCGTCCACGAAAGTACGATCTTCTTATTATATTCGTCCGTCTATAAATATTGTGGTCTTTCTTTTTCTTTGCACATGATTCACACAATTTTTTTATAAAACCTCATAATAAATTAAAATAGTTAATTTTCTTTCTCCATTCAATAAATATGTGCATAAATATATTTTAAAATTCTCTAGCACAAACCGCAAACCGCAAACCGCAGACTCATAAATTCTAAATTCATAAATTTTAAATTCATAATTTTTTTCTTCTGCAACGGCCATCGTCTATCGCGACTCCTCACTGACTCTCTAAACCCTCTGACTCTCTCTGACTCCGACGGTCCGAGCCACCCCCACCGGCGCTCCGCTTCCCTACCCGTCCCCCGTCGGCGCCATCGCCCCTTTCCGCCGGCGCGTCGCTGCTCCAGCCTCCAACTCCAGGTATGTCTAATCTAATGTCTCCACTCTCCAGCCTATTTGATTAAGAATTCATCTCAAAATGCTGGAATTTTATAGTGTGGTTATAGAGTTGGAGTCTGAGTTTTATGGATCAAAAGAGGATTCTTGAGGATTCCTGCAAATCCAAATGCAACAAGCCTTATGTTGAATACAAGGTGTTCGATGAAATGTTTTGAAGCTCTAATATTTCCAATTTGAATTACCTGGTTCTTACAATTTTCTTGTGTTATTTATTTATTTAGAGGACTTTTACCTTTTGCTAGAATTATTTCGCCAATCCCCTATATTACAGTGCTAATTTATCGATAGTTTATGAAAAGTGATAACTAGGTGTTTAGGGCTTGAAGGTTTGTGCGTCGGTTATTTCGATTAATCGATAACGGAACCTACTAAAAAAATTGGTTATCGATTGACCGAAATACCTAATGGGTTAGGTTTTTGTTTGTGATTTTGAGGCCTAAACGGGTATCGGTTATTAGTTCGGTTACCGAACCGATTACCACCACATTTTACAAATAATATTTCTTTTGAAACATTTACAAAATAATATATTAAGAATATACATATATGTGTATCTAATCTTCATTTTCTTCACATAACGCATATGCATTTCATGCAGAAGTTCAATTGGCTTCAGGACTAATTTTGATGGCGAGCTTCGCTGCGCCACTGCAGAGGATTTTCGAGATAGATGAGTTCTGTTCCGTTTAGGCTTGAGATGTATTGTCGACATGTTGGGTTCTTCTTTGAGTTGCTTGCTATAGATTGAAGGTATGTTGAAAGAAGTGGATTTAATTCAATTTGGTTTTCAAAACTGAAGTTTTGATTTTTTGTCTGGTTTTCCAGATTTTGAATTAGATTTGGATTCGAGTTTGGCACCTTAGTTTGGGTTTGTGAATGGACGGGATTCACACGGAAACGGAATAAAAGATAAACAGAGATGCTAAGCATGATATTTTAATAATCTTTTATACACATGTATAAAAGATAATTAAAAGCTGAATATCTGTATCTAAGCATTTCATTATCTTTAGCATATGCAGAATTAAAAACTGAAATATAATATTTTGATATAGGTTGTGGCTGGAGTTCAAGGATTACCAGTTACAAAGGTGACTAAAACTTCTTTTCTGCCTGAATTAATCTATTGTTGAATACTCTCTGTATACTGCAACCATTATTCCATTGAGAATTTTATTTTGATGCTTTATTAACTTAACTCCCTCTACTGCAGAGATTAAAAGTATAAAATGGAATTTTAAAGAACGGATTGTTACACTCATCAACTGCCTAGGGATGGCTATCGAATGCCTGGTGCTTGGTAAATAATTGTATTGTATTAGGGAAATACTTTTGAGAAAATCGTAAAGTGCTCTATGTTTAATGCATGCATCTAATTGGGCAGGCGCGGGGCAAGAGGTAGGGAAGAGCTGTGTGGTTGTGACAATAAATGGCAAGAGAATAATGTTTGATTGTGGGATGCACATGGGCTACACAGACCATCGGCGATACCCTGACTTTTCTTTGATTTCAGAATCAGGTGACTTCACCGGTGCACTCTCTTGTGTGATCATCACACACTTCCACTTGGACCACATTGGAGCCCTTCCATATTTTACTCAAGTTTGTGGCTACAATGGCCCCATTTACATGACGGTATCATACCGGTCCTCATATTTTCTCTGTATTTTATTTTTTCTATAGCATTCTCTTTTTCTTTAATTTTATGTTTAACTTTTTATAATTCAATAAGTTTTGTGAACAATTTTTGCTTCTACAGTATCCAACAAAAGCCTTAGCTCCACTGATGCTTGAGGATTATCGAAAAGTGATGGTTGATAGAAGAGGAGAGGAAGAGCAGTTTAGTCTTGAGCATATTGCTGAATGTATGAAGAAAGGTACAAGTACAACTTTTGTCAACCACTCTTTCCCCCTTTTGCATCATTGTATATTATATATTCCCTCCGTCCCATATAATGTGACACAAAACTTTTCGGCACGGGTATTAAGGAGAAGGGTATAAAGTGGTTAAAGTGGTAGGGTCCACAACTTTTTATGAGATAATTATTTTCTTTTTGGATATGTGTCATCTTATATGGGACACCCCAAAATGGTAGACTTGTCACTTTATATGGGACGCAGGGAGTATTTTTTTTAGGGAAGTATATATACTTGTTTACTTAGACCAGTTCAAAGTTTATGCAAGCAAGCTGTAGTTTTTGCATTTAATAGCGCAAAAGGAATCAAGGCACACAAAGAGGAACAAATATATAGCATGAAAGTAGGAAATAACAAAGAACTCAAAAATATCTCCTGCCCAAGCGTTAAAATGCCGATTCCAAATTCCTAGACACTAGGCAAGTGTCCTCGCTCACACGCGAAGGCTATCTATTCAACCTAGAGTATTGAGCCCAGCCCGAAACGTGAACTAAAATAACATAAATATAATCAATTAAAGTTGAATAGGTATACCTAATTAATCAAACCGCTGGTTACGATGGGAAACTGCGGCGTATGTAAACTTGATTGACAACAGCACCATTCAGGAATACAACATTAAATATAGAATCTCCACCCAAGTACCAATTATATCTCCTTGATAGTTCTTGCCGAGTTGCACCTCAAAACCTACAGCATGCCAAATACATTAAAAAAGAATCTCAAAAGGTGCAATGCTGCTTGTTGACGACGTGTTGTCACCTATGGACATGCAGGACTATAAACTATTCGTTGTAATCATGTTAATGTTTAATTTAATTCTTTTTTACCAATATTTAAGAGAAAAATGGACGGACTCTAATTGAGAAAAATACACTTCCTCTGTTTTGTGTTCTATTTTATCACTTCAAATAGGTTTTGTATGATTGGACTTGAAACTCGAACTTCAAAGGACGTAATTTAGGAATTACATTCTCTGGGCATATTTATCAATAGTGAGAGGAAATGTTTGACAGTTAAGAGCATTCATGTCAAGTACTACAACATTATAAATGCCTCACTGCATGCATAAACCTTTTTCCTTTTTTTCTGAGAGGTCTTCATGTTGTTGATGATTCTCAGTTTGGTTTGCAATGTCATGGAATCTTTTCCCTTCTCTTTCTTCTCTTCACAGTTGTAGGAAGCATTTTCTTTTTTTTGCTTGGGCACCAAAAAACAATATATTTAATTTTCTGACACTTTTATTATTCCCCCTCTTTTTTGCACGTGCCAAGTTAAAACTAGTGAAAATTGGTAGAATACATTTTATTGCTCAGGCATTCCCATCAACTAATTTCTATACTGTGAGGCATTCTGGTGGAGCTAGGGCAATGGAAACACTAAATGGTTGCTTTCTCAGATAATATTATATTGGACTCCTGGCATGTGCTGTTTGATTGTATGAGCATTTGTATATTTTTATTGTTTATTCATCTAATTGCTCTCGTTTACATGTGTTATGGTCTATGCAAAATAGTCACTCCAGTGGATCTAAAACAAACTGTTCACATCGATAAAGACCTCCAGATTCGTGCTTACTATGCAGGGCATGTAAGAGCTTCAATTCGATCCTCCAACACATGTTACTAAAAGCTCTTACACACACACACATACACAAACTCATGCTACTTCTATGCATGACATGTAAGATATGTGTATAAGGTTTAACATATTGTAATTGTAAATACCTCCCTTTTCTCTTGAGAAATATCTTGATGTGGAAAGAATTCCCTAATATTTGAGTTCACCAGATACTAAGGATTCAAATTGAATTAATTCAAACTTTAAACCAACTCATGAAACAGATGCTGAAAGATAGCGGAAATGGAGTTGTGATTGATATATTCCTTTTACTTTGAGGACTGTGAAGTATCAAATGGTGTATCAGAAAACTTCATGCATGTGGGGTTTCACTATGAGATTTGTATGTTACATTGTACTATTTTGTTGCACAACTGAAAGAAACTAGGTCATATAAAACAATATCATGCCTGGGGGTTATAGGCTGTCTTTCTGTAAAAGGTGCAACTCAGTGTACAGAGATGTATGTCATTACTAGAAACCTCTGGTCCATTTTTAATTCTAATTTAGAGTTCTATAACAGGGCAACTGACCTTTCCTTTGTATTCCAAAATTGCATTCTGGAACTTTTGGTCTCTGTTTATTAGGTGCTTTTTTCTATGAAAACCATATTGTTCCTTTGAATTATGTCCAATTTGGCTCAATATTTTAACACATGTTTCTCAGGTTATTGGGGCTGCAATGTTTTATGCCAAAGTGGGTGATGCTGCTTTAGTGTATACAGGTGACTATAATATGGTGCCTGATAGACATCTTGGAGCGGCTCAAATTGACCGACTGCAGCTGGACCTTGTTATAACCGAGTAAGGGCAACTCTACACCTCAGTGAATTCACACTAACTAGAAATCCTAACTTGGTCGGGGTTTCATATGACATTTGCATGTTCTAGGAAATGTTATAACTTGAATGAAAGAGCTGGATTAGTAGTAATTTTTAACTTCAGAGTGGCTACACGTAAATAAATGGGGCTAACATATTAGTAGTTACAGATTTATATCATTTTCTGCTTCTTGCCATGCACTCCAGCTGCATGCTTCACTCATACATAGACACAATTTACCAATCTATTTGATATGATCATGGGTTTGGCTACGTGTTACATGCCTATGCGAGATAGAGGACGGAGAAGAAGCTTTCTTCTTCCCTATGATGGTTGATGAGAGAATTGGTAGTGAGAGAGAGAGAGAGAGTTGGAGGAATAAAACTCTTCCAGAATACTTTTTTATTCTTTTCCAACTTATTCTTCTATTACATAGTGTTTCTCTATATATAGAGACTCTACTAGTGCTATGGAAGGAAACATAAAAACTTAACCAATTATAAAGAAATCTTAATTGATGCTATTTGCTAGAAGGTAGGAAACTAAATAAATTAGATAACTTAAATTAAGGCCATCTCTTATTCTTGATTTATTGTCTTTTCATGAACGTATCATCACCCCCTTCCTGGAGATCAAGCTTGTCCTCAAGCTTGAAATATAAAAATTGGGCATAAATTATCCAAAATCGCCCATGTCGTTTGTATCCTCCATGTGTTCCTTGAACTTAGGCAGTTCTTCTCCATCCTCCAATGTCCACAACATAAATAGGTGGCGGTATTTGTGTTCCAGAAAATATTTCTCATCACAATTGTAGCACAACTGATTGTCTATACGGTCAGCCTTTTGTTCGAGTGTGAGAAATTTGAATTTGGCTTTTGGCAGATTAGTTGATGATTGTATGGGTAGAAGGACACGGTTGGAAGGTGGTGCTTTGGTGGTCTCGATTTGTGTCTCTTTAGACTTGGAGGATAGAATCCCCAACAAGTGACATTTGCGGGAAAAATATCTTGTCGTGTTCATGGCTTCATTTAGGGTGCGTGGTTTAGTGCGCTCCACATCGATTCACATGACTTCATCCAATCCTCCAGTAAAAAGGTCCACCCTCTGGTAAGATTGCACTGTCCCAGACTCCCAGCTAGAGGTGGCCAAAAGAATCGAAACCGCCGGAACCAAACCAACCAAAATCAAACCGAAACTGAACCATTGGTTCCGGTTCGGAACCGAGAACCGCATCGACGGCAGTCCGGTTTCGATTCCAAATCTTCGGAACCGAGAACCGCCGGTTTCGGTTCCGAACTGCTGGTTCCTCCTAATTTTTTTTTAAATTTTTACGTTTTTATTTATATTTATGTTACAATTCACATTTATTTCACCTAAATATTACATTAGAATGCATAAAATTACAATTAAACAAGAAGTAGAAAAAAAAAATGAAAAAAAACATATATAATTGGTACCCTCGAAACATGAGGTTCCAATTTGGAACCGCCAAAACCGAGGAACCGAACCGAAACCAGCGGTTCTGATTTTGAACCGAAATCGAAGTAATAGGCAGTTCGGTTCCAGTTCCATTGGAATGGAATCGAGAACCGCCGGTTCGGTGAACCGCTGCCATCTCTAGTCCTAAGCCTTGCCAACAATGTGCTAAAATCTTTGATATAATCATCAATATGTCTCTTGCCTTGAAACAATTGCTTGAGTTCGCCCAAGGCATTAATGCTACGTGGTGGTCCAAACTGAGACAACACTCTTCTTTGAAAGCTGCCCAAGAAGAAAAGTGTGTATACTTGGTTTCCAAATGATACCTTGGTTTTAAAAAGCGCAAGGCGCACCGAGGCGCAAACTGGCCTGGAGCCTAGGCGCAGAGCTTTAAGCTCAGGCGCGGGCTTTTCATAGGCGAGGCGCACCTAAAGTATAAAAATTCTAATATATTTACCTATAATATATTTTCTACTAAAAACACAAATACTTAAAACACATACACTTAAAACACACAAATACTTAATTTAAAACACACAAATATTCAACAAACACAAATACTTAAGTCTTAAAGTACGTCACGTAAATATTAAAGTACGATCAAATCAACTAAGCAACTAATCATTAATCAATAATATTGAAGGGAGGGAAGACGTTGCTAGATTATATTCTAAATTATGTCTGCTAAGCATTTATAATATCCTAAACCCTAGATACCGAAAGCGCGCGCCTCAGGGCTTTTGCGCCTAGGCGCGCCTCGGTGCGCCTCGATGAGCCTCGGTGGGCTTTAAGTATATATCTGCGCCTAACCCTAAAAAACGCCCCAATTGTGCGCCTCGCCTAGGCGGCGCGCCTCGCCTAGGCGCGCTTTTTAAAACCAAGAATGATATCATAACTGGGCTTCTCCAATCATGTGGTGGGAGGCAAAGTTGATTTGTTCCGAGTCCGGAATGTGAGCATTGAGAAAATAGAACTCACAACGCAGCAACCATACCAGTGGATCTTCATGGCCGGAAAATAATGGGAAATCCATGTTAGCGTACTTGATGGGGGAGTGGTGATGGTCTGCTGTTTCGGTGGCTGTGGAGTGCTCATCCTAATGGTGCGCGGCTTCCGATTCATCCTCCAAGGCTGGTGTTGTTTTCTCTTGACGAATCAAGAGTTGTTTGTGCAGCTTCTCCATATTGGCAAGTGATGCAGCGTGACTCTGTTGTGTGATGGAAAGAGAAGCCACGGTAGAAGAGAGGTTCTCAATCTTATCAACGTGAGCTTCCAGGGATCGAACAGATTTCTGCAGTGCTTTGAAAGCGGGATCGTCGGTGATATTACTGCCCATAACGCCGGCAACGGGAACCAAGTTGATATGATCACGGGTTTGGCTACGCGTTACGGGCCTGTGTGAGATAGAGGACGAAGACTTCTTCCCTATGATGGCTGATGAGAGAATTGGTAGTGAGTGAGAGAGAAAGTTGGAGGAAGAAAACTCTTCCATAATACTTTTTTATTCTTTTCCAACTTATTCTTCTATTACATAGTGTTTCTCTATATATAGAGACTGCACTAGTACTAAAGAAGGAAACATAAAAACTTACCAATTATAAAGAAATCTTAATTGATGCTGAGTGCTAATTGATCCTAATTGCTAGAAGGTAGGAAACTAAATAAATTAGATAACTTAAATTAAGGCCATCTCTTATTCTTGATTTATTGTCTTTCCATGAAGGTATCACTATTTGTATCAATTCTGCTTAAGATGACATTTTTTTTTTCTTTTAACAGGTCAACTTATGCAACAACATACCGTGATTCAAAATATGTTCGGGAGAGGGAATTTCTAAAAGCAGTATGAAACTTCAACCAGTTGACTTTTGTTAATCTGAAATGCCTGGCTCTTTTGTTGTTTTATATCTTGTATGTTCTTATGTATCCCTTATCATCACCCAAAACAGATTGCAATTTACTAGTTATGGTATTCTTGATTTTTTTTATACCTGAGCTGAAGCAATTTTACCCCTATGTAATAATCAATAAAACTCAATTAATTTTTCAATATGTCAATATCTTAGTTATAGATTGTACTTGATGATTTGGTAGACTTCCTCTCTTCTTACGGCTGGTATGCAATAAACATAAAGCCTTAAGTCTCCTCAGCCTTAATAATAAACATTTCTTTACTAGGCACACCTGTGTATTGTTTTACACAGCGTGGATGTTTGTCTAGGTGTTCTATATGTCGCATGCTTTCTTCCTGTTCTAATGTGATGTTTACAAATTCAGTGTGTATTTAGAGGAATTTAAATCCACATTGTAATTGATTCTTGCAGGTTCACAAATGTGTTGCTGGTGGTGGAAAGGTTCTAATTCCTACATTTGCTCTTGGGAGGGCTCAGGTCTTTACTATTCACAGTACATAGTATTAGATTTATTAATGCAACTATTTTGTCATGCATTCCTGATAGAAATATTCTTCAGGAACTGTGTATGTTATTAGATGATTATTGGGAGAGGACAAATCTGAAGGTGCCGATATACTTCTCTGCAGGTATACCCCCTTTCCCATTATCTTTTCATTAAATTGGCTATGGGCTTCACAGTGGCATGCTTGGACATCTCACAGTAAAATCCAATCTGGGACACTTGCTGCTCTTATTTCAAGATTGTGTTGTATTAACAAACACCCGTTGGTGCAATGTGTAAAATCATTAATGTTTGAAAAAAAAAAAAATTTCCAACTTATATGATTGTGAAATTCAGGCTGGGACACTTACTGTTCTTATGTTAAGATTATGTTGTATACCTACAAACACCTGTTGGTGCAATGTTTAAAATAATTAATGTTTGAAAAAAATAGATTTTTCCAACTTATATAATTGTAAAATCAATTAATATGAGTGAGGCATGCATTTGAATCAAGGAAAAATGAATTTGTTGTTACCTTATGTTCTGAAATATTTCCCTTGTTTGAAAATCTTCTACCTTTTTTTTCTACAAGCTCTTTGTGCAAGATGCTTTTCTAGTAAGAATAAAATTGTGGTTGGTTTCAGTTTTTTTTTTTGGCACCTAAGCCGTAAGAATGGTTTATGAGAAACTTTCTTTGAGTAAGCACTATTTAAAGCTAGATTCAAGATTTTCTCATCTTACATTCTTTATTTTTATTTGATCAATAGTGTTCATCAACTACCTCAGTCTTGTGCCTAAATCTACTATCAAGAGTAGGCACATGTCATGAAGTTAGTTTCTGCAAGATACGACTATCAGAAAAAGAAGAAATTGATGTTATTTTAGTATTAGTTATTTTTCTCAAATGTGGTTCAGCTTTTGTTTGCTAGGAAATTGTAGACAGTCAGTATGCTTCATGTTTTATCCATCTATGTTCGTCAGTTGGTTGATTGTTGACTACATAAGTTCTCAGGTTTGACCATACAAGCAAATCTGTATTATAAAATTCTCATCAATTGGACCAGCCAAAAGGTCAAGGATGCTCATGCTAGACACAATGCATTTGACTTCAAAAACGGTAAGGCCGGCCAAACTCTGCATTTTATTAAGAATTGGCATGAAATTTTCATGCAATTTTGTGATTTCTTGTTCTTCAAAAATTCTTTTGGCCTGTACATGTGAGGTTTGTATGTGGATGTAAAAAAATTCCCTAGTGTTTTCATATTTAGAGTTTCATTTTCGATTTCTTTGAATTGTAGAACAAATGATTATGTACATCGTTCATGTTTTGTGATCAATTTGATAATCGACCGCTGCACATCAAGTATTTGCGCTTATTCATTGTTGAGCGTCTTAGCCTTGTGTATTGTTTGTATTTCTTTTGTTAGCTGGGGCATTTAAGAGATATGGTCTCATGGCTATAAAATATTTTCCGGGGGATAAGAAAGCGTGAAATTGCTTTGGTGCACATTGTAAATATTGAGAAAATGGTGGCAAGATTGATTTAGTAAGTCTGCAGAAGTTGTAGCTGATATAGTACTGGGAGACTGACCAAGCTATTAAATTTGTGACATTGGATCAGCTTAATCATAGAAATTATTTGCCTCGAATTTTTATCTTATTTACTAGTTGGTGATTAAATGTCGTCGTCTGATTTTGGCATCATCTACCCCCCCCCCCCCACCAAGGAAGTTCGACTTAACATTATTGAGATATTAAATGAAAATTATCGAACACCCTACAGATTATCAATCATATCAAACATCTCTAATTTTCATGATTATCAACAATTTTTCTAGAGCATGAATGCCATCTGAAACTTGCTTAACCTTCATAAATAAATATGTCGATTGTCGAGAGACCTTATTGAATCTATACTAAATTGTGAAATGTTGCAGTCATCAGTTTTGATCGTTCCTTAATAAATGCTCCTGGACCTTGTGTTCTTTTTGCTACACCTGGAATGATTAGTGGTGGCTTCTCTCTTGAAGTTTTCAGGCAGTGGGCTCCATATGAAGAGAATCTTATCACACTACCAGGGTATGGTTGTGATCTTGTCCAACATAATTGATGTCTTGCACAGCCATCATGTTGCACTTCTTCATCTTCTTCCTTTTTGGGGTCATGTTTGTCACTTTTGTCTTAATCCTCTTGTTGTCTCCGCCAGATATTGTTTGGCTGGAACTATAGGACACAAGTTGATGTCAGCCAAGATACCGACACAAATTAAGCTTGATGAGGATGTCAAAATAGATGTGCGATGCCAGGTTCTTAAACTCTAAAGCCTAATGTGAAATTAAGCTAGATGCTGCACATCAAAATAGATGTGCGACACAAATTATTTTCTTTGTCACTGACAGCCCAAAAAAGATGAGACCTTTGCAACTTAGTTGTATTTTGCTCAATTCCTTATGGTATGTTTGTTTTGGATTCAGGTAGAGTTCTAAGTTCTGGGATTTAGAGCACTGAGTATCCTAGTATGATGAATAGCTGTGTGTGTTTATATTGGAATTTGGTGGTGGATTTTGCTATAGATGTCAGATCATGTTCTGTAAAATGGCTATTGTTTAATATAATACTGGTAAATTAATTGGAAGTTGTGAAAAGAGAGTGATATATGTAATATCTGAATGTAGATATATACATCCGAGCATATTTTAGTTGTGAAAAGGTGCATGTTATAGTTTTGTGTTTGCAATTGGATTTTAATTCATAGTTATCTAATTTGCAGATTCATCAATTATCTTTTAGTCCTCATACGGATGCCAAGGGAATCATGGACCTTGTTAAGTTTCTATCACCTAAGCATGTGATCCTTGTACATGGAGAAAAGCCCAAGATGGGTGCACTTAGAGAAAGAATCCAGTCTGAATTGGCAATCGAATGTTGTTATCCGGCAAATAATGAAACCGTGCACATTCCTTCAACTCATCACATAGAAGCCGGTGCTTCTGATGCATTTCTGCAGAGTTGCCTGAGCCCCAATTTCAAATTTTTGAAAAGCAATCAAGGTTTTGGCTCAGACAACGACAAGACTCCTTTGTTGCAGGTTTATGATGACCGAGTGGCTCAAGGGATACTAATCCTGCATCCTAACCAGAATCCTAGGGTTGTAAGCCAAAATGAATTGAAGAACGTGTTGGGAGTAGAAAATCACGAGCTGAAGTTTGCTCACTGTTGCTCGCCATATGTTGTTACTGATTCAGATATTAGCAATGCATCAGAATCAATATCTCAGAAGAAGTATCTGCTGCACCTAATATTTGGAAAACTTTCCCAAGATTTTCCTGATTGTACAATGCATGATTGCCAAAAACGCATTCAAGTTGGGTCGTCGTTTGTTGCCTCTTTGTGCTCAAAGGAGGAAGAATGTCAGAGCAGCAGCAGCAGCAGCAGCGCGGATGCACTACATTTTTGCTGCACCTGGTCAGCTAGTGATGAGGAGCTTGCTTGGAAAGTTATTTCCGTAGTAAAGAATATGAAATTGGCAAAGGACATAGAAACTTAAAGCTTTTTGAATAAATCACTTCATATTTTATCATCTCCAGCTTTATGAATCGTAGCATGGTACCTTTTATTTCGTGGGAACTATTGAGATGATAGTTACTTTCTGATGATGGTATCATCTCCAGCAGTTTAATGTTATTTCAAATTCTTTCAAAAATGACGGTGCCCCGTTCCCCGGTGGGGACGCGTTACTCTGTCATCGGAAATTGAACATGGCATTTTTGTTAGTTTCCAGATTGTTCGTGTTATTTTATTGTAATTATCAATAGTTCATGGTTTTTTGTTAAATGACCTGTAGTTTAGGATATAAATCGTGATTTTTCCAGTGATCTATTAATCTAAGAAATTGTGAGAATTCTTGATCTCTCTCAAAGTCTCAATATCTCGCACAATTCGAAAATTTGGGATTGGAGTTGATGTTATTTCAGGAAAATTCTATTAAGGGTGTATATGTATTATATTATTAAAATATTTTCATATGAGAGGTGAGTGTAATGTATGTATATGTAGGATATAATTTTTCATCCTTTCATTGATTGGTGATCAATTTTGGAAAACTTCAAGGTTCTTTAGGTACCAAATTTATAAATTTTGGAAAAATCAAAATTCGCTACTGAGTAATTTATGGATTTACAGTCAATTAATTCATTTTTTATTTCGGTATCAAAATGACATTATTATGATGCCAATTTATTTTTAAACATTTCTGTTGAAATTTTAGTTCACTTCTGACATGCCACATGTGTTTTAAGTTGACGAAAATTAAGGCATGACACAATTATGAAAGTTTGATAGTTCGGAGATTCGACTAACCTTAAACCGAGACATGCATTTGTGAAAATGTAATAAATTGGGTACTATTATAAGCAAGTTCTTTTTTTTTTTGGTAAATTAGTTCTTTTGCCCTTCCACTCCCACTGCCACTAGAGTTGATAGCGATTTCTCTGCATCTGCAGCGCTGCCAGCACCTCACTCCGGCAACGGTTTACCACGTAAGCTTTCGCTTTCGCCGCTTTAATCTTACGCAGTTGGAACATCTCATCTCTTAGGTTTTGTATGTATCATGCCGCCTTTAGAATATTATAGTCTATTCTATTCGATATCTCAACTCAAGCGTGTTTTATTCCATGGCATCTTATCTTATCTAATCTAATCAGTATTACTTTATTTTATTCTAGCTCAGTGGCATTTGATTTTGGATTCTCCTTTGCTTCTCCAAACGATTACGCCCGTGATTTCAATTTAATTCAAGCTTAAACTAAAACTGAAAGAAAGAAGCAGAAGAAGACCAAGCAAGTCATCAATGGCTGGTGGGGTTGGGATAGAGCAGCAGAAATCCCTACAATCCATATGCTACAAACGGGGATCGCTCCAGTTACTTGATCAGGTATCTTTCTTGCTCTCTTTCTTTTTAAAAAGGGGTTTTGCTTATTTATTTTGTTCGACGAAATTAGTTGATATTTGTACTATTTATTTTGGTGGTTGAAAAATTGTTGCTTCATTATTGCCACCTTCAATTTTCTTTTTATATTTTAAGTTGTAGGAAGGAAGGTGTCCTTTTAGTAACTTCTTTTGTTTTTCCTGCAGAGAAAGCTCCCACTTGATACCAAATATCTGGATGTCAGAGATTCAAAAGATGGATGGTGATGAATTCTTCCATCTGAACTATTTTATTTTATTTATATTTCCTTGTGGCTCTTCTCTTGATTTTATATTTGGGTGCTTGTTCAAGGTGTGTGGATGGGTTAGGAGTGAAACTAGAGCAGCATGTTATTGTTATTATTATTATTATTTAAAATCAGAGATTGATGCATCTGGCAATCTTCCTAATTGTCCGTTTATTTTCTGGCTATGTATATTTCTATGCTTAAACCTTTTATATGGAGTATCAATTATGTCCACAATCTAGCTATTTGGGATTTTTGTCCCACTCTCCATCTGCTCCCATGCCTCTTCTGTCAATGCTAGTTTCAGATGTATCGACCAAATTCAGCATGAAATTTAATAATATTGATAATATGACAGACTCGCAAGTTAAAATATCAAGTGCATCACTCTGGTGGAAGGGTGGTCTTTCATTTCATCTTTCATGTTGCTTTCATCTTGATTGGGACCTAACACAGTTTTAAGTATCCCATTACATTCCTGTCTGTCTTTGATTCACCTGATAATTAATATCCTTACTCAAGCCACATCAACGAAAATGTATGACAATGGAATTATAAGCTTTATATCATTTCTTTGCCCGTTAAATTTGTGTTTTCAGGGTTGCCATAAAGGACATGGTTGTGCGTGGTGCACCAGCCATTGCCATAGCTGCTGCTCTCTCCTTGGCTATAGAAGTTTCCAATTTAGGGGCATTTAGTGGAACTCCTAATGATGCAGCATCATTTCTTAGCAATAAATTGGACTATCTCGTATCAAGGTGGTTAATCCGTAGAAAAATCTGTACATATGTGTATATATATTTATTTATTTATTATTATTATTTTTTTAATCATGAATTTACTCCAGTTGTAATCTGAATTGAGAAAAGTCCTGGTTTTGGTATGCAGCCGTCCCACAGCTGTCAATCTTTCAGATGCTGCAACAAAACTTAAGGAAGTTGTACACAAGGCTGCAGCTATTGCTTCTGATACACAAACAGTCTATCAGGTGTGATACTGATGTACTTGGTGTGGTTACATGCAATTTCCTATCCGAACGGCCCTTGGCTCTGTGGGCTGGATGAAAAACTGCAATTGGAAGCCAGTTTTAAGGGTTGTTTGGGCATTTAACCCAATCCCAACCATAGTATAGCTCATGCTTTCATGTAGGTTGCTGGCAAAGCAGAAAGTAATAGTTGATTTAATGTTATACAGACTTACATCGAAGCTGCTGAAAATATGCTTGATGATGATGTTGCGTCCAACAAGGCAATTGGACACCATGGAGCTAGTTTACTTCAAAAGCAGGCAACTTCGAATAGTCTTTCTGTGTTGACTCACTGCAACACGGGCAGGTACTCACCTCCTTGAGCATCCCACTGATTTGTACCCTATACTTTTCTAACAAACATCATCCGCGTGAATTAAACAAATATAGAAAAATTCTTGGTTGTTGATTAGTCAACTTTTTCATGCTTGCGGCTGTTGTATAGATTCTATAGAATGCAATCTGATTTATTTGCTTGGAATATTAATTTAAACAGTCTAGCAACAGCGGGATATGGAACTGCTCTAGGCGTGATCCGTGCTCTTCATGAGAAAGGAGTTCTTGGAAGGGCTTACTGTACAGAAACAAGGCCTTTCAATCAAGTGAGCAAATTAAGTTTTATTCCTTTGAGATGATCAAGAAAATATGCTTGCATATATATAATGGTTTCTGCAAAAGATGGAACTAGTAGAATTTATTTAATTGTGTTTTTTGTGTAAGCAATTGACCTTGGGCTTCTATACAATCGATCTGGTTCACCTTTTCCATTGATCACCTCAGGGCTCAAGATTGACAGCTTTTGAGTTGGTGCACGACAATATTCCTGCTACACTAGTAGCCGATTCTGCAGCAGCAGCATTGATGAAAGCTGGGCGGGTGAATGCTGTGGTTGTTGGGGCTGATCGTGTAGCAGCTAATGGTTGGCATCTGAATTATTCATCTCAAAACTGCATTTTTTAATTGCGTGGTTGATAGTTATATAGTCGGACAATACAATACTGTGACCAGTACTCGTAATAATATAGATAAGTTTATGAGTGGTAAAGGTAATTGATGTGGTTTAATCTTATTACTAGGTGATACTGCCAATAAGATCGGAACTTACAGTCTTGCCCTGTCAGCAAAGCATCACGGTATTCCTTTTTATGTGGCTGCTCCTCTTACTTCGGTTGATTTGTCAATTTCTTGTGGGGAAGAAATAGTTATAGAAGAAAGGTCAGCAAAAGAACTACTTAATGCCCGTGGAGGAATGGGAGAACAAGTGGCTGCTTCTGGAATTGCTGTCTGGAATCCTGCCTTCGATGTTACACCGGCTACTATCATCACCGGCATCATTACAGAAAAGGTACTCTCTCTCTCTTTCTCTCTCTCTCTCTCTCTCTGATTCTCTCCTTAATTGTTTCTTTCCAATTCCAGGGAGTGGTGACAAAAAATGGGAGTGATTCTTTCGACATCAAAAGTTTCACAGAAGAATTAGCAAGCAAGGAAGGATAGAGCTAAGCTAACAATATGATGTGAAGTTGTTTGTATCAACAAGTTTGAAAACAATTGGATCATTGTGTTACATTACATTCATCAAATATTATTAGTTGTGCTTTGATTGCTTTTCTCAATGCCATATGCCAAATTATCAGTTTCTTTCTATATATAATGTTTCTAGTAGAGGAGGAGGAGGAGGTGCTATCAATGTTATCAGTTTTTAAATTTAAATTTATATATTCATTCCTTTTGTTATTAACTAAGCTACTTCCGTATTTTTATGTTCATGCCATTTTTACTTTAATGCAAACTATAGTTCATTTAAAATTTTTTTTGTGTTGTATTTTATGCACTATTTATCTTTATTTATATATGATCTCAATTTACTAATTTATTCTTAGTGAATATAGATTTTTTTTTTAGAATTACATAATATATATCGCATGAATATTAAAATTAATAAACATTAATCATATTAAAAAAATTATAGAACATATTTTTGATACAAGTTATTGATACTTTGATTGTATATTCCTTAGTTGATAGTTTTAAAATCCAAAAAAATTTAGAATCTTCAACAATTTTCTTGGTATTTCAAAACACATGATAAGTAATCCTCTGGGATTTACTTCCCTCGTAATCATAATTCACAAATTTATATTTTCTGAAAACTTCACGTTCCTGATAATTTTTATCATAATCATATTCCACATAATTATATTCTTTTGACAATTTTACTTTCCTACCAACCACATTTCTTTTACTTTACTTTCTTGCTTAATTTTTGTCATGATCATATTCCACATAATCAAATTCCTTGACAACTTTAAATATAAAATAATCTGTGAATATTAATGATAAATGGGAGGTTTACTAATAAAGAAAGGGAAAAACTCCTGTGAGGCGGTCGCACAGTAAGTGGCGGAGCTCACGCGCGGGGCGCGTGTAAACCACGCGCCCATTTTCGACCTATAAGTTAGGCGCGTGCATCATACGCGCTCCTGACAATTTTTTTTTATTCGGCACGTGTGTTACAAACACACGCGCCGAACTTTTAAATTATTTTTTTCCGATTTTTTTTAATTCTTTTTTTTTAGTTTTTTTTCTTTTCTTTTAATGAGTCGAGCAAGGGGAGCCGAAAGCCTCGGAGCGAGTTAAAAAATATTAATGTTGCCACAATCATTATCTATAAATTAAAATCGAAGCCGAAGGCGGAAAAGAAAAACAAATTAAAAAAAAGTCAATGGATTGACCCGTTTTAACCGGGTCGCGTCAACCCGGATCCGGTTTCATACATGAGGCGGCCTCACACGATTGTTGCTCAAAAAGAAATGCTCGCATATTGTATCAACACTTTAATAACATTTCAAATAAATATTTTTAAAATAAAAACTAAAATGTAATAATAATATTTAAATGGTGAAAGAGTTGGGGGTGGGGACGGGGGGATGTTGGCGGGATATATGTGATTTTCCCGCCATGGCCATAGGTGCCCTAACTAACTACTCCTTCGCTTTGATTTGCTTTGATTGAATCCTCTTTCCTCTCAAGAAGAAGCAGAGATCTTTGTAGAGTTTGTTCCTCTCAGAAAATGGAGGGTAATGGATACTGCGTGGACGAGAAAGCAGTACACGTTGAGAAGGTATTCTTCGACTTCCTCAAGAGCTTCCGAGAGGCGGACGGCGGCGGCGATGCCTTGTACGAGGCTGAGGTGGAGGCGATGAGGGCCAACGACTCCAACACCATGTACATCGACTTCTCACACGTAATGCGCTTCAGCGATGTTCTCCAGATGGCCATCTCCGACGAGTTCCTCCGCTTCGAGCCTCACCTTAAGAGCGCTTGCAAGAGATTCATCATGGACCTCCGCCCCACCTTCATCGCCGACGACAATCCCAACAAGGACATCAACGTCGCCTTCTACAACCTCCCCTTGGTTAAGCGCTTGAGGGAATTAGCCACCGCCGAGATCGGCAAGCTCGTCTCCGTCAGCGGCGTCGTCACCCGCACCAGTGAGGTCCGCCCCGAGCTTCTTCAGGGCACTTTCAAGTGTTTGGATTGCGGCAGCGTCATTAGGGACGTCGACCAACAGTTCAAGTACACTGAGGTTAGGTTACTTACTATTTCCTCAATTCCCATCTTTATCTTTAACTTTAATTTTTGGGGATTCTGTGAAAGATTGATTAGATTTAGGGCTACTGAAGAAATCAACTCTACTCTAGTAATGAATTGATGTAGCACTAAGTTTGTTCCATTGTGATCTAGTATTCTCCATTGGTAATAAGGTGGCTGAGTTGCTAAATTTCATGTTTATCTTAGATCAATTGAGAATTAGTAGCAGATAATATTCATTGTGTCAGAGTCTGAGAACTTTACTTCCAAGTATACTACTCCTTTTCCTAAAAACTTTACTGTTTTCAGCAAATGACAGCCGAAACTAAAAAGCCGTTAACTTGTTTGTGTTTCATCTTGAGTTGCAGCCTATTATCTGCATGAATGCAACATGTCAAAATCGGACAAACTGGGCTTTGCTGAGGCAAGAGAGCAAATTTACAGATTGGCAGAGAGTTCGGATGCAGGAGGCCTCTAAGGAGATACCCGCAGGTTCACTTCCCAGGTCACTTGATGTCATCCTACGCCATGACATTGTTGAACAAGCCAGAGCTGGAGACACGTATGGATCACTCACTCACTCACCACATTTCTTGCATGCTCTTCTCCACTAGATCGCTCATGTTCTTTTCAATTTCCATACCAATACTGCAGGGTTGTATTTACCGGCTCAGTGGTTGTTTTGCCTGATATTCTAGCATTAGCCTCTCCAGGGGAGAGAGCAGAGTCTCGTAGAGACTCCTCCCGCCATGGCATGACTGGTCAAGAAGGTGTCAAGGGGCTTCGTGCATTGGGTGTTAGAGATCTATCCTATCGACTTGGTTTCATTGCCAACTCCGTACAGGTTTTGCTAACCTCACTGATTCATCTGTGCTCGCAGTTAATTTACTTCTTTCTAAGTAACATATCGTTCCATCTCTAATTGAGGATGGTATTGTCCCATTCTAGATTTCTGATGGCAGAAGGGATACTGATATTAGAAAAAGGAAAGATGCTGATGAAGATGTTAGTCAGCAATTTTCAGTAAGTTTCTAAAATGTTAAATATTGTATATCCCCCTAACATTTGACATATACCCAGTCTTCCTTCTAGCTGATTATGTTACTCATCTTCTTGCCCTCAGCATTTTTAGAAAACGTATTTTTTGCTAATTCCTGTTAAATCGGTTGCATTGCTCAATTCTGAGACAGTGAGTTTGGTAAAGGTGCATTGCTGCCCTCTATTTTGGGCAATTAATCTCTGTTGCGTCCACTGTGACCGTTGTTCTTTCATTTTCATCCCGCTATC
This sequence comes from Agastache rugosa, assembly GCA_031470985.1. Classification (NCBI taxonomy): domain Eukaryota; kingdom Viridiplantae; phylum Streptophyta; class Magnoliopsida; order Lamiales; family Lamiaceae; genus Agastache; species Agastache rugosa. Next base: position 10,104,127 of record CM062605.1, on the reverse strand, counting down.
TCTGAAGTATCTAATCTTGATCTGGCAGGCAGAAGAGTTGGATGAAATACAACGAATGAGGAATACTCCTGACTTCTTGAACAAGCTAGTAGATAGCATGGCACCAACTATTTTTGGTCACCAAGATATCAAGCGGGCAATTCTGCTAATGCTTATGAGTGGTGTCCATAAAATTACACACGAAGGCATCAACTTAAGGGGAGACATCAATGTCTGCATCGTGGGTGATCCCAGCTGTGCAAAGTCACAATTCCTTAAGTGTGTTATTTTTCTATTATTTTAGTTTCTTTTTATGTGTTTGTTGGTCGATTCCATTGCTTATCAATTCTTCTCTAAGTTTTCTCTTCCTTTCAGGTATACAGCAGGGCTAGTTCCAAGATCTGTCTATACATCTGGGAAATCTTCTTCTGCGGCAGGGCTTACTGCTACTGTCGCCAAAGAGCCAGAGACGGGTGAATTCTGCATTGAGGTATGGTTTTAACTTTAATTCTTTTCTTTCGGGCTGGGGATTTTTGACATGACTTGTGCTTCAGGTCACCATAGGGAGACGTCTTACTTTCCTTTTATCTTGATGTGCTTCCTATCATTCATTTGCTCAGGCTGGCGCACTTATGCTTGCTGACAATGGCATCTGCTGTATTGATGAGTTTGATAAGATGGATACAAGAGATCAGGTAATTGTAACAAAAAGATACTATTCGTCACCCACCCTGACTGCTGAGATAGCTATTTACATTAATCATTTGAGCTAGCAACTTATGTTTGAATCATGAATGTACTTTAAGGTTGCCATTCATGAAGCTATGGAACAGCAAACAATAAGCATAACTAAAGCTGGTATACAAGCAACATTAAATGCCAGAACATCAATCTTAGCTGCTGCAAATCCCACAGGAGGACGTTATGATAAAACTAAACCCTTGAAGGTAAGCATGTAACTGTATCTGCTACTAGGTATAGCCACTTGGTATGGAATACTTCCAACTTTGCTATCTGCTCGTTTTTCATACTAATTTTTCCTATATTATTTTTACAGTATAACGTGGCACTTCCTCCAGCTATTCTTTCAAGATTTGACCTCGTATATGTGATGATTGATGACCCGGACGATCAAACTGATTACCATATTGCTCACCATATTGTGAGGGTCCATCAAAAGCGTGAAGAAGCACTTTCTCCAGCATTTACTACTGCACAATTAAAGCACTACATCTCATATGCAAAGACTCTGAAACCAAAGGTTTTCCCTCTTGGCCTGTTTCCTCACAAATGTGAGTCTGGTTCTGTACAAACCATTATCTCTTGCTTGACATATTTCAATCTTATACAGCTGAGCCCTGAAGCTAGACAATTGTTGGTGGAATCTTATGTTTCCCTCCGCAGAGGAGACACCGCTCCAGGTAGTAGAGTTGCTTATCGTATGACAGTGAGACAACTAGAGGCTCTGATCAGGCTCTCGGAAGCAATTGCAAGGTGTCACTTAGATACTCAGGTGCTTGACCTTTATTGCCAACTTAAAACCTGTCAGAATATGAGATATATATGCCTCAACTCATTTATTTACTTTGGATAGGTGCAACCTCGCCATGTGCGTCTTGCTGTGAGATTACTGAAGACGTCAATAATCAGGTCAGAAATTAATTACCAACTTTCTTGGACGAAAATGGCTTAATGCTCTAGTAAATAATACATATTGCTCTTGCAGTGTGGAGTCAAGTGAGCTTGATCTATCTGAGTTTCAGGAAGAGAATAATGATGGTGATGATGGTAGTGGTGGCAATGAAGATAGTGCTTCTGGTCAAGGTGAGACTTATTCTATTGGTGATTTTAAACATCAACTGCGGAGCCGGTGAAGATTCATTTGAAGTGGCTCTCTAAAATGCAAGCAATTGACTCATCTTGCTATATCATTATTGTGCAGAAAATGCAGCCGCCGCCACTGATAGCCGGCAAGGAAAGAAACTAGTAATAAGTGACGAATACTTTCAGAGGGTTACCCGAGCCCTTGTCGTGAGACTTCGACAACATGAAGATACTCTGAAAGAAGGTGATCCATCATATGCATAGTGCTCTTTTCATCTTGTTTTGAGAAAATAGCCTTTTGAAAACATGGTCTTGCATGGAGAAAACAAAAGTGAAAATAAAGTTCTTGCTGATTCTGTTGTGATGATACTTATACTGAATTGTTGTATAAAATACCTGGGACTTATACAGGAACGGGGCTGGCTGGACTGAGACAGAGGGACTTGATACAATGGTACATTACTCAGCAAAATGAGAAGAACAATTATAGCTCTGTCGATGAGGCTGCGGCTGAAGTCACAAAAGTGAAGGCCATTATAGAGGTAAATAACCGTGATATATATGATGTGCTATGATTTGCTCTCTCTCTCTCTCTTGATTATTGATTTATTGATTATGATGATGCAGAGCCTGATACGGAGGGAAGGGTATGTAATAGTTGTGGATGATGGTAGACAAGAAGCAGCAGAGGGTGATGGCAATAGTAGGCCTTCAAGAGATGACAGGATTTTAGCGGTGGCTCCAAACTACGTAGTAGATTAATTAACTAATTTGGCTGAAATACTCTTATATATCCATATCCAAGCTAAATATGATTCAGTTTGCTATGTCTGAGGAATTTAACTTCTACTATGTCTATATGTAGCCACAGGTACTTTCACATTATATTCTTTGCAAGCATGCATAAATCATAACGTCATCTCGATAAGTCATTTCAATTTTATTTCCTTTATCTTGCTGGAAAATCGTTGATTAATTCATTCTAAAATATTAGTATTATAAATGTAATACAAGACTTATCCTTATTTTATTCAGGAATATTTTTTTCATAGTATATTATAGGTTTTGAAATTCACATTTGTTTTTATTCAATTCTTGAATTTTCTTTTGGTTCTATTAGTTTTTCAACTTTGAGTTGTGTTATAATAATTGGACCTTTGAATATTTTAGTTTGTTTAACTGAGTTATTAAATTTTAATATATTAATATTAAACGGATAAGTGAAGTGAGTCGCCAATGACATGTTAGCACGCAGTCTATAATTGGATCTTCAAAATCTTATCAAAGTAGCACCACTGAATTTTAAATCCATTTTAGATTTCTTGTCTAAAACTTCAAATCTCATATTATTTCATTTTTTAAGAAAAAAACGATGGAAGGGAACCACGATGCTATCAATATCTTTGCTATAAATCTTTTTTCTATTTTGAATTTGAATTTTTTTAACCTGTTGGGATCATCTATCTTGCAATTGGTGTCCCACCCTTGTCCCATTAACTATATTTCATCAATTATTATATTTTATCATTTTTTTCAATTTCAATCTCTTATATTTTAGTATAATTTTACAATTAATAACTATAATTCATTAATCCGACTAGGGGTTATATTTATTTTTTTACATTTAATTTATAATTGATTATTAGAATCGATTATTCTAAATTTAAGGTACATAATATTTTTAAGTTTTGATTTTTGTAATAAATGTCAATTAAGATTTAATATATAATACTATAATTTTATTTTTAAATAATATTATTAAAATAGTGAAATTAATTGTGAAGTATGAAGGATGAGACACAATTATAGGATAGATGATTTCTTCCGTTTCTCAATAGCTCAAGTGGCTAGCTGATGCATCACAAGTCTCTCCTTAGTGAGAGGTCTTGGGTTCAATCTCGCTTGCATGCGGTGTAGTATTTTCCCACCTTGTTTCGTGGTGTAGTGGTCCCGCCAGCGCGCGTGTGTATTAGTCCCACCTTTGTGTAGTATAGAGGTCCCAACTATATGGTGGTGTAGTGTTTTATTTGATATTATATATATACCTTTGTAATTCTCTAAAAAAAATGTATTTATGGAAATTATACTCTCACTAATAAACATCCCTATATCTAGCCTATATATATGGATATTTGCTGACCCACCTAACAGTATTTTCCAACTCCACAAAAAAAATGTATTTTAATATTATCATCATTGAATGATTGGAGTAATTTGTTGAGCAAATGAAAAACAACTAGCACCTAATTAAGCTTCTATCAAGGATATATTATTGTATTATAGATAGCTTAAAATTTTAGGATTAGATTAAAAGGTTCAATCACTTCATTTTCGAATGACGAAGAGGCCGCAATTTATCTATTCGAGGTCTAATTAAACCAAGAGAGAATTCTATACTCATACGCCACATGGCATTATCACCCATTGATTGATGAAATTAAAATAAAACGAAAACCTTTTGGAATAGATAATTCAAGTTGGACGATATCAGATCAATTATACCACCAATTTAATTTATCTCTCCCTTACTAATCAAATTTTATAGTTTGCACTAATCTAATTCAAAATATTATAATCCTAGCTAGCTAATATTGAACGTTTCCGCGAACGTGATTACATTCATTCAATTTCTCTCTCTCTCTCTCATGTACGTTGGAATAAAGAGAAAATGATGTGTGTTGATCATGTAGGTGAGAATATGTTGGGTGGTCTTGAGCTCTAATACCCCACTCGTGAGTCGTGACAGATGTATTTGTGACGCTCATTTGATTTTAATTTTTGTTTTCATTTTTTTTTAATTGAGAAAAATGAGATGGCAATGATGTGGCATTAAGTTGGCAGCCACATCGCCATCGGGTCGAAAAAAATACCATCACGTGCAAAACACGTGCGATTTAGTTCGATCGGGCTTTTTTTTGGCCTGCAGGTGCTTAATTTTTGAAACTTTGTCCTAAAATTACAAGTCCGCAAAAGATTGTCCTAAATTCGCAAAACGCCTATTCTTACTGGCCTAAAAAAACTCTGTACTCAAACTATGCATATATGCCATTTAATTTAAAGATATATATGCGTCTGAAATTAATCATAATTGTCTTTTTAATGAAAAATGTAAAGGAATATGATATAATACCATACTAATTAAGTATATATATCAAATGATTTTGGTTAATTGTTTAAAATTATAGGACGTCAAAATAATTACATAACTTTGTTTCTGGTTAAGGTAAATACGACAAGTACTGTAATGCAGTTAGAAGGGGTTTTTTTTTTTTTCTTAATTATATCGTGTTAGAAATATGATTGGGCTACAAGCCTAGCATTTATAATTAAGTAGCTAAGGTGCGGTGGTAATATATAGATTAATCTGCACCGTTAATGAAAATGATTAATGTTGTCTTGTTGTGTTTGGTGAATTATAGCATGAGTCCATGTGTTGTTGACGGCGTGAGTGACAGTGAATAACAGCGAAGCCACGTTTGATTTGTAATTAGCTAGAGAAGAAAAAGAAGAAGAAGATGAAGATGAAGATGAAGAAGAAGAATAGAATTGAAGTTGATGATGATGATGTTGTCGCTGGGTCCCACCCCAGAGAGAGAGAGAGAGTGGGACCTGTGACAGATGATGAGCATCCCCATCAGTTAGCTCGGGGCCCATCTGTCATATTGCCACCTCTGGATGAGCTTGATTGCCAGCTGCCGTTGCTGTTGCTGTTGCCTTCTTCTCCTCTCCTCTCTTCCCCTCCTCAACATGATTGATTTTATTTAGGGAAAAGGTGCAAATACCCCCCTCATGTTAGCATCGCCGGGCAAATACCCTCTGAACTTTGTTTAGGTGCAAATTCACCATTTCCTAAAGTTTTCGGGTGCAATTACCCCCTCGCCGTTACGGAAACTACACTTTCGTTGGCAAAAAAAATATTTTTGATTCATTTTTATTCTTGTGAACCCTTACAATTTCCAACGGTTATATACTATATAATTGGTGCTAAAAACTCAAATTAGGATAAAATTTGTTTCGAACCCTAGCTCACAACTATCAAAACTCAGGCGAAGCTCTCTAATAATTTGCAATCCAAGCCAACTATTTGTTGTTGACATTGATGATCTCATATTCTTCAAGTGGTCCGTCATCCTTTTTCGTGCAAATTATTGGAGAACCTCACCTAAATTTTGATAGTTGTGAGCTAGAGTTTGAAATAATTTTTTTCCTAATTTGAGCTTTTAGCACCAATTATGTAGTATATAACCGTTGGAAATTGTAAGGATCCACAAGAATAAAAATGAATCAAAAATAATTTTTTTGTCAACGAAAGTGTAGTTTTCGTCACGACGAGGGGGTAATTGCATCCAAAAACTTTAGGGAATGATGAATTTGCACCTAAACAAAGTTCAGAGGGTATTTGTCCGACGCTGCCAACCTGAGGGGATATTTGCACCTTTTCCCTTTTATTTATTCTCTATTTTGTATTTGTATTACGTACACACCACTTATCAATAATTAATCTTATTAATAATATTGTCATGACATTTCTGACCCTCCATAATGTCCCCTTATAACTAACTCTCTCCTCTGCCTAATTAATTATGCGCTACCTCTTTTCTTTTCCTTTGCTTTGATTTGATTTGCTGTGTTTTTGTTTAAAATAATACTATATATATACTTATAATAATATATATTCGCGTGTGTGTGTGTGTTTGTGTTGTTGTTGCTGACACGCATTATTAATATTAATTAAGCTCCTTCCTTCCTATACAAGTAGCCGCTACTATTGTATCACTTGCCTTAGTCGTCTTCTCTCTCACAGTTGCAGTATTTCATTCTCAATTTCTCATAATCAGATATATTATTATTAATCAATCTACTCAAAGGTACGTACTTGTTGTTTAATTTCTAGCTAGCTTAATTCGTGATTTCTTTTACGTTAATTTCCATGTAATTTAATTAATGAATATTTGATCATCATCATCTGTGTTAATTAATTGTTGAACTTTGAAGATGGTGAATTACTGGAAATCCAAGGTTCTTCCCAAGATCAAGAAAGTATTCGAAAACCCAAAAAAGGCAACCGCTCTAGAAGCTTGCAAGGCCTTCGATGAATCTAAGGTACGTACGTAATTAATCATATCATATCTACCAACACACACACACACACACACATATATATATATATATATATGTATATTTTTGGAGCTTAATTAATTATAAGTTAATTTAATTTAATCGTGGTACGGTATTGGGCTGGCGCAGGAGCAATATTCGAAAGAGTGTGAAGAGAAAAAGAGTGATCTTGAGCCCAAAGTTAACGAAATCTACGCTGCTTCATCTACTGAGATTAAGGTAATTCAATTAAATTATTCACTACTACATATGTATATACAGTAATTCATTAAGTTGTTAATTATCGATCAAGTGCATATTTATGTGAATTATATATATATAAATAATACTGCAGGCTTTAATCAAGGAACCAAAGGATTCAGCTGTAAAGAAGCACTCAGCAGCAGTCCAAAAATTCCTCGACGAGCTTGTTAAGATCGGTACACTTCCTACTTCCTTCCCTTGCTTTTTGTAGCTAGATTATTAATTCATACTATATATACACACACACGCACACGTGTGTGTGTGTGTGTGTGTGTGTTTGATATATACAAGTAGTAAATGGTTGGTTTGGGTTGGGTCGGAGCAGAATTCCCGGGTTCGAAGGAAGTGAGCGAAGCAGCAACGAAGGTGGGAACGGCATATGTATCCGGTCCGGTTGTGTTTGTGTTGGAGAAGGTGTCCACGTTTGTAGTCATTCCAGAGGCGGAGGAAGAAAAGAAAGAAGAGGCTGCGGCTGAGGCCGAGGCGGAGACGAGTTGCGCAGAGGTAAAAGAGAAGGACATTCCGGTGGAGGCGCCGCCGGCACCGGTTGAGGAGAAGGCAGAAGCAGCAGCAGAGCCGCCAAAAGCTGAAGATGCGCCGCCGCTAGCAGCAGCAGCAGCCGCCGAGCCGCCGAAGCCTTGACCGGCCGGGATACGATCCATCCATCGATGTGTTATATATATATGAAATGAAATGAAGCTTCAATAAATATATGTATATGTATATGTGATTTGTTATTCTTTACTTTCTTTTAAAGTTTTAATTGCTTGCCTTGCCTATGTAGTCTGCAAAACCATTCAAACAGCTGCCTCTTTTTATTCCTGTATTGTTTGCGTGAAATTGTATCTACAGTTTGGGATTATTTACATGAAATGAAAACTTTGTTGAATTGAATTGCATATTTTCTATTTTAATAGATACCTACCAAATTGTGTCTTCATTAATTTGGGCATTATGGAAATTGAAGTCTATTCTGTTCTATTTGGGTAATGCATGCCTATTGTATCAATTTAGTGAAATAATGAAGATATGTGTTTTTTTGGGAACCATACATTAGATTGGAAGTAGGTAACAAATTTGTACATGGTGTTGATTTCGTTGGTTGGTTGGTTGGGGATGGTATGAAATTATGAATATGTAAGCTTTGTATATCTTGTAGGACATGACGTCAGCTGCATTTTTTTTTTCTTTTAATTATTTTATTTAGATTTAGATGAATCAAGGACAAGGACAAGTTAATATCGAGTTTATCTGTAAAAGCTAATTTGGGCCCATATTAGCTTTGAATTTTGTACACTTGCTTGGGACGGGCCCCACACAATTCAAGAGATAATTACTTGCACATACTTGATGTCTTGATAGACAATCAAACAATAACACGGGCGGGATGGACGATGATGAATAGTTGAATACTCCTTCCGTCCTATTATAAGTTACACATATTTTATGGGTATGGATATTAAAAAGAATATGCAGAAGATAGAAAAATGATAAGATCACACTCTTTAAAAGATTAATTTTTACTATTTTTGAAATGTGCCACTTATAGTGAACAGACAAAAAAAAAAGTGTGTCATTTATAATGGGACGGAGGGAGTATAACTGAATTCAACCCCCACTAATTATAACTTATTAGTCATAGGATTGTAATTGAACATAGCTACTCGTGAGCCATTTGCGGTTCGATTTGAACAAAAAAAAATTCATTCAAATTTTGATTTGATAATTAAACGAGCTAAGCTCAAGCCTTGAAACAAGCTCAATAACTTTATACTGCACTTTCGCGAACATGTTCCAATTCAAGTCAAATGTTTGCAGGCCTCTCAAGAGCCAACCAAATCAAAGATGTATGTTCTCGGTTTGAATTAAATGAGTTCCAACAGTTAACCAGTGGAGCTCGAGCGAGTAATATATCTTCAATTTTTTAACGAGTAGAATTCAAAACAAATTTGAACCTTTGATGCGCCGAACTTTAGCTCAAATACCTTATATTGAGTTTTTAACGAGCCAAGCTCAAACCGAACTTGGTAATTTTGTGTTGAGCAGAGGTCGAACACTAAAATGAAACCTGTTAATATTCGGCTTGGCTCGTCTCGTTTATAGCACTAATTAGTTGACGGCGATGCAACAATCAACGCCATGATCACTGTATAGTAACTCCTATTAGATCAAAATGACGTCGGAATTGAATTAATCCAATGATTTATTAGTTTGAAGATAGTAATTGTTGTAATAGTCATCGACTCATCAACAAGATGAATCAATTAATAGAAGGTAAACTCTATTATATATCTCCAGGGATGGATAACATAAGATGAAATGAATTAATTAATGATCTGAAAAGTAAGTGAGAAGCGACCATATTATATACTATCATTTTAAAGCTACGAGCACTATGATTAATATTATGCGATAATGTCGGGCTAGTTGTGGCCCAACAATTTCGTAAGATGTTGGATCATTAATAATGGGCTAAAAAAACCCTAATAGAATTTTTAGTTTACTTAAATAAGGATTTTTTACACAGTCATGACTCATGACTCATGACATTACCATATACATACTAAGACTTTAAATGACTTGAGCTAGATACTCATTTGAGCTCGTTGGTTAATGCGTCAAATTTGAGCTTGATTAATATTCGATGGATTAATCTCAATATATAGTATAAAATTATATTAACTTGGCACAATTTTTACTTCTATACTAAGATTAGTAATAAGTATATATATTGACTTTCTAATTAATTTGTTTGTTATATATATATATATATATCATTTTTTTTCGCTTATAAAAAAAATGTAATGTTTCAGAACTTCGTGGCGGTGAGTCAGGAGTTGGTGCGATGAATTATATAGGCATTTGTGGTGTCAGTCTTATAGATGAAATTAACAACACGAAATTACAGAAAATGGGTTTTAAAAGCATTGAAGATCAATTTTAAGTTTCAACGTCGAATGAAGGTCTAAATCTTAGCTCCAAGTTCGCACAAAAAATTGAAAGGTTACAATATTATTATAATGTTTTAAAGAATCTAATTTGCAACAAGGTCAAAATATTGTGATTTAATTAACAATCAACTAATCTATTACTATATTAAGTAGAATAATTGCAATAGCTTTTCCCGCTCATTCATGTACTTTTTCCTCCCATTCTGCATGCTCCATGCACACTTCCCGCCTAGCCCAATAGTCTCAATGTCTACCCACTCAAAATGACCATTCATCTTCTAAAAAAAATGACCATTTATGCCGCCCAAAAATAAATTTTTTGATTTAAATGACAACATTCTGTACTAAAGTTGCTTATTACTTTGACATTATATATATACCTTTGTAATTCTCTCAAAAAAAGTTGTTTATTACTATGTTACAATTTTTTTTGGTAAAATATATTATTTGGTGATACTTTTTAAAAAAAAATTGTGTGGATGAGTTTCTTAACTTGAAATCTTAAATCTTAATATTCAACATAAGTATTATATATATATATATAATTGTATTAATAATACTAATGAACGTAATTATATAATTTTGGAGAATCATTTAGAATATAAATATATATTGAAATATGTATTAATTTTTTGATACTGCTAATTAAAACACTAATTATCACTCAGCGCAGCGCAACGCGCGCGAGTAAATCTAGTATTGATAAATATCTAAATTTAAGAAGCTCGATTAAGCTCGTGAACCTTGAAACTAATGTTTTGCAGATAAAATTAGAGCTCGACTTGATAGGGAAACAAAATCAAACTATATAGAATTTGGCAATTCTGGGTTTGCTACAAACTTGTGAGGAGCCAGTACAGTCAGCCCGAAAGAGTACAAATTATCTTGATATATACGTAGTCGACTAGTCGTACCACGTAGTAAATTTGTTCGTATATATCAAGTCAAGTCTATGACAAATCCGATCCATTTATACATCTTACGTACAGTAAGGGTGAAAGAAAATTAAGCAGTACGTAGTTTTATTTTTATTTATTTATTAATGTTTGGTAAGTAAAATTTATTCAAGCATTACGTAGTTTTATTTAATTTGGCGAGAATAAATGAAAAATATATAGGTAGCTAGGCTAGGCAGGAGCATTAGCGGTGGATGAGAAGAGTTTGAGAACGACGACAGCATCTCCCACTTTGATGCTCTTAATTCCTTTACTTTTAAGAGAGAGAGAGTCGCTGCACACCAGGTTCTGTCCGAAATACACCTGCACGTACGGTTGCATGCACCAAATTCAATTAATTAAGCAAAATATATAATTAAAATGCATGCACCCATTAAGTAATTATAATTTCATATATAATATATGTATATTGATTAATTAAATTAGAATAAATCTACGCAGCCACATTATGGCTAGCCATAATTTCATATAATAACAAAAAAAAATTGGTTTATTTAAATTTTTGGGTTCTAAATGACTTTTAATATTTAAAATATTTAATTTATACAAATTTATCTTAATATATTTGAATTTGGATGTAACATAAATCTCGATAGATATAATAAAGGTAATACAAAGATTTTTGTCGAAAAAATAAGAAAGAAATATATTTATACTAATCATGATAGAATTTAAGTCAAAAATATAAAAATTAACATAAAATATAATCATACTTTTTATATGAATCAAATATCTAATAAAATTGGTTTATTTTCACTTAATCAATCAAATTATGACTAGCCACGTTATGGCTAAATAGCATCACTCATTAAATTACGTACGTACCTTCCCTTTTTGTTGTTTGTTGTTGGGTCGCAAGGCTTTGTCTGAACGGAAGTTGAGCAGAGTCTGGGTAGGCTCAGACCCTCCAACTTTTCCACTTTCTTGATTAATCGTGGGTACCTACATAACCATAAACATAATTCAAACAAATATATATTTACTTATAATTACTAATTAGTTCTTATTTATTTTAATTTGCATGGGATATATATTAATTAATTTGTGCAAATTAAATTAATTAATTAATTAAGCAATAGTACCTTGCAGCGTGAGCATAGTTTGACACCCTGAAATGTTGAATCATTAATCCTCAGCTCACTCCACACATCTTCACTAAATGCTTCACATCCATCTACCAAGATACTGCATTCACCAAACCAAATTACTAATTAGTTTAATTCTCTCTATCAAGCTACAAACATATATAATAATTAGTATATATATATATATGTAGTGTACTTGGGTCTGAAGCGGTTGACAGGTACAGGTTCTTTGAGAAGAGCATTCAAGGCATCCATTGATCCCTGCAAATGCAAGCTAGCTTATAAGATTCATCTCATTTTTCACACACATCATATGTTTGAGTTGATAATTAATTAATTAATTAATTAATTAACTAAGCAGGTAGCTGACCTGAGAGAGCAAGAGGAAAGGATACATATCAGCAAACATAACATTGTATCCAGGGGCGTATTCCTCCTCCACGTTCCTTACTTGTGATCCTATTGCATCAATTATATATATATATATCAATCAAATTTGTTTATAGTCCTACCTTTAATTTGTATGATTAAATTAAATGAAGTGAATTAATAACCATATCATCACTATATATATATATAGAGAGAGAGAGCTAGAGAGAGAGAGGTAGCATAAATTTAACTTATATATACCGTGATTAAAGCGCACTAGGCGGCTGGGTTTGCCAAGGTAAGTAGAGAACCATTGTGCAGCAGCAGGTCCTTGATCAACTGCAGATCCACGCCATTCCCAAACTGAGATGCCATCCACCACCTTTTCATCACTTCTTGTTTTTCCCATTAATCCTACTTTCAGCACTTCCATTCCAGGGGCCTTTATCTCTGCATTCATTCATTCATTCATTCATCATATTAATTAGGGTTAATATAGTACTCTGAAATGTCCTAATGTTTGTCTAAAGTCTCAAAAATATCCCAACGTTTAAAGAGTTCATATTTTTGTACCCAACGTGTGTCTAAAGTCTCAAAAGTGTCCCAAGTTTGATTGTCCCAAAAATATCCCAACGTTTAAAGAGTTCATATATATTGATGTGGCGAGCCGAAGCTTGACGTGAATTTTTTCTCTCTTTCTACACATTTGACGTAGATTATTCGTCTCTTTTTAAAAATGGTATTATGGTAGGTTGCAAGGAATAACTAAAACAATTCCAATCAAATTTAGTGGGCAATAATCTTCTATTTTCTACACATTTGAGTTTTTGTTTTTTTCTGCAAAGACTAATAGAGATGGAAACTATAATTTATAGAAGATCTTTTGGGATGTAGAGATTGTTCTTCAATGTTGGATTAAGGGTTGTAAAGCAATAGTTTAAGAAGAAATTGGGGGATATGATAAGGTGAAATATAATGGATGTATACTTCCATTTTCGTAATCAGAAATTGTTTTTGTTTTTTAATAAGGAACGATGTCTAATATCTATGTATCGAGAGAAATAATCCACGTCAAGCATTAGCTCACCACGTCGATTTTTCAATCCCAAAAAATAAGACTCGAGACATTTTTGAGACTTTAAACAAACGTAGGGACATTTTAGACCATTAACCCCCATATCATTATTACCTTACTAGCTTCTATGTATATACTTACTCTCTTCATCAAATTCCATCTCAACTTCTCTGATTTTCAATTATATATCATTAATAATTAATTCCCATATAATAGTTGATTTCAAATACACACACAATTAATCTTCTTTCTAAGAATAATTAATCTACTATATACTAATATTTAATAACAAATGAATTATCTAGCTAGACTAGCTAGAATTGATGAAGCTCTCAAATTAAATCAAATTAAAGCAAAGCAATAAGAAATTTAGTAGTACCTAAATAAGAGTGGTTGTTTGGTTGCCAATGGGGAGAGAATGCTTGATGTGGAAGTTGAGTTTGAATGAGAGCAAGCTTTGGTTCCACTCTTTGCGTATAAGCCATGCCGCTCGAGTTCACCACCATCCACTCCCGATCCCACCGGAATCCTTCATTTCATTTATTTTAATTAATTTTATTATCAAATTAAAACTCATCATATATACAACCAATTTCAATCTTAATTAAATAAAATTTATGATTAACTAATTAATTATATACCCGTAGAGGAGATGGGAGCCTGAGCAACAGAAATTCCACCGCATGATTTGATTGGGTACACAAATATTGACTTCACTCTAACCTCCTTCCCACAATTCTTCACCAATGGCACCATCTCTCTCTCTCTCAATTCTGGTGCATGCCCAAATCTATAGCAGCATTTAGTATTTATATAGAGACTACACAGACTAGACTGATGTCACTGATCAGCTGATATAGGTATACCAAAATAATCATTTTTTTTAGAATGTTCAAAAAATATAGTTCACTTTCTTAATTAAAATTGTATTATTATAATAATATTTAACTAATATAATTTTATTTAATATATATGAAAATTGATGTATAAAATAATAAATAGGAGCAAAATTGAACAATTGAATAAAATCATGTATGTATATCCAGGAAAATTAAATGTTTTTCTTAATTTGTGTGAAAATGAAAGCACTATTCGGCAGTAATTAATTCATTCGCCGCTCAAATCCACACAACTTTCATCATACATTTTCCTCACATGTTCTATTAATTACTTATTCCTAACTTTCAAAATACTATCATATTCATACTAACTAGTGTATTACCCTGCCCACCAAAATTCGACGGGGATCATATTATTTTACAATATATAAGCATGAACATTAAAAATAATTTAATATTATTTCGGAGCGATAACATTTTTACAATTGATCAAAAAGGGTGTTTCTTTGATTTTATTTCACATTCTTTAGCCGCAAGAAATTAAATTAATTAATTTTTTTTTTACAAACTAAGCATACTTTAAAATATGAAAAATTAACTTTGTAGTTACCTCACAATTTGTCAAAGATTTCGTCGTATACGATGTTAATTGTTTTGCACGTCTGATCATTTCGTCACAAATTAAAATTTTGAGATCTTTCGCTATTGTTCGCATGAGATTGTAACATATTATTGATCATACTTAGCTTTGATCGTCTCGTCTCACATTAATTGTTGTAATAGTTATGAAAAAAAACTATATAACATACGTTACAAAGAAAATATATGGTTCTTGACGATATTGAATTTCATAGTAAGTATTGATTTTATAATTATTATTTTTTTTAAAATCGAAAAAATATTATAAAATTAATTAAGTTTTTATTTTAAAAAAATTAATTTAATTGTTTGTAAAGATAACATGACAAAAGAAAAAATAAATTAAGACACGATATATGAGATAGATGCGTATTAATTATTTGTCGATACTATTCATTAGTTATTCTATTCTACAAGATTTTTAAAGTAGAAACACTTATTTATACACATATTTGTTAATACGAAAATTAAACATACATACACAAATTTACTAACTAAAGCCAAATTAAATTTTCAAAAGAAAAAAATATAACTATTTATTCGGCCGATTAATTTATTGGCCAAATTAAATTGATGATACGGAGCAATTGTAAGATGGAAAACTACACATTATATCTACTCCTTTTATATAGGTTGTATACAAGGTGATGATTACTAAATATTCGATGTGGGATTCAAGATTTTAATAAAATATATGAATAAAAATACTTATAATGAAGATTTAAGATAAATAACAATAGTGAATGGAGAGAGCTCGAATCCACAATCATTTTAATAATATATGGATTTAACTATTACTAATATAATTTAATCACATGGAGTATTTATAATTTGGTTATATTTACTTATGTTATGATACTATAAACTATTACTCTTTCTGTACTACAAAATTAGTCATTTATTTATTTTTGGAATGTTCCAAAACATAATCAATATTTTTAATTGGAATTTCATTAAAATATTCTTTTACCGAACTAACCTTATTAAAAAAATATTAAAATGACGTGTGGAGTAGTAAATAAGGTCAAAATAAAATAATTATATATAAATTATATTTTTCACAACAAATTAAATTTTTTTTTTTGGGTTAAAATTGATGAGGAACTAATTTCGCGTGGGAGAGAGGGAGTATGATTTAAGACTCCGATTATTTGATGTTTTACATCGATTTACTAGTTTATTAATCGCAGTGAGAGGCGGGAGGAGTCTGAACTCTGAAGTCTGATGAATTGTTCTACATCGATATTCCTCCTTGAGCTATCAAAGATTCTTCTCTCTCTCTCTCTCTCTCTATATATATATATGTAGGGAGCGGATCTGGTAAGAACACATCTTATATAAGAACGTAAGAACAATGCATTTTTATTACATCGGAGATGCATAAAATGCAGAAACTAAATGCATAAATATTTTAATGCATAAACTACAATAACTTAATGCATTAGCATTGAAATGCATAAATTAGAGTAATTAAATGCACGGTTAAATCTGGACCATAGATCATCAAAGATCAAGTGTCCAGATTTATTCTTATTTCTCACATAAGAAAGTGTTCTTATTTGATACGCGCCCTATATAGATATATATATATCTGACATCTCTCTCAAAATCAATGCGGTGGGGAGAGAGAGAGGCAAAATTAAGGGCAGGGCCCACTCGGCCGGATATTCATCTTGATTCGTTAAAGCTTTTCTCATCTTAAATTCCTTATTATCTACATCTCTTTTTCATATATATTCTTCATTTTTTTTTTTATCTTTTCAGCTAATATATTCCCCAACTTATCTCTTTGGAAAATATCCTTGTCGCAATAGTTACGTGTACGCAATTACAGTCCCGTTTTTTATATTTCATGAGGCTTATACAAAATAAGAAATAAAAGACCTTATTAAAATATTGTAAATGAATTCAATGGATCAACTACCCCCAAGTTCGAGCTTAACTCGTTAAGTATCAAGCTCAACTCGATCTCTACTTTGGGTTCAATATCAGCTCAATTCAAAATATATTAATTTTAATTTGGATGATGTTTTTTACGACGAGAATTTGTTATGGTAGATATTGTTAATACATGTTTTTAGCAACATAAGTATTTCTTGCAGATATGTTTTGAAGTAATTGCCATTTAACTTTTAAAATTAAAATATATATCAAAAGTGATATTAGTTTAGTTTTTTTTGAAATTTAATGTATAATAATCACGAATTCAAAAAATTGTTTTCATAAATAATTAAAATTTACTCCCTCCGTCCACGATAAATTTGCCACGATTTCCTTTTTGGTCCGTCCACAAAAAATTTGCCACATCCATTTATAGTAATAGACCCCACACACCTCACTTACTTTTCCACTCACAACACAATTTAAAACTATATAAAAATGGGACCCTTATTCCACTCACAATACAATCAACCAACAAATTATTAAAACCCGTATCATCCACAATGTGGCAAATTTATTGTGGACGGAGGGAGTATATTTTAGAGAAAATAAATTTATATTCTAGAGAATAATAGTTGAGAAAATAAACTAATATTCTAGAGACCTAACAATACATGATATTTTTTATCAAATGATGTCAAACACACAATTAATAATTTATTTATTTATAATAATTATAGGTCTATATTTTTTAAATTAAATTAAATTTGTACGGGCCCTTCCAATTGGGCCCAAAAGAAAAGGAGTAATACGTACATAGAATAAGATGTCATTTTTTTTCAATATAACAATAGAATTTTAATTTTTCTGAGGCCCTTTCCGATCTTGAGTTCTAGCCCTGCTCACCTATCGTTTATTTGCATGGACTCCACTATATGTAGTCTCAGTTATTATATTTTCACAACATAATTTGATACATTCAATTAATCGGAAAGATTTTGCAATGAGTTCCTAGCTACTAGGCCTTATCTAAGATCTTTTATTCACTTCAAATCCAATATACTTTCTTCATCACAATAAATAATTTTACATATAATTTAATCTATATTAATTAATCATCTTTAATAAATCTCTCTCTCTCTCTCTCTCTCTCGTTAGCTAGTATATAAATTTTTGGCATTTTATTTCCGGATATGCCTCGTATGCTTCGCTACGACAATAAAGCATACATAACATCGACGCTAAATCGCATATTATATACTTATTTAGTGGATAATATTATATATAAAATCTACATATAAAAGTGTAATGATAGATGGATTTGAATATAAGATATAACATGAAAATATAATGAAATATATATGAAATTGGATGTGAGATAAGTGGCAGAAAAAAATAGTAGGAGGTGACACGTTGGAAGAAGTCGGATGGTAGGTTGTAGTATATGCATGCACGTCCGCTTAATAATTTAATTTGGCGGAGACAAACTAAAATGTAGTAAGGTTCAACACCCCCACCTCACCTACCTACTCATTATAATTCAATAGTAATTAATTAATATAAATATATTCTTACTGGGTTTATGCGTCTCACGTTCCAATCATATATTCTATATTATGTACTCTTCTATATATTAGCAACAACACAATCAAATTAGTCATAACTCAATATTTATTTCCCATCCATACAAGCTAGCAAGAAATTGACAGAAAAATGGAGCGAGCCACAAGCTGCTGCTGCTATGGATTGGTGCTGCTGCTGCTGGTGACAGCA
Source organism: Agastache rugosa (assembly GCA_031470985.1). Taxonomy (NCBI): domain Eukaryota; kingdom Viridiplantae; phylum Streptophyta; class Magnoliopsida; order Lamiales; family Lamiaceae; genus Agastache; species Agastache rugosa. The sequence continues at coordinate 10,085,395 of CM062605.1, read as the reverse complement.
GTTGCAGTAGTTGAGGGTAATGGATACGAGTACGATGAAGATCTGAGTTTGTCGTACTACCACAAAAGTTGTCCCCAACTTGAAAAAATCGTCCACAACAAGCTCAAACTCTGGTTCAAAAACGACTCCACTCTCGCCCCTTCTCTCATCAACCTCCACTTCCATGACTGCACTGTTAGAGTACGTATCCATATATATACTCCCTCAGTCCCCGAATAAGTATCGTATCATAGAAATCTATGCAAAAATTATATCAAATTTCCATGTTTACCCTTTGACTTAAGACAATAAGATTAGCTTTTTAGTTTCCCATACAATTATTAGGGGTATAGAGAGTCATTTTGCCTACTATCTCGTGATACTTATTCGGGGACAGATGGAATATACTCCATTCATGCATGCATGCATCTTCTTCAATTCAATTCAATTCAATTCAGTTAATCTACTAAATATATTGATGCAGGGATGTGATGGTTCGATTCTTCTAGACCACGAAGGAAGCGAAAGAACGGCTAAGGCAAGCAAGTCGCTGAGGGGATTCCAAGTGATCGACGACATAAAGTCGGAGGTAGAGAAGAAATGCCCCAAGACAGTCTCCTGCGCCGACATTCTCACCGCCGCCGCAAGAGAAGCCACCGTCTCCGTCGGAGGCCCATTCTGGTCCGTGCCTTACGGCAGAAAGGACGGCCGAGTCTCCCTCGCCGAGGAAGCCGAACAAACCATACCCAGAGGCTCCGAGAGGATTACCGATTTGATCGAGCTGTTCCAGTCCAAGGGCCTCAACGTACTCGACCTGGTCGTCCTCTCCGGGGCCCACACCATCGGCAGGACCGCCTGCGCCGCCGTGCAGCCGAGGCTCTTCAACGGCGCCAAACTCGATGGTCTCCCCCCCATAGACCCCAGGTATCGGAATTTCTTGAGGCGGAAATGCCGGTGGGCGTCGGAGACCGTGGAGCTTGACGCCGCGACGCCGAACAAATTCGACGTGGAGTACTACAAGAATCTGCAGAAGAAAATGGGGCTTCTCTCCACCGACCAGTTGCTCTACTCCGACTCGCGAACGGCTTCCATCGTCTCTGCATTGGCTTCGGAACCGGCGGTGTTCCACCATCAGTTCGCGGCGTCGATGCTTAAACTTGGAAAGGTGATCGACTTTTCTGCCGACCAAGATTCCGAGATTCGACTCAAATGCAGCTGCGTCAATGCTTAAAATTGCTGTTACTAATTTTCAATATATTCCATCATCATATGGTCTATATACCATGACTTTTTGTATGTTTTACCTTGCCCTTTTCCGATTATTCATTGCATTTAATGTAATGTAATCCATTCGTTTCCTAATACATATATATGGAGATAAAAAACTTTCAATTATTCGTTTCCTAAATTCGAATAAAATTTACATTTGTTGTAATTTTTACATAATTTACGAATCCGGCAAAATTTATATTGATGAACCATAACTCTAAGTAGCTACACGATTAAAATCAGAAAAATTACTTCAAATAAAAATAAAAGTAGTGTTATTTGGACACACTGTGGCCAGCACACAAGCTAAAAAAGATAATATAGATTTTGAAAAAGGAAATATACCCTAATTGAGAATCATAAACCCTAAGGGGGTGTTTGGTTTGCTTGATAAGGAGTGATTGATAATATAATCCCACCTAATCACATGTTTGGTTTGAATGATGAAACCTGATGAATAACTAAGCCCGTGATCCAATCATTCAAATGGATGATAACTTATCATCCCAAATTTGGGTTGATTATTAATCCTTGTCTAATTCATGATGCAAAATTCCAAAATAATCACACATAAACACACACACACACAAAATACACACACACTGCACACACACTCACACACACAACACACAGTAGCACACACTCACATAATCCTTCAATTATCCTACACCACAATCAAGCAATCCAAACACAAGATTAATAATCTAAATAATCACATCCTACACTATCCTATCAAACATTATTTATCCCATCCATCAAACCAAACGCCCCCTAAGGGAAAATATGATTATTTTCATTTTTACAATTAACTTTCCTTTTCTTACGTGTGTAGCGTGACCGAATAGTTTATTGTAAAAATAATTTACTAATTGAAAGGGGGACCACAACTTTTTGGGTTTAACCAACTTGTGGGAGGATTCAGGTTTTGAATCAAATTTTCTATATTATCCCAATCGTTTTTGCTTGCAATATTTGTGCAAAGAATCCCTAGAAAAATTTCGAGACTAATAAGAAGATGTTGTTTGCCCAACTTCAACATAAAAGTTTGGGATGAAGGGGTGTTGCTTTCCCACGGTGCCACCCTCATACCAGTTTCAAATTTTTACCTCGACTTTGATCCGATACCCGGAGCGGTGCGGGGCAGGGATACATACTCGTTTAAATCATGCCGAGGCAGGGGCAGAGATTATTCAATGGGGAAAGGGTACTCGTCCGATACTACAAAATATTCTTTTTTTAAGTTTTTGCAGAAAAAAAAAAGTTTAAAACCTAATATATCAGAAAAAATTTATTTAAACAATAAACATTAATCTATATTAATCCCATAAATAGATATGCGTATACAACTACAGCAGGACTACATTTAAAGCATGCTGGATATATAAATGAATAAAAATGTCAAATAGTCATTATGGATAGTTAAAATTAATAGCTGTCCAAAACTTAATTTATAATAAATTTTATCAGATTTTGGGATTTTTGACAAATTTGCCCTTACCCCTCATTTCACTCTATATCTCTCTCCTCCCTCCCCTCTTCCCTCTCCGTCCTCTCTCACCGGAAACACCTCTACCATCTACCGCGCCACCGCTATCCAATCGCCGCCGCCGCCGTTCCATCCAATCACGGCGTCGTCAATTCATAAACAAAAAATCAAAATTCAAATTTATAAATTCTGGCGACGGTGCCGCCTCACAAACCGGCGACAAACGTCGAATCCCAGTCATAAAATTCTAGATTCAAAAGTCGACGATTCACAAACAGATAGTCGAGATCTGGATGATATTGGTACGAAAATGAATTCATTCGTACCACTCGTACCAAGTTATTGTGTACCACTAATTGGTACGAACAATACGAATGAGCTCATTCGTACCAAGTTATGGTGCTCCACTAGGTGGTACGAAGTGGACGAATGATTTCATTCGTACCACTCGTACCAAGTTATGGTGCGCCATTAGTTGGCACGAACGGGATGAATGAGTTCATTCGTACCAGTCGTATCAAGTTATGGACCACAACTAATTGGTGCGAACGGGACGATTGGGACGAATGAGATCCGTTCGTACCACAGTTGTTGCGTAGCTGAAAAAAAGTCACGCCGGAGAAGATGATCGGAAGCAACCAGATAACAGATCTGATTAAAAATTTGAACGAAATACTTATCTGAACGACTCTATGTTTGTGAAGCATCATCGTTGGATTCTTTAGATCTAAAGTAGCAGAGCAGATTACGACGGCAGAATAGATCTGAAAATAGATCTTGAAATAGAGAGATTACGACGACGGCGGCGGCGGTGGCGGTGGTGGCAAAAATCAGCAGAGAAAATTGGTGGTGGCGATGAAAAATATATAGAGAGCGAGAGAGCGATAGAGAGAGAGAGAAATAACACACCATGGAGATAAAAGTCTGCCGAAGAAGACGACCGGAGGCGGTGGCGGAAAGGAGGCGGTGGCGGTGGCGATAGCTAGCGGTGGCAGTGGCGGTGGCGATGGCGAACAAGCGGGTCTTAGCTCGGTTATACGTGCGATGGTTATATTACCACAATAGGCCAAAGCGAACTAAAAGATAGTCCCTTAATTTACTCTGAGCTTAGAAGTCTAGATCCGAGGAAGCTGACAAGTCAAATCAAGAGGTTTTATTAAGGACAGGTCATATTGATGACCAGGAAAATTCTGGGGAAGAAGCAAGCTTCAACGCTCCCCAAGACATGGCGATCGTACGTAGCAGAGAGAGAGATAGATAGAGAGAGAAAGAGTATAGGGAAAGAATACGGTGGAGAAGGAGTAAATGAGAAAGAAAAGTGAGGGTGGGGTTTATTTCATTAAAGATATTGTTGTCTCATCACTTTAAATCTGCTAAAATTTATAACAAATTAAGTATTTGATAACTTTTATTTTCCACTATTCATAGTGGCTATTTCACATGATAAACTCTATAATAAATTATGAAACCTTATAACAAGAGTATATTTAGGGCTCGTTTGCTATGAAGTATGAGATAAGGCTTGATATGATTAGGTGAGATGTTTTAATACGTATAAAGAATTAATATAAACATATTAATTATGGTAAGAGGGTGAAATTATAGTAATTTATTCTTATATTTAGTTGCAGTATTATTTATACCACCTCATAGATGGTATAACATAATAACAACAATAAGTATAACTTATACGGGCCCGAATTTTATAAAGGGCCCCATACTTTGTACCTATATTATACATCCTAATCACTCCTAGCAAACAAGCCCTGAAAAAAAAATTATGTATTTTAACCCTAAGAGGGTGTTTACTTTGGATAATATGATAGATAGATAAAAATAATATAGGTTAATCCACCGTTTACTTTGATGGATTGATTACTTTTGAGCTTGTTTGATCATCTAATCCTTCATATAGTCAATCTTATGTTTTATCAATCTATCCTATCACGCAAAGTAAACGCCCCCTAAATATTAGGGCACAATTTCGTATTTGCCCTATTTGAAAAATGGTCAAAATAGAACAAGCCCCATTCTCTTCTCCAAACTATAAATTACAAACCAAACCTAATAATCGAAAAATGAAGGCGATCAGAATTCTCCGGCAATAGTCGGAGAGGAGAGAGGAATGCTCGTCGGAAAGTTGTCTAGCCGTAAGCTCTTAACAAAGCGATTCCTAATTAAGAACGGCTCTCATCTCTCATTCTCTACTGCCAAGAAATCTCCGAATGAATACCAAGAATCGCCGCCTCCCATTCCAATTGCCGACTCTATATTCAGCGACGCCCAGAAATTGGGTTCCTACACACGCGGCGACTCCACCTTCTACTCCCTTATTCAACACCACGCCCACTCCGGCGATTTCCGGGCCTTGGATATCATCTTCCAACGGATGAAACGCGAAAACAGAGCCTTCTCCGAGAAGATTTTCATTATAGTCTTCAAGGCTTACGGCAAAGCGCGTCTCCATCGCAAAGCTCTCCAATTGTTCCATCAAATGGGGGATGACTACCGCTGCGTGCCCACTGTAAGGTCCTTCAACTCTCTCCTCAATGTCATTATTCAACAGGGCTTGTATCGTGATGCTCTGGACTTCTATGACTATGTTGTTAACAGTAGGAAGCATATTTCTCCCAATGGTTTAACTTTTAATTTAGTCATCAAGTCGCTGTGTCGGTTGAGATTGGTTGGTAGGGCAGTAGATGTGTTTAGGGAAATGACTGCTTTCGCTTGTAAGCCCGATACATATACTTACTGCACTCTCATGGATGGATTGTGTAAGGAGGATAGGATTGATGATGCTGTGGCTTTGTTGGATGAGATGCAAATGGAAGGGTGTTGCCCAACTCCACCTACATTCAATGTGTTGATCAATGGGCTTTGCAGAAAGGGCGACTTGGCCCGGGCGGCTAAGCTAATTGACAATATGTTCCTCAAAGGCTGTGTCCCGAATGAAGTTACTTATAACACGCTCATACACGGCTTGTGTCTTAAAGGAAAGCTAGACAAGGCAGTCAGTCTTTTGAGCAGAATGTTGTCGAATAAACTCATGCCAAATGACATAACTTATGGAACCATAATAAACGGACTTGTTAAGAAGGGAATAGCTGCTGATGCTCTGCAGATGTTAGTGGCAATGGAGGAAAGGGGGTATAAACCAAATGAGTATGCGTATTCAGCAATTATTAGTGGGTTGTTTAAAGAGGGGAAATCTGATGAGGCACTAGAATTGTGGAGCAAGATGATAGAAAAGGGATGCAAACCAAATATAGTTTTGTATAGTGCTGTTATAGATGGCCTGTGTCAAGAAGGAAAGCCCCACGAAGCTGAAGGCTTTTTATCCCAAATGATTGATGCAGGTTGCTTGCCGAATGCACACACTTACAGCTCCCTGATGAAGGGCTTCTTTCAGCTTGGAAACTGTGATAAGGCGGTTCTTCTATGGAAAGAGGTGGTTGAGAAGGATTACATGGATAATGAGGTTTGTTACAGCGTGCTTATTCATGGTTTCTGTAAGAACGGGAAGGTGAAAGATGCTCTGGTGGTATGGAAGCAGGTGCTGGCTAAAGGACTTACACCTGATGTTGTCACATATAGTTCCATGATTCATGGACTCTGCAATGCTGGCTTAGTAAAACAGGGTTTGAGCTTATTTAATGAGATGCTATGCAAAGCATCCGATTCCATACCTGATGTAATCACCTACAATATAATCATCCAGGCTTTGTGCAGACAGGAAAAAATTTCTCATGCTGTTGAAATATTGAACTGCATGTTAAATGAAGGCTGTGATCCTGATCCAGTTACATGCAAAATTTTCTTGACAGCTTTGAGGGAAAAGCATGATCCACCACTAGACAGGAGAGAATTTCTAGACGAGCTTGTTCTAAGGCTACAAAAACGCGGCAGAGTAATTGGAGCTTCTAATGTTATACAAGTGATGCTTCAAAATTTTCTTCAGCCAAAGGCCTCCACTTGGGACAAGGTAGTTCGAGGGATCTGTAAGCCAAAGAGAATTGAAGCCGTGATTAACAAATGTCGGGGTGAACTATTCTATTGATTAGGCCAACTCAACTTATTTTTGGTATGATTCGATATTTCTGTAATATCATTCAGACATAGTTTTCAGTTTTGTTCGTTGTAAAGAACTGATCTTTGGCTTCCTTAATCGCACCTCTTTCCTGGAGAAAAAACTAGAAATCTGTGTCTTTGGGCTGCTGAAAAACTTGCACATCTTACTGATTTTTGTTTGATTTCATGACATTATAGTATTATTCTGTGTCTGCTTTTAGGTTCTGGAAACTTGGTCTTGGACTACTGAAAGACCTACCCTCTATTAATTCAGGGTGTCTCCAGCGGTGGAAACCAGTTTCAGCTTCCAAATCGCCACATCAGCTTTTGGAACCCACCTACTTTTTTATCTAAACACCTTCCACAACAATGAAACCAGTTTCTACTATTTAAAGGGTCCCACTATAATACACATTATCTTTATATATCTATACATAAATTATTAGTTTTGAACTTTAAAATATCATCATTTGCTCGTTTCAAATCGGATTTTTACGATTTTTATGTCGAATAAAAGCTCTCGTCGTGATCTTTAATATAAGATATATGTTCGATATGTTTTAGACGAGCTAATAGGTCCGTATTTATGAAAAACTACAAAAAAAAATCGAAATGAAAAAAAGGACAAAAACAGAAGAAAAAAAAAAGTCAAAAGTGGCGGCCACCCCACGCGCGCGTGTACTGCACGCGCCAACCAGCGCGCGCGTGTGGTGCACGCGCCGTGGGTGACGCGCCCAGCTGGCCCTGCTTCTGCTCCCAGCCGCATTTTCTCTCCTCTTGCACCCAGTTTCAGTTTTGAAACTGGTTTCCAGTTTCAAAACTCCACAATGGTGGATTTGGTGGGTTCCAAATTTTGGAACCCACCGTTGGAGGCACCCTCATGTTTGTGTTTGGTTACTGAGAACATTACTGTGTTTGCTTTTGTAAATGTATCAACTATATGTTTATATTATAAATTAGTTCACGGATTGATTAATGTTTCTGCATCATGTAACATTATAGTTTCAATTTTGGAGAAAAAGAAATGACTACATTATCTTTTCATTTTTGTTTATGGTCTTGTCTTACAAATTAGAAGCACCTTAAGTAAAATAATCAACCTTGAAGCCAAATAATGAGTTCAGAAATTGAATGAACATGGAGGAATGGATGTTGTTGATTAATGGCCCCTGTAATTACATTCCAAATAGTAAGGAAGGAATAGTTGATTTAGTCAATCATATATCTGGTAAGCATTATGAATGGTGAGGATGACGATGTGATTCAGTGTCAATTCTCATATAGTTGGTTCCTGGCAATTGAAAGTAACTTTATGTAATTCCAGATTGTTCGAAACTTTTTGTGTTTATGTTGCACTTGGGTGGCTGTTTTAATCTATACATTGTTAAAAAATGCAGGGGGTTGTTTTAGTGCTCCAATATCGAAAGAGTAGCAGGATTTTGCTACAGTTGTATTGCAGTTGGTGTTATTGGCATTGAAATAGCTTGCAGAGGGAGCTTGGCAACGGCTATCACATGGGATGGGAGCGAAGCATATACCTATTGAATGGGACTGCACTGCAGGGAACTATGTGAGGGCTTGATTTGGTGCTTTTCACAGATATGGGCACGAAACATCCATTTTTTCGGGTTCTAGAAAAAAAGGGACTCGTCGTCTGGTGAAAGGTATCTGCAGAATTGTTTCTATGGGTGAACATAATTTATGTGTTCCATTCTCTTAATAATAGCCAAGAAACATTTGCTGAGTGATGGGAATACATGTGAATTTTTTGCAGTACCTTTTTCTGATGCTGATCTGGTGACAAGCAGAGTAAAAAAATAACAAACATTCAAGAAGACACCATTCAGGATTATTAGTGTTGGTATAAAGTTATAATCATTGTATTTCCAGCAACTGAGGTGAATGCTAAAACAGTTTGTGAAATTATTATTCAGTTGAATCTACATTTTTTGTGATGTAAAATCTTATATTTGAAATGGGATTTCTGTAGAAGATCCCTTGATTGCATATAGGTAGGGAATCAAGAAAGTTGACTTCACGTCTCGTTTTACTTATATATGTATTTGTTTTGCATGTTGCTCGTTGAACTATTTATAAACAAGTCCAGAAATTACTCCAACATAGCATTTATGGTAGAATTCAGGCTTCAGAAATTTGATAATATGCCCCTTTGAGTTGCATATTTAGTAACTAGAAGATAATGCATTTAAATTCCACATATACTTTCTTGATCGAACTACCTAGAACGCACAAGCAACTACCAGCTACGGGTATAGCTAAGACCAAGATTGGAGAAGAAGCAAGAGCTCTTCGTTACTCGACTTCAATCACCAGCAGAAAATGCAAGAGGCCAAAATTGATCGATCCATAATAGTATATAGAGATTTATCAACCTAAATGAATATATTCCGCATTATATTCCAATCCCAATATACTAAAAGCAAAAAAAAAAAAAAAAACCCAAATATATGAAGCTGCCAAAATCACTGTCAAATGTAGATAAATCGCAAGCTCTCTCACTCATCAAAATCATCTTTAGTTGCCAAGCTTTATTCTTGAGGGGGGCCTGAGGTTCTTGGATATTTACCAAAATCATGTCTCCCAGGTTTTGCAAGTTCAACAAATACTCGTCTCTCCTCGAACAACTGCACCAAAAAAAAAAAAAAAAAAAAGAATAAATAAATAAATAGATTTTATATTGTTAATAAGCTAAATCAACTGCATGGCACCTGATAATCCATGCTTTCTAGAGCGAGCAGTGCTGCTTCTTGTGAAGTGTATTGGATAAATGCGAATCCTTTTGGCTTCTGTCTCGCTTCATCCTTCACAACTCTCACTGCCAGTTCACGTAGTAGATTATGCGCCATAAACAAATTATACATAACTTAGTACAAGAACAAATTTGACAAAATCTACCTTCTGCTATCTGCCCATACTTTGAAAATTCCTTCACAAGACGACTTTCACTCGTCGAAAAGGATAGATCTGCATTCAAGTACATTTAAGAACCACAATAGTCTTAGAAAATTAGCAACAAGGATGAAGAGCAAACTCTTGTATCTGTTCACATGCTTAAGCTAAAAAAGTAAAAAATGAATAGGGAGAAAAGAACAGAAAAAATAAATAAAAAGGAGCACTAAGTCACTAACTAGATAACAACAGCCTCAAACAAGTGTGCGTGTGTTAGCTTAGTGGTAGAGTGGTTAATGCTTGAGGCCAAAGGTCTCGGGTTCAAGTCCACCGTCACACGGCCTTTAAAATTTCATATACAACAATTCAAAAAAAAAAAAAGCCTCAAACAAGTTTCAGGTTCTTGTTGCTAATCCTGTCTACGAATTTCACAGGTTATGCGCCACTCCCACGGGTATGCCCGAGTACTTGTATATACTGTTGATGTTTTGGTAAATACATTATTAATTTGCCGATAAATAAAAAGAAAGGATAAAAAAAATCAAATTGTAGGTATAATGAACACCACAATCTCTTCATAAATGCTACTCATACCAAGAAAGAGCTCTCCAACATGATAAGGAATTTCCAGTCCTCTAAAGTTATAATCCCCAACATCTTAATAATTTTTTCACTCATCCCGAACTCTTCACCAATAAGGGCTCCTATTTTTGTTATATTAACACTTAGTGAGATTGCATGGATTTTCAAAACTTTTGGATGTGTACGGAATTTGTGTAGAAGAGAATGAATTCTAAGCTTCATCTATTAAGTCATTGAGAAAGTATTGCCTACATTTGATAAGAAAGTATTCCATATGAATCATTCTTATGTCATCTAGTCAGGAAACAGAAGCTAGATCAATAGAAATGCTATATATTAGACCTTGTGAATTTTGATTCAAACGGCTCATTTTAAAAGACTGGCAAGCAAGAGAACATTAGGATTCGGGGAATGCATTGATGCCGGTTTATGATCCTCGTCGTATAGAGTTTCAGCTTCAGATGGAATAGGAATAGACCTTTCCAGTAAGTAGCCATGTATTGTTACATGGTTTTCACACAAAGTTGCCAAACTACAATTGTAGCAGCCATTGTTTCCCTGTAATCAGTAATTCTAACTTAAGTTAAGCACATTAATACATACAGAATTTGATATCTATAGATATGATGAGAGTTGATTCCTTCCGATTGAAAATGGTGGAAGTGAATGAGAAACTACAATAATCCCATTCCCATGCATGAGCATTTATATTAACTGAAACAAAAAAAATTCCACTATATGCGAGAAAATTGTGAGCTGATAAATTGCTTGTTAGATATTCAGTATTCGAGATTTAGTTATTAAGCAAAAGTTAACAAAATCCTCTCTCTCTCTCTTATACATCCCTGCAGCTAGAGTATGAAGATGAACCAGCCAAAATGCCTTGTAGTTAAGCAATCGACTTTGAGCTTCTTATTGTGTGTTTGAAAGACAAAAATTCATTCAATAAAACACAGAAGCTGAAGAAAAACAGGAGAGAAGAAATGAGATAAATTAGGTCGAGAATGATAAAATCAAAGGGATAAAGACTTACTTTTGACGATAATTTTGCTGGCGAGAGGGTAACTCTCATTCTCACAACAAATCTTTGAGTTTGTGAATTTACTGGGTAATGGGATAGAAGAAGAATAAACGGTGTTCGCCATTTCCTGCAAATACTTCTAAGGGCAACGGCATAAATTAAACATTTCATTATATCCTAATATCAGTGGGGCCCGCTTGCTTGACGAATTATACTATCCTACTCCGGGTCATATTATTAATAGTTATAACGACTGTTCCAATATTTTTTAGAGTTACTAGTATTTTTGTACACGACATTTGTATAAAGTTTTAAAAATGTCGCAAGTCTGATTTTGGTAGAGCACTTGCAACGGTGGTTTTTTGGCCGACGGGTGGGCGAGGGGATGGGCGACTGATGGCGCCCTGGAGAGGGCAAGTGGGGAGGGCGCAGTCACGCCCGGGGGATGCTGGGCGGGCGTTCTTTCTTCGCCACGTGTCAGCGTGGGGTTGGGCAACGGTTAAATTATATATATTTTTTTAATTTAAAATTATAATTTTTACCTATAAATACTACACCCTATTCCATTCATTTTCACCCCATTCTCTACATTTCTATCTCAATTTCTTCTAAATTATCTCTACAACTTCTTATATTTTTGTGCTACAAATGGATCCTAATCAAAATTGGTCTTGGTTCAGTTCTAGTGATGCAAGTTTCGATCCCAATAATCTAAATTTCTACGGCAATTTTCGACCTCCATCCTTCCAAAACGTCTCCACCCCCACCCCCAACCGTCCTCAATTTCCGCCGGGTTACGACTCTGTGCCGCAATATTCACCCGGTTCCACCTATGTCCCTCAATTTTCACCGGGGGCTTTCTCCACGTATCCTACACATCTGACACCTTCTCCTGGCGACTTCCAATCGGCTGTCAATTTGGACTCGTCCGAGGACCAAGTAAACGTGGAGTACGAGGAGCCCGCGGTTACTTCTACGCCCAAGAAAAAGGGCCGGGGTAAGGCCACTACCCGAGGCAAAAGAGGCGACGGCAGCAGCAGCAGACCTGAAGGCGGCCGAGGCAATCGGGGCGGCAAGGGAAATAACTACAGTGAGGCCGAGACGAAGTGCTTGGCTCATTGTTGGGTCGATATTTGCCACGACCCTATTGTCGGCAACGCCCAGAAATTTGAAAAATATTGGGAGCGAATCATGGAGTGCTACAATCGCCTCCGTCCCGAGGGAACGAAAGCGCGAAGTGAGGAGCAATTGCGCAGTCATTGGAAGAGAACCAAAGATTTGTTGATTCTCTTTCAACAAATCTACAAGGATGCTTCGGAGCAATATCATAGCGGCGAGGACATTTTCCAGAGAGCACTAGCGGAGTGGCAGAATAAATTCTACACCCCATTTAAGCATTTGGATGCTTGGAATGTGGTTAGGGATACGCCGAAGTTCCATATTGTCGTCTCTTCCAGCAAAGTCAAAGAGAATATCGCCAAGCGATCCAAGATCCGGGAAGACGGGAGCTACACCACGACATCAGAAGCTTCCACTCCAAGCACTCCAGGCATGACGAACGGCGGCGAATTCACCTCGGGAAGCACTCGCGCCGCACGTCCAATGGGAACGAAAAAGGCGAAGGCATTAGCTCGAGGAAAAGGTAAAATTTCTGCTGACATAGAAGAGAAGTTTAATGGTATGCAATATCAAATTACAAGGCATGCAAACTACGAGATTCTAACTCAAGACACAACGGGCATGGCACCCGACGCGCTCCAAAATCATCTTACGTTTTGTGCAATGCTCAGGAGAGAAATGGGACTCACCGACCCCCCGCCGCCGCAGAATTAATGTATTTTTTTTAAAATTTATTTTTATGTAATATTTTTTTTCAATTCAATAAAATTTGCATTTAAAAATTAATGTTATTTAAATTATGAAAATAAAAATAAAATTTAAAAATAAAATCATTAAAATAATAGGTGTGCCCACCTTAATTTGTGCCCACCAATGTGGCCAACTTTTTTATGCCCACCCTACCCCACAAATATTAATTAAATATTGGTGGGCACAACTTTTTTGTGCCCACCAATGTGAGTGCTCTTAAGATTAGAAAATTGACGTCACTTGACATGGATTATATCTCTCTTGATACATAGGTATTAGATGATGTCGTTCTTTATTAAAAGACAAGGCAAAAATAATTTCTGATTAAAAAAACGGAAGCATGTATCCATCTCATCTTATCACATTCTACTTCTTGGCACTTTCTTAATTTTAATCATTTTTCAATCCTAAATTGATAAAGTCCAACATTGAAGAACAATCTTTACATCCCAAAAGATTATAGATTTGCACCAATATTTCTATAAATCATAGTTTCCATTTATAATAGTCTCTGTAGAAAAAACAAAAACTCTGTAGAAATAGAAGATTATCATGCTAAATTTGATTGGAATAATTTTAGTTATTCCTTACAACTTCTCAGAATACCATTTTTGAAAACGATGAATAATTCACGTCGGACACATCAAGTTCCGGCTCGCTACGTCAATTTTCCGCTCCCGAAAAATGAGACTTGAGATATTTTTGAGATTTTAGACAAATGTTGGGTACAAAAATACAACTCTTTAAACATTGAAACATTTTTTAGACTTTAGACAAACATTTGGTACAAAAATCTTTAAACGTTAGTTAGGATATTTTTTAGACTTTAGACAAAAGTCGGACATTTTAGACTATTAACCCTAATTTTATAAACCTGATTTGGAGGTTGCAAAAGCAAATGTCAAGAATCTTGATCTTTTAGATTCAACTTTTTCATGTCAACAATGTTAGTTTGCTAGGTAGGCCAAATAAAATTGGGCAAGGATCCTCTACTATAGTGAGAGGCTACTTATTTAGTAATTTGATCAAACAACGAGGTAAGTGGACATAGTTTGCAACTTGGCATAAACTTTAATTCATTTAATAATTTTAATAAATCTTTCAAATGTGGATATAAAGTTGTAAACATCCTTATGTACATCTTATTTTTACTTGCGCGACCCCACAAACCACTTCTTTAGCTGAAAAAGGCGAAAAATATAGATTCAAAAACATAAATTCAACAACTCACTCATATTATATCATCCTACAAGATACATCTCATTTACATTAATTTACTTGTTTATGATATACAAGAAAAGAGGCACCAAACTCGGCCTCACTTATGCTAAGTGAAAGGGCAAAATCACCCAACAAAACTGGCAATCTTGCCTCTCTCTCTCTCTATCAAGAACAAGATATACCCTGCACAAGTACAATCTTTGGAGCCCGGCCCATATTTTTTTTTTAAAATAAATACTTACTGTTGTAATTGCAAGTCAGTCCTCTACAGTGATCTCCAGTAAAGTTGTAAGCCTTGGTTTTCTGTATCTCCTGAGAAGCAGAGACGAACACACAACACTTACAGATGATAAAGCCATGCACGCGCCGGCTACCCATGGTGGCAACTTTAGTTTTAGTGAGGGAAAGAGAAGCCCAGCTGCTACCGGGATAGCAACAATGTTGTATGCCATTGCAAACACATAATTCAATCGAATCCGGTACAAGGTCTTCCTTGAAAGATCTATAGCAGTGATCACATCTTCCAAATTGCTTCTCATTAGCACATAATCTGCAGCTTCTATGGCAATATCTGTCCCTGCCCCTATTGCCATACCTACATCCGCAGCTGCCAAAGCAGGAGAGTCGTTGATTCCATCACCCACCATCGCTACTAAACTCCCGCCTTTTTGTAATGACCGCACTACATCAGCTTTTCCAGCCGGCATCACTTCTGCCCTCACATCTGTAATGCCAACCTAAAACCAAACACAAACACAGACTTTTCGTGTTAATTAATTGACTTTTCCTTAATCAGAGGGGAAAAAGAAAACTCAACAACAAGATAAGAAACCTCTTTAGCGACAGCTTCAGCAGTTCTCCAGTTATCACCGGTAACCATGACAGGAACGACACCCATTTTCTTGAGGCCCTCTATGACAACAGCAGCTTCCCTCTTTAGTGGATCTGCTATCCCCAGAACACCAATTAGAACATCATCATAGGCCACGAGTATTCCGGTCTTGGCACTTTCTTCCAAGTCCACGACAAACTTCTCCACGTGCTCCGAGACAGTGATGCAATTTTCAGTCATCAGCTTCCGGTTGCCAACCTTTTAAGTGAATACAACCTTAGACCACAAGCACTAAAAAACCTGTATATACCTTTTCTTGCATCTGAAACTAAAATATCCGTAGTTTGTGTAACGAAACTCACCATTATCTTTTTTCCATCAATAAGGCACTGCACACCTTGTCCAGGCAAAGCAGAGAAATCAGTTACATCAAGAAGCCATTCAAAGGACTTGTTGGGACCATTGTTTGTATCTGAAAGGTCGTCGAAGAAATGGAAATGGCGTGTATATTCAAGTATAGCCTTGCCTAACGGGTGTTCGCTGCTAGCCTGTGCCAAAAGAAAGATAAGACGCTTCAGAAAGGAAATTTAACTAGAGTTGTCAGTGCTCAACTATTGCTACTGAGCAATACTCAAATCTCAATGAATGTATTCTCTAACCTATAAGTAAAGCCACTAAAAGCTACTTAACTAAAGAGGGTAAAGATAGAAACTTTGGATCTGCACCCGATGAAATCATTTAAGTAACCTATTAGTAAGCAAGCTGTGTGTTCAACATCATTCACCAATATATAACTGTTATAAATCAAGTGTTACGGCAATAATAGAAAGAGATCACCACTGGAATGTAGAAAAAAGAACAATTTTTTTTCTTCTTACCTCAGCTGAAGCTACTAATGTAAGGAATTCACCACGATCCATTCCTGAAAAAACTTTTGCAGTTGTAACAGTGGCTTTCCCTTGGGTTAATGTTCCGGTCTTATCAAATATGACATACTTGATCTTTTGTGCCCTCTCCAGTGCGTCTCCTCCTTTTATGAGCACACCATGTTTAGCTCCTACTCCTGTTGCAACCATGATCGCAGTTGGGGTGGCCAACCCAAGTGCACACGGGCAAGCAATTACAACAACTGATATCGCGAACATGAGGGAAAAAACAAAATAATTGCCATTTTCTGGCAGCCACTCCTTAGGGTAGGCTCCAAGAACCCCAGCAAGATACCTGTACATGGAAATCCATATAAGAAAAAAAAAATTCATTTCGACAATATTAAATGCTAACTATTCAAGAAAACTATGAGAGAACAAGTTGGCTTATATTAAGCTTACCATCCTAGTAACGTTAATAGTGCCAAAGTTATAACTGCCGGCACAAAGATGCTCGCAATCTGTATCAGAGACCAATACCCAAAGTCAGGACAAGTGGCAAAAATATCAGTTAACATTTGGATAAGTACAGGAGATAAATATGGCACCAACTGGGGAATTATTCCTTATGTGGGGGTGAAATTCAGATGCAAACAATATACTATCAATAAAAGAAGCCGTTGCTGTACCTGTAGTATACATTTTTTACTCTCAATGTGATCTCTTAACTGCAAGTTCTTTATAACTGCTCTCATAGTGGGTCTTACATGTAAACTATAGGGAGACTCGTAACATCAAGTGGGTTTTTCATTCTTTCTGAAGGAAGTGAAGTGAAGTGAAGTGAAGTGAAGGATTATATTTGAATGTGCCCATTTGTCTGTCCAAGACAGCTAGCTCCATAAACTGAGAAATCATACAAACAACAATATGATAGATCAGGAAAGATAATACTCACAAAATCAGCGAACTTTTGAATGGGAGCTTTAGACATCTGTGCCGTCTCAACCAGAGATATAATTTGGCTTAAAACTGTGTTAGATCCCACTTTGTTGGCCTCTATCTGAAGTGAACCATGCAAGTTGATTGTACCCCCGATAACTGGCGAATTAATCTCTTTCAGAACTGGAGCAGATTCACCAGTAACCATACTCTCATTCACATAACTTGAACCCCATACCACAGAACCATCAGCAGGCAGCTTTGTTCCTGGAAGTACCTTCAATAGGTCACCAGGCTCAATCAATAACGCATCAATTTCCCTTTCTCCTACAACTTTTCCACCTGCAACGTTAGAAGTCCTCATTAAGTCCAATCACATTAACAGAAATAGGCAAATAAAGGGTGTGAAATATATAAAGTAAAAAATAAATCCTAAACCAACCAGTTACAAGACAACTTAATTGGCCTAAGCCTCGTTAAAACCCATAATGACAAAAACCCCAAGAGGAAAAAAAGCCAATACGGGAGAAAGAGTACTCAGTCTAAGATACAACCCTAAGGTAAGGAAAACCGAAAAAATCAGAAGCTACAATGTCTCTAATACAATCTTGCACCTCGAACCAAACACCACAGACAGTTGTAGGCTTCGCCATTCACAGAAATAGGATGCATTCCAACATCTGAATTATCATATATGCTCCCCAATTTTTCCAGCGAATGAAAACAAGTGAAATTTGATAGAAACTTCACGTACAACAGCTAATAAACACCTACCTGTGTCTTTGATTAGCAGTGTAGCAGTTGCAGGAGTGAGCTCCACAAGCTTTCTAATAGCATCTGATGTCTTACCTTTGGCAAGACTTTCCAAGTACTTACCAAGAAGTACAAAAGTTATCAGCATAGCACTCGTTTCAAAGTACCGTGGAGACCAGAACCCAGTTATTGCACCATAGAGTAATGCGTATACAGAATAAAAGTATGAAGCTGAAGTTCCCAAGGCAATCAGGACATCCATGTTTGTCGAACCATTTCTAAGTGCTCTTCCAGCTGCAACATAGAAACGCTTGCCAATAATAAATTGAACAATAGTTACCAAAACCAACTTCAGCCAATCACCCATTTGGAAGGGACCACAACGCCTAAGTAGTAAAGAATACAATAAAGGTATGTGCGGACAGACGACTTTCATGAAAAGAAGGGGAACCTGGAGCAAGTTGAACAGGAGTTAAAAGAATTGTTTTTCAATAAAAAAATGTGCAGAGTGTAAAGAAGTTATCTGGTCATTAAGTTGCTAGGAGTGTAACCACGAAACTGTTTTAAATTAAATAATCAATTAAGCTCCATAAACCACTGTCTAAGACGTGATATGGCATTCTGCAGAAGTAATGGATAAATATTTTTCCAGGAATTCTTAGATTAAGACCTTATACAATTAATAAGTTAAAACCAGGAAATGGTAATATAGTATGCTCTTGTGTAAAATTTATAAAGGAGGTACTATAGAATACTCACGCTGAGACAAAAGCTAGCAGTAAACAGCCTAAACACATTTGAAGACTCTTCTAGATCCTTCGAAGCCATTCTAGCATAAGGGTTCTTGACAAACAATCTTAACTTTCCAGAGGTGCCACTTTCAATTTCATCAACTAATTTTCGGGAACCAAGAAGCTCTGGATCAAAATGAATCTCCAAATCTTGTGTTGTTTGATCAATAGAAAATTGCCTCACACCCTTTATGTTGCGAAGTATTTCTTTTAACAACTGTACATCAGTTTCACTTGCAATTCCAGAAATCCCAAGCAAAAGTTTATCATGCTCATTACTCTGTACAAACGAAGCTTCAAAACCAGCATCTTCTATTGCATTGACTATGTCTTCTTTGCTAATAAAATTTGGGTCATATTCAACCTCACCTAAAGAAGTAGCCAAGGCAACTACAGCCT
The DNA here is from genome assembly GCA_031470985.1 of Agastache rugosa. Taxonomy (NCBI): domain Eukaryota; kingdom Viridiplantae; phylum Streptophyta; class Magnoliopsida; order Lamiales; family Lamiaceae; genus Agastache; species Agastache rugosa. Next base: position 10,066,410 of record CM062605.1, on the reverse strand, counting down.
TTTTCACACCTGGTAGGTTCTTTAGAATCCCTTCCACAGAATTTACGCAAGCCGCACACGTCATTCCTCCTATGGTAAACTGGCCTATTAAGGTTCCTCGCAGCTTAGATCGAGTTGCACTAGAATCTGGTAGAATTTCAGCCTCAAACCCAGCATCTTCTATTGCATTTATAATGTCTACATCCTGAGACAAGAAACAGGATAAAAAGGGTCCAACGAACCCGTAAAGATGCTTGCACTGGGAAGGCCAACATACCAAGTACTAGAATGGAAAGAGGACTATAAAGAACTCCAGTGGAACCTCATAACAGAAATCAAATGCAGAAATCATTACCTAATAATGGAAAAGCACTTGAACAAGAATGAACTATCTAAAGCACTGTAAGTAGTTATCACTCATCAATTAATTCGGCATTTCAGACATCAGTAACAACTAGTCGAGAAGATATCGGATACACAATACTACAATCTCGAAAATGATTAGTTTGAGCAGTTTGGATCAGCCAGTCAGAGTGCAAACAGCTTATGTTTTGACAGCTAGTGAGTTGAATGATTGTACCGAGCACTTCAGAAGATAAAACAATCAAAGTCATCCCAAAAACAAAAAAAAAAAGTTCATCCCAAAAAGTACGGAACAACATATTAAACTGTAAACCAATGTCATTATTAACTTTTTGCTTACAAGAGAAGCTAAGTGCAGAACTATGAGTTCAACTTTAATCTCACATATTAAGGCTAAACTGTTTAACCCCTCAAAAGAAAAGGTAACCAGATTCTGCTCATGAAAACTATCACAATAAGATTAACTCAGCAACTGCTAATTACACTAATATTTAGGCAAAAGCCGTGATCGAATTTCAAGAAAGAGAAGGACCATCGATCAGGAGAAGCCAATATACTTCAGCTCAAACCGATTGTAGAAAGTAATAGCAAATACTGCATCACATGCACAAGTTAAGGGAGTAAACGGTTGAAAGAGAAAATGAAAGAGTTGAACTGAAGAGACCTTGAGAAGGGACGAATTGAATGAAACGTCAGCCTTGTTCTGCAGCAAGGCGACGGAGGCGGTGATGACGCCGTCGAGGCTCCTGAGCGCCGATTCCACAGAATTCGAGCAGGCTGCACACGTCATCCCAGTCACACCCACCTGAATTCTGCGCAAGTTATCGGAATTACTCTCATCTTCGTAGGCGCCCAATAACCTCTCCTCCTCGCCGGCGTCGTCCGAGCTTTTTCCGGCAACGGCGGTCAGCTGCAGGTCCTTCGCCCTCGGCGCCATCCCGAACCCCTCCCTCCGACCACCCACGCTGATTGTGATTGATAGTAACTAGAGATGTCGATAGATTTGTGTACGAGGAGGAGGATCTGTGGTGAGTGGGGGAGGCAGGCAGGAGAGAGAAACAGAGAGAGACAGCGAATTTGTAAGCAAGAAAGGTGGAGGAGAGAGAAAATTTACGATTGTTTTGTACTACAGCATTGGCATTGATTTGGTACAAAAATATGAAATTTGTTTGTTACCTAATCCAATTAAAAAAATAAAAGTTGTAATCGGAGTTATCAAAGGTTAAGAAGAACAGCGAAAGAGGTAATCCAATATCGGAACTGCATCTATGAATTGATACCAATAACAATGGTGAATTTTTTTTATTCTTAGTCTTAGTCTTAGGCGAAGCAAGCATTGACCCAAAGATCCAATCTTTACGTTCTCACCATCCCCAATTCTCCAAGTCGTGTACTTGAAATCCATTTCAGATTTGTTCTCATTCTCTTCCATCAATAAAGTTTCAAGCTTTCAATCATAATTAAAAGTTAAAACCCCATTCCACATTTACAATGAGAATTAGATGCAAATGACCAAGTCCCATTTTTTATGCTTACCAATCAGAGAGATGGCTTTTTTTGCAAACCAATATGAACATACATAGCAATTTTAATATTTATATCAAGGTCACTGTGTAGTACTATATATATATATATATATATATATATAGAGTTCTAATGAGAACTATTACGCTAGGTGTAACATAGAAACCAATCTAGGCCACTTATTTTTTTTTAATCAATGGTTTAAATTGTGTCTTGAAGTAAAAAAATTTTGTTTCACTATGCTAAAGGCTACATTTGTAAATTGCTAAAAATGTAACTGCTGCAATCCTTTAATTGTGTAACTTGCTTAATTTATTTTTTTGTAAAATAACTTTGTTATTTGCCTTGCTGCAACTTTTTCTATTCGGTAATATCGCTTATCGATTTAGGGGCTTTTCATTTTTTTTCTCATATTAATTTTGTTTGCACCATCTCATTATAAAATATTTATATATTGCTTATTATATATTTTCGCATTGCTTATAAAATATAATAGTATTGTTTAGTATTGGTTTATGCATCGCTTATATTTTGTTTATGCTTTGCTTATTACAATTTTATATTATTTTTCATTATTGATTTTTCTATTGCTTATTTTATTTATGCTCTGTCCGCGAAAAGTGTAACACATTTCCTAATTGTTGTGAGGTTTAAAATAATGGAAATTGCTACACTTTTCGCGGACAGATGGAGTAATATATTATATTGTTGGTTATTTTGATTTTATGTTTTGCCTATATTATATTTATACACTACTTGTTAAGATGTTATGTTGCTCCTTAATTATTATACATATATGATTTGCTTACATCTTGTATAAGCATTGCTTATTAAAATAGTATGTTATTTATTGTTGGTTTATGCATTACGTATATTTTGTATGTGTGTTGCTTATTATTATGTCAAATTGTTGCTTATTGTTGGTTCATGCATTGCTTATTAGTAAAATATTATGTTAATGCTTATGATTGATTTATGTTATGCTTGTATTTTTTTATTTGCTTATTATCAAATGGAAATATGTTTTTTTATGTTCATTAAGTTGCTTTTTTTAATTTTTGATTTGCTTATAATTAATATAGTGTTGCTTTTTCTAATTTTTTATTTGATTATAATTAATATAGTGTTGTTTTTGTCTAATTTTTTATTTGCTCATTATCAATTGGAGATATGCTTATTTATGTTTATTAAGTTGCTTTTTCTTCCCTAAAAAAAAAATGTGTTTTCTAATTTTTTATTTGCTTATAATTAATAGTGTTGCTTTTGTCTTATTTTTTATTTGCTTATTCTCGATTGGAGAGATGCTTATTTATGTTTATGAAATTGCCTTTTCTAATTTTTAATTTGCTTTTTGAAATTTTTTTTAATTTTTTAATTTTTTTTAAAAATTTTTTTAATTTTTTTTTTAATTTTTAATTTGCTTATAATTAATATAGTTTTGCTTTTGTCTACTTTTTTATTTGCTTATTATCATTTGGAGATATGCTTATTTATGTTTATTAAGTTGCTTTTTCTAATTTTTGATTTGCTTATAATTAACTATAGAGATGTTTATTTATGTTTATGTATGTTTATTTTATTGCTTTAATATAATTTTCGATTTGCTTATTATTAATTGGATAGACATTTATTTATGTTTATTTAATTTCTAGTTTTTTGTTTAATTATTTAGGTTGTGTTTTATTGTGTAAATCTTCAATCAAATTAGAATAAAACATTATAAAACATTTAAAAAAATATATAAAAAATATAAGTGAGATTATTAATATATAATGCTTAAATTTAAGTAATATATTGCTTGGATCTATATAGTACGATGCTTATAATAGTACAATATCAATAAGCGTATTACTATGAGAAGCAAAAATATAAAACATTAAAAACAAATTACAACAAACATGTAATGATGAATCATCATTTATTATGGCCGGGAAATGCTAGTAAAGTTATATTGAGCAAATTCAATTACTTATGTGCCCTTATTTGGTTGAAATGTTAATTATATGATGTAATTTCCCAATCTTAACTCGAGCAATAATATTAGATCCCAGCCATTAAATTCACAAAATCAAGGGATTATATTGGTTCCTAGTTAACACCTAAGACTTGGTTCCTATGAGATCCAAACCCCTATATATATATATATATATATATATATATCTTTCTTATTTTGTTGTGGTTGTTACGTTTGAATTGTAGCATTTCTCATTTATAGATATGAATTTTGCTGCTATTATCAATTTGCAATTAAAATTCTAACAAGATGTGTTTGGGAAAAGAATAGTGCATGTTTTGTGCTATCTAAAGCATGGTGTTAGAGGGCTCTCGTGCACATGCTACTATGCTATCTAAATCTTGTAACACGTAGCAGTTTATTTAAGTTTCATTCTTATAACTCGAGTGGGGACAAGTATAATTAATTAGTTGATTTAAAAGATGTTTGAATATATACCTAAACATTTATCACTCCTAATTACTACATTATTATACGTCTCGTTTCTTGTTTCCACAAAAAGATAAGGAACTTAAACTTATCAACTCAAAATTAGTAAAAGGAGAATACTATTTTTTCATTGGAAAGATGACTTGTTCTCCACTCGTTAAAAGGTGGCAAATGCCATATAGCATATTTTTGTAATCCCAACTATTTATTACCTTGGAGCAATAATCATCATCAACATGCTCCAGTAATATATCATCGGGATGACCTGGCGGCGGAGTTGAGATGCTTGTGGCCAAATATCATGCACAAGTTTGAATATTACCAAATACCTTATATGTGGAGTCTATCGTACTAGATTTTTATAGTCAATTGATAGTTTTTTATGTGGTTTGTAGGTCATCATCTCAGATAGCGGCTGCGTGTTATCATCATTAAAAATATTGCTCTTGTATATATCACCAAATTAGAATTTGAATGTAAAACTATACCTAAAGAATAGAGTTAAAATAACATACATCGCTTACCATAAAATTTATAACTTTCACATAGTTATTGAAATATCGTCATTACAACAAAATATTTTATTTTCTTGATCCCCTATATTTTTTAGCAAATATTGTTCAATGTGTATTCTAAAGCAACACTGTTTTACCGATGAACACAAAATTTAGAATATTATAGTATTAAAATATTACAAAGTAGTATCGTAAAATTCGTATCAATATATATAGTATTATTTCCGACAATTAACCCTAAAATAAAAAATACCATTTTTTTGAATAATCATAGGAGTAGTGAGAGATTTATGAGTAGGCCACCAATGTATTGGCCCAAATAATAGTATGATGGCCTAATTTCAAAGTAAACGGCCCATTAATAAATTGCTTATTATAATATTATCCAAACAAATCGATCCTTCACCAATCGCCACTGCCACTGTGTGTGTACGGAAGCTTAATTGGGAGCAGACAGAGCTTCCATGGCGTCTTCATTTTCATTGTCTCACTCCGCCATCTTATTTAAGCATTCTATGTTTCTCCGCCGCAGCCGAACCCTAGCCTTTTCTCTCCACCTCTCGCCTTTCTCGACCTCCTCCACCGCTATTTCTTCCGATATACTTCACGCGCATAAGAAGTCGAGGCAACCCATCGCCGCCACGCTTCTCGAACTCGGCGGTCTCAAAGTTTCTAGGGATGGTAAACTTCGCACTTCACTTTTTCTCCACAATCTCAGCTTCAATTTTTTTTGAATACTTGCAATGATTGGATAGTGAGGATGGGATTGATTATTGGTAGCCAGTGTATTATGATTATGCTACGGAATCCTATCGACTATGCGAACTAGCGATTTCAGCAGTTATATTCAATGGTAGTAATTAGACTTCTACTTGTGCAGAAATAGTGAAGGATGATCCGACGAACAATGTTCCTGATTCCATTTTCTCAAAGCTTGGATTGCAGCTGCACAGAAGGGATCGTCATCCCCTCGGCATACTCAGAAATGCAATATATGATTATTTTGATACCAACTACCCCAACAAATTTGCTAAGTTCGACAATTTATCTCCTATTGTCAATGTGAAAGCGGTATGTTTGGTTTCTGAATTGAGGGATTTCAAGTTTTTATCTCTGTTTAAAGTTTAACTAACATGTCTTTACATTTCCAGTCTGCTTCTTTTACTGAATCCCATCATATCGTTTGATGCTCCTATTGTTGCTTTTAATTGTTAGATGATTGTTGGTGCTAATCCTGTGCATTACATATTAACTACTGCGAGTAAGGTCGAGCTTACTGTTCTTAGCAAACTTCCTTTGGTTGTTGAAGAAATTGTTTTGAGGTGTGTCCAATGATATAGTTTCATGTGCTTCCGTACAAGATCAACTAGGGATTTACGCCTTAATCTTGATGCTCAGTTGTGGCGACACATGGCCTACAAAATATAAATTTTTTCGAGTGCATTACTATGAGGTTGAATTAAGAAATTATGCCTAAATCTTCATGAAATTGTAATAACTGATTGTCGAAAAATATGATTAGTTGTCACATACAGCATCAAGATGATCAACCTATCTATAGACTATAGACAAACTTGGGGGCCTAATTTGATGGGAAACTGGATCTCAGCTGCCAGATTGGACGATTAAAGCTCCCTTAAACACTGAATGATTCACTTACTTAAGATGTAGACACAAGATACTAATCTTTTTGTCAGTATGAACCTTACCTTGCTGACTTTACCTCAAGGGCTTATTCTAGCTACCTAGTGGGAAAACCTAATAGTAGTTCTCTGCATCAATACAGCAGCTTGGGTTTCTCTAAGATATTGGCAGATAATTCACTATCTTGAATCCTTTGGATTGTCATATACATGTCTTCAGCCTTCCACAAAAAAGGTTGTGCGTGATGCAATTAGACTTTTGGCTTTAACAATCCTGTTTGATGAATCTAAAGGATGTATTATTGCGTGCTTGCAGAACTTTGACGATGTGTTGGTGCCTGCTGATCATGTAAGCAGGAGTTACAATGACACGTATTACATAGATTCTCAAACTGTCTTGAGGTGCCATACGAGTGCACATCAAGCTGAGTTACTGGGGGAAGGGCACACTCATTTCCTTGTCGTAGGAGATGTTTACCGCAGAGATTCAATAGATGCTACCCACTACCCTGTATTCCATCAGGTTTGCATTTGTCGATAATTTGTGACTCTGACATCTGGTACAGTAGTGAATGCGCCTTTTGTGTTTAAAATTCAGATGGAAGGCGTACGGGTATTTAATCCAGCTGACTGGGAGGGATCTGGTAAAGATGGCACACTATTTGCAGCAGAGGATCTTAAGAAATGTCTTGAGGGTTTGGCACGCCATTTATTTGGTACAGTTGGATTGAAATAAATCCTTCATCTTGTTATGTTCATACAAAATATTTAGAATTTGGAGTCTTGTGTGAGACTTCTTGGGTCAAGATCTGTAAGTCATTTGATCAATGTAATATCTCTGCCATTGATTTGAAGAATTTTTCAGGCGGCGTGGAAATGCGCTGGATTGACACATATTTTCCCTTCACCAATCCCTCATTTGAACTGGAAATATACTTTCAGGTATTCTTTTATCTGTATTGAAAATATTGGTCAAAAACAATTTAACCCCTGGATACATTTTATGTTCCTCCATCAAGCCTTTTGAGGGTTGTTACTGATCAGACAAATTATTGCTACATCTTGTTCGTTGAACATAAACTAGAGATTTTGACATGTGTGTTGTCTTGTTTGCTTTTTTAATAGTGATTGACATGAATTCAGTTCTTCATGTGGTTGCTTTATGATGAATTTATACTGATTTTGTTTAAAGTATATAGGAAAAATGGCTGGAAGTGTTGGGTTGTGGTGTGATGGAGCAAGAGATATTGAAGAGAAATGGAAGGACTGACAATGTTGCTTGGGCTTTTGGGCTTGGACTGGAGCGCTTAGCTATGGTTTTATTTGATATTCCAGATATCCGCCTTTTTTGGACTAACGATGAGCGATTTACTTCACAAGTATATAATCTTTTTAAAATACGTTTTGCCTGGTTTTACTTTTATGGCATCTTCAACACTTATATGCTCTGTACTTATATTGTAGTTCTCCAAGGGCCAGCTTGGTGTTAAGTTTAAACCATTTTCAAAGGTATGCATTTGGTATTACTGAGAAATATTTAAATTAATGTACATCCACAGAACTTATTAACAATGATAGAAAATGTTGTACATAACTGTGTTTTTATTGGCCAAAACAAATTTTGCAGTTTCCTCCATGTTATAAGGATATGAGTTTCTGGATCAGTGATTCATTTACTGAAAATAACCTGTGTGAAGTTGTTAGAGGTATTGCTGGAGATCTCGTTGAGGAGGTATGTTGAGTTTTATTCTGATCCAAAAAGACTGGTTTCGAGGAACGTTAATTGTTGGTGAGGCGATACTGAGTGTAGTTTTGGCAGGTGAAATTGATCGACAACTTCAGCAACAAGAAAGGTATGACGAGTCATTGTTACAGGATAGCTTATAGGTCAATGGAACGGTCACTTACGGATGAGGAGATCAACGAATTACAGGTATGACAAACATTATTTTGGCATACAATTTATTGTATGAGATTTTAGTGAAAATTGTGATTGTATGTGAAATTGTGATGCAGTGGAAAGTGCGAGAGCAAGTGCAGAGCAAGTTGAAAGTTGTTCTTAGATGAATATTTATATGCATAATTTAACTTGGTATTAACTAGCATTTGCGCTACAAGTACAAACCGGTGTACTGAAGGATGAGAAATTTTTGCAAGTATTTTCTTTTCTTGTTAAGGTACAATGAGTTTGGTCATTGAATTAATTTGTGTTTGCAGCTCAAATTTGAGAACATTGAATTGAGGTTTGGATAACACTCAACATCATAGTCAAATTTCTTGCCCATGTCCACATTGAATAATAAGCAAGCACAGCACTTTCAAAGTTGATTCATGTCTAACATAAGTTGATTACACTACACTGTCGTGCAACGGAGAAGACTGCAAGTACCTCTAGGCTGTGGCTAGCGGTATGGTGGAGCTCCAAGCAGCTCTTCCATAGTAGCCAATTCATGTTGCAGGAAACTGTAGATGGCTTCCGTCGTCATGGATGCTATGCGAATCACAACTCCTCCTATCCCTATCCCTATCCCTATCCCCTCCTGTCAGCACCAACACCAACATTCAAAATCCCAACACAAGATAGATAAACACTTGTTATCTTCATAATATAACCTACAAGAAAAGAAAAGACAAGACAAGATGCAGCACCACCTTTGCCCCAAACCTACTGCAACAAGCAACAATTTTTGGTTTATTACTCTCTGCTTTAGAGGAACCAATTGAAGGATGCCGGAGCTGCTCCGACATTATTTTCTTGACATCTTCCTCCATTTGATTCTCAATATGCTTCAACTTAGGCCTAATAAAATAAATACACCATCTTAATTAATAATTCTTGTTATTCTTATACGTATTTAATGAAAACTTGAGTCGAGCCAACACAACAGTTTCTACTTACCCCAAAACTACAATCATGGCTATTGCTTGGTAATCTTTCATGCGCTCACAAATACTACTACTGCCATCTCCATCACTTTCTTGTTCTAACAATATCTACACCAATTCAACAAACAATAATATAAATCACACACACACACATAACAGTTCAAGTTTAAATTAATATGTAAGTACCGTGTCAAGAAATACAGGTGGTTCAGTGCCTTGCAAGAGAATGCGATTGGTGCTCTTGTAATGAGAGAAGGCCCATTTTTCTCCACTTTCATGGCGGCCGCTAGTTATCCAGTCTACTAAAAGCAAGCTCGAGTCAGACGATACAAGTCTGAAATTTTGTGTTTGAGAATATCTTGCAGTGGAAAAGCAAGTTACTGGATCAGGAATCACAACCAAAAGCGCGTTGCGCCCAATGCTGGCCTACTGCACCAAGCCATTAAATGATTTTCACAAACAATATATTGTATTGCACTTGCACAAACCAATCTGACTGTAAATTAGAGCAATATGTGCCAAGTGCTCAATTATGAAAAAGTAAATTGATGCACATACTGGGGAAGCATTGAACCAACAACAATATTTTGGTGCAAATGCAAATACAAAAAAGTGTAAATTGAGTGAGGTGAGGCTCATATGATTACCTCCAACAGTTGTTGAGAACATTTGGTCCCAATAGACTTGTAAACCTGCATATACTATTAGTAGTATTAAATATGAAAGCATATGAAACGCATAACGATAACCCACAATAAGTTGGTGAAAATCATATTTAAGGCAGGCAATTGAAAATGAGAGAGGAATTCAAATTAGATTGATGATTTGCACCTTTGTAGAAGATTGAGTGGTCAAAACAGCATTACAGGCATCCCCCACCGTAACATCAAAAGCAATTGAATCTCCCTACATTCGAAACATAATTACCACTTAATGCATATTATTGATTTTAAGAGAAGCGAATGGAGAGAGAGAGAGAGAGAGATACAGAGACGATGCCGCCGCCGTAGGTGATGGTGTAAATCCAGACAGCATCGGTTTGGGAGGAGCCGACCTGGTGGTGTGGTGGAAGGGATGACGGGATACGATTTTTGAAGAGCAAAAGCAAGAGAAAACAAAACATATGATTTTTAATTCAAAATTCATAAACTGACCTTGTTGGGGACGATGAATTTGAGGGGGTACTTGGAAAAGCAGCTGCTTACCGTTGACTTCCCCGCTACCTTCTCCACTACCAACTTTCCTCTCTCCATTCTCTCTCTCTCTCTCTCCCCTCAATTTCAAACTCTGTGCGTCACCGTGTGTAAATTGTAATTGATCAAACAGCGTAAATAGAAATATCTGCATTGATTAGTGTGCATTTGATTAAATTGAGTTAAGTTGTGTGCGATTTATTATTAAAATGAATGTGATAAATTGTGAACGGGGGAGGGAATGTAATTCTGTCGGAGAAAATTGGCAATGAAAAAAAATTACAAATTAAATGTCCATAAAACGTTAAGGAAGGAACCATATAATCCAAATGGTCAAAGACCTCAAATTTTATACTATTATTTTTTCTGTTATTCGAAATATTCCAAGAATATCTGTTATTTGTACAATCAGGTGGCAATCAACAAAAATAAATAAATAAATACTCTTGTTTGGCAAACACAACAAAGAGGAAGACAATTTAGATGACATAGAAACAATTTTAACCACCTTTTTCACATCTTATATAATCTGCAAACCGTATCAATCTTGGAAAGAACAAATTTTTAAGGAATATATAAGTGCACTAGATTAATGATGGGGGGTTTGGCTAAGACCAGAATCTAAGCAATCTCAATTTGGGATATAATACTATAATGCCACCAATCTACATTTCTTTTTTATCTTACAAGAAACTCTACATTAATACCATCAAATTTCTCTATAAATACAGTAATCAGAAACTGCACTGCAAAAATGAGCCCATTATACAATCACCTAGAGGAGGGAAGGGAAGGGGTATGTATGTTATGTGTAATGATCCATCTAGACTTCATCACAGCTATCAGGATGATCTGATATTGTCCCTTCTGAAGATACCTCCTCCCCGTCCGGCAGCGAATGTGTTTTGCCAGAATCTCCACTTCCTGCAGGCTCTTCCAGATTAGGTGAACCCTCCTCCTTTGCTTTCTGCTCCACATGTACAACTGGAGGATCTGATACTTCTTCACTAACACCATCTAGCTTGGGTTTCATGCTGGCAATTAAGCCAGTGTGTGTGGCCGGACTGGTAGCAACCAATTCAACAACTTCATGAGAAGGTGACGATCCTTCAAAACAAGTCTTGGGAGGAATTGATGCAGGTGAGGATGGATGACTTGTTTCCATGTTGAGACCAGGCGTGTTCGGATCGACCTCAATCATGGGGAAATCCAACACTGAAGTCCCTGGTTTCGCCTGCAGGGGCCATTCTGGCACTTGTGGAATAGAGGACGAACCAACATCTTCTCTGAGATGGCTAGAAGTGGAGATATTGGCATCCTTACTAGGGCCGTGTGACTTCTTCTTCTTTTTCTTCTTCTTTAAACTAAGCAAAGGATCCTTAGGCTTCAGTGGAGGTGGTCCGGGGATAAGAAATGGAGGAATCTGGGATGCATTTTCACCATATAACACGCGAACAGATTGTGCTATAGCAGATAAAGTAGGAGGCAACTCGGGATCTGATGCTTTACCAGGAGCATTTACTGCTTCTCGAAGCCAATGAGGGAGTTTCCCTTTGGGAGATGAACATCCAGCAGCCTCTTCCTTTCCTTTCGACTTGGAAAGGTTTTGAATGTTGTTATGATCAACAAGAGGATTAGAAAACGCAGGCTCAGTGCTTCCAGCATTATTAAGGCCAGGCACTATGCTCAAACCAGCTGCATCCCTTTGCTTCAGCCTTTGCTGAAATGCAAGAGAATCCAAGCAACTAGTGCCCAGTGAGTTTAGCAGAAATGGCGACTCACCAAAGGATGCAAATGGTCTTTCAATGTTTCCTGCAAAAAATTCTCGGGGAAACATGGCTGGGAACCTATCAGCAGACCAATTCCCAAGAGACGCATCGGATGGTTCTAAGTATGGTGCAGACGATGATGGACCGGCAAGGCCCAATCTCATGTCTGTCATGTGCGAATGAAACTTGTTAAATTTTGTACCGTGCAATGCCCGTGCTACCATTCCATCAGAGCATGCTCCGTGCAGAGCCCGTGCCATCATCGCATCAGAAATTCCAGAAAGCAGAGCATTAGAAGATTTAGGAGGTACAGGCGGGGGCTTTGGTGCAGGAAGGCCCGGCCCATCCAGGATCTTTAGTTGTTCTTCTTCCCACCTTGTTGCCAAATCCTCAGCTGTTTTGAACTTGGAAAATCTCAACCTTGGATCCAGTATCATAGCCTCCCAATTGCCCCTTCCATGTCTACGAACGCCTATCCAAAGATAATCAAGTTCATCCTCCGACCAGATATCTAATTTCGGTTTCTTCTTCAGCAGGTTGTTCGACCCAGCTCCAGTTCTCAGAATGATGTTTTCTAGAACCTTCCTATGGTTTTCAGGAAAAGACGAGAACGGAGGTGGCATCTGGCTTGGGCCCAATGGTGGAGGCATCTCCTGTTCTTGTTGGTTATACTTGGACGGATCTGGTGGAAACTTGAGATTGGGCAAAAATGGCAGCACGGGAAGATTATGGGCAGCTTCAGAAGGCTCTGCAACTCTTGATCCCAATGATAAGCTTGGGAACGAATCGGGAAATGAATATCGAGGTAGCAACTTCTCATCAAAAGGCAGTTTGGGCAGTAGCATCTTTTCTTGAAAATCAGAAAAAGTACCGCAAGCATTCCCCGCGTTCTCCAAAATTCCTTTACCTTTTAGGATATTCAAAGAATGCTGCAGAGAAAACACAACTCATATGAAATTTGAATAAATAAACCTAAACGTGAGAGGCGTATAAATAGTTACTTACCGGAGTAAAGGGTGGATATTTTGACATATCACTCTTACTCGGCACCTGAGACGTTCCAGGTAAAAGATCGGGCAACATATACGGGGCTGCCTCATTACCTTTGCCACCGATTTCATTTGACGGGCCAGAGGCAGAACAGGAAGCGGGTAAGGGAAAATCTAGTCCAAGCCCTTGCTTGAATTGTCGGTAAGGTCTTGGGACTTTCCTGTGCAGCATCTCCATTTTGTTTGGAGCATTAGGCGCACATAGTCCAATAACTGGCAGCAAGTTGTTGCGCACAGCATCTATAGAGCTAGCGCCCTGCACCTGATCATAATCCCGGGAAAATTCTGGAAGATGCCGTCCAGCAGACATTGCAGGAAGATCAAGATGAAAATTAAACTTCTGCTTTGACATCCTTCCCAACTTCAAGGCTGAGTCAATCATGCTGTTGCGTCCTACTGTTTGATAATGATTATTGTCTTCCACATCGACCTCTGTAGGTTTTTCTTCAGCACGCCGAGATGGAGTAGCTGTTTGATTGTCTTCATGAAGATTAGATGGACCATCTGGTTTCTGAAGTGGAGTTGATGATTCAGTCACATTCCTTCTGGCTAATCTTTCCTTTTGTCTCGCACGAAGTTTGGCACTGTTGAACAACGAACGTATCAGATTTATACAATTTTTCACTGACCTCAAGCAAAATAAGAACGCCATTTTTTAACAAGATAATTCAGAAAAGATTTTTTTAAGATATTTGAATTCACAGCAGTCTCATTTAATCCTACAAATAGCAGTGCACAGCACGTGTAACACCGGTAGTCAAACAAGTGCAACAGCCTGTTATGTTATCAGAAAATTAGAGTGGAGTTTCCATTACTCACTAAATTATCGCAAAACTGAGAGTACATAAATATTCATCGTTTGCATCAAACTAATAATCAGCAGAGAAAGTGGTACCTACAGAAAATAATAATAATAATAATAATAATAATAATAATAATAATAATAATAATAATAATAATAAGACTCGTGTCGTCCAAAAATTTATCAAATGGGATGAATATTTATCAAATGGGATGAATATAGGTTCCAATTGGTTTTGAGCAAAATGGACTCATTCATTTTCATCTTTACCAAAAAAATTCAACTGATTGTGGGAATGCCTACACAATTCACTCAATCCATTTTCAGTCAATAAATATTGTATAAATGTAACTGCTTATATTGTAAGTAAATGTACTTGTATACAAATTTGTATCTATATATATATACAAATACATGTGTACAAACATATAGATGAATTTATATATATATATATATAGGGAGAGGATCATATAGGAACTCATCTTTATATGAGTCCGTAGGAACTATACATTTTTATCATACAAGTTAATGCACAAATTGCATTATTTTAATGCATAAACATATGTTTTGATTTAAGAGTCGAGCGAGGGGAGCCGAAGGCCTCGGAGCATAGTTATCAATAGCGCTAATAGCCCTCGCGATCACGCGTCGCGGAACGTAGAGCCAAGAAATCGCGATGCATCGCGATTTGGGCGACAAATCAGATAGCGAGCGCTATGGGGCGCTATTGGAGCTATTTCCAGATCGCTCATAGCGCTAAATAGCGCGCTATTTGAAGGTTGCATGGGCTGATTAATAATTAATTAGTTACGGGCTTGGGCTTGTGTTTAATTAGGGTTAAAACATAAAACTAGTATATTAAGTTATAAAGTCTGACGGTCAGACTTGCATGAAAAGAAATAAACGAAACGCCAGAGACTCTTCTTCTTCTCTCCGGTCTCCTCCACTCCTCTGTTATATTCCAATCTGCTTCACCAATCACCACTCGTTCAGAATCAGTCCGGACCAGATTTCATACTCCCAGAAGTTGAATCTTTATTCAATTTCGATGAAGAGAGTGGTGATGATGAGGAAGAAGAAGAGAAGGATTCCGAGCTCGTTCAATTTCGATGAAGAGAGTGGTGATGATGAGGAAGAAGAAGAGAAGGATTCCGAGCTCTACAAAGATGATGATGAGGAAGATGGTTCGCTGCATGTTTCGGAGGAGGAGGAGGAGGAGGATTAGGATTGACTGATTGAGGATTATCCGATTATGATTAGAGTCATTAGACTTTAAAGGCTTTAAATGTATTAGATATCATTTGAATTAAGTTTTTTTAGACCTCATTTTTTAATTACCTACATATATTATGCATCTTTTTCATATGATTATGATATTATATATGTTTTTTTATGCTTCTGCGCTACATATTCAAATAGCGCATGCGCTATGCGCATCGTGATGCGCGATAGCGTTAGGACAGATTTTCGCTATGAAGCGCAATCCGCGATTAATAACTATGCCTCGGAGCGAGCTAAAGAACTTAATGTTGCCACAATCATTATCTATAAATTAAAATCGGAGACGAAAAAAAAACTGTTTTGCTATGTTTGTGCATTAAAGTACTGCATTTTGTGCATTTCCCAAGTCATAAAAATGCATGGTTCCTACGGACTCATATAAGAATGAGTTCCTACCAGATCCACACCATATATATAGGGAGTGGATCTGATAAGAACACATCTTATATAAGAACGTAAGAACAATGCATTTTTATTACATCGGAAATGCAGAAACTAAATGCATAAATTACAATAACTTAATGCATTAACATTTAAATGCATAAATTACAGTAACTAAATGCACAATTAAATCTAGACCGTAGATCAACAAAGATCAAGGGTCCAGATTTGTTCTTATTTCTCACCTAAGAAAGTGTTCTTATTTGATCCACGCTCTACATATATATATATACATATATATATATATATATATAGTAGCAGACCAATTTTTATTTTTCTAGCAAACTTTATAAAATACTTCTACACTAATTGCAGATGGTGCAACATTTGTTAAGAATCGAAAAATGCACATGTGGATTATATATGCATATTGAAGATCGTATCAAACCAAAATAATATTCAAATTTCAAACATAAATACAAATAAATCTATTGAATCCATTCACTATCATCATACACATGTCATATAATTTGTAATTCAGTTAGAAAATTCTCATATCCAGTCATATATATTTTTACTACTGGCTTTCATAAAATCACTTGATACAATTTGCTGGCTAGAATGGGAAACAATGAAAGTGGATTCACAAGTAATTGCACCAATAGAATCCAAAATTTATTTATATTATACATGCACCTTTAAAATTTTAACTTTTAGCAACAATATCAATGATTTTATGTTAACCTTTTTTTGTTTTTATACTAGCACTCATATGATACACAGATTGAGACCAATTCTACAAGGTACAGGCTTGGAAATTTCCATACAATTCAATCTTAAGCGAGCTTTACTCTACTAGTATAACATAAAAATACTACAGATTGTCTCCAAAAGAGGTTTTAATCAAATGATAAAAATCATAAGATATTTATATCTATTTGTGATACTTTCTTAATGTGCATAATAGTCCTGTAATAAAATGCCAGCTGTTCAAGATCCTGAGATTAAATTTTTACCATGACACGTTGGCATTCACAATATTCATAGAATCCTAATCCTTGTCAAATTTATTTTTCCCCATTCCTCAAAAATCATAGTTTTGGAAACAAAGACAACTTTTTTGCATTAACTCAAGAGAAGCATTAATAAGAAACAAAAACAGAATTCTTAACGATAAAACTTACAATTTTTCTTTTAGAGCTCGTCCTGCTGGAGTGTACTCACGTTCAGGCTCTGGTTCACGCTCTGGTTCCTCTTCAGCTCCACTCTATCATACCATATAATAACATTATCAGTAAGACTATTCTGAATGCAACAGATCTAATACTCAATATTAGTTGACTAGCAAAAACTATTTTAATCTTCCAAGCTGCAGTATAAAAGACAGTAGGCATGCCATTCAAACATAAAAGTAAGTTCATCTTGCAGCCGAGAGAGAGAGAGAGAGAGAGGAAATACTCCATTTGTTGCTTCACTAAGATGAGCTACATATGCCTCCCTGTAAGAAACTGCTTTTCTTTGGCGTTTCCCACGACCAAGAGCTGCTTCCTCCTCACTTTGATATCTCTCCCATCTACAAAACCGGAAAGCAATGATCTACAACAGGCCAAAAATTTTAATCCCGCTGATAGACTAATTCAACTCATACTTTGGGGGTGGGGGTGGGGGGGGGGGGGGGATCTGCAGCGCTCATTTATTAACAACTGAACCAATTGGGGTTAATTTGCGGGATTAATAATTTATCCATTTGAAGTAAGCATTCTTTTTGTTATTTTTTGTGGCTGCATACCTTCCTGTTAATGATAGAAATAAGACATCTAAAATGAATTGAAGTATCATGAAATTTTATATTAATAAGATTCCACTAAGGCACTAACTTTGAATACTTCTTAAGGTCCCTCCTTAATGAACCTTTCTCCTCGATAAACAGATTGATAAAGTACTAGGTGTAAGTTGCAGGTTTGGATACCATAATGCTAAATAGTGAAAACATACTACAAGATCATACTCCTCACCTAACTCGCAGAAGCTTGTCCCATTCATTTTCTTCATTGACGATGACCAAATTATCAACTTTCTTTTCAAAATTCTGTTCACCTGCATCATTGATTGCCGAGGGAGCTGATACCATTGCAGCTTGTTCTTCTATAGGCTCATCATTCCATTCTAGTGACTGAGTAAAAAATAGAAAGAATGTGAGGGAAAAGACAGCTAATGCAGATAGAAGTGCACCAGTACTGAAGAAGTACAAATTACATAGAGATCATACAAATATGTTGGATGCCAAACGGCTTATTCATGGACGAGGAAGTATAAAAGCAGCTTATTCAAATATAGGAACTGTCAAGCAGAATATAATAATGGTGGCAAAGGATTAATTAGAGGCAAAATAAGAGAATAAAATAAAATCCCAGCTGTGATGGAATTATATCTGCTAGTGCGCACATACAAGAGAATGGAATCTAGGTGTTAACGCATGCTTTGCTTGATCAATGTATCACCATGAGAAACACAATAGGAACATGCAATGCCACAGGCAAAATATCAGGTGAAGCACTGGTGTAACAGAGAGGGTGGAAATTTATTTATTAGAAACAGAAGAATATGGTTGGTGAATGTTATCACAATGACAACCAAAATAAGATCATCAACATGCAGAACTTTTCAGGCAATAAGGAAGGAGTTCTGTAAAGGGGTTCATGAAATGTGGAGCTAGTTTAAACCTTCACTGAACCAAGCATGTCATTCTCCAATGCCGATTCGGCATTATCTGGTGAGCCAGACTGAAGGTTTGAGCGGTCCAGCAGTTTCAGAATGGCATTTTCATCCCACACAATCTTGTTACTGCCATCAGCACATTTGTCTTTGTATACATCCCCGAGGCCACCAGTTCTCCTCTTACTATTTGGTTCTATCTCTGCAACTGCCTCATCTCTATTGCTGTTGTTTTCACCATCTTTTCCAGCCATGGAAGGTGAATCACTAAAAAGTTCTTCAGTTCCCCACTTTAGAATGTCTTCCACCTCCTTCTGTGACCCAGATTTGTTGACGAAGAGTTGGTCAAGCATCAGCTTTTTCTTCGCAAGCTGCAAGATACGCTCTTCAACACTTGCACGCACAACAAGCCTGTATACAAGAAGTCTTTTCGACTGTCCTATTCTATGTGCTCGATTCATAGCCTGGATATCTGCATGTGGGTTGAAATCAGAATCATATATAACGACAGTATCAGCAGTTGCCAAGTTTATACCAAGACCACAAGATCGTGTTGATAACAGGAATACGAAACGACTCCTGTCTTGGTTAAAACGTGCTATTGCAGCTTGTCGTTCAGTCACAGAAACAGAGCCATCAACTCTCTCATATGTCCTAGGTCCAAATTCTATATTCAAATAATCCTCAAGGATATCAAGTAATTTTGTCATCTGAGAAAAGATAAGAACTCTATGGCCTTCTTTGTGCAATATTTTAAGCATAGAATGCAGCAGAGTCAGCTTAGCAGATGCTTTTATTCTCATTTCGTGAAGAAATTCCACTGATCCTGCTTCAGGTTCAGTACCAGGTATGAGATAAGGATGGTTGCATACCTTCCTTAACTGCATCACAATATTCAGCATCGATTGCTGAGGAGCACCTTTCCCTATGTTACGTAATATCTGGTAGTTCTTTGTAAGCATAGCGCGATAATATTCTGCCTGAATAGATGATAACTCAACAGGAACCACTCGTTCTATCTTGGGAGGAATATTCTGCATAGCATCCTTTTTCAGTCTCCGAAGCATATGTGGAGCAACAAGTTTCTTCAATTCCTCCACTCTTTCTGCAGTTGTTAGATCATTAAATTTCTCCTCAAATAAAGCAAGAGAAGGAAATGATTCCCGCTGCAAAAAATTCAGCAGATTGTACATCTCCCCAATGTTGTTCTGAAGTGGAGTACCAGTCAACAGCACTCGATGTTGGAAGGAAAACGTATTCAGCAAGCCAAAGAGCTTACTGCTAGAATTTTTCAGGCGGTGACCCTCATCAACCACAAGAACTTCCCAAGGAACCCCACGTAGATAAGAGGAATCACATAGAACCATTTCATAAGTAGTCAAAAGGACATTGAATTTGAATGCAGATGTTTTCTCATTCAATCCAGCAGGATTACGAGCATGCCATTCATATTGGCGTATTATGGCTCTTGCCTTAGTGTTACCATGATACTCCACAACATTGAGCTCAGGCGCCCAGAGCGCAAATTCTGACATCCAGTTGGGCATTGTAGACAAAGGAACCAAGACTAGACAAGGAAGTGTAGCTTTAAACTCAAAATACAATGATGATAAGAAAGCGCCGGCTGACACCGTCTTCCCAAGCCCCATTTCATCAGCAAGTATCACGTTTCTTGATTTATGCCAGCTTTTGCGCAGCCAATTCAATGCTTCCAGCTGATGTGGAAATAAAGAACCTCCAACCAACTCTTTAGGCTGTTCTGTGAGATTAATTACCTCATTTATTTGCAGATCGCATTTCCTTCGCGTAAAGTCAAGCTTCGTAGCATCATTCTCCAATGTTTTCCTTTCAAACCTGTAGAACAAATCAATCAAGTGACTTGACTTTGCAATAACAGGCTCATCCATTCTTTCCCAAGTGCATTCATCGTAAGGAAGACATGTCCATTTTACATATGCTTCAGTTGCACCATCTGTTGAGGACCTAGTAGCAATTACTCGCTGTGGTGACTTCCATTGTTCCTTACTTAGGTTCATCGTAGCTGTTCCATACTTTGCCTTGTAATTCTCCAGTTTTCGCTTAGCTAGAACTTTCAGTTCAGATTCAGGAATCCAAGTATCATGGAGATGAGACTTGCCAACCCACTTGACCAAAAATTCATATGAGACGGTTGAACAAGACTCTACAAGCTTCCTTTTCGGAGCATAGTTCTTTCTCATGTCCTTACCAACCTCTTTCTTGCTACCATTATCATCAGAGGCATCAGTCTGACAATTCTTTGAAACCCCAGGATTTTGACCGTCATTCTTATCATCATTACTTGGGCAAGTGTCTAAGATTATATCAGTCTTCTCCACTTCTGGAACCTTCTTGACAGCTTCTGCTATATTAGTGCATGAGATGTTGTCATCTTGACTTTCGTTTTTCAATACCATCGAACCAGAACCTTCAATTTCTCTGCTCATGGAATCCACGCAATTTTTTTCTTTACATTCTTTGGTTGCTGACCTTCTGTATACTTGTAGCTTATCTTTACACAGACTATTTTCTATCTTCCTCCCTCCATCAGAACAATTAGCAGCATCCTGACTATCCTCAGCTGAGTTTCCCCCATCCAAAGGCCTTTGGCAGCTGAAATTTTCATCCGATTTACTCATCTCTTCTGCAACTAAAGAACATGCTAAAGGAGATTCACCAGCATTGACCGCCAGTGTACAACCAGAATCAATGTTATCACCACGAACTCGACAACCAATAACACGATCAACCTGGTATGATAAAATAATAAGAAAAATTGAAAATAAAATGTCAATACTATTATATAGTTAGACTACGATAAGAATAAAACAGGCATATGACTATATGAGAAACATTAAGTTCTTTTGCACCAAGACCCATGAATCTTGTCCACGATACTCAAACCTGCTGTACTCCAGTAGCAGTCTCTTGTTCAACAGTGACTTTTACAGCATCTAGTGATTCAAGTGAATCATTAGCTGCTTCTTCAGCAACGTCCTGCATCAAAATTTTCATATCACATGGTGGAAGCAATGATAAATGACAGAATAGATCATCGTATATTAATCATTCAAGCTATTAAAAGCACACAACATATGTTACATATCAATATAACTTGTGGGTAAAACATGGTAAAAAATGACACCATATCATTGATGCAACATGCTTGATTCAATGCATTTTTAGTTTGAATGATTCAGCTCAAAATGTAAGTCTGTTGCCTGACTATGCTTACTGCTAATGATCTTACTCTACTTCCCACCCCCCAACTTGTTTAATTCAATGCATTTTGGTTCCAGACTAGGTAAGAATTTAACTGTTATAGAAGACTAGATCTACTGTTATCTTTTGACCTTTCTAAGGGTAAAGTAAACTAATAGTAATACAACCGTGATAGGTTACAATAGATTTCTCGAACCAGATTTTTTTTTCCCTCTTTAACAATGAATAGATATGTATCTTTATTGTAATATGTTTTCAAACATCTGACATATTTTAAGAAATATTAACAAAGGTAAGAACCAAAAGTGGGAATATCCACTACTATCTCTCCGTTTAAGAATATCCACTACTATCTCTCCGTTTAAAGTGAATTTCGAATTTAAATATAGTTACTATGAGAGTATTGAGAAGAGAACTCAAGTTCCATGTTTTCATATATTTTCCAAGCGTTGTAAGCCAAGAAGGCATTCAAATGATACTCATATGGTTTAATACTCATTCCAAATCATGGGTTTCACTTTCAGTATAGAATATGATGAAGAATTCATGATGATGTACATATTTGGGTTTTTAGTGAGAGCAAATCATGTAAAAGAAAGATACAAACCTCATCCTTCGGAAGAACATCAGCCATATCTGCCCCAATATCCTGCTTAGTTGAGGAAGCATCCTCGCCAGCTATCTTAAATTTTCCCTTTGATTTTGAAGTGCCTGAACGCCGAACACCGACTTTGAGCAGTCCTTTTCTAGAAGGTTCGGAACCAGATTTGCCCTTATTTGTCTTGTGTCTCTTTTCATTAATACAGGAATACGCTTTTTTCTTTCTTTTCCTGGTTGCTGGGGTAGCAGCTTCCAATGCAAGAACAGGTTCACTTCCTGGTGAAAACTTTTCAGGAGATGCCTCGGGATTAATATCAGTAGATTCTACATTCATTTTTGTTTTCTTTTTCTTTGACAATAATCCTTTAACGGGAGTCTTCGTGTTTTGTGCTTGTACATGTAAATGAGAAACTTGCTCTTTTTCATTAACAACATGAGATGAACTGGCATCCACAGAGCCATCTTGAACTGGATTTAATTGATCATTATGGCATAAGTCATTGGAAGAAGAATCCAACTTCTCAATTGATCGGCTACGGCGAGATGCAGGAAATTTTCCTTTATCTGAATTCCTTTTCTTCCGAAGAACAGGAGCTTCAAATGTCTCGGTGACCTTGTCAGTTGCAGAAGATTCAGCCTCAGTCTTTGACCTACGAATAACGATTTTTGTTCGTGCACGTTTCGAAACAGGATCCAGATGATTCATGCTGTCCACACAAGCATGTTGCTGACTGCAGGTTGGGCATTCCCACTTACCAGTTGGAATACGCTACAGGATTCAAAATAATAAATGAAGCAAATAAAGAAGTAAAATTTAAAAATCTTGGGAAACACATCATTCAATAACATACCTTCAAAGCGGGATCTAAACACTCGAGATGATATGTGCGGGGACAGCTGTCACAACATAGCAACTTCCCACCAAGTTCACAGACCACACACTCGTAATAATACTGTATGATAAAAACAAAGATGCAAGTCACAACTAGGTCAGAAGTGTTCATACAATTGCGCGAGCCAAGTTAGGGCAACATCATTATGATTTACGTATCATGCGGATTAAGCTTGGGGATAAAACTTGGAAAACATGAATACAAAAAAAAGGTATTAAAACACAATAATAAACCATCTGGATGAAACATCTTGTAAGCACAGTAACCCCTCTTCCATCACACGCGGTATCCCCTTTGACGAACAACTACAAGTTGTCCCAAGATTGCATTTTTGCATCTATTATTGTACATTCTTATCTCTTTCACTTCACCTCAGCTTCAAGAGGTTGATTATGGAAACAATATGAGAAATAAAGAAAATAAAAAGGAAATGAAAATTAAACTCACCCCATCGTTGCCTTTTCTCTTCCCAGAATTATGCTCTAGATTATCATCCTCTTCCTGGTCATTTTTTAATCTAGTAGTGGATGAAAACTTTACACGTCTGAAGATTTTCCCTCTGTCGTGAGACTTATCTGTACCGGAAGGGACCTTTCTACGCTTGCGTTTCAACACCCAGTTCCTATTAAGCATGGTACTATTCTCTGAACCATTTTCCTTCATTGCCAAAACATTTATGATCTGCAACGGAATATCATTGTTGTTGGCCATAGATAGAAAGCATTCGCTCGGGCAAGTTTAAACCTAGAAAGGTGACTAGCTCTCAAAATCCGACTACCACACATAATTCAACCAATTACATAATTTTCTTAATGCTGACAATGAGCATAAGGGGAACTATAAAGCATGAAACTTTTCATGCAAAAACTAAAATTCATCGTAACTTATCAACATTACTTCCAACTAATACAACAAAAAGACTTCCAGTTGTTCAATCTTGAAGAAAATACACAATATATGAGGTAATCTACGACCAAGATCCGCATATTCAATAATGCATATGATTTATGGAAGATTAAGACAACCAATGAAGTCTAACCTAAATCCAGAAACCAAATCCCCCATTATTATCTGGTAATAAGAATCACCTGCATAATAAATTGATCGTAACTAAAATCCAATTAAAGCCTAAAACCATGACATGCAGAAACTAAAGCAGTGCCCCCTGGGAATAAAGTGCAAAAAAAACAAGATTCAGCTGATATTGCAAGACCCGCTTAAAAAACTCGAAAACAACAGTATCCCAGAAAGAAATAAACCTCAACCGTGGATCAAAAACTCACAGAAACTTACAAAAACCAAATCTTTCTTACCTCTTCACGAATATGAAGTGATGGGAATTGAGGGAGCGGTGGAGTGAAGCAAAAAAAAAGGGGGTTAGGGTATATGACTACGAGAGAAACGAGAATAAGGAGAGGAGAGGGATAGAGAGAGAAAGAGGGGCAGACAATTGAAATAAAAATAGATAGAGAGAGAAAGGGAGAGAGGTGTAGAGAGAGAAAGAGAGATTTGCGTTGTGTGAGAGTAACATTTAGCAATAGACTAGAATACAAATAAGGATTCGCATTCGCCTGGGTCATAGGACTTTGGGGGTTACACACAAACTGGCATCATGTAATGTAGTATAATGCTGTGAGAAGCGAGCCCCCATCCCCTCCTCCACTCCCAACCCGACACGTGGACCGTCCGGACGCCCGTCACCATCTCTCTCCTCCTCATTTTTCTCTCGCATCGCATCGCATTTCATTCTTCTTCTTCCTCCCACTCACTCTCTCAAGCGCATTCTTCAATCTCCAATCTTCAATCTTCATCTGCGCGCCTTCTCTCTCTCTCTCTTGAAAATCTCTTTAGAGGCAAAGCAAAGTAAAGCAAGCCAACACATGCGTCGTTGCAATAATAGCCGCCATCAAGTGCTGCCTGACTCCTTGATCATTCATAATTACTGCTACTAATCCTTGTCGTTATTCAGTCTCCCTCTTCTCAATAATCAAAATCTCTTCTTTTCGCTTCTGCAGTTATTGTTTGATCTTGCTTATAGATTTAATTGCCCAAAAAAGAGGAATCTTGCTTCGATTTTGTGGAAGAATCATCACTTACTAGTTGGCATTAATAGAGAAATGTCAAATTGGGAGTACAATGAATATTTGCTACTATTATTCATAAAGGTTCCTGAGATTGAAATTCACCATCATTTTGGGTCTTTTTGGTAATTAAAAATTCGTGGAGAGAGAGAGAGAGATTTTCCCGGGCATATATGTATGCGAGGCAAGCAAAAAGATTGTGACAAGTCAAGTGATAATAATATTATTATAAATATAGATAAAGATATATTAGTACTAGTATTTACTAATTCAACACCATCTTCTAATTTGATTGAAATAAGTGTTTTTTATAGTAAAAAATAATAAATTCAAATTCTTTGTTATTTCTTTTTATTTGGGAAAGGGTAACGGTTAGAATCGAATTATAGACCTTACGTAAAGGATAAATTCACCCTAAAAAATCAAATTTCACGTAGATTATTTAGATCGAATTCGTCGTACGTGTATGTACACTAAAAGAAGACATTAAAAAAGTCTTACTTGCATGTTATGTACGTCTAATGCACCCATTTTAACTTTATATTAATTTGTCATTTCCATGGACATTAATGTGTAGTTTTTTTCCAAAATAAAAAATAATGTAGGCTCAATTTAACTTAAGAAAGTAGAAAGTATTTTCCCTGCCTAATTTCCAAACGACGCAAAACAAGATTGGAGCCATATTCTACTTGACCTAAAATGATTTAATTAAGATGATAATGCTTCTACTAGAGCTACCTACGCAATTATATAGTAGCCTAATTGATCAAGATACCTTCCCCAGCAAATACAATATTAGTAGAATTTACTACAAACACATTCTACACGTCGACGTACATTGATGAAATAAAATACACGAGGCGAAGCCATAGTCGAAACCCGATAACGAGTAGACAATCTCTTGATAGGTGGACAATGAAGTCAACAATAGTTATTACTATACAAAAAAAATCTGGCCAACATTCAAAAGGCTTTCATGAGGGACATTGAAAATAACACTATTCTCCCTGCAAATCTTTCTAAGGAAAGCATATATATAATCAATAGCAATTCTCTTGTAAATCCTAGATTCTCTTCTCGCTCTAACCACAGTGTTCCCCATAATATGAACCACCCCTGCATCTCTACACTTACTCAAAAACTCCAATTCGTCCACTTCTGTATGGCTGCTCGATGATCTCATCGCCAGCGACCTACCAGCAGGCACGATAGACTCCACTGACGAGATTGTAAGGTCGAGGTCTGATGTAGATGCACGCATCTCATCTTTCAATAGGACGTCTCTCGACTGGTGCGTCTGCTGTCCGTACAGACTGTAGTCATCAGAGTCGGAGCAGCCTTCCATCATGGACTCAAGCCGAACAAACATGAACAGATTGTCGAAGAGCTTCTTCTCAAAATCTTCATCTTTCTTGTGAAGGTCCTTGTAGCCATATCTTGCAACACACCGGAACATGTGGAAGTTCTTCGGCCCTATACGTTTCACAAGAAATCTTTCGTCTTCTGGAACTGTGTAAACTGGAAGGTACTTCACACACACAAACACCACCACTGAGTGTATAGCTGGAAGGTTGGTGATGAAGTGAGAGAAGATATGAGGCACGCCACTGGCTAGTTCAGTGTACACGAGCCCAATCCCAGGTACACGGACCAATCCTAAGCTAGGACCGAGCCCCAAAATCCAAGCCATAGACACCTTGCTATGCATCTCAAACTCGTATATTTTAACACTACCGTAGTGCCAGACATACATGATAACTAGAAAGGCGGCAGCTATCACCAGAGGTACCCAACCACCTTGATTGACCTTGAGGAGCACTGCTGAGAAATATGTGCACTCCACGACTAGAGAAAGGAACGTGAACGATACAACTAGGATCCAGTGGCAGTGCCAAACTAGTAACATTATAAGGATCATGAGGAGAGTGGTCACAAGCATGACGATTACAACTGCCGTACCTGTTTCAGATATCAATTTTCAGACACTAAAAGAAAAGGATATAACATTTGAATGGATGTGTATCAGCATTCTGCAAAAGCTCACCATAAGCATTGCCAATTTGACTTTGATTTCTGAATCCAGCAGTAACAGCAATACAAAGAACCATTAGGATCCAATTCATGTCAGGAACATAAATCTGCCCGAGGAACTTTTTTGATGTATGTACAACTTTGACCCTTGGGAAACATCCTAATGCGAGGGCCTGCTTTATTATTGAAAAAGTAGCAGATATGGAAGCTTGACTAGCAACGACAGCAGCTAAAGTTGCAATAATAAACATTGGCCAGTATATTCGTTCTGCACGCAGAATTTAAACCAATGAGTTATGAATCAAGTCAAATTAAACAATCTTATTCTTGAGATCAGAGCTGAATCAGAAACCCAATCATGCCAAGTATTTTGAGATAATGAGTAGTCCTTTCAAATCTCAATATGCTGTTGTACTCTCAGATTGCTTCAATTCAGTACCAGGTAATTCTGGCAACTATAAGAATTTGAAGACTACTAAAAAATCAAAGGAGCAGATAAAGCAATTCCTGAAATGAAAGTATAGTCAACTTCAGTCATACCTGGAATTGACCGGTAAAAGGCATCTATCACATGTTCTTTGTTTTCCATGAGGTATGCTGCTTGCCCAGAGTAAGCTAGAAGGAGACAAGGAAACACAACTACTGTAAAAGCAATCTGTATAGCAGAAACTGGAAAATGGGCAAGATCAGCAAAAAGTGCTTCGGTCCCTGCAATAATAAGTAGTTTTAGAACTTAATGTCTACATCTGCCTTCAAGATATAATACAAGTACATGAAGGCTGGAATGTTTGTTAAACATAAGATGTACATGGCAGTGTGTGTATTTTTGTATGTGTGCTTGCGCATGCATGTGCCTGCCTGCCTACACGTGCTCATGAGAGAGAGAGAGAGAGAGAGAGAGAGAGGAGTGAAAACCTGTGATACTTAGCATAATCCCCCCAAGGGATGCCCAACCTTCTCCTCGTCCACTTTTTAAGTAGCGATATATGTACACAGGTGAAAAGGCTCTCAAAACTGAGCTGTCATACTTATATATGTTGAAGATGCCAATGCCTCCAATCATGAGAAACCACAGCAGTACAACTGGAGCAAAAAGCCAGCCAACTTTATCTGTGCCATAGTGTTGCACGCTGAACAAGCAAACCAATATGACTACAGAAACAAGTACAACCACATCTGCACCAATAAACATCAGCTCAATTTTCTACCAAGAAGGAAAATATACTTTTTTTAAAGAAAAGAAAAAGAAAAGAAGAAAAGGGCATATCATAAACACATATTATTTCAAAGTTGATTATTCCCTCCATCCCAATTATACAGTCCACTATTCCTTTTTTAGATGTCCCAATTTACATAGCCTTATATCTCTATTTGCTGATGTGGAACATTTACTAAATACACCCTCGTATTATTGGAATATGATAAACATTGAATTACCCATTAGGCTATACCTAGTACCTATTTAAATAAGGACATTATAGGAAGTTTAGTTGCCCTTTTTTCTTTCCAATGGTGTTCTTAATCCTAGTGCAAAACTAAAGTGTGCTATATAATTAGGATAGAGAGAGTATATTTTTCCTTATAGAGTAAATAGTACCATTGCTCATCTTCGGATGATCCACCTTAATCCCACCAGAAGCTGAAAGAACTGCAAAATTCAACTTACTCAATGAGGAAATTGTCGGGAATATTTTATTATTGTACGCCAATAAACATGCAAACATTAATATAAGAACTAATAGCTAGCATTATTTATATATTTCAATCTTAATGCCTAGGTAGGCAATTAGTAGAACCATTACGTATTATCTTGAATAAAAATGTGCACCATAGCTCTTACAATACCTTGTATTGGACCATGTTCTGGTGCATCAGTCAAAAAGAATATTAGCATCTTTGAAGCCAATCACTGTAAAAACAGATGCTCACAGACAGATGAGAATCATGAAAGTCCAGGTAAAATTCTCGCCACTGTCATGAGAATTAGTGTTTTGATGTCTGATAGTTTCTAAATTGTCTTTAGTCTCTAGGCAGATTGAATTCATGAATCCAAAATAAAGTAAGAATGAACTTTCTGGATCTAGATGCTAAATATCCTAAATTATGACTTGAATTATATATATGATAAAGTTCCATACCTCCCTACTCTATTTCTTCCTTCTAAAGATCTCTATATTCTAACATTTTGAAGGTCTGTAGTACAAAATGTTACAGCACATTCTAGGGGGCGAAGGGGAGGAAGCAAACTGATGAGCATGTCGCCTTGAAAATGTAAGAGCCATAGAACAGTTGAATACAAGCTCAAAAGCATCGTCAGTTTGTCAATTTGCATAATAGTATATGTTGAAGTTCCCCCATTTATGTCCCACGTCGACTTGGTAAAGATCCTAGACTCTATATATAAGTTGGACGACCCTCCCCCCACCCCCCACCCCTATAAGGCCTTTTAAGAGGGTGAATGGCCCAATTCTAATATGGTATCAGAGTTATAAGGCCTTTTAAGTGAGTGAATGACCCTATTCTAACAGTATACAGATTAACAATGCTTGAAAAATGTTACCTTGAGAAAAAATAACACTAACTATAGAATTGCAGATGGGAACATGCATGATTACCAGAAATAGCAGGGGTGAGAATCCCGTCTCCAATCACCATGCAATTCCCAACAAGTACTAAAATAAGAAGGGCTTTCCTTCTAAATGCATGCGCTTCCAGCCATCTCTTGGTTTTTGCAGCAATTGAATGCTCATGAAATGTGCTTCTACTATATGTTGTAAGCTCCTCGTCAGTCCGATGTTGGTTGGGAATCGTTTTGACTTTAGCATGTCGACAAAGTAAAGAATAAAGAGCAAGAGTTCCTCCTATCAAAGGAAATATACAGATTTATTGCTTAGAGATATCACACCCCAAGTAACTTCTTGAGATATTTGTGAAGCTATTAGATATAAGGCAGAGTTGCACAAACAAGGACATTTGTTCTAACATGGTTCGTTCAGGAACCGGGAACTAGTTCATTAGTCTGGTGTATCTAATAAGACACAACAAAATAGCAGCTAAAACAAGCTAACCTTGACCATTGTCATTTGCTCTGCACACAATGAACACATATTTAAGCAGAGGTATCAGCGTAAGGGAGTAAATAATCAACGAAAGTGCACCAACGACATCCTCCGGATCTTCAATTCCACGAGGAAAAGTGTTATAGAACACATACAAGGGAGATGTTCCCAAGTCTCCATATACCACTCCCAAACTCTGGAATGCAAGCCTTAAGAGCAAAAATGCTGAGAATTTCTGTTTAAACGAAAACTGATCAGCAAACAGTAAACAAGCTATCCTCACAGAAATGGAATTCACTAAATTGAATTTTTAATGCAGCAGCTGACTACAATAAAATTCTAATGAACACCATTAAGATGGTTGCACTCGACACCCATTAAGATGGTTGCACTGGATGCGATGCAACAAAATCTTAAACTCCTGAAACTAAATAAATTTAAGTAGTACAGATTTGAATGAAAATATTGCACCTAGCAGACAGTCATCATTTTATGAATAAACTAATCCTAGAATTAAAACAACAAAATAATCCTTTCTTTCGAGCAAAAACAAATCAATCAATTTTGGTGGTGCCAAATCATTAGCTGCTCTTGGTTTGGTTTCGATTATCGGCCAAATCAAATCAAACAGTATCTAAGAACAAAGAAGGAACCAAAAAAAGTGATGCAATGCAACCAATTCAAGATCCCAAAAAATCCAAGGAAAATGTGATAAAATGGAAGTTTATAGCTTGAAGAAAATCATGGTTAGTTTAAACTAGGAGCAAAATGATTGTGGCTTATACCTTTTCTCTGTACATATTCTTAAGCCTTCCAGCCTCCTCATCCATAGACTGATCAAGCTTTTGATCCAAAACCCACATACTTCCCTTAGTAGTTTCATTGCCTTGATCAAATTCAACTCCAGATTCCATCTTCTTCACTCTTATTACAAATTCAAATTTTGCTTTTCAAACCCCAAACTCCTTAACGAAAACCAAACAAATAAGTGGATTTGCTTATCTAACCGTAAAATAGATTGCTGGAAATTAAATTAAATTCCGCCGTGGGGTCAGCTCAATAGTGGCCACAAACCACAACAACAATCGACAAAAACGAAGCAGTTCACCACTTGAATGCCTCTGCAGATTTCTCTGAATGAGATTTAACTTCCCCAGCTGCCTCTCTGAGCTGAGTGAGCTGAGAATTCAGCGAGCGAAATTCAAAATCGAGATCCCGCTGAAGATAGGCAGCAAGAGCAAGAGAGAAGGAAGTACTCGGTGACATCAAGTCTCTCTCGAGAGAGAGAAAGGACTGTTTTTGGCGCTTCCCCTTCTCCTTCCTTCACCTCCACTTTATGAACTGAACAGACTTTCATGGGATGGGGCCGTAAGTACAAATCAGACAGAGCTTTCTCTCTCTAAAATCTGTCTTCTTCCCACTCTATCATTGAGTCACGAGACCACCGAGCAGAGAGAGAGAGAGAGAGAGGTCGTGAGTTTTCTCATTAGTCGTTGTGTTTGCCTATATTTGATTGATGAATACTCTATTTACGGAAAAGAAAAGGGGGGATTATTTATGAATACTTCATTAATTAGTCAATAGTCACGTTATTAATATTGTTGGCTTTATAATAATAAAATTAATACTACTATAATCTTGTGTTGTTTAGTTAATTACTTTAATAATTAATCAGCAATGAACTTGTAAAGGGAGTATCAACTTTTAGCAGTAGGCCACAATTATAATACTAATGACAGTTAACGACTAATCAGCCAACACTTACGCCCCCATCGTGCAATATTGCGACAAATATCTTGTGCTTAATAATTTTACTTTAAGATCTCGTTTGGTTTTGATAATGTGATTGGTAAAATATAAGATAGGATATGATTGCATTGTAAGGAATATTTTAATTTTGTATTTGAATTGATTGATTATGATTAGGATTAGACTAGATGATTGTATGGTTAATTAATAATCGATCCAATTTTGATAATGTAAATTATCAAATTAATTGATGGATAGACCAAGTTATCCATCATGTGTCAAATCATTCAAACCAAGCAATTGATAAGATTATATTGTTTTATCAATTAAACCAAACGAGGCCGAAGCATATGTTCTATTTGATGGGAAATGGTGGAAAAGTATATTTTCACCATTTTTCTACTCTTTTCACATGTTTTATAGCGTAGATAATTTTTCGCAAACATAATGGGAATTTTTCAAGGACAGTGTATTTTCCCTCTTTTTCATTCAAATTCATGATAATATCATCTTTATCCTTTTTTTTTTTACTTTGGGGTAAGAGGGAGCAGTAAAGTTTGAAATCTAGACCTCACTGCTTACAAACTGAAGTATATACTGCCTTGAGGACATTTATAATAATATTATCATAGAGTATTGGTGGATAATATTTTTCCAAGGAGTATAAATAAACTTTATTTTCCACCCTAAAGAATTTTTCCCCTCCATCTGATTCAAGATGATACATTATTTTTCGACATAGGTATTAAGGAAACACTAATACTTTTTGGACATATATGTCCGGACATAAAATGAATATATTAATAATCTTAACTTATAATTTATCAAATAAAATAATGATGTTGGTTAGTACTCTAATGTATTTACTTAATTAATCTAAACTGCCATTTTTAGAGAGAGAAATATGAATACAAAAAATACGAAATTAAACTAATAAAGTTATTTTGTTATTTTCACTAATCTTTCGGAAATACTATTACTTAATAGATATTTATGCATTCACTTGAATTAGATTACTCAAAAAATAATAAATTGAATGAATGTGGAGAAATTACAAAATTAAATAAATAAGTTAAACGGATTGAACCGATTCATTACCTAAACGAGCTAGATTATGTCCGGACATTTATGTCCGAATAGCATCACTCTTAAGGAAAATAGTAGTGGTAGGATTCATAGCCTTTTATGAGATAATTATTTCGAGTTTGGATATGTATCATCTTAAATGAGACATTTCAAAATGAAAAATGTATCATTTTAAATGGACCGAAGGAATATATGATAAAATTTTATGATTTTTTCTTATTCCTCCTTTTTCTATAATAAATTTACGACCAACCCTAATCATAAACAAAATTAACGTTACAGAAAACGCATATCATATTTTCCATCAAAAAAAAAAAAAAAAACGCATATCATATTAATGTCACTTTCTACAATATACATATGGTCGGGTCCGAACAGTATCCCTTCTTAAATTTTTGAATAATAATTTATAATTTTATATACTTATTTAAATTGTTCTCTTCTTTTCCTTCATCCTTTACATTTTATTTCTGCTGGGTCACCACTAAATGGGATGTCTGATATTGTTGTTTTCTCTGTTTATATGAAATGAAATTATCATTATTTTATAATTTAATATTTTAATTTTTTGGAAAAAGACTTATAAATTAAGATTCCCCTACATTTTAAATTTGGTTTGATTATTATCCAATTTCCAATATATAAAATCACATACAATATCAATCACAAACATGCCGGTATATACAAAAATAAAAATAAAAATAAAAATAAAAATAAAAATACTAGAGCCTAGAGGACTCTAAAATCATACTACAAAATTTGAGAATCGGTATAAAATTGAGACTTAATTATCTGGAGGAAAACTAGAATGTTCTATGACAAGGTAGTGTGATGAATCATGGATTCGAAATAATGTCTCAGGAAATATATATATATATATATATATATATAGAGAGAGAGAGAGAGAGAGAGAGAAATCGAGGACCATTCTCTTTCAAATTTCAATAGTAATAAATTGTTTTCCCACTTTCATAATACTACACAAAAACTAAATTTATTTTGAACTCGCCCTCCGGTTGCTACTGCTCGTCGCTCAAAACAAATGTTATTGTCAAAACAGTGAAAGTGTGAAACGAATTAGAGATTCGGATCCAAACACAAACATGAACGTAACAGTCTAAAAGGAGTAAGTATATAATTTACGAAAATACGAACCCACGTCAGTTAATCAGTTTCCCCCCTATATCTTTTAATTTATGTTTCATGTAAGACTACATTAATTACTCTCTCCACCCTAATAGCAAGGTCACCTTTGTTTTGAGGACGGTTATTAAAAAATAAGAGTAAAAGATAAAAAGTGATATGTCTCAAGCCTTATAAAGAGTTAATTGTTTTTATTTTTGGACGAGGATCTTGCTATTGGCACAACAAAAAAAGGAAAGAGGGAGCTTGCTATTGGGACAAAGGGAGTATTAATACACGCAGCGTACACCGATACTAATAAAATATGAAATGTAACACGATATATTAATTAGGAGGCCTCGGTTAGAACTTAGACAAAAGCTGCATGTAGATTCACAGAAGCTGAATTCCAAAATGCAAGCAACATTCAAATCTCATCTCATAATATTACAAAAACCAAAATCCAACCAAAAAAGGGATTTCTCATTCTGGTATCAGTGCAAGGCAATGAGGCAAGAAAAAGCACATGATGCACATAAAACTCAGCTAAAGTTATAAATCGACACCAAAATTCATCTCAGAATGATCGATAAACTCCATCAGCAAGCATGAGCATACGCAGCATCCGCCAACGACATCATCTGTTATAGCTATGACAAACTTTTACGAAGCATTCACTTCACCATAAACCTATTCAAATCCGATGATCAGCTTCCCTTGCATCATTACACTACCTGTTCAGTATCCTAGAGGGCTCGTTATTTGCTGAATAAAGAGAGATATGTCCGACTAGTCTGTATATATTATATACCAAGTCCATTAGTATGCCAATTTACTAAATGAAATCTCGTTGCACATCAAACAAATCTAGCTACATCTCGGACCTAGCACCATCTAGATTATTCCGGGAACCAAGCAAAAGATTCATGAATAAATCTTAAACACATAGTTATTCTACAAAAGTCAGCATTAGCAAGAGGCCAGCCTTCAGTTGAACCAAGACCAACAGTTCAGTGTACTTAATCAAAATTAAACATGGCTAATTTTGTCAAGAAAAGAATCACAGAAGACTTAGCATTTGATTTTATCCTTATCCAAAAACAGATGAGAATAGTTGACTATGCTATGAAAGAAACCAGTGCATATTCCCTCACAGTCTCACACATAAGAACACAGCAAGGGTTGACAAA
This sequence comes from Agastache rugosa, assembly GCA_031470985.1. Taxonomy (NCBI): domain Eukaryota; kingdom Viridiplantae; phylum Streptophyta; class Magnoliopsida; order Lamiales; family Lamiaceae; genus Agastache; species Agastache rugosa. The sequence continues at coordinate 10,030,816 of CM062605.1, read as the reverse complement.
ATGGAGTTCTTTATTTCCTTTTCTAAATGACAAAGCAAATAGAGAAGCAAAGTAATCACATATCAACACTGGAAACTTTTAATCTACACTACTACAATGGTTAAACATCACAAATATAATTAGAGCAATCATATTCAATTCAATCATTGATATGCAATCATCTTAAACCTCCTCCCTCAACATGTGGGTTGTAGCATCCCACATAAAGCCTCCAACCAGGAAGTACAAAGACAGGATCTATCCTGTCCTATTTCCACTCTTATTCTCATTCAACTTTACTAATTGAAAAGTAGGTCACAAAGCTATTATTAGAAACGAACACGCAACCTCAGGACTCGAGAGTAATTCAGTTGTAATGTTGGTCAAAACAATAATAAAGCACCTAGTGAAGGCAACTAATCAAACTTAATATTAATTTACCTACGTAGCAAGAGCTGCAAGACAAAAGCTTAGGACAAAAACATAAATCAATAAAAGAATACTACAAACATAGCCTCTAAGTTGCAACTTTTCCATAGTAGCACTATCACTTAGCAGTTGACCTCTAAATACAAAAAACAGAACAATATATATCAACATATCAACATCAAGCAGATAAAAAACAACTGAAAAGCATTAAACATCAAGCATTAAGTTAAAAGTTGAAAACAAGGCAAGTAATAACAATGAAGTAGATCAAGGAACACCTCAACAATTCTTTATTCCAACACAGCAGAAGCGTCCAAACACAAAGTTCTCACCAGTTCATCTTTACACATTTTTCCCCATCTACATTACAACAGGCAAATTGAATCAGAGAGATTTACCATTTCGAACACATCCATAATGCATCAAGCGTCCAAGTCTTCCATCTGGATGCTGCCCTTGAGAGGCACATACTCCCCAAGATATCCGCCAAGATGATCGTATAACGCGCTCTTATCAATGCCCTGATGATGATAGCTCTTGCAGACGTAGTAAAACACACTCTGCACCAACAGCCCCATGAGATTCACAATCACCAACAAACCAACGAGGAATCCACCCACCATAATCCGGGTCATCACCCCGTAATCCTCCCCGCCATGAACCACAATCGACCCAAAAAGCATATTGATCACCCCACAAATAGCAAGGTAACTGAAAACCAGAACAAAACCAACGGCAGTCTTCCCCTTCAACAATTCGTAGCTCTTCTTCATTGCAGCAACACCATAAATAGGCTCGACAACAGAAACTACGCTAGCAAGATGCCATAATGCGCTAATGTAAACATGGACAACCACGAACATCAAGAACACAACCACCAACGAGAACAAGAACAGTAAAACATTCTGCGTGTCGACGGCGACAAGAAGAAGCACAATAAACCCCAAGAAGACAATATTATACACTACCATAGTGAGAGAAACCCACAGAAAAGTGACGAAAAGGCGCTTGAAAACGCTAGGGATGGCGGCGATGGTGGAGGAGAAGGAGACGGGTTTGGAGGTGTAGAGGGAGGCGACGGTGAAGACGACGGCGGCGGTGGAGAGGAGGGAGAAGGCGAAGAGGAAGATGAGGTAGAAGAACTGGAAAATGAGGAGCTTAGACCATTCGGAGGAGGCGGCGGCGGGGTCGGACTGAAGCTGTGAGAGAATAGGGTGAGTAAAGAGAGAGTGAGCTAAGATGGCGAATGAGAGAGGGAAAATCAAGGTTAGGGTAACGAGGTAGAAGGTTTTGGGCGACTGTTTGGGAATGGCGATCGATTCTTTGAGGATGTCGGTGATGCTCAAGAATTGAAGCTCTTCCGCCGCCAGATCCATCGCAGTGGATTTCGGATCTGTATGATTTCAGAAACTATGGGCGAAAAATTGGGGGGAAACTGAGGAAAAATCAATCCAAGCAGCAGCAGAAGTAGTAGATCCTAAGGATTGAAGAGAGGCGGAAAGAGAAACGACGTGGCGGCGGCGAGGGTGGCGGCGGCGAGGGTAGCGGCGGCGACTGGCGGAGAGGAGTAGCGGCCAGCTGCTACACTTGGTGGTATGATATCTCTCCACTCAACCACATTATACCATTTAATTTAATTTTTTTTTACCAATTTTTTTTTATACGTATAATAAAATTAACATTAACATTTTCCATAAAGGATAAAGGATAAAGGAAGATCAAAATACAAATCTACTTCCAAAGCTGTAAAATTTAAGATAAATTTACAAAATAAAATATCATATAAATATTATTTTGTGAATTTATTCCTTCAAAAGAAATTACTATTTGTCAATAAAAAACAAGTATTTTTGCGGATTTATGCAAACATCTTGCAAGTCTATCAAAGTATATCTTTAAACCATTAGATTACTCTATAGTAATTTTAAACGAAATATATTTATAAATATCATACAGTATGTATTGGTGATAGAAAAAAAAAATGACCACTATTCATTATCAAGTCTTATTTAATTCAACAAATTACTCTATTTTTTAACATACAAACTTTAAAAATACCGTACAATAGTTGTGCCAAAATAGAAAATATATATTCTAAAAATTTAGAAAGATTTGTACTTCATTAAAATGTGAAAAAAATATTTCTATCTATTAGCTCAAACCTTTCTATAAAAGGAGTTCAACATAAAATTAATTGTGGTGTTATCCAAAAAAGAAAAGGAAAAAAAAAAGAAACAAAACAAAATTATTTTGGTTATCCAATTTGGATGTTAATCGAAAAATCAAAATTCTCTTGATTCCAATCCCATATTTCTAGCGCCACTCCGGCTGGCCTCTTGTAAAACTCTGAAACGGAACAGAATCTGAGACCTCCGGCATCTGGAAATTCAATTCTCCAAATCGACGATTCTTCTGCCGTTTGAATCTCCACCGCAACGCTACAGTAATGGTTGCGCCCTCCGCCGCAAATGAATCTCCGCCCGAAACTCAGATCGCCGCCGCCCGCCGCCGCTTCTCCGCCGTACAGCACTAAAACCACTCTGTCGAAAATGCCTCGCAAATTTCTCCTCAGACCCACGCTTGTCCTCGCATCTCTTCTCTCCCTTGTCGCCGTCTACTCCTTCGTCTTCCACACTCCTCCCAACTACAGAACTGCCACTCCAATCGATGTCGTCGACAATCGCAACGTTCGCTTTATCGATCGTGCTAATGGCGTTGATAACAAGGTGAAAATATACATGTACGATTTGCCGAGGAGGTTTACGTACGGGGTGATCGAGAGCTACGCGGCGGCGCGCGGCGGAGAGCCTGTCGGCGACGACGCGATACTCAAGTACCCCGGGAATCAGCACTCCGCTGAGTGGTACCTGTTTTCCGATCTGAATCGTCCGAGCCGAGAGCGGATTGACTCGGCTGTGACTCGCGTGTTGGACCCCGAAGAAGCTGACCTCTTCTACGTGCCCTTCTTCTCTTCATTGAGTCTTGTTGCTAATCCCGTTCGATCCGCCGCTGCGAACGTCGATCCTGATAAGACTGTCTATAGCGATGAGCAAACTCAGGTGCGGATTTATCTCCAATTTATCTTATTTTGGGTCAATTTGTACCATTTTAATTCCTACTTGAATGCTCTGTAACTCGATTTGATTAATATTCATTATGTAATGGGAAATCACTCAATCAGTATAAGTTCAGTGGCATTTTCTTGCTTGTTTTTTGCTGGTACTTGTGCAAGAAGCAAAAAGTTAAAGCATTTGTACATGTTTAAACAGCTAGGTAGGTAGGTAGGTGGTAAAGTGATGATATATTTGAGTGATGCAGGAGGCTTTGATGGATTGGTTGGAGGAACAAATATACTGGAAAAGAAATAATGGGTGGGATCATGTATTCATATGTCAGGATCCCAATGCTCTTTATAAGGTGATTGATAGAGTGAAAAATGGGGTACTATTAGTTTCAGATTTTGGGAGGTTGGCTCGCAATCAAGCATCTCTGGTCAAGGATGTGATTCTGCCCTACTCACATAGGATTAATACATACAAAGGAGATGCTGGACTTCAGAACCGCAAGTCTCTGCTATTCTTTATGGGGAATCGATACCGAAAAGAGGTAATAATAATATGCTTTCTCTGTTGTTGATTCTTTCTCTGTTGTTGATTGTTATGCGTTTCCCCTCTAAATTTTATGTTATTGTATGATGCATCTTAATGTATAGTGAGTTATAGTTAGTTTGAGAATAAATGGTGAGGCAATGACAAATTTGTTTGTTTGCTTCCTTTCGATACAAGTATATATATGGATATGACATTCCGAATGCCTAAACTTGCTTCATTAAAAAGGTGTATTTCCCACATTTTAGTTTTGTATGTATGCTAGGCAATGTTTCTAATCTGTGATTTTTTTTTAGGAAATTTAAAATATCTTCTTCATTGCCAATATGTTTCTATTATTACACATGCTTCTCGTACAACTGTTTATGATGCTCATGTATCCTGTAACCCGTATGGTAACTTGTGTGTGTGCATTTGCACTTAAGTTGGTTTTATTGTGGATTGTAGGGTGGTAAGATTCGAGATTTTCTTTTCCAACTGCTTGAGAAGGAAGAGGAAGTTATAATCAAACATGGAGCACAGTCTAGGGAGAGTCGTCGTGCAGCAACACAAGGAATGCATACATCAAAGTTTTGTTTGCATCCAGCTGGCGATACTCCATCAGCTTGCCGACTTTTTGATGCCATTGTGAGTTTATGTGTCCCTGTTATCGTGAGTGATTACATTGAGCTGCCTTTTGAAGATGTCATAGACTATAGAAAGATTGCCATTTTTGTCGATACCAACTCTGCGATTAAACCTGGGAACTTGGTGAAGTTGCTGAGAAAAGTCAGTCCAGAGAAGATTTTGGAGTTCCAAAAGGAATTGCTAAAGGTATATTCATATTCAAAATATTAGCCTTACCTTGCAACATGCTTACTACAATTAATTAGTAGTTGTAGAGGGAGAATTTGTCTGGAAATAGTTTTTGAGCTCTAAATCATTTCTTTCTAAACCAAGCTGTTTGCGTTGGTTTACTTTAGGCTTGAGATTCGAAAATGGGTGTAAAGGCTGAATTTGCTCAATCTAGTTTCCATTGAATCTGATTAAGCTCTTTCATGCTTCTTGCAGGTGAAAAGGTACTTCGAGTATGAAGATCCAAACGGGACGGTTAAAGAAATATGGCGGCAGGTTTCTCAAAAGCTGCCTCTGATCAAACTCATGAGTAATCGCGACAAACGGATAGTGTTGCGGGACTCGACAGAACCAGACTGTTCATGTATCTGCTCAAACCGGACAGGCGTGCGCACAACACTATGATAGTAGTATTAATTTTTCCAGGCTGGAATTCGAACTTGGAACATTTCTATACACATGATCGACTAATGCCATTTATCGTCGTCATGCTGCTCGGGGCTGTAGGTGCAGTTAGTTATATTAGGGCTGTCCCCAGCATTCATTTATTCATGATGGCCAATCTTCAAGTCGAGTAATATAATAAGGGCTTGTTGTCCTTGACCCTATGATGTAACTAAAATTGAGTTGTACATTATTACCACACTGAGAAAACCACAACTACCCATGTACCAAAAGTCTCTTTCGATTTTTGATTAATTTTATAAGCAACTTTTAGCTGCTTCCTTTTCACTTATTTGCATTTTGACTCAGCTGAGCTATGCTTCATGTATCCAAAGATACTCAGGCCAATTTTTCCGACCCAAAAAATACAGGCTTTTTCGAGCTACCTGCAGGTCGACTGCATAATTTTGCCGGCCCAAAATTCTTTCTGACCTATAAAGAGTGTGGCCTCAATTGGCAAAACGAGTTGTGCTGATAGGGGATAATGTGGAAAGCAATGAGTCTTTTGACTGCTCATGCAACAAGAATACTAACAAAAAGCCAATCTTTTTTTGCTTTATTTATGCAACTCTTCCAATAGATAATCATATTACAAGAAGAGGTAACGAAATCAAGAGTCTCCGCATTACTCTGTATATCTTAACCTGGTGGCCATTTCATCTGTCTCCCTCCAAGTACATGTAGGTGAAGATGGTAAACAGATTGACCTATATATATATATAGAGAGAGAGAGAGAGGTATTACTCATTCTTGTAATATGAGTTGCAAAATTCAAGCAATCATTTGAGCAGAAGATGGCCATCTTTTACTTGATTCTTGTTTAAGCCACAACACACAGAGGGGGCAAGAGACTTACAGGCAGACGGGCCACTGTTAATAACAACACGAAAACCGTCACTGATGCCTTCTTTTTCTGCCACTATTTTAGCAGCATGAAGAAGCTGACCCAATATATTTTCATGCCTTTTTTCAGCCTATCAATCAAACATCAATATGCAATTACGTTCTAACCACATATAACTTTTATGACAAGTACAAGTAAAAGTAACAAGTATCAAACCAACCATTGTAAAAAAGAAAATATAGTACCTTCCCGAGCTGGGTTAAACCATCACGTAACTTTGGAATTACTATAACATGAACTGGGGCCTGCGGGCTAATATCTCGAAAAGCAAGAACAGATTCATCCTCGTACACAATTGAGGAAGGGATCTCCTTAGATATAATCTTGTCAAATCTGTAAAAACACGAATCAGAAAGACATTAAAACATTTCCTCGACTCCTAAAACAACATGCTAAAGAATTTGACTAGATGCCTGTGGACTGTGTTCATCTTGGCCTTTAAACTCTTGATAAGCAGTGCAAATATACGGGAAACGGGACTAGGCCAAAGTATAAGAAACGAGAGGGAAAAGGAAAATACGAAAATGAATAGATGATGCAGATGCAGATGCAGATGCAGGCAACTGAATAATGTCAATGTGAACTTTCTTCATAGCTAAAATTTGGTCAAAATATTAGAAACTTGTTTAGGAAGAGAAGATCAAAGCATGATATGGCGAGCAAAGGTACGAACATTGTTGGTGCCCCACTATCAGTATTGGCTGCGGCAGCAGCAGCTGCTAACTCTTCGTCGCTTGTAGCTTTTACAGATGACAAAAACCTGAAAGGAAGAAAATTGCTAAGTGGGGAAAACTTAAACAAAATGTGAGGATAAAATGAGCCCTAAATGGCGAATGCTTCAATCAAACAAACCTCACTAGTGTCATATTTTTTCACAAATGTGCTAAACAACAACTGAAATGGTGAAATGTCCCTAATCGCTGGGGGAATTAGAGAAAGGGGAAAAAATTTGCAACTTCAGGCATTCATTGAAGAAGAAAATCAAAGGTACAACAACGAAAGCAGGAAGTACAAATAAATACCTGCGGAACTGAAGAGGGCGACCAACAAATGCATTCTGAATCTGGGCAGTTTGATTAGCGCATTTGATAAAGTTGAAAGCTCGAACACATATCGGCCCACTGTTTCAACAACAAATTAAATTAAATACCAGAAAAATCAGAGAGAGAGAGAGAGATGAGAGAGAGGGAACGCACCGCAACAAGTGTAGGGAATTCATTACTGCCCAGCCACCATTCAGTCACTGGTTTGGTTGCTTCCGAAATTTACAATGCGATTTGTTATTGCTGTAATCGTCGCTACTCCGAGACGAGCTCAACTTAAGAGATATTAGTACCGCATCCGTGCGATGTACGGATTGAGTTGAATTTTGATATTTTTTGTAAAATAATATAAATATAAGTAAGGAAATATAAGAAACGAAAGTATAAATCAATATAAATTAAAATTTCAAAGTTCATTTATGTATAAATTTTGAAAGATTTCCTTGTAAACAACGATCGTTGTATATACACTAATTTTATTATCTTTGTCGCATATCATGATCTTCAAATCACTGCAGCTTTATATAAACTCTTGATACTACGATATATTCATGGGAGAACACTGATTTCTTGAAGAAGAAAAAAAGTCCCACATGATTAGAGGAAATTGTCCTTCTCTTCTTCTGTTTTTCGGCGAACCACAAACGACGCCACTTGATAAAGTCAACCACCAGAGCAGCATCCGAGTGCTGCTTCCGGATGACTGCATCATATCTTAGAACATCCATAAAATATAGTAATTATTTAATGGAATATTAATTAATTATATTTATTTATATATACATAGCGATGAATAAATGGATATATATATATATATATGCACACACTTTAATAAAATATATTCACTCTGTACCTCAAAAGTGTGGTGCATATTTGATTATATGTGAGGTATAAAATCATATCGATCCAAACAATCTAAGGTGTTAGCAGAGCATATTTTTGTATATTTGTATAAATTTGTATAAATTTGTGAACTTGATTAAATAATATACAAAAAGATATGACAATCCGAAAACTATGAACCAAAACCATATTAACTTTTTTACTTTAACAATTTACAGCCATTGGTATTGCACCAAAACAAATATTTTACAAATAATGCAATAAACTATATATAGTTTTTTTTTTCTCAAATCAATCTCACTCACACAAAACCTCTTTACTCAAAAGTAAATACACAAGTGACTCCTGGATTTAATGGTAAAATTAATAAAACAACATTTCTTACGACAATTCCAAAAGAGATTATTTTTTATATGCTATAATTACATTAAAAAATCAAAGTAAGTCGTCATTGTTGTATCCATTTTTGCCTTGGTCTTTTTGGCTGCATATAACGAAGTGGCCTTTCATTGAGATCACGTCCTTGGCTTCGGCTACCGTATGCCTTCAATATTGTATAATCCTTTACTTATTCATTGTCGTATATAGCATGTCATATCCTTAACCTTGTCGTATTTATGTTTAACTAACATTTATACAAATTGAATTTCCAAAATTAAAACAGAATATTAAATAAAAAATAAAAATAGAAATTAGAAGTTACTAATTAATATCAAATATGAATATATAGTAATCAACGTATCAATATCAAATGTTAATAATTAAAATTTGAAAGAATAAAATTGTGTCAGACAAATTAGTTGGGAATATTAGAATGTATATGTACCTGAACAAAAACATTTCTTAGGAACCTAACCAAATAATTAAATCAAATGCCAAAGAAACTAATCATGTCATACATTTTACATTTTATTAATATAGAGATAGCCCAAAAGAGAGGCTCGCATTATACAATATAAAAAATTAATACAATATTTAAAATGTGATAAAATGTAGGCCTAAAACTTGCAGACGCCGTTCTTCAAATTTTATTCCCTTTCCCTAATCTCTTAAAGCTAGAAGATCCAATTTCTGAAATTGTGTAGACTTATTGTCCAATAAAGAAAAAGAAAACAACTAAAAATACCAATTTTGCGAGCCACTGATTCCAATTTCAAATTTCAAGCTAGAAAATTTAATTTAAGAAATTATGTAGCATTGTAGTCTAATAAAGTAATAAAGAAAAAGAAAGCATTTACAAATTATTAATTACAGTGAGCCCACTAATTACAATTTCAAATTACATAGTCATACATATATAAAGTCCATGGAGATTGGAATTTGAGGACCACCGACAACGTAATTGACGTCGAGTCGTCAACTACCGGTTCTATCATTTGATCATTGATAAATTTGTGTAAACCCTTTAGATTTGCTTAGTCATCATCTCCAATGTAAATTAAAAAAAAAAATGGAATATGACAGAGATTGTTCTTGACTCCACTCCATAGTCCATAGATTGATTTATATACTATAGGAGGAGCAATGTAGGAGTTTGGGTCCGTGTAGCATGGGTCATATGTTATAGGCGTTTTACTGATTAACAATGACATATTCCCTAAATTCAATGTACTAATTTAATGCAAATTGATTGATTAATTATAATAGCTAAATATAAAGGGAAAATAGTTGCTAACTATATATATATATATAGGGGTTGGTTAACATACAAAATACTTTTCCCGTAAAAAATAATAATAATGCATTTTATGTACTAAAATAATGTATTTTATGTGTTATTATAATGCACTGTCATAATAATGCATTTTTAATTTACTACAATGCATTGTTACGATAATGCATTACATGTTCAATTATAATGCACCGGTCATTGACAACCGTAGATCTACAAAGATCAATGGCCCAGATTACTTCTTATTTCTTACGGGAAAATGCTTTTACATATGATCTCTTCCCTATATATACATATACATAATTTAGATCGAAATATTAGCAAATTTATTTATCGATTATATTGGAATAGTGATTGATATACTCCAACAATTCTGTTTTTTCTATTTAAAGAAAATTGATTGGTTGATTATAATGCATATATGGCTAAATATATAAGGAAAATAGTGATTAATTATCTATATTTGTGTATATTTAATTGAAGAATTAAAAATTAAAAAATTTATTACCGAAAATAAAAAGATATAAATGAATAGGAAAAATTGCAGTTGCTAAAAACAGCAATCCCATTGTTCTATATTATATAAAAAATATATCATCTTTTCTTGGAAAAGATATCTACAATATCCTCGCCACAAATATGACACTCTACGTGGCCATAATCTTCGCAGAATTCTCTGTAAGATACTCAACTTTCACTTCATCTTCACCAACAATATATATCTACGTACGCCATGAACTATCACTTTATCGTTTTAAATTTTCTTGATAAAGTTGTGATTCTCATCACTTGGCTCACCTTATGCGAGAACATTCAATTTGAACAATGTCAATCTCCATATAAAGATTTATATATATTATATCGAAGGTGCAGGGATGAGGTATATGAAACAAAACTCGTATACAAACAATATATATATATATATATATATATATACGCACAAAATAATATAAGAATGGTAAAGAAATTAATTTTTCCATTAATGTGCAATTATATTTCTGAAATTAAGGGCTTATTGTGATTTATGTTGTAGTCCATTATTAATGGCTAGATGGTAGAATGACAATTTGCATTAAATTTGTAGCAGTTATATACTCCCTCCATTCTTTTTTAAGTGTCTCATTTAACTCAATTTTTTGTTTTCAAATAAGTGTCCTATTTCAAAATTTGAGAGTAAAATAATGACATGTTTCCTATTTTATCCTTCTTGAATGCTTCTCGTAATTTGTTAATTAGTTGTATGTATACATTAATGATGATAATTAATAAGGTTACATATGTAAATTTCTTTATTTTCTTGGTATATGTAATTTGACGATGAAATAACGGAGGGAGTATCATTTCCAAAACCAACATATTGATAAAAATGAAAAATAGAAGTTACTAAAAACTACAATCCATAATTGCCATAAATCAATTTATGTATAATTTTATTACTATTACATTAGAATCATACATAAACCGAGTCTAAGTACATTGGTAGTGCCATCAAATTGTCATATATATATCAAAAGACAAATACATGTAAATACATTAACTATATATATTTTCATAGATGTCGTTGTCTTCCTTGAAGAAAGGACCAACAACATAAGACATTCCAATGGTGATCGGAAACTTGACATATGATCCACCATCACGCCGGCTTCTTCTTAACCACCTTCCACAGGTAACTCTATACACACACACACACACACTAAAAAAAAATTGACAATATGTCTAATATAAATGAGTTGATAAATATAATAATACCGATTTGCACTAAGGGAAAAAAAATAGAAGAAGCATTTGGTCGAAATGAGAGGTAGTATTCTAAACTTTGGACTTCAGGGCTCATGCATCTTAGTGTGGTTAAAACAATGACGTCAATCGATCCTTTTGATCAGTAAACCCTTTTACATAATTCATGCTTTTTTGGACGGAATAACGAAACAAATGATCAAAAAGTTGTGGAAGAGTGAGTGTTTTTTATTGTGGATTTCTAAAATATATATATAGGCATTAAACATGATAAAAATAGAAAGGAATTTAATTTAATTACATGATTTATGCTTTTGTAACGTCTGTGGTTAATTACTTGATTGAAAATAATAATTAGAGAATTGTGATATACCATTTATACATAAGATTTCCATAAATGGCATATTTAAAAAACGGAAAATAAAAGTTTCTAAAAGTGGCAAGCCGGGCTTGCTATTATAGTTTAAAAGATTGATTAAAACTCCATTTATAAGATATTGGTAAAGTTTGTAATTAACTTATATAAAATTATTTGTAATATCATAAAATTGTGAGATCTAATAATGTAATTTGTATCTTAAAAAAACAATATAGTATTACCGTATTAGAATAGAAAATTAAATATCCAAATCCTAAAAATTTCATGTTTGTAAATCGAGTTAAAACACTATGGCATGGGATGTAATTGTAGTTGAATTTCAATTATGGAGTATAATAGTTAACTTGCATGCTGCAAAATATAATTCTTCAAAGAAGTAAATACAAAGCTGAAATTATCTGAAAATCTCGCAAATGCAAATGATCTCTCTCTACATTGTTATTTACTTATGTATACATACATATAAGTTATAAGTTATAACCACCGGCCTTCAACGAGGAGAAATTCGCAACTGGTATCTGTGATGTTCACTTTTTCGTTAGCTCTCTGCTGAAATACGAACCTCACAGAAACTGTGGATCTTGTAATGGCTAATTGACGCGATCCCTTTAAAAAGAAGATCATCTGACATTGCAACAAAATTCTATTCTTCATCACAGAACTTGGAGTACTGCTCAGGGTCCATCAAGCTTTTCACTTGTTCGTTGTTCGCCATTTCCACCTTTATCATCCATCCCCTTTCATAAGGGCTCGCGTTCACCTGATCCAAAGTCGGGCAAAGATCATTAGACATTGTTTCAACAATTATTAACAAAATCTTCAAATTGACCATCCAAAACTCATAACCAGCACGAGCTAATCCGTTTATGATCCTAGATCAACACTAATCAAGATCACAATAAACCATGTGAATAAACTCCACAAGTAGACTTAGACAGACAATTAGTATATCAAAATCTTTAATTTCATTGAAGGAATAAATCTACAAGACCAACCATAATTAGAAACTGGCAAGCAACACACATCACTTGAAAGAACTAAAAATGGATATAAGTAGAGACGAATCCAACATCCATTGCATTGAAAAAGGTGCATTTCCATTTCCAGCAACCATGTTCGAATGAGTTCAAGGCAAAAACTAGAGTTTGATGCCTATAACTCACCAATCCAGGAGAACCGGTGAGCTCTGTGTTAACCGCAACCACTTTTCCTGAAACGGGAGAGTTGATATCGCTGGTTGATTTCACGGTTTCAACAGTACCAAAACGTGCACCCTGGTGCACTTCAGCCCCATCATCAGGTAGTTCGACAAATATAACATTGCCTAAGTGGTCTAGGGCGTGATCGGTAATGCCTATTGTAACAGAACTACCTTCAACTTTCACCCATTCATGAGACTCAGCATACTTTAGATCATTCATGACTGCAGGGAGTTCACATGAAACAAGTTAATCATAAATCATAAATACAAAAAATCATTAATTTTCAGTCTTATTTCTACTCAACACCAGATTTATGGAATCTAACTAAAGAATTAGCTGATTTTCCAAAGTGAGTTATTAAAAGCATATCTTAATTCACTTATTGGATCTAAGGCAAGTAAATGCTTTACAACTAATCGCTGCAAATCTTTCCCAGCATACTAATTAAATTCTAAAACACCAAATTCCACAGATTCAGAACAAATTCTAATTATTTCTTCAAATAAAAATTAAGAAAATCAATGCAATAATCTGTATGCCTCAAGAAGAGCCTATTATTATTTATTCCCCTCAAGAACATCACACTATATCTTAATATACTTGTATTATTGCGGAAAACACAAATATATTATCACAAAAAGTTCGTGAAAGAACATAACAGTGCAAGAACTGCAAAGAAAGAAAGAAATCGGCAACACAGTTCCTTTTATCTAAAGAGAAAGCCCTTATGAAAAAGATAGAATCTTTACAACTAATATCATAAATTCATACGAAATAAGCATGAATAAAGACATACCAGTGGCAAAACCTCTGTTGTGGGCGGAGATTTTAAGGTATGAAGCGAGGCTTGTCGCCCACAATTTGGAAGCCATGATCAAGAGCAGTCAGTCGACATTCACAAAATCGACCAACGCTTCGTTAGCAGTGTTACAAATTAAGCTAACTAAGAGCACTCACATTGGTGTGCCCACCAATATTTAATTAGTATTTATGAGGTATTGCTGGGGTAGAGTGGGCACAAAATTTTTGTCCACATAGGTAATCACAAATTAAGGTGGGCAAGCCTATTATTTTAATAATTTTATTTTTCACCCCTTTATATCTCTCTCCACCCCCCTCACGTCTTTTTCTTCGCCCACCCCAGCCGCCCGGGTGCACAGGCGCCCACCCCACCCGCCCTCCCCTGGGCGCCATCGGTTGCGCCCACCCGTCGCCCACCCCCTTGCGACCACATATGCAAGTGCTCTAAATGTCATAGATGGAATTCATTCAATAAAAAAAAGGGGGGTTGGTAGGGATGAATTGGGAAAATCGCTCATCCCATTTTGCCCTTTTCTTTTCTACTTTTCTTCAAAAGATAAATTTTTACCCAAATAAAGCCATCTATGCTATTATCTAAATCTATCTATATAAAAAAGAAAAAGTTAATTGATTGTAAATACACAAATTACTACTCCAAACTTTTCTATCAATCCAAACTTTATAAATGTTAATTGAAGTTTGGAGTATCAAAATTAGTAACTTTTTAGTTAATTGATATTTGATACAAAAATTAGTTAATTGAAGTTTGTAGTAATCAACTTTGGATTGATAAATTAATTGGAGTATCAAATTTCAATTACTACAAACTTTTTAAATGTTTGGAATTAAGCTCGAGTTGAAATTCCGACGAAACTAAGATCAAAATGATTGGAATTGAGATCATGATTGGATTGTTGTCGGCAAATCCTCAAATTAATTTATCAATCCAAAGTTGATTAGATGCTGGAATTCTAACTCAATTACTGCAAATTCTAATTATGTCTGCCAACTTCCCAACTTAAAACATTGTCGTCAGACGTCTGGCATAAATTTGAAGATATGCTCAGAAAGTTAATACATTTCAATTTTGATGTCGAAAGTTAACACATACCAAGAACTAATAGAAAACAAATTTGAGTGTTTTGCTCATTTCCTTTCAGGTTAACTAATAGAAAACAATTAAAAAAGGAAAGGAAATGAGCAAAACAAGTTAACACATTTCAGATTTGAGTTCTAATCCAACCAAAACACTCATGTTTGCAATAAACCTGTAATTTCATATCAACGTAAATAAAAATAAAATAATAAACACCTTATCATAAGAATATATTCGTGTATATGGACATACTATACATTAGAGATTAATATTACTATATTATTTTATGTTAATTTATTTATGAGATTTGATATTTTGGTTTCTCACCTTTAGAAAAAAGAAAGATATGAAATAAAATAGTATAATTTTAGAATGTAGTAACATAGCATTATTATATTCTTCTCATCTTAATACAATATAAAACAAATATTAAACATCCAAGCCATAATAGGTCTTGTCTGTTAAAGGTATTCGGTTCAATCTCTACCATTCCCTGACCCCTGTCTCACAAGTCAAACGAGGAAAAAAATATATTTTCAGTGGCGGTATTTGTATAGGTCAATTCCCGAACCATGAACTGTGGGCTGAAGTTCACTAACCTTCCCTAATTGTATGGGCTTTGCAATATCAGCCTTAGTATTTTCTATTATTCTATATGAAATAAAATATAGGTGAGAAATATGTGTGCAAATAATAATTATTTTTTTATAGGTTTTGATTTTAGATAACTAGAACTTGATACATTGTCAACCCGAAATGAAAAAAATAAATATTCACATTATTTCATTCACAAGTATAAGTGTTCCACAACTCAATAAACACTAAACCACTACTCTAACAAACAAATTTCAGACATATTATATATAGAGCTTATAATAGTCAGTATCTTGTCGATCGAGAATTTGTGATTTGAAAATTGTTATTAGAATTTGATATTAGAAGTTGTTTATTGTTTAACCATTTGTTTTTTACTTGAAAATTGAATTTGGCACTTCTATTTTGCTCATTTCCTTTCCATTTTGTTATTGCTCTCTCTTCATCTATTATTCAAATGATAATATCATATTCTTTATTAGATTTTAAATTATCAAATGATATTATAAATATAACTTCATCGTTTTTTTAAAAATGAGAAAGAATATGAAGATGAAATCAATCATAAAGTTGAGAGTAAAGCTTGAAATGTTGAAGTAGAAAATCTATTCAAATATGTAGATATGTGAATGAGCTACTATTGTTAATAGCAGGGGGGACGCAGAAAAAAATATCGGAGGGTGCTAAAATAGTATTAGTGATAAAAAAAATATAAAAATAGTTTATACATTAAAGCTAGTCAAATACATATAAACTTACCTAAAGATCTGGCAACTGACACCTACGTGAACGTAACGATTGAAAACGTTGTGAGATTCGCTCGTTATCAATCGTAGAAAAAAATATCCTTCTCAATGTACACAACTAAACTATCATTCATCCACTGATCACCCATTTGATTTTTCAAATCAGTTTTGATAATCTTCATTGCAGAAAATGCCCTCTCAACAGAAGCAGTGGCAACAGGTAAAACTAATGCCAATTCAATAATCCGATAAACCAAAGGAAAAATTGAATTCTTACCAGTTTCAACCATTTTCTGAGCAAGACTTCCCAAATGGTTGACAAGGTCCCATCGACAAGTTCTTCGTGCATCATCTCTAATAGCAACATCAAACTCCTCAATTGGTTTTTGCATTCCCGGATCACCAATAATGTCGTTTAAGTCTAATTCAACTTCTCTTATGATCCGACTTATCATTGGTTCAACAATAGGTTCTTTGGGAGAAGAGGAAGAGCCATCATCCTTACGCTTTTTATTATAGTATCGCTCCATCTTCTATACAAACAAAAATATAATTCATAATTAATTAAAAGTTCATAATTTTGAACTTTGATAATGCAGTATATTACATATTATACATATTATTGCTTTTAGCACATTACATTAAGTCATTATTGCATTCTAGAATTATTTGATCTAGCAAAACCGAAATTGAAAATAGCCCCACATTGTCCACAATGTTATTTGATTATATTCATCTCTACTTTGGGCACAAACTATTCAACCGATATACTACAATTTCACATCACAAAGACGTAATTTATAATTAAAGCAACCAAATATTTTGATTCAATGTATAATTGTAAAATACCCAATACTAACTCAAACCCTATAAAAATCACAAAAATTCACACTAAACTAAGATAATTCACAAAATAATAAAGTAATCAACAAAGAAATAGGATATTTAAGTTTAATTAAAAAAAAAGAATAAAAAATCTTACTTAGTTGATGGTGAGGACCGACCGACCGTGAGTATTCAGATGAATTTGGGATAGAGCAGGGAGAGAGAATGTGTGGAGCAGTGGAGGAGAGACATCTGAAAAGGTCTTTTATTTGGTTTGCCACTCCCATTCAATTACCATTTTTATGTTTTATTTATTGTTTTTGTTTTTCACTAACTTAGAAAAGCGTGTAACACTTTTATTTGTCTCATTATATTTCTTCTTCACTCTACGTCTTCTTCACCTCTGAAACTTTCACTCCACGAAGAGAAGACAGCTCTGTTTTCAGTCGGCGTCTCGGCGACGACGGGTGCTTCTTCCAAATTATCCGGCAATCAACAAAAGGAAATTAAAAAAAAAAAAAATTGCTGGCGGGTGCTTCAGCACTCCCCAGCACCGGGTTAAATCCGCCCCTGGTTGATAGTTTTCTTGAGGGGAACTATTGTTGAAAGTTAAATTCGGTTTATTTTGAAATTATCATCCCTTAAATATGAGACTATATACTCCCTCAAATGTCATCCACTTAAGGGACTCACCAATAGATAATTTATACTTGTTAAATTTGTTCATAAAGTTTATGGACCATTCCAACAAACTAACAACCGAAGGTTTAGGATTAGAAGTCAATAATTTTTAATACAAAACGAATCTGGACTAAAATTAATCTCAACTTAATAGTCCGAAAATCATAAATCAAGTGGATTGACATCCCAAGGGTAATTTTATACGTAGCTCCCAATTTATTCCTTATAGCCTCTCATTTAATATAATAATAAAAATGATTATGAAGGTACAATTTCACCCCTTAACCCTAATTTAAATTTCTAAACAAATATTTCTATAGCCTCTATTTGTCTTCTTGGAGAACCCCCATTTTTCTTGCTCTCTCTCCTCCCCCAGTTTAAATTTCTAAGAAAAGAATTATAACTTCATAGCTTGTCGTTGTCTTCTCTTCTGGGTTCTAACGTCTAAACTCGACTCTCTCTCTCTCTCCCAATTACAATCAGGTGTAATCTCCTGTATTTCTCCATAAAACTCCTCAAAATTATCCGACGTAACACAAACCACCGCAATTTCTTCCACATTTTCATAGGTTATGTGCAGAAATGACAGAAATAAAAGGAAAAAGTGTGGTTGAATTACAAGGAAAAAAAAAGCGCATTCTAACCGTTAATGTGTGCTGCAAGAAAAGATCATTTTTTTTTTGTAAAATTTGGGTGATAAAAAATGAGATTTTAAAACAACAAAACAAACATGAGATTTTGATGCATTCATTGTTTCAGTCCATTTGGGAGATTAAAAATGAGGTTTTTAATTGAGGATCACATTCCTCTTGTTTTGAGTCAATCTAAATTCGAAATTGATGTTGGGGATCTGTATGCGGATTAGGAGAGAAACTTCTTGCTCTCCATAAATCATAAATGTTCTTTAGAACCTTAAAGCAATAAGACATCACTATTGGAGGTAAAGTGCTTCTGATAATGGAGACCCTATGTTGAAATTCTCACAATTTGAAGTGTAGGTTGTATATTTTTTAAGGTCTACTTTGTGCGATTACTATCTGAGAAGAGGGTAAACAGTTTTTTTCTTTAAATTTATGGGATTATACATTATATTTCTGTGTATTTTTCTTTCGTGTTAATCTTTTTTGCTTAGATTTGGTTTGGGGGCTATGATATAAATTTATTATTAATTAAGACATTAATTTGGGGCTAAGGGTTAAAATAGTACATTTATAAATATATTTATTAATTTATTAAATAGGGGGCTACAGAGAGTAAAATGGGGGTTATGTTTAGAAAATCCCTATCTTTTAGGGTAAGCAAAAAAAAGTTCTCAAATTGAGAATACATGCAATATTATTTAATTATAAAAACCCAACCATTCAATATGCTTTATTCCTATATTTAAAAAATTGGGGTACCTGTTCAATTTTCAGTTTTTATATATAAAAATCGATGGTTAACCAATCTAACTAGTTCCCATTAAATAATTATAATTTTATTAATGATATATTATATAAATATTATATTTAATTATTCTATTTCTCTTTCACTAGTTTTTGTTTTTCCTTTATGTGTTTCTTCCTTCAGATTAGGCATTAGACTTATTTTTTGATAAATTAACAATTAAATTTAAAGATCGTGCCACGGTGAATTTGAATCCGAAACTTTTGTCTTCGGACATTAACTATTCTACCACTAGGTCAACACACACACAAACACAACATTAGACTTATTTTTATCCCACAATATACGTCACTTTATTGAAATTGACAATACAAGCAACATAATTGTGCAATTTAATCTTTTATTATACTAGTGTTATATATATATATATAGGGGAAAGATCAAATAAAAACTAATTCTACTGTAGAAACTATAAACCTTTTTACACCGTAGATCTTAGTTAATCAACGGTTGTAGATTTACTGATTTATTTATTTATTTTGTTACATATTTAAAGTTATAAAGGGTGATTTTGTCTATCATTATTCATTTGTAACCGTCTGCTTGATTAAATTAAGGAACATTAGATCTTTGGCATTATATGTTAATTAAATCTTTAGTTATCACACGTTAGTTTTCTATTAGTTTCATTTGTATATATAATTTTTTTTTGTTTATGACCGATTTTTTTCATTGAAGTAATTAGTTAGATGGTAATTATTATTTGTTAAAATTAAATTTTTGTTTTTGAGTTACGCATGTACCCGTTGTAACAACTATGCACATTAAATTTTCTAAAATTAAAAAACTATGCACCGTAAATAATATGATATGCATAATCAATAGGAGGAAAATGCATTCACATAAGATGAAAATATTAAATAAATAGCCAATTTTTTTATTATAAAAAAGTAATGCGTTATCAATAACAAATAGAATCATTACCGAAAAAATTTAGTGCATTATAAGATAGATATAATAAATTTATATAAATAATTAATTTCATAAATTTGGATTTTTTTTTATTATTTTGGTAGGCTACAGCCCATGCACATTGCATAATAAGAAATGCATAATGAATAATGCGAAAATGCATTTACATAAAATGTAGTAATTAGTAATCAATAACAATAACTCAAACTTATTTACAAACAATTAATGCATAACCAATAACACAAAAAAGTATTGATTTTTTTTTAAAATGCATTATTAGAAGATATGAATTAATTTATATAGATAAATTATGATTTATGCATTTTGTTTTCGAAACTGAAAAATTATGCATAATCAAAAATACAAAAATGCATAATCAAATTTGTATCAAAGCATAATCAATAAATCAAATACAGTAAGTTTTATTAAATGGAGTTGGATTCTTGCAGAAATTGAAGCCTTCAACTTTTTTCCCAAAAAAAATTCCTAATTCTACGCCTAGATTTTTGTTTGTGCAGGATTTCGGTTGATTGGGATTGTCAAGATTACCCTTTTCTTCTATTAAAATATTAAAAAATTACATTCATGAATTTTTGTATTGTTTGGGTGGCGTAATCTTGCCCATCAATTTTTTTAAAATCTAGGGTCTTAATTAGTTTTTAGGTTTTACACTGAGAATAGTTTCCACAAGAACTCATATATTGAAACGACATATTTATTTTTTGAGATGTGTCGATTATACTATTTTTGATCACTTTATGATTTGCACTTTTATAAAATTGTATGTTTTAAATTTATATTTTAAAATATAGAATTTTTCTCTACTATGGATTATAAAAAAATTATTTTATTTTATTATGGTTAACCGAACTGATTTGATTTTTAGGTTAACTATTATAATGGTTTTTAGTACTCCCCCGTCCACGATAAATTTGCCACAATTTTCTTTTTGGTCCGTCCACAAAAAATTTGCCACATCCATTTATAGTAATAGATCCCACACACCTCACTTACTTTTCCACTCACAACACAATTTAAAACTATATAAACGTGGGACCCTTATTCCACTCACAATACAATCAACCAACAAATTATTAAAATCCGTATCATCCACAATGTGGCAAATTTATTGTGGACGGAGGGAGTAATTTTTATTTGTCATTTTTAACGGCTAAGCTCACTGACTAGAAATCATGTGATCAATTTATTTAAACGATAAATGGTTGGTTAATCGAACCGTGCTCACTCCCATTACCTATATACAAGAAAAGAAGAAAGATTAAATAATTTATTTTGAAATAAATAAGTGTCCAATATAGGGCCGAAGTTGGATATATTGGTGTAAATAGTGTCACCTCACTTCAGCCCAAATCATGAAAACCAAAAACAGTAAAAGTGGGGCGCTTATAGCCCTATTATTGTTATCTACAACATTAAGGGCCTACTAATCTTATCCCCTACTCCAACCCCACTCCCTAAACGACAAAGAAATTAAATTTTTATTCTTCTTTTAAAAAAAATTAGAAAAATCAGATGTCTAGTTTTTGTTTTTCTATTGGGTAAATTTAACTTTTTAATTACAACTATGGATGTTTTTTGAAAAATGTCTAATATTTTCACTAGTGATAGAACAATATCTATATGATCATAGCATTTTCAAATTTAGCCTAACATCATATTCTTTGTCGAAAAATTGATGTTTCATGTCGTCGTCTTTCTCGTATCTTATATCTAGAATCCTAGATTGTTATAATTGATTGAGATTAATGCTTGATTTAAGGTTGTTGACCAGGGAAAAACTTAGAATCTTGAATAGGACTCTCAAGATTTGGAATTGACTGAAGCCATAGATTTTGGTGAAAGCCCACAAAGATTAAATATTCTTGATTTCTATCTGATGGAAGGTTTTTAATTAAAATTTTACCAAATTCATTGGCATAAAACTAAGACGATGACATGAAATTTTATTCATTTTTTTTTTCCTTTCCAATTTTCAATAATTTAAAACGACATTGCTTTATTTATGTGTTATATAATTTATACGATATTTTCAATAATAAAACATTATAACAAATATTCACATTATTCTCTACGCACGCATCCCGTTAGCTTTTCGATGCCGGACTAAAAAAGGGTTGGAAGAATTTTACCATATTTAGAGGGTGTTTGGCTGAGCTTATAAGCTCCTTAAAACATCTTATAAGCTGTTTAAGAGGGTGTTTGGCTGAACTTTTAAGCTCTTTAAAACAGCTTATAAGTTGTTTAAGAGCTTGTAAGCTCTTGCAAAGTGTTTGGCAAAAAAAGCTCTTTAGGCCATCTCCAGCAGTTCGCACCAAAATACAACAATTTCAGCACAAAAATACAGCAAAATCAGTAAGTTATCTCCAGCAGTCTGCTCTATATTTTTACACAAAAACAGAATATTCTACTTTTAGTCACGGTTGATGATCCTGAAACATGTGATTACTTCCGATTAAAGCAACAAGATATTATTCGAAAGCGGTAACAAGCCAAAGAAGCCAACACTAGTATTTCTGATATGTTTCAAAATTTATTTTCAGATGGGGTGGGACGTTCCGGAGATGGCCTTTATTAGAAATTAAATGTATCGACTTTGTATTTATGCTTTTATTATGTAATTGTATTTTTTTAAATTTTTTTTGTTTATCTTGTATTTTATTTAAATGTATTTTTTAAATAATTTTATGTAATTTTAATGTTGGTATAATATGTTTAGAAATATAACTATAATATAATATTTTGGAACAAAATAATTAAAGAACACAAAAAATAATAAATATAACAAGGAATAATAATTATAACAATAAAATTAAATGCAAAAAGAATAGAGCAATGAATAGTGTTGCTCCAAGTTTGGAGCAACACTATTCAAATCTGTATAATAGAGCAGGATTTTGGTGCTGAGCTGGAGAAGAAATTGCTCCAGATTTGGAGATATGTGAAGATATAGAGATGGGTTGGAGATGCCCTTAAGAGCTTATAAGCTCCAAAAAAAAAGCTCTAGGAGCTTATAAGCTCCTAAAAAAAGTAGCTCTACCCCAATTTTTTTTTTGTAAAGATGTTATGAACAACACTCAATTTTCTTATTTTCACCATTTTTCATTTTATTTTTTTTAATTTATAATATAACATAAATAAAAAAATCATTTTTTTTTTCTAACTTATACCTAATTTTTTATCCTCTATCCTCACTCTTATCCAAACACTTTAATAACTTATAAGCTCTTGAGGCAAAACATCTTATAAGCTCCTTAAAGAGCTTATAAGCTTCAAGAGCTTATAAGCTCATTAAAATAAGCTTAGCCAAACACCCTCTAAGAGTAAGCTCTTGCAAAATGTTTGGCAAAAGAAGCTCTTCAAGAGCTTATAAGCTTAAAAAAAAAAAGCTCTAAGAGCTTATAAGCTCCTAAAGAAAAAAGTACATCTACCCCAACTTTTTTTTTTGTAAAGATGTTATGAACAACACTCAATTTCCTTATTTTCACCATTTTTCATTTTATTTTATTTTTTAATTTATAATATAAAATAAATAAAAAATCACTTTGTTTTCTTTCTAAATTATACCTATAATTTTTTTCTCTCTTTTCTCTTATCCAAACACTTTAATAGCTTATAAGCTCTTGAGGCAAAACATCTTATAAGCTCATTGAAGAGCTTATAAGCTTCAAGAGCTTATAAGCTCTTTAAAATAAGCTTAGCCAAACACCCTCTTAGTGAGCGAGCTCACTAAAATCTAGTAAACTGGAGTAGTTTTTATATGCATCTCTACAACAAAAGTATTGTCTCGTAGTAACATAATTTTAGTGATATTAAAAGAAGTGTAATAAAATTTGTTAGTCACAAAATTTAGTGATAGTCGTACATGCATCTACATATATTTTTGATACTTATAAAAATATAATGTAATTAAACTTTATTTCATTTAGATATGTAATAAATTAAAAATACCTTCCAATGTCACTAAATTCTGTAACATGTTTTTATTTTTAAATAGCCTTGCATAGTTGCATACTCAATCGATGTGGGACGTCTTCCTCAAACTCACCACAACCAAATAAGTCATCGCTTGCTCAGGGGTTGGATCGATGCCCTTACATCAATATATCTCCAATTATTCTTCAATAAATTGTAGTTTGTAGGCTTGTAGTTGTAGCAGTAGCATCCAAACACGGATGAATGAAAAATAATACTCCCTCCATCACATTTCCATTGCTCGTTTGACTGGGAACGAAAGTTAAGAAAGTGAGTTGAATATGATGTCCGTCCACGAAAAATGTTCCATCCCACCACAAAATATTCATTTTCCTTCACTCATAACACTACACTACAAAATATTTCTTTTTCCTCCACTCATTACCCACTACACTTAATTTTTATTAATCTCCGTGCTCACTGTCCCGAAGAACAATTTTCGTAGACGGAGAAAGTAGTGTGTAGTGGGTTAAAACTTTCTATTTTTAAAACAGACCAATTAAAATGAAAATAGCCAAATAAAAAATAGAGACCGATTAAAATGAGACGGACAGAGTAATCGTGGAATAAATAGTAAAGAGATATGGTTACAGATGTTCTTAGCTGGTTGGCAGTGGACGGCCCCGCTCTTCCAATCTCCAACAAATCAATCCCCAAAATCCATTAATGCCATAATCAAAATCTCATTATAATGCGATTATTGGAATTGGAGGATGAGTCCCACATTCATAATCATTTTATAATTGACCAAATGAGCGAAGATGATCCAACTGACAACAAATAATGGCTGCACCCCTCTCTCCCTTCCTCTCTCTCTCTCACATACTCACACACTTGAAGAAGAATTTAAGTGACTATTGAGTTTGCTGCAGCATTACAGATTTAGGTATCAAGAACCTTTTTTTTTGTACTTTCCAAGATTTCACATAAAAAAGTTCAAAACCAAAACTCAAAATCAATAATGATAAATTGATAATGCCAAAACCAATAATGATAAATTGATAATGCCAAAAAAAAAAAAAAATCAACATCTTCTCCACGACCCATGATAAGGGAAAATAAATTTAATTTGCTGATGAAAAAAATGTGCAGCTTTTTAAGGGAGCAAATGTGTATGGGCCCGTAATCCAGAAGAAAAACATATACTATGAACGGAATCCAAGCAAGAAAGGAAAAAAAAAATGAAATCTTGAACCTCGTTTCTTTTTCTCTCTCTTCCACCATTGAAATCTTGGAAAAAACCTCGAGAGTTGAGACCATTGTTCATCAATAGTAATTGACAAACGTGTGCCATCATTTGATCACTCATACTATGAGTGGCGATAAAAGGAAGACTGTGCAAGATTGATAGTGACAGCAAGCTCAAATTCAGATTTAGGGCCAAAGCAACCTTTACTAGTAAACATTCTCTTCTCTTCTCTAACTCAACTACTGCAAAATTTACTGACTATGTATTCGTACATAGATATGAAATTGTATTTAATTCTTCTTCTGAAACTAGTCCATTTTCCTAAATAAAGTTTTCCCATTTGACCTCTCTCTCTGTCTCTCTCCAACCCCCCTCTCTCTCACACACTCACACACAGTGGCACCTATAATATTGCAGTCACAGATGCACTGAGCTTTCCCTCATGAACTCCCAGATTGATTCTCAATGAACTGACTGGACAAGAATATGGTAGTGGGAGAAGAAGACTATCTTAGGACAGTCAAAATTTTCCTGTCGTATACATCTCGTCTTTGAGTAAGTTTGCATTACATTTTTTATTTTTTATTTCTGTATTTCGGATTGATTATTGCTCAGTTCATGAGGTAGATGTGGCGTTGCGTCCTAGGTTTTGGATTTCTTTAGATTATATTGAATTTCTGATCTTTATTATCTGTATATTAGTGTTGAGCTGTAGCATTTCCTTTTTTTCCTTGTTCCTAACTGGTCATTGCAACAGTAACTTATTCTATGAAAGAGTTGTGCTTCTCAAATCACTGATATAGTTTCAATCTTTGCCATTAGTTTAGTTTCATTTTAAATGAGCAGATGATTGTATCTTCTCTAACAAATTTCATAAACCAAAGTAGCTGCTGCTTATGATATTACTCTTAAAGTCCACTTGACTTTAGTGGTCATCTATACCTTTGTGTTCTGATGAATTAGAATAAGTTGAAGATTATTGCCGTTTATGGTCTGTTTGATTCCTGATCATCTTGAGAGATTTCTTGTTTTAATTGATAGGGGTATAAATGGATTCAAGTGCACACAACTCCGGTTCCTCGGAATTGGAGGGATCGCCTTTGGATTTGGAGAGGGAGTATCACATCAATCTCAATCTTCCCTCATCAAGTCCACCGCCATTGCAGAGCTTCGTTGCAGCAGGTAGTCAGCTCTCGGAGACCAATGCTGCTTACTTCTCATGGCCGGCTTGCAGGATAACTGATGCAGCCGAAGACAGAGCACATTATTTTGGCAATCTTCAAAAGGGGGTTTTGCCTGAAATTCATGGCCGCCGTCCCACAGGATTGCAGGCCACTACCTTGCTTGAACTGATGACTATTAGAGCCTTTCATAGCAAATTTTTGAGGCGCTTTAGTCTCGGTACAGCCATTGGCCTTCGAATCAGGCGAGGCTCTCTCACTGATATACCAGCTATACTTGTCTTTGTTGGTAGAAAAGTTCATAGGCAATGGCTCAACCCTGCTCAATGTCTACCTACAGCACTTGAGGTTGTTACTAATTTCTCTGCTTTAAACTTAGTTCGAGCTTAAGAAAAAGGAAAAATCTCAGCTTTCTTGAATGTTTTTTTTTTTTTAGTGTCTTTAATTGTATGATTGATTCTGCAGGGACCTGGAGGTGTTTGGTGTGAAGTTGATGTTGTTGAATTCTCCTACTATGGAGCACCTGCAGCAACCCCGAAAGAGCAGTTTTATACTGAACTTGTAGATGGCTTTGGTGGGAGTGATCCGTGCATTGGATCCGGTTCTCAGGTAACATGACATTTACTTTTGAGTATTTGAAGGATTAGACGATCATCAAACAAGCTCATGAATAACCGGGGCACCTCGTTGCATTCTCAGGTTGCTAGCCAAGAAACTTATGGAACATTAGGTGCCATAGTTAGAAGCAGAACAGGAAATAGGCAGGTTGGATTCCTCACAAATAGGCATGTAGCTGTGGATCTTGACTTCCCAAGTCAGAAAATGTTTCATCCATTGCCACCAAGTCTCGGACCAGGTGTCTATTTAGGTGCAGTCGAAAGAGCCACGTCTTTCATAAGTGATGACCGTTGGTATGGCACTTTTGCAGGAACAAATCCAGGTATAACTAACTGGTTAATTTATGTTTTGCATACTGTCATTTCTTAATTTTCTGATACTGAGACTGTAATACAATATTCTCATGATCGTGTAGAGACATTTGTTCGCGCTGATGGCGCCTTCATCCCTTTTGCCGAAGATTTCAACATGGCTAATGTCACAACCTTTGTGAAAGGTATAGGTGAGATAGGTGAAGTTAGCAAGATAGACTTGCAGTCTCCTGTGGAAAACCTAGTTGGGAGGCAAGTTGTGAAAGTTGGGAGGAGCTCGGGGTTGACAACGGGGACAATAATGGCCTATTCCCTTGAGTACAACGACGAGAAAGGGATGTGTTTCTTCACAGATTTTCTTGTTGTTGGAGAGGATCAACAGACATTTGATCTTGAAGGTGACAGTGGAAGCCTTATTTTACTAACCGGTAACAATGGGGATAAGCCTCGCCCTGTTGGGATCATTTGGGGCGGGACAGCCAATCGTGGTCGTTTGAAGCTCAAAGTAGGCCAACCTCCTGAGAACTGGACTAGCGGGGTTGATTTGGGCCGTCTCCTTGATCTTCTCGAACTTGATCTTATCACTTGTGCACGAGGGCTTCAAGGTTCGTACCTCATACGTAGATCTCATCATGTCCATGTAATGTAATTCTGCAGATTGTGGTTAATATTCTAATCTTTTTCGCGTCTTGTTCTTGTTCAAACAGCTGCGGTGCAAGAGCAGAGAAGCGTGTTTGGTGCAGGAGACTCGACTGTGGGAGAGTCTTCGCCTATTGATTGGGGGACTACAAAAGACAAGTCTGAAGAGAACTACGACGTTCATGCTCTAAGCATTCCTCAAGCCTCTAGTGATGATGATTCTCATCCTGGATCGACATTCTTGTTTAAGAACGACGAGTTTCACATTGAGAGTCGTCTTGAGGTAGCTCCGGTGGTGGAGCATCAGTTTATCACGAGGTTTTCGTGCCAAGAGCATCAAGTGGAGGAGGAGAGGGAAAGTGAGATGATGAGAGATACTGAGTCTGAGCGTGCACCTCAAATTTCTGTTTCTTTGCAGTTAGGTGAACCAGAATGTAAGAAAAGAAAGCTGTCTGATGCCTTCAACAATTCAAACTAGAAAAGAAACAAGTATTTTCAATCGTCACTTCCCTATTCTTCATTTCTTTCATCCATATAATATTTGTCAATGTTGTAACTTAAACTATAGGCTTTTATTCTCCAATAATATTATTGTTAATGCTTCAACTCATGTTCTCAAATAAACAATACTTGTGTAGTAACATATACAATTATTTACATACAATGTCATAATAGGACACCATGTTTCATGACGAGCTTTATTTACAGATAGTGACAACTCAAAGAGATATCTATGCACTTGCTGAAATAGACACAGCATTCAGCTCCACATGCTTCGTACCATCGTTTTGTGACTGAATTGTAACAGTAGCATGAGCCTCCTCCTGCATGGATTTATCACCGTTCGTCCGAGCAATGGTGATCAAACTCACCAACGGCTCTTTCTCCGTAGTCACCTCTTTGCAGTCTTGGTCATCCCCAACAATTTCCCATTCCTCTTTCAGAGAAGTCACTTGCATGCCCTTTGTCTTGACGCTTTCCATTTCGAAAGCAGTAGGTAGGATTACGTAGTCGTTTATTGGGTTGTAGAAAGGATCGTGGTCTGCCCGCAGCCAGTGCTTCAGAATTCTGAACACATGACGCTCACAGAGGATGCCCCGGTGATCTCCCGGGACCCCAACCCGTGCAGTAGCACGAAGTCCATCGGCCTATATAACAAAGGACAAAATTATTACTACCTCAGAGATTGTATATATATCTGCAGAGTATATAATCATGGGGAGTAAAAAAGACATTGATATCTTAGGCCACTCTCCAAGAATATATATCCAGTGAGAAATTGCATACAAAAGGAGAAACAAATGGTTGAGGCTGTCACTAGTTTCGAAATTTCTTGAAGCAAACTAGTTCTACATGCAATCAAGGTAAAACTTCAGAATCATTGAGATAACTTACTTTAGCAGATTCCAGTGGAACGGTTCCATCACCATCAACATTTATGTACTTGGCCTGCAAGAATTTGCGAAACTAATGCTAAACAACTCTTGAAATTGAAATCATGATATATAGATTACTGTATTTATGTATATGTGAAACAAATATAAAGGTGACTCAGTAAGGAGATATCGAGACAAATCAGTAGGATAAACGATATGCACCAAGAACTTTTTCATGAGATAACATCACATTGTTCATCTAAGATTCTACCTGGAGAGTAGGCAATTCTCGCAAATCAGTGACTGGGGCACCATCACTTCCATAACTGCAGCATATTGCCTTGTGAGGATATGGTCAAATTTAACATGCATTATACATGAGACGTGCAGAATTATGCGTAAGGTTTTGATTACCAAACAGAATGAGGTGTCTCATTATTTGTGCCGTAAATATTGTAGAATTTAATTTGTTGGGGAAGCTCGGCGGAGCTTAACAACTCGCGTGTCTCATTAGCCCACTTTAAAATTTCGAGATTGAATGGTACGGACATATCAACACCACTGTAACAGATCTGCACAGAAGCCATCGACTAATACATCAGTCACTCTAAAAATCAGAAGAACGTAACAGTAATCAAGCCTCGACATAATAATATATCAATGTGAAAAATAATATATCTAAGATTCTAACTGGAGTATTTATTTTTACACTTGCTAGTAAAACCACTTTTATTTTTTTATCCTTCTGTAAAGTGACTAAAGCAATTTTTTGCAATATTCGTTGATGGCTAAAGCTCAAGCGACAAATGCATTTGATTGCCATTCAACTTCACATATAAGCAGAAAGCAAGTATTACGTATCATATTTTATCCATAAAACAGGGATTACTTGCTGTCTTCTACTATCACATTTACAATAATAGTCACGGCTTCTTTACCTTGTTCGTTGAAAGAGCTTCCATAAAGATTGGTATAGCTTCTACAGGAGGGTAACATTCTAGCACAGTACTGGAATTCCCATCACTATCACATCTCTTTCTCCAAATTTCAAGAAGGGGAACATTTTCCCATTTGAAATCTAAACAGGCCATCAATTCGTATATCGACGGACACTCAAGCAGCTGAAACAGAGAGGACAGAAGAATTAATCTCCAAAAATAAAATAATACAAGAAAACTATGAATAAATAATATCATAACAAAGTTCATGGCTTTCATATCAATGCATAATTGAAGGGCATAAGTTACTTCCCACAACTCAAGCCATGCCAAAGACACACAATGGGATCATAGGAAAGTTACTAAAGTCAAGTATCAACTTTTATAAATCAGAAAAATAAAGATGGTATAGATTTAAGTTCATACCAATTGCTGCATGCTCCATTTCGAAATAAAAAAATTCTGTTCCCATCCTTCAACAAATGATGCTCCATTCAGAAATGTGGAAGTTATGTATCCAGGTGCACCTGTTGGAACCCAGAAAGTACCAAGATTATTTGTAAATCCTTAATTAAGAGATCAAATAGGGGATCCTCCGAATTTTTAGCTTTTGTTTGAAGCTAGCACATTGAGAAAATTGAATGAAAATTAAATGAGTCGCAGCCACAGATTGACAAGTTTCATGACCAGGAATTACAACGAATCCGTTAATAATATAAAAAAAAAGGCATTAACTTATACAGAACATAAACTAGAGAATTTGAAAGTCCTTAGAAAGACTTGAAGCAAAATATCCAACTTCAGCAAAGTCAAGACATAGTGATCAAAATTATCTCTGAAATGCTTTTAATGTTATTGCTAACAAGAGCACTTTATAGTATGAGAAACTAAGAACCAGAACGGCCAGCCTCACGTTTGGCAAAGTGCACACTACTTGCTTGATCTAGTAATATACCTCTAAATGGTGCTGCTATAGCAATCCAGCTTTTGACATACTTCTCGAAGATCTGAAAAACAATGCAATCAACATTAGACTTCAGACTTCATATTATACAACAAAGAGGAACAAGAAGTTGATGAAATTGAGAAGAAGCACTATGAGAGAGAACAGGAAACAGGACAAGGTGGAAAACAAAGTGAAATAACCGATTCAGGAAGAGTAAGTGCCTTACATCAGTATGCAGGCTCATAAAACATTTTATTAGAAGACCACCCATAGAATGACTTATTATGTTTATTTTTCTCCCTCCAGAAGCTGTATAAACTGACTCAAGCTTTGCTGCTAGGCGATCCAGCGTTTCCTGAAGTCTAGACGAAGTAGGACGATAAATTAGTCATATAAGCATGCACTGTGTTCAAGCTAGACAAACACAGGTGGTCACAGAATAATATGAGAAAGGAAACTCCACCAGGTTATTAAATGGTACAGTTAAAACAATTGTGCATTGCTACAGTCACTGTCTGATTTTCGTTGGACTAGAGAAAATAATTATAATAATGAGTAGATGTATGATCTCTGGCTTTACCAAATACTATTTTGATAGTAACCAACTTGTACGGAGGACATGGTCCAAGAGGTAGACTGTTTTGGCTTTACTTATCCTCAAAGGAATAGAAATCATGTCGACGCAAAGGTTTCGGGGGAGAAATGTTGGAACAGTAAGACAATGGCTTGATGTAATCCAGTATTGGTTTGTCAAGACAGGGATGTAGGCATAAATAGCTTAGACTAATGCAGCGCTGCGCAATGCCTAGTAGCAGCATTTGGAGCAGGAAAAGAAAATGTCTGACTAAACCCCTCCTACCCCTATAAGGAAGCATAAAATTACAAACCTGCAGCAAGCTACATGCTACAGAATTCAGACTTTGTTGATCCATAGTTACAGGGACTCCGGCTAACTTAAATCATCCATTTCCTAACTATAAAAAAGGCCGGAAATATGCTACCCCATGACTCCTACTGAACCTATAATGTGAGTGGCTCCGGAAACTAAAAGTTTATGACTCATTTTCTCAATGAATTTAGCAGTTACCTATTGCTTTGGCGGAAATCATATCCAAACCCAAATAGTGTTGTTCCCTCTTTGTAACCCCATTTGATAAACTCAACAATCATGTCGTGAAAATAATATACACATTCGCTGCCAATAATCTGCAAAACAATCCACGAACAAGATTTAATATCCACAACAAAGATTCATTGGAGCATGCAAAAGCGAAATGAAGAACCACAGGCTCCTCGACGGAAAGGTCACTAAGGGAAAATGCAATCTGCCAAATGACCAGAATTAAGGTGCAAAACTCACCATGTCAGGGTCCAGCAAGTCAATTGCATACAGGCCATATCTGTCTTGGGGAATCTCAATATGCGTGTCAGGATCTAAGCACTCTGTCTTACCTGTTTTTTATCATTCTATCAGTACACCAAGAGATGCCCAAATCGGAAAAAACAATTATTTCAACTTCCACTGCATGCTTATGTAAGATAAGTTGGCATATTATGACCCAAAACACCTAAAGTTTGTTTTTATTTATTTATTTATTTATTTTATTTTATCTTGAACCAGAACCCCCAAGTCAAAATGGCAAATTGATAGGATGGTTTATGTATCTATTCATGATTAAGCTTATGAGAAACTAATTTTTCCAAATTTATTAGTATATCTTATTCACAAAACCAAAGCATATAAATTATACAGTTTAAGCCAATTCGATTATCTTATTCTTATCAGTTATCAAAGTAGAATGTTTTCAAATTCTACAGCCTTTGTATTAAAAAATGTTAATATACCAAGTTCATATTATGCATAATCCTCGTTATTTATATGTGCACTCCTTCGAATGCAAGTGCAAAGAAGAGATACAAGCAACTCCTTGAACCAAATCAATCAACAAGCAAATTAGGTAAAAAAAAAAAAGTTGAGTAACCTTGCTTCACTTCAGGCATCAAGAACAACTCATCATCACATTCTTCAAAAGCTCGACATTATTTAGAACTATGATCTATAAGAATACATACAAAATTATAGCTCACCAGTAGCAGGATTGAAGCGGGACCAGAGCTTGTCCCGGAACTCGTGATCAGCCCCGAGAATCCGGACCCAGACCCGCTCGGTCTGACCCGTTTTGTTATCGACGGCGTTGAGAATGGAGCCGGCGATTCCGGGCACGAGCAGAACCGGGTCAAGCGTGGGGTCCACATAGGTCTGTTCCTCGCTAGTCTTGCTGATCAGCTTCAGCAGATGCTCCACCGACTTCACAATGTCCTCCAACAACACCGCCATCGACGGATCGAATCGATCGCCCAATATAAATCCTCTCCGGGAAAAAAGGGAGTTAATATCGGTTTAATTTTAGGATTTATAGTTTGATTGGTTATGTACAAGGAGTTGTGCGGAGAATCGGAGAAGATCTGTTTGGGGGTAGGTGGCGGCGGCGGCGGTGGTGGTCAGCGGTGGAGGAGAAGAGTTGGAAAGCGTGGCTTAGATAAAGTTGAGTTTTAATCAATCATGCAAGTTTGCGTCCATAGCCCTTAATTAATTTATCAATTCCAATTAAATGAAGCAATTTCGTATGAAAAGGATAATGTATGAGGTGAATCGTATAGAAATTAAATTTCTATATAGTATTGGATTTTTTAGACCTTTATTTTTTTGAAAAAGAATTAAAAAAGTATATATTATCAACAACCATCATATAGGAACTTATCGCATGCTACACCACCAAACAAGATAAAAATATATATATACTAACACCGTACAGGCAGATCGCGCTAATGAGAGTCTTATGATACCTCATTAAACCATGCTTATTAAGGGTGCCTTTATGGGTTAAGGGACAAAAGCCGGCTCTTGCAGTGCCATATCAGCACTTAAAACTAATTACTCTTTTGTTTATTTTTCCTCTCAAATAATAAACTCACAAAAATAATTTTTGGTATGATCTCACTTAGAGATAGACCTGCTCACGGTTCAAGGCCCGCCAGTTTCGGGCCTTAAACTGTCGGTTACGGTTTTCCCCGGGAGTGAACCGTAATCGACCCGCCTATACTATTCCCGGTTTCGGACCGGACCATTACATCGGCGATTCCGGTTCCGGTTAAAACTGCCGGTTCACGGTTCGACCCGCCGCATTAATATACTAATATAAATGTATTATTTTGATTACGAAAAGAACATTATGTAAATGAAGTACAAAACGAACATTAAAACAAATGAAGAAAATTAACTCATTTTTTATTAATATACTTCAAATAAACATTACATAATTTATAATTACATTTGCATGAGTTCCAATGAATGCTTGAAAAGAATAAAAATTTTAATAAAGACAAAAAAATAGAGTATACAGGAATGATGTGCAAGAAATAAATTCTCAAATGGATATATATTTATAGATATACATAAAGGTAATTAAATAAAATAAAAAATAATTTTAAGTCGAAAACCGTCGGTTAATCACATAAACCGTCGGTTCACCGGTTTTATAGGCCCGACAGTTAACCACCGGTTAGGCCCGCTGGTTCCGGTTATCCATTCGCTTGAACCGTAACCGGCCCTTTCTACCGCCGGTTCCGAATACGGTTCGGAACCGTTGACCCCGGTTCCAGTTAAAAAACCGTTGATTGGCGGTTCGGCCTCTATTCGAACCGCCGGTTCATAAAAAATGGACATGTCTACTTAGAGGTGTTCATGAGACGGTTCCGGTTCAGAACCGACCTGAAACCGGCGGTTTCGATTCAGAAAAATTGGAATTGGAACTGACTAGTCGAGGGTCACGATTTTGAGCTTGAACCTGTCCGTGTTTGGCAATTCTGATTCCGGGTCGGAATCGCCGGTTCACGGTTTGAACCGTGTATTAATTTTTAAAATAAAATTCAAATCGAGCAAGTAATTCGGTGATCCGAAAATCAATTCGATTAATGGTGTTGGTTACGAATATTATCCAAGCTACCCAACTATTATTAAAAATACCCACTTTCACTTTTATAAGGAGATTTGGAAGCTAATTTTTTTCTTAAAATCAATGTAGGACAAAGGAATATTTGGCTCTCAAATGAATACATCTCCATTTTTATTGATAATTTTCAAAGCTCTCTTTTATTTCAAAATCAATGTGGGACAAAACATACTTGGCTCTCAATCGGATTGTCTCACATCAATTTCGAGAAGAAAGATACATGTGAAAATTATCTATAAAAATAGAGGTTGATTCTTTTGATAGCCAAATTTCTATTTGTCCCACATTAATTTAGAGATAAAAAATAGTTTTGAAGATTGTTGTAAAATGGGGTGATCCTAAATCACTTACATTATGAGTTCAACATAAAAATAAAAATTAAAAAAAAAAGTATGTCTGAACTGCCTATTCACGATTCCAAATATTTGGAATCGGAACATGCCCGTTTTTTTTTTTTTGGATGTCCTATTAGTAATGTCTCATATCCAAAAAGAAAACATTTAACTATTTAAAAATATTGGGACTTATCCGCTTTCCATCTGTTTACTCCTATTCTTGATCTCTGTACCCAAAAAGTATGAAACATGCTAAGTAGGACGGAAGGAGTATTTGTTTTACCATTTTTTTTATATACATGTCATTATATATAGGGTCCGTTTGGTATCCATATACCAGTATATCATATATTAAGGGCTCGTTTGCTACGAAGTATGGGATAAGGCTTGATATGATTAGCTGGGATATCTTAATACGTATAAAGAATTAATATTGTGTTTGGTATGATGTATTAAATTCTCTGCAAAACATATTAATTATGGTAAAAGGGTGAAATTATAGTAATTTATTCTTATATTTAGTTGCAGTATTATTTATACCACCTTATAGGTGGTATTAGATAATAACAACAATAGGTATAATTCAACGGGCCCGAATTTTATAAAGGGCCCTATACTTTATACCAAACAAGATATTAGGGTGTATAATATATATTATACACCCTAATCACCCATAACAAACAAGCCCTAAGTATATGTATGAGTATCATATATCAAGTATGGGTATGAGATTGAAATCTGATAGCTGTATTTGGTATGCTAAAGATATGGACTCATATCAAGTGGAGAGAAAATGATAGATATAATTCTTACCCTAACAAAATTTGGTATATGAGAATATTGAAAATTATGATATCAAATATATCAACGATATCAATATACTGATATACCAAACACAAGGTATGAATATATATCATATCCATACTCATACATGATATACGTGTATATGAATACCAAATAAGTCCATAATTTTTTTTATGAATAATGTGACCTGGCCGACGATAAACATAGCCTTACTAACCTTCATATCCCATAAGAAAATTTTCACTAGATCCTAATAGATTTAGTCTACGGTGCCAAGTTGTCATATCGTGATTTACCTCTCTAATATATTGTACATACTATTGCACAAGAAATTGAATTTTACCTTTCTAGTATAGTGGTTTCAGATTACCTCGTCGTCAAATAAAAAACTTTCACCCTAGATGATTCTATATTGAATTTTAGCAACAAATATTTAAAAATAATGAATTTTAATAAACACATTACCCTTTTTGATAATTATATAATTAGATTTACATAAGTGTATACTAATCTCAATTCTCAAGGATACTTTAGATCCATTCGTTATGAGTGATGGGCCTTGCTAGTTGGATTATTATCCAATGGGCTTAAGAGCTAATTATCGGGCCTAATTGGGCTCTGGTGGGCCCATCGCTTCTCGTGGAATCGATCCATTGTTATTTTGAGGAATGATTACCCACTTCCAAACAAATTATACGATAGACGTTTTTCTTAATTATTTTATAGAAATTCATTTTTCTTTTTTCTTTTTTTAATTTTGGGCCTGTCTTTTTTTTTTTGGACTTGGGGGAGTGTCATTTTTTTTCTTTTTATTTTATTTTATTTGTGGGCCGTCTTTCTATTTGAATTTAGGGAATGCAATAAAGACCTCAAAAATAATTTAATTAAACTCAAAACTACCGAAAATACTTAAACATATAAACTACATATGAGAAGACGACATGTTTTCATTTTTAGTCCCTTAGTTATGCATTATTTAGATAATCTTAATTAAATTTGAATTAGACACATAATTTTCTGTCAAAATCCAAGCCAATTATTTAAAATATATTAGTATTTAGTATACTAAAATAAAAGAGTGTATACTTATAATTGTTGATACATCTATAACGTGCTTACTTATTTAAATTTCTAAGGATAATTTGGTAGTTATATATATAGGTTCTATATTTCATTTAAGATGGGAATCTTTTTTGCATTCAAAGTTAATCAAAATTATGATAATTTTATAATTTTTCTAATTTCTCGAATAAATATTAATTAGAATTTATGTTATGGTTCGATCGAATTTATTTCATAACAATTATTAAATTTGAGGTGGTACACAAATGGAGCACTAAAATTGAGGGAGAGAGGGTGTGTTGGTCTAACGGTAGTGTGATTAATATCTGAGGTAAAAAATCTCAGGTTCGAATCCACCGTAGCTCGATCTTTAAATTTTATGTTACAATACAATATAAAAATAAAATAAAATAAGTGGAAGAGAGTGTCTTATCCCAAATAGGAGCAGCCCCCAAGAAAAGGAAAAAGCTCGTTAATTAATGCTATGCCAAAAGAAGAAAAGGAATTAAAAACAAACAAAAGAGAAAAGAAAGAAAGAGAGAAGAAACTAATGGGAAATGGATAAGTAAAACACACATAGAGACAGAAAAATATTGGCAAAACAAAAACCTTAATTCATGACAAATGTTAGAAAAGCTTATCGACATCAGCGTTATTCACAAAAAAACAACCCTAATCACATGAACTTTCAACTGTCAAGCTAAATTACAAAGCAAAACCACGTGATCCAATCACTTAATTAATCCCCACATATATATAAATATAATTTTTATTTTTTGAACAGAAAGAAGTTTGTGGTCCTTAATTAATTACGCAGGCCACTACCAGCCTTGTTCGTTTGTCATTTGTTTGACAAAAATGAATATATACAAGAGGAAAAAATAAAAATTATTATCTAATTGAAAATGAAATTATTATCTAATACTCCCTCCGTCCCGTTATTCTAGTCTCATTTCTTTTGGGCACGGGTATTAAGAAGAAGAGTGTTTAAAGAGTAAAAAGATAGAAAGTGGTGGAACCCACAACTTTTTATGAGAGAAGTATATTCCTTTATTGGAAATAAGACAAGAATAACGAGACAACCAAAAAAGGAATACAAGACAAAAATAACAGGACGGAGTGAGTATCTCTTTTAGTGGCCTAACTCGCGGTGCGATGAATTACTGATTATGAATTAATTAATTTGACATTTTCTAATATTGTCATACAGAATTTAGTCAAACACGTTCTCAAATAGCGATTGCAAATTATGTCCGATGTGCAGTTTCAAGTGCAATGACATATATAGCCCATTTGAGAGATGCAAGCATGCGCCGTTTATATTCTTTCCAACCAACCATCTTCTGTTAATAAAAGTTCACGCATCTTTGGTTCTATTATTTCGTTTAATAAAATCGTCTTGATTTAGATGCTAGTAACCTTGCTATAGGTGTGATTATAGGTATAGCTCTATTATTTAGTATTCAATGGCTTAATTTAATTCTATGTCGTTTAGCTACTGCAAAGTTAAATCAAGCGTGACAAATGTCGATCAAGAATATATAAGACAATTATTGCTCGAGTTGTCTGCAATTTCACAAATTTATTATATATATTAATAATATAATATATATATGTTCACATTTATGCTTTTATTTCATTGTCATACAAAAAATATACTAGAATTTTCTATTTACGAA
This sequence comes from Agastache rugosa, assembly GCA_031470985.1. Taxonomy (NCBI): domain Eukaryota; kingdom Viridiplantae; phylum Streptophyta; class Magnoliopsida; order Lamiales; family Lamiaceae; genus Agastache; species Agastache rugosa. The sequence goes on along the minus strand of CM062605.1, from coordinate 9,991,554 downwards.
TATGGGTCTATAGATCAAAATGCATGGCTGTTAGATGTAGCTAATTAAAATTTAAATCTAAGAACTAAACGTATATATACACACATATATATGGAAAATAGATACTAAAACTTATGCTCTTTTTATTTCAAGGAAAAAAGAACACGGTCCTAAAGTTTGAGAGAGAGAGAGATGGTTGGAAACTGAAAGAAATTAGGTGAAAGTAGTTAAGGGAAAGTATAGTTGAGAGGAATTATTTAGTTGAATTAAGTAAAGTAGTTATCACGCGTAAATGTACATGGACCAATCAGCTTAATTAATTAATTAGTAGGTGTTTATTAGTGGTCCTCCTCGCCTAAACACCTTCAATTTTGGTCTTTTAAAAAAATAGTAATATTTAATTAATTTTTCCATGGGTTTTCAGATAGGCAGGCGATACCAGGATTCAGTTTAAATAGGTGTAAGAATTTTAGTTCCCAAACAAGAAAAAATTAACTAAATTTGCAGCTTCAGACCAAAACCCTAATTGCTGCTGCTGCTGCTGCTGCTGCTGCTGTCATTTTCTTGTATGCTGGTTTGAGAGGTTAAGCTGCCAGCTTGATCTGGTTTTAATAAACTCCATTTTTTGAGATTTTTAACCTTTCCATATTTCTTCTTCTTCTTCTTCTTCTTCTTCTTCTCCTCCTCCTCCTCCTCTTTATTCTTCTTTTTGTTTTTTGAGATTTATTTTATGCCGGGCCGGGCCAGGCCGGTTAATTTCAAGAATTGGTTCGATCAGGTCATCTGGCAGCTTCAATCACTCACCAACAATACAGTTAAGGATCTCTTGATTAATTTGATTATAATCATCCACCTAAACTAATTCAGATTCAGCAGCCGGTAAGTAGTCTTTTTTTTTTTAATATTAATACTGTTTATTCTAAGACCTTGTTTGGTTTAGAAGATGTGATTGATAAAATAGGATAGAATATGATAGGATTGCATTGTAATTGAGTTATTTTAATTTTGTGTTTGGATTGACTGATTGATTAGGATATATTAGGATTAAGGTACTTAATTTGGATGGATTGTCTCATTGTGTGTTTGATTAATAATCACCTCAAATTTAGAAGGATAAATTATCATTCAATTGATGAATAGGGTCACAACCGAATTATCTATTAAAGACCAAATCATTCAAACCAAATATTTAATTAGATTGAATTATTTTATCAATTAATATGTATAGCTGCTCTTCTTTGCCCCTTTCATGCAAATCATCATTCTCTCTCCCCCTGTGTAGAACCAATGTTTGGTTTTCTTGAATACTTCTAACGATTGATGTTATATTGTGAACGTGACGAATTAATTAAAATATGCTGCAGTTCACATTTCTACTAAAAAAAAAATCTCCAAATTTTAAACTTAATTAAATGAAGCAATTAATAAAAATTACACTATCAAAAAGGTGTAAATGCTTAAAATTAATTAGCAAACAACGAATAACATTTGCGCAGCTTGATGAATACAAAGATTTTGGGAACCGATCACAATCCGCTCAATATTTTTTTTAGTTTCACAACACACGCACATATAACTTAAACTTCCGACTTATAAATAGCTAGCGTCTTAATTATCAACTGATCATGATGTGCTTCATTGCCAATGTCACAATCAACTCAAACTTAGCTCATGTGATCATTTTAAAATATTATCTCCCTGAATAATAACCGCGTTATTCGCAATTTTATTCTGTTTCTCCATTTCATTTCTGAAAAATATTTGGTCATGATCGAACGTCTATCAAGTTAGGTATATTCCCATTTTCATCAAGATATTTGACAAAATACAACATAATTTTCACTGCCTTCTTTTGATATCTTTCTAGAGGCTTGATTCTAATCCGGCCCCACACCCCCACCCCAACCCCACACCCACACCCACTCCCCAAAAAAGATAGAACATTCTTAGTATAATTAGAAAGTACATGACATCTTAATAAAAAATAAATTAGTTTCATATATAACATATGCATGCATAACTCAAACCTCCAACTTTATAGTTAGAGGAAAAACGTCTTACCAACTACGTTGTATTTCGTTGTCCATAACATCTTAATATTATGTTATCTTTTTTGTCACGTCTTGATATTATCTGTCATTGCATTAATTAAGTAAATTAATGTCTCATAGTAAAAAAATGAACTGACAGTTATCTTGACTATGGTGTATGAAAACCTAACTAATCATTATTAGAGAAAGAAAATAAGCTTCGATAGGCGAAAAATTGGTTTTAGGGGTTGACAGGTAGGAGAAGGTTATCAAAGATTAATTATCATCTTTACACTAAAAAAATTAACAAATTAAAGCTTAGCTATTACCGTTTTATAATATTTTTTATTTGATTTTGTTTACATTCCAATAATTCACACGAGCACATATAGAGATATATGAATCACGTTCACGCAAATGCAGTTTAATTTGATTTTACAGACTAAAAATTAATTACCATGCATGTAAAACATTTCCGAAATTATTTGCATTAATCTTGAGGAATTTCTTTCATGACTCTTCATTTTATAGTATTTGTTCGGTGGACTTCTCTGTGTAATAAATGGTTTACCCATGACGTTACTTGTTAAAAAGAACCGATGTTTATTTTTTTCATTAAATTAAGTGTGATATACAGTAATACAACAACAAAATAGGATATATATATATATAGAGGTGATGTGCTACATACCTTCCGTGAGCACTTCTCTCGTTTCATCCATATTAACACTATTCTATCTAATTTTTGATATTGTGTTTTATTCTAATACCTTAGAAATTATTATTGAAATCGTTAAATTTACAAATCAATCAAAATCAAAGCTCGACTTCTTTTTTTTCCCCTAAACTTCAAAGAAATGAATAAATAGGAGAAACCGAGCTTTGATTTTTATTAATTTATATATTTAACGATGTTAATAATAATTTCTAAGGTATTAGAATAAAATACAATATCAGAAATTAAATAGAATGGTATTAATATGGACAAAACGAGAGAGGTGTCCGCGAAAGGTGCTCATGGAAGGTATGTAGAACATCACCTCTTATATATATATATATAGTGAGTGGATCTGGTAAGAACATATCTTGTATAAGAACGTAAGAACAATGCATTTTTATTATATGAGAAATGCATAAAATGTAGAAACTAAATGCATAAATATTTTAATGCATAAATTACAGTAACTTAATGTATTAACATTTAAATGCATAAATTACAGTAACTAAATGCACGGTTAAATCTAGACCGTAGATCAACAAAGATCAAGAGTCCAGATGTGTTCTTATTTCTCACTTACGAAAGTGTTCTTATTTGATCTGCGCTTTTTCTCTCTCTCTCTCTCTCTCTATATATATATATACCGCGACATGCATGCTGTAGAGGCTAGATCTACAGTTGATGATGACGTCAGGCACGTCTGGTTTGATCGGGCACTAGCAACCTATAATCAACAGACACGTTAGAGCCCTTCAGAGAGCACCGGTGGGGGTGTTGGCCGTAGGACCTCCGACGCTCAAGTAAGTAGACGATAGATGTAATTGAGTGGAAATAAACAAATATAAATAGAAACAATTAGATGGATAACAATAAAATAAATAGTTAATAGAGAGCGCTAATGGTGATGCGAACAACTAGAATGTGGTAGGAAGACGTAGCCGGCATGAACTAGTGATGGGTGTAACCGGGTACAGACTATAGTCGGATAAGGGATATAGCCGGATAGAAACGGTAGTCGAAAAGGAGCTGTAACCGGATATGTAATCAGATAGAGTCAAACGGATGTAGGCGGAGCAAGAATACGGGGTAGCACAATGTAATTATGTATGTAGTGGGCGGATGTAGCTGGATGTAGGAAAGTAGGCCGTAGTCGGATGTAGCTGAATGTAATGAGGTATGCGGTAGGCGGATATATATAGCCGGATGATAGATCTAGATGGATGGCGGTTGTAAATCGACATAGCTAGATGAAAGTCATAGTCGGATGGAGACCGTAGCCGGATAGACTGATATCAATGTGTAAGAGTAGGCGGATATAAGCGAAAATGGAAGTAAGCGAATGTAAAGGTAGCCGGATGCAGATGTAAGCGTATGTGGGGGTAACCGGATGTAGGGTAAGCCGATGTAAGCGGATGTGGAGGTAAACGTATATGCGTAACAAACTGTCAAGAGATAATGAATAGTAGAGAGTTGAATATGTGTCCCTTGGAATGAGACCTAGTCGTTTGATATATATATATATATATATATATATATAGACGACTAGTGACTGCTTAGGGTTTTAGTTTCCGCCTCCATCTGTCCAAGTCGGTTATTCAGTACGTGGGTTGTTGACGGCTGATATGATCCGTTTGTTACGTATGAGATAAGCTGTCATTGACTTAGTCAAGCCGTCTGACTATTTGTTAAACCCTTGGTCTTGAGCGTAGAATTATCCGGTCTAGTAGTCGGTCAAGATCGGTCCATTAGCTTATTGGACTAGACGATCGAATCCGTCTAGCTAATTGGACCGACTAGATGTATGTGTTGGACTTGGGCCGTGTAGATGGATTTTACCTAGTCGGTCAATGTCAATTTTTTCGGCTTGTTAGGTTAGATGGTTGATTTCATCTAGCTAGTTGGGCCAACTAAATGTACTTAGACTTGGGCAAAGTAGACGAATTTTACCAACTACACATGCTTGTTGTTCATCAATTATGGGCAGCTCAAGTTATAAATGTGTCGTTCGTATCAACTGTTTATTTAAAATTCACTACTTCTGGTACATTAGTGTATTTTTTAAATGATTTTGTTCTTTTCTTATTTGTTTTTACGAGGGTAAGAATATTAAAATGCAGATAATGATATATATATATATACACAGACACTATATGGTTGCACTTGCACATCCAACAAATTATACCGTTGGCAGGCAAAGGATTTTGCGTGTATATCATTTAATTCTCACAATTTTATTTTAATTAGTTATAGAACTTTTTTTGTTCTGTTAATTTGTTAATTTTTTGTCTGTTTAGCATAGGGACATGTTTGGTGATTTGTCTTGCATGCATGTGACAAGGGCTAAATGAGTAAATTTGATACGACACCGAGCTAGCTTTATTTAATATTATTAGTATTGGGCATAAAGATGTAGTTTTATTTATTCTTAGTATTGGGCTATATTAGTACTGACATTCCTTGTTGTTGGGCCTAAGCTCAATGGCCCCAAAATTGCCCTTGGAAGTAGATAGGAGTTTTTGCGTCTGCGTGATGCAACTATGAATTCAATATAAAGTCTCCCTAATTGCTTAGGAGTTAGGGTAGGGCATCAATGAAAAATATCCAATCTCATGGAGTTTTAAGACTTATAACCAAAGGAGCCTGTACACGCTCCAAGTGTGGAATGATACATGATCGTATCAATTTGGTGCTTTCATCCAGAGCTCAACGATGGTGAAAAAATTAATTCAAGGAAGAGTCGAAATCAATTGTTGATTTTGAGTTATTGCGGAGGAATTCAATCAGGGAAAAAAAGCAAAAGTTGAATTAATCTATGCTTAATTTTTGAGGCGGCGTGGAAAAACAAAGGAGAAATAGACGAAGTTGAAGCTTTGTTCACTTTGATTTTTTATTTTTATTTTTATTTTTTTATTATTTATTAATTTTTGTGTGGTGATTCTGGGGTATTTAAAGTTCGGGAATGAATTTGTTAATTGGCTAGGCTTTGATTTGCAAGTTTGCCCAATAAAAGCTAGCTAGGTGTCGTATCAAAAATATTCTTCCTTGGTTTTGTAATTTCTTTTAAATTTTTAGTATATGGATGCGTTAACACGTTATTTTCCAAAGATGCCACAGAATATATTATACTTAATTTTGGTAAGACGATGACGCTCTTGCTTCAGTCGAACTCTAGCTAATTGTTGTTTTAATTTTCGACAAATTTTATTAGTAAATATCAAATTAATTTATTTCAAACTTTTAGCCCGTCCGGACTTGTGATCAGTCAATATTAAGTTTTATATACACAAAGAAAAACGATTTTTGAGGTAGAAAGATATACAAATGTACTTAAGTGGTTGAATATATACAATGCCATTTCTCCTTTATCATTATCTTTTGAATAATATATATGAACAATACACTCACTTCCTCTCACACTCTCCCTCTATACACTTTATATGTTCATACATATCACCGTTTCATATGAACCAAACGCTGAGCAACATATATAGTTCGTACAAAACATAACATATTATCTTATACAATTAGTAAAATTAACTAGCTAGTAGAGAATATGTATTTAATCATAATTAATCAAGTAGGTAGATGCAATATAAATTTAATTATAACTTATGTTGTACTATATATATTAATTAATTAATTAATTAATTGGGATGAAGACGAATTCCTGCAAGAACCATGCTGCCTTTCCACCAGTCAGTTTCCACTTCAAACATCCCAACCTCCACAATCGCATTTCCGACAACCTTAAACTCTCCGACATAGACTTTGTGCCACGTCCCACCTTTCTCTCCATACTGCTGCAAATTAATCACTTTTTCCATCACATATGTCTCTCTCTCATCCTCATCCCCATCCTCATCCTGCTGCTGCAACTTGACCTTGAATTTCACTGGCACGTGACTCCACCCGAACGCATCCTCATTGAACTTCATCACGTAATACACCTTATACCATCTCGCCACCTTACTAAATGTCTCGAGTTCAAATTTCCCCGTCACCTCCAGCCAATTCACCTGCTGTAGCACCGCACCTTCTTCGAATCCCGCTACCCTAACCATATACATACATTCATATGTATTTATATTTTACACAAATTAATTAATTAAAAATATTTCTATATATTCAAAGACTCGACTGAGACAAAGACGGGCAAAAAATTAAAGAGAAATTAATTAATTAATTAATTTAGAACACGTCTCACTCGGATTCCGTCTCGCAGAATTTGACCCATTCCCAGTATCGGGGATCGTTACCCCACGTGACGTGCAGTGCTCGAGCTGGAATACTGTATGATCCGTCACTACCTGGACCTCTCACCTTCGAGGGATCCTGCAACAAAATTAGTCATAACTTTCTAATTAGATCGAGGAGAGAGAATTAATTAATCGAACGTGGAGAGGGAGAATTGATGATGGGTATTCAAGCCGGAAAGTCCTAACTTCACCACAAAAGCTAGCTCAAAGGTTGAAAGTTGACCCTCCTACTTAAGTACCCATCCACAATTGCTCTTGAATCTGATGTGGAATTGTATCAACGGACTTACTCCTGTCCAGTGAGGATTAGATTGGACATCACTCCCAGCTGGCTGATCATCCATCGACTTGCAAGTTGCACCACTAATTTTAAATTAATGCTGTCTCAAATTGGACAACAAAATTGAATGGATTTATATAGTTGAAGAGAAAATGGAAAAAATGCATTTAAAGTGAAAGAACTTGCGAAACACATGTTGTTAATAAAGATAAAAACAATATAGCGAAGCAAGCTAGCTAGCTCTTTACAGCGATGTAAATACGATATTGCACATTTACTTTACTTTAGAAAGAAAAAAAAAGTTTGAAAAAAGAATTTTCTTTCTTTTGTATATATGAGCTTCTTCTTTTTTTATTTTATTTTATTTTTATTTATCAAACTATATAGTATTTAATTTATATATATTATATCCTTTTGTGGCCGAAATTGAAACATATAACTCTTTTTTTACCCGGCCCCAACAATTTTATTCCATTCTTTGTGGAAATATAATTGACTCTTAAAGAGAGGAGGTTCGAATTCTTATCTTTTTCTTTTTTTTTTGTTCCATTTTCCTACCTTTCACTCATTCTTCTTTCATTTTTGTGGTCCAACTATTGTAACTTTCGGTATCCATTTTACATATGTGGAGTATAATATATTTATGATATATATATAGGATTTGGTTCATATAAAAACTAGTCCCCATGTAAAAACTATAAATTAATCTCAGCCGTTGATCATGATATGATCTACGGTTGTTAATAATCAAAACATGAAAATAGTATGTAAAAAGCATGATTTTAGATATGCATAATTTTTTATACAAAAAGCATGAATCAAAAAAGCACTATTAAGCATTATTGTATATATATTAAAAAACATGATTATATATTGAAAAAAACATGGTTTGTAGTTTGTACGGGAGGACTGATTTTTATACTAACCCATCCATATATATATATATATATATATATATATAGGGAGATGATCAAATAGGAACTCCTACTTATATGAGAAGTAGGAACCAATCCAAGCCATACATCCTCTAAGATCTATAGATATGATTTAATCTCATAACTAATTGGTCAAATCCGCTTTAGTTGGTCAATCCCGCATCTTTTCACTTAAGTAAGGTTACTATGGTAATTTTTGCTATTTTATAGAGTTTATAAAACGAAATGCATAAAATAGTATAAAATAATGCATTAATTAGCGTAAAGTGATGCATTAATATTACATTTCTGATGTATCAATTATATTTTATTAATATGGAAACACATAGTGCTTTTTACATGGGTTATAAAGAAACAAACAAGTTTTGTAAAGTGTGTGCTTATACAAATAATGTATTACGTATATTGTATTTGTATGAGTTATTTAATGTTCTGGCCACAATTTTATAATGCATTAACACGATTCACATGATGCATCAATATGAAGTTGTAAATGCACCTAATATGAAAATATCTATTACCATAATTAATGCATTACTTGTCTGATATTTGTGCATTACATTGCTTAGATTATTTTTTATTAGTCTGGAGAGAAAAATATCCAAACTTTTATATTTGTTGGTTTTCATGGTCTTAATAGAGTTAATAAAATAAAATAAATTTTATTAAACACCAGTTTTCATGGTCCTAATTATGATTTATTAAGTTTAAATGTTGGTCCCAAGACGGATACCTTGGTGTAGAGGGGGGGGTGAATACACCAAGGTTTAAAAACTTTTCCAAGTTAAAACTCTTTTCAGAGAGCTGGCTGTGTTCGATCCAGCTGGATGACAGCTTGATCGACACAGCTGGCTGTGTGTGTGTGCGGAATGTGGTGGATTTGGAAAGTCCGTCTGTTGCTTCAAATATATTGCAAAGCTCTGTTTCACTTTTCAGTTAGTCAGTTTATGCAGATTGAAATGTATGCTCATGAAGGTTAGTAACATGCATAAAACAAAGCAATAAATAACAAGAGCATTTTTAACGTGGTTCGGAGTAACCCCTCCTACGTCCACGACCAGATTCACTGGTAATTCACTACCACTTGGTTTCCAAGTACCAAGCAACTTCACAACTCTAACCCGAGCTGTGTTCCAACAGTTTGCGGACACTGTCAAGCCTACACCTTCGCTTCCGATGCGAAGAACCTAACCACTCGAATTACACGCTTCGAGCAAGCGTACCTTTACCTAACCTTTCTGGGTTTGGGTATGGTTTTCCAACTATGAACGAGTTCTTACAATGAAGAACAAGGAGTATGATGAACTCGTTCAAACTAGGCTTAAGATATTTATTCTGATCTATTCTGCCTATGACTGAATATGTGAACAACTAAGAACACAGCTGACTGGCTGGGTGTTCTAGAAAGATTTGGCTTTGTAGATCGTTGTTCATTTTTCTGTTTTCTTCTATTTCTTCAGTCGTCTTGCCAGCTTCCTTCTTCAACGGAGGAGGAGAGATATATATAGGTGGAGATTCAAACTAGCCGTTGGAAGAGAGCCGTTTGAATCTTACCTACTCTTGTTGACTTCTGGCCTTTACCTACGAAGTAGGTCTGCATCTGCAGAGGCTATTCATTCTCCGAATTGACTGCGTCAGACAAGATCTTCTGACATCGGAATCTTGTCTTGGAAAAGGTCTTCGTCTTCGAGCTGCTAAGCGTCTCTGCTGTATCTTCAGCATCTTGGACTCTGCTGCGTCTCGACTCTGAGCTGTGTCTTAGACCTGTGCTGTATCATCAACCTGAGCTGTGTCTTCAACCTGAGCTGTGTCATTAACCTGAGCTGTGTCATCGACACTAAGCTGGGTCTTTTACACTGAGCTGGGTCTTCGACACTGAGCTGGGTTTCCTTCACTGAGCTGGGTCTTGATACTGCAGGATCTTTGACTCTGCTTGGTCTTGCTCTGCTGAGTCTGCTCTGCTGAGTTCTTAAGCTGTCTGCTTAGCTGTGTCTTCTGCTGTCTTCAGCGAATCTACCTGTAAACTAAGAAACTCTATAAGCTCAAACAGGTGAGCTGAAAAACGCTTAGGCTTGTGCGATCATCTACTCGGTTGGGGTCAGTTGGGTTTTGGTATCCAATCAAAACTCTATTAATTTTCCCAACAATTTCCCCCTTTTTGATGATGCCAAAACCTAACTGAGAAAAACAACCTGCTTCCCCCTAAATGAGAAAGTGGGTTTAAAAGATTTCAGCAGAAGATTAAATTCATAGTTCAGTGCCTGGACAAAGAGTTATTGTCATCAGGATGAGCTTGAGAGCAAAAACAAATTTTTCATTAATAAGAGATAATATTACAATTTTACATTTTACAGAAATTCAAAAGACAAAAATTCCCAGTTGACTGGGTCTTCAACTCTGCTTCTTCCTTTGTTCATCAATCTGATGGTCAGTCTTGAGACCATATCTGTTGAAGATGAACTCTTCCAGCTCCTTCCATTCTGCTTGATTCTTTGATTTGGAGATTCCTCTTTCGCCAGCCCAGTGATGAACTTCTTTGATAATCTGGGCTTTGTCAGGAAGATTCGTTCCAGCTATAGAGGGAGACTTCAATTGCTTGACTTTTGGAGCTTTGAGCTGGATGTCGTTTCTCTTGGCAGCTAGGGCTAATGATCTTGCCATCATTGGATCTTCTTCATGAAGTTCAAGCAGGTATTCTTTGAATGCAGTTTCATGATCCATACCTTTGTATTGATTTAGGTAGTAGAATTCTTTGATGAATTCTGTTTTGCATTGTTCTCAGTTTTCATTGATTTCATCTGGGTTCCTCTTGTCGGATCTTGGAATACTTGAAGCTGCTTGTTTCTTCCTAGCTTGTCTGTGGCTTAGCCTTTTCTTTCTCTGCTTTTTCTCAGCAGGTTGAAGCGATTCGGTTTTCTTCTTGATGATTTTGTCCAGCTCTTGCATTTCTTTTCTTTGCTCGTTGTGGAAGTTACACAGCCAGTGATAGTCTTTGTATTCTTCCGGCTTGTGTCTACAGGCTTTGGCAAGAGCAACCATCTTTTCTCTCCATGTCTCTTTGACTGCTTTGGCTGGTGCAGATGGCTCTGTCTCTTCTTCATCCAGCTCTTTGGCAAAATCGTCGATTTCCCTCTGAATTTGCTGCACAAGTTCCCCCTTAGCTGCAGCTTCCCTCTCCATTGTTTTTCCAGCTTCGCTCTTATTTTCCCCCCTTTTGGCATTATCAACAAGGGAGGCAGAGAGGTTGGCAACTGTTGCGCTGAGCTTGGAAAGAGTACCTTCAACATCAGCGATCTTGGCTGAGTTGTCAGCTGTGACGAGGTTCAGCTGAGCATTGCTGCTGCTTCCAACTCTGAACTGAGTATCCAGATCTTTATATAGGTTGAAGAGTTGGCGGATGTCAGCTCTGATACCAATTGTTGGTTGATTCAGTAAGATGTTCCAGACATCTTAATCAAGGTGATCATCCTCATCTGAGTCGGATAAGGAGATTTGATCATCATTCATTTCATTCGTTTCGAACCCTTTATCCTTTCTTCGTGAGGATGACTCAGCTGGGTTTCTCTTTGGGTAGAGTTTCTTGTCGTGATGAACCTTCACGATCTTCTTGTTCATTTCCTTGCTGTGATCCAGCCTATTGATGCTCCGTACAAGCATGACAACTTCTTCGTGCAGTTCTTCTTTGCTCATATTTTTGGACTCCTTTCTGACTTTTTCAGTCTGAGCTGATTGAACTGATCTTCTTGACTCTGCACTGAGAGCTGTCTCATTTGCCTTGGGATTCAGCTCCGTTTCATTTATCCGGCTGGATGATTCTCCGCTTGTGATCCCCAGATCAAATTCGTTGGCTTTCAAGATGGAGAATAACTTTTCCGTCTCCATGCTGCCAAGATCAGTTCTGCTTTGGTGAACCACCTTGTGTGTACACCATTCTGAGGAGAGAGCTGCAAGAGCTTTCAAGTTCTTATCTCGAACTGTATATTTCCCAGTTCGGATCGTCTCGATCTCGATGACGAGGTTGGAGAATCTGAGCTCCATTTGATCAATGGACTCATAGGGGAGTTGCTTGAAGTTGTCGAACTTCTGGCATGCAACTGAGAATTTGTTCTCTTGAATTTCCTCTGAGCCTTCACACAGCTTGGCTAGAGTGTCCCATATCCCCTTAGCTGTCTCGCAGTTGATGATCTTGCTGAGATAAGTGTCCGTCACCGTTGAGGAGATGACGTTGCGAGCGTAGCTGTCCAAACCAGCTTGTCTTCTTTCTTCTGGAGAGTACTCCCTTTTGGGCTTCATAACTTGCCGGACTACTGGTTCAGCTCCAGGTAATGTTTCTGCTTGTCTTTCTGATTTCATGATGATGATGGGTCGGTCAGTGATAACATCCCACATCATGTCGTGATGCGCACTCAGAAAGCTTTTGAGTCGGAACTTCCAGATCTGATAATCATCGACAGAGAATGTCGGAAGATTCCTGCACAGAGAAGATTCCATGACAGTATGCAATATAATGAAAAGAAATTTTGAAACTTTGAAGGATCTGTTCAGGTGACCACTATCAGCAAAGAGATGCTGACTTGACAGATACAGTGATCTTTTGAACCACTGCTCTGATACCAATTGTTGGTCCCAAGACGGATACCTTGGTGTAGAGGGGGGGGTGAATACACCAAGGTTTAAAAACTTTTCCAAGTTAAAACTCTTTTCAGAGAGCTGGCTGTGTTCGATCCAGCTGGATGGCAGCTTGATCGACACAGCTGGCTGTGTGTGTGTGCGGAATGTGGTGGATTTGAAAAGTCCGTCTGTTGCTTCAAATATATTGCAAAGCTCTGTTTCACTTTTCAGTTAGTCAGTTTATGCAGATTGAAATGTATGCTCATGAAGATTAGTAACATGCATAAAACAAAGAAATAAATAACAAGAGCATTTTTAACGTGGTTCGGAGTAACCCCTCCTACGTCCACGACCAGATTCACTGATAATTCACTACCACTTGGTTTCCAAGTACCAAGCAACTTCACAACTCTAACCCGATCTGTGTTCCAACAGTTTGCGGGCACTGTCAAGCCTACACCTTCAGTTTCCGGGTACTGAAGAACCTAACCACTCGAATTACACGCTTCGAGCAAGCGTACCTTTACCTAACCTTTTTGGGTTTGGGTTTGGGTATGGTATTTCAACTATGAACGAGTTCTTACAATGAAGAACAAGGAGTATGATGAACTCGTTCAAACTAGGCTTAAGATATTTATTCTGATCTATTCTGCCTATGACTGAATATGTGAACAACTAAGAACATAGCTGACTGGCTGGGTGTTCTAGAAAGATTTGGCTTTGTAGATCGTTGTTCATTTTTCTGTTTTCTTCTATTTCTTCAGTCGTCTTGCCAGCTTCCTTCTTCAACGGAGGAGGAGAGATATATATAGGTGGAGATTCAAACTAGCCGTTGGAAGAGAGCCGTTTGAATCTTACCTACTCTTGTTGACTTCTGGCCTTTACCTACGAAGTAGGTCTGCATATGCAGAGGCTATTCCTTCTCTGAATTGACTGCGTCAGACAAGATCTTCTGACATCGGGATCTTGTCTTGGAGAAGGTCTTCGTCTTCGAGCTGCTAAGCGTCTCTGCTGTGTCTTCAGCGTCTTGGACTCTGCTGCGTCTCGACTCTGAGCTGTGTCTTAGACCTGTGCTGTATCATCAACCTGAGCTGTCTCTTCAACCTGAGCTGTGTCATTAACCTGAGCTATGTCTCAGACCTGAGCTGTGTCATCGACACTAGGCTGGGTCTTTTACACTGAGCTGGGTCTTCGACACTAAGCTGGGTTTCCGTCACTGAGCTGGGTCTTGATACTGCAGGATCTTTGACTCTGTTTGGTCTTGCTCTGCTGAGTCTGCTCTGCTGAGTTCTTAAGCTGTCTGCTTAGCTGTGTCTTCTGCTGTCTTCAGCGAATCTACCTGTAAACTAAGAAACTCTATAAGCTCAAACAGGTGAGATGAAAAATGCTTAGGCTTGTGCGATCATCTACTCGGTTGGGGTCAGCTGGGTTTTGGTATCCAATCAAAACTCTATTAATTTTCCCAACATTAAATAATATTTTTACACTGCATTTATGATTTATAACCAGCAAACATGATTTATAAAGTCTCTACATATAATTAATGTGTTATGTATATCGTATTCGTATTCATATACGATATCATGATTAATGCATTATGTATATCATATTCGTATCCATATTTATCACTTGATGTTATGTGTATAATTTTATAATACATTAACACGATTTAGGTGATGCATGAATATGAAACTGTAAATGCACATAGTTGAAAAAAAAACTTATTACTCCAATTGATGCATTACGTATGTGGTATTTGTGCATTACATTATTTAGATTTATGCATTACATCTTATAAGTTTTGATACATTAATGCATCATATATATATATATATATTCTTATTCCAACTGCATTCGTCTCCTCCTAGCTAGCTGATCGTATTCTCAGTAGCCCCGATGTTTGCAGTATCTTATAGAAAAAAATAACAAATAATGAATGTGTTTTAGAGTTTGACGAATGGTACTACACCTTGAAATTAAATTATGGTAAGACGATTTTATGATACATTAACACGATTTACGTGATACATCAATATGCATTTAAAAATGTATAAAATACTCAATACCACAATTAATGCATTACGTTTATGGAGTTTGTGCATTACATTGTTTATATTTATGCATTACATTGTGTATTTTCAAATGAAGATTTAAGCTACAAATTTTGATGCATTATGTATACAAAGTTGATGCATTAAATAACATTAGTAGATGCATTAACTCTGAGCACGTAATGCACCACCTTCGTCAAGATCAATGATATCTTCCACCCCCATGTCGATGAAGTTGATGGCAGCAACGTCGGCTATGATATAAGCAAGATGACCATCCTCTACAATAACAATGTGTTACAAATCATAGGAGGGAAGAGAGAGAAGAATAAGAAAACAAACAAATGACTGTTGCTGGGAAAAATTGGAAGCAATATATTCATACAATCAAAATTTTACCAACATTTAATGATTTTTAATGGAAAAATCTCATCACAGAGACGATCTTTGCGCCAGAAATCTTGCACACTAACACACAGACACACACCATAAAGAAACCCAAACAAGAAATCGAAATGAGCATTCAAATTAAATTAATTTATATACCGATGCAAAAAATGTCCAAACTTATACGGGAAATGATCGGCAGTGGTAATGGTGAGGGTGGTGGTGGTGGATTGGTGGTTTCTCTGTAACAACAATATATTGCAGATTGGAGAGAGAGAGAGAGAGAGAGAGAGAGAGAGAGAGAGAGAGAGAGAGAGAGAGTGAGAGAGAGAGAGAGAAAGAGCAACAACAGTGGTGTCCGGCGGTGGAGGTGGAAACAATGGTGATGGTGGGTGGATGGTGGTGGAGAAGAGAAAAAGAAAGATGAGGGAGAGATAAATCGATCCAGCAAGAGATGAGCGAGAAAGAGGCATGGTTGCTGCCATTTTTTTTCTTCCCAAAATAACCCTCCACCCATTCTTTTTGAATCCATGTCAAATCCTTAGATTTAATTCTAGCCACACATTAATTAAAAATGAATGGTTATGATTAGTTCATATTTCTCATATAAGAAGTGGTTCTCACCAGATCCACCATATATATATATATATATATATATATAGGAATAGGATCATATAAGAAGCACTCTTATCTTAAGAAATAGGAATAGATCTCCACCACAGATCAACAAGGGATAAAGGGTCAGATCTGACCCGGGTCAAATCGGGTCGGACAACAGGTCGGACCCGGGTCAACCCGTTGACTTTTCAATTTTTTTTAAGGTCAGATGCACCACACAGTGTATTGAGATGCACCACACTTCATTAAAAAAACAAAAATATAAAAAATCAAAAATATAAAATAAAAAAATTGAAAAATCAACGGATTGACCCGAGTCCGACCCGGATTGACCCGGTTCAGATTTGACCCTTCATCCATTGTAGATCAAGGGTTGAGATTTATTCCTATTTCTTACTTTAAGGGGTCTTTTCGCTAGAACCACTTCATAGGGAGTGGTTATAGTGAAAAGAGCCCTTAAAATAAGAAATAGGATTAAATCCCAACCCTTGATCCACAATAGATGGATGGCTAGATTTGAAGCGGGTCGGATCCGGATCAACGGATGGATGACTTTTCAAATTTTTTTTTTCTGTTTCAAAATTTTTATTTCGAAATTTTTTTTCTGTTTTTTTTAATAAAGTGTGGTGCATCTCAATACACTGTGTGGTGTATCTCATTTCATGTTGTGGTGCATCTCATTATACAGTGTGTTGCATTTACACATTGTGATGCATCTCATTATACATGGTGGTGCATCTCATTACACATATTGTTGCATCTCAAAATGCATTGTGGTGCATCTCATAATACATGGAGATTTATCTCATACACTATGTGTGTATAACTATATCAAAACGAGGAAAAATCTTGGGGTGATTTTGTATGATGCTTTTCAAATCATTGTATTCATACCATATCAATAAGCAAGTGTTTGAGATTTTATTTTTGTCTCCGCCTTCGGCTCCGATTTTAATTTATAGATAATGATTGTGACAACATTATATGTTTGTTAGCTCGCTCCGAGGCCTTCGGCTCCCCTCGCCCGACTCTTGAAAAAAAATAAAAAATAAAAAATAAAAAAAAAGTGAAAAAGAATATTAAAAAATTAAAAAATGGTGCATCCCAATATACTTAGTGGTGCATCTCATTGCACAATGTGGTTCATATCATCTGACTCTTTAAAAAAATTCGAAAATAAAAAAAAAATCGAATTTTTTTTTTGAAAAGTCAACGGGTTGACTGGGTCCGACCCGTTGACCCGGATCCGACCCGGTTTGACCTGGGTCAAATCAGACCCTCCATCCCTTGTAGATCTATGGTGGAGATCTATTCCTATTTCTTAGGTTAAAATCCATTCTTATATGATTTTTTTCTCTCTCTATATATATATATATATATGAATAGGATCATATAAGAAGTACTCTTATCTTAAAAAATAGGAATAGATCTCCACCATAGATCAATAAGGGATGGAGGGTCAAATTTGACCCGGGTCAAATTGGGTCGGACAACAGGTCGGACCCGGGTCAACCCGTTGACTTTTCAATTTTTTTTAATTTTTTTTAATTTTAATTTTTTTTAATATCAAATGATGATGCACCACTAAGTGTATTGAGATGCACCATTTTTTATTTTTTTTATATTCTTTTTCACTATTTTTTTATAATGACACCATGCATTTTTAGATGCACCACATAGTGTATAAGATGCACCACCATGTATAATGAGACGCACTACATAGTGTATGAGATAAACCTTTATGTATTATGAGATACACCACACTGTGTAATGAGATGCACCACAACATGAAATGAAATGCACCACTAAGTGTATTGAGATGCACCATTTTTTAATTTTTTTAATATTCTTTTTCACTATTTTTTTAGATGCACCACCATGCATTTTAAGATGCATTACATAGTGTATGAGATGCATCACTATATATAATGAGATGTACCACCTAGGGCTGTCAAATTCCCGGGCCAGGCCTGGCCGGCCCGAGCCCGTCGGGCTTTTTGGAATCATCGGGCCGGGCAAAAAAAAATTGCAAGAAAAGTCGGGCCGGGCCGTATATTTTTCGAGCCTGAAAATGTGTGGCCCAGCCCGGCCCGAAAATATATTTGTAGTGTAATTTATCCAGGGCGGGCCGGACCGGATTTTACCCATTTCTGGCCTAACATTGTGATGCCCGGCCGGCCCGAAAATGCTTCGGGCCTGAAAATTGGCAGCCCAGCCGGGTCGGGCCGAGCCAATTTTGACACCCCTAGTACCACCATGTATAATGAGATGCACCACAATCTGGTAGATGCACCATATTATGTAATGAGATGCACCACAACATGAAATGAGATACACCACACAGTGTATTGAGATGCATCACAAAATAAATAAAAAATTGAAAAATCAACGGGTTGACCCGATTCAGATCTGGCTCTCTATCCATTGTGGATCTAGGGTTGAGATTTATTTATATTTCTTACTTTAAGGGTATTTTCGCTAGAACCACTCCATATATATATATACACTAAATTACTAAATTTATACAAAAGACAAACTACTTATAATTTTGCAAGTATAGTATAATCATCATTATTTATCTATCCATATATTATTAAAACGATTACGGATTCGGGAGCTCTCCTTAATTCGAGGTCCTACGTGGCGCTCTCTAATTTCAGTATTCTTATTTATCTTTAATCCTTATTTTGAGCATTTTTTATTCATTTATTCTATGTATATATATTTAATATTGATTTTCTCATCCCATATAGAGGTGTTCACCCGACCTGGAATCTGAACCGTGGTCAACGGTTTTCGGCCCGGAACCGTGGTCAACGGGCCGGTTCCGACCCGAAACCGTATTTGGGACGGGCCGGTTCCGGTTCCAAGGGCTAGGAACCGTGAACCGGCAGTTCCACATTTTTTTTAAATATGTTTTGTGTTATCCATGTTAATTATCCTAATACAACCGCCTAGGATTTGGCACCATTTGAAATTTAAAATGGATGGCTATGATTTCCTCCAACCCTCATAAGGGTAAGGAAAATGCAGTCGAAAATGTTCATGGTACTCGTGGTAGTGGTAACCCTCTTCGTCGTCCTCGTGGTGTTGTCATTCGAGAACGAGAAGCGTTCCAGGATGACTACTACGAAGACGATGATACTTCTTCCACTCCCACTCCCACTCCCACTCCCACAAGCCATAATCCTCAATACCGGAGGGTCCCCACTCGCCGCCAACGTGAAGAAATGGAGAACCAGCGGATGGCCGAAGATGCTGCTGCCTTTGCTGCCCACCAGATTGAAGCGGATAGGCTACTTGCTGAAAGCCTATATGTTGCCAACCTCGAAGTGGATATGAATCCGCCCCACCAAATGCATTCTCCCCGCACTATGCAGTCGTCTCCCTTTCACGAAGAGACAATCAACTTGGATGACGATGACGAAATGGACGAGCAAGAGGACGGCAAAATGGCTGCCGACAAGGGCCATCGTACCAGAAAGGCGAAGCTGCAGGCCAAAGGAAAGAAGGAAGGATCCGAAGTGTTCTCAATATGGTTCAAAAAGGTAACACTACCTTGTGCCGAATGAGAAATTCCAATTGTAATGGTGTGCTGCAATTTCTACGATCAACAGTACGAGCATAAGAAAAGAAATGGGTATGGCACTTATAATCGCCATATACTCAAACACAAGCTGAAGGATCAAGAAAAAGGTACACAACAACAAACTCAAACTCAACTAAACTTCACGCAAGGTAATGAACTCACTTTATTTAAGTATAATGATATAGTAGCTAGAGAAGTGATGGCTAAGTTTATTGCTACTGAATCTTTTGCTTTCTAATGTGCCGATAGCATGCGTTTTGAAAATTTCATGAAAAAAGCATATAATCCGTAAGCTAAAAAAATCTCACGAAGTACCATGGCTAGACAATTGCTAAATTATCTATTAGATATAAAAAAGCATTAAGAGACATGTTTGCTAAGCTGCCATATAGAGTCTTTGTTTGTTCTGATATTTGGTCATGTGCTTGGCAACAAAATTCATATCTTGGAATGACTGTGCATTGGATTGATCCGAATTGGTGTATGAACAAACGCGTACTTTGTTTTAGAAAGTTTAATTGTACTCATAATGCTGCAAACATTGCTCTATGCATTATAAAAGTATTAAATTAATTTAGATTAACCTCTAAGATTTTTTCAATCGGTTTTGATAATGCATCTGCTAATACTGCAAGTGTGCCTGCTCTAATTGCTGCATGTAATCCAACTCTAGGAGGAAAATATTTTCATACTAGATGCATATGTCACATACTAAATTTATGTGTGCAAGATGGATTAAAGCAATTAGAAGGTTCAATTACGCCTATTAGAAAATGTGTTGTCATGTTAAGGGATAAAGCTAAGCTACACAAAAATTGGTTAAAATTTTGTAAGCAAAAAACTGGAAAAAGTAAGAGTTTTAACATTGATGTATGCACTAGATGGAACTCTACTTATGAAATGTTGGCAGCAACTTTTGAATATAAGGATTTATTATGTGATTTCTTTTCAACTGAGGTTAGCAACATGTTCTTATTGCCTTCTTATTGAGATGAATGCTCAGGTCTGATTGCACTTTTAAAAGTTTTTGAAACTGCAACTAAAGATTTATTTGGAGTTTATTATCCTACTTCATGTCGTGTACTATATCATTGTGTTGTTATCGTTCTTCAATTCTTAATATGCAGTACTAACCCAAGGTTGCAGGATTCTATAACTATGATGGTCATTAAATGGTTGAAATATTTTACTTATATTCCCGATGTCTTTTTGATTGCAAAATGTTTAAATTCCTCTATGAAATTGGAAGGGGTTTGTGATCTATTAGACTTGTATTACAGTTATCTTCGTGAAATGACATTTTCGCCAAGAAGGTTTTAACGAGGATCGGCCCTTGAGTTTTCAAACTTTGTGAATTCCAAGGGTTTTAGGATTTGGAGTTTTAAATAATAATATATTTCCATTTGTAATTGATTACACATTGTTATAAATGAAGATATATATTATTTTATTTCGATCTTATACATTACATTGATGATTTATGTGTTTCATTTCAATAACAATGTAAAAAATAAATAAAAATTATACGGTTCGGGCTCTAAACCGGCGGTTCCGACCCGGAACCTGAACCGTCCAATACGGGCCGGTTCCGACCCGGAACCGTGGTATGTGGCGGGCCGGTTCCGGTTCCAATTTCTCCGAACCGGAACCGGCAGTTTCGGGCCAGGTTCCGAACTGGAACCGGCGGTTTCGGGCCCGGTTCCGAACCTGAACCGGCCCGTGAATACCTCTAATCCCACATTGATTTTTAATAAAACTTCATTCTTGGAGAACCTATATAAATATTCACAATCCATGTGTATTTTTTCATTCCGCAATTATTTTGCACAACCAATATAATTTGGCAAATTAATTTATTGGCCAAATAAATAGTTTTATTTTTATTGACAATTTTAATTTGATCAATTATGTAGTTGTCAATATTAATTTATTTAATTTAATAAATTTTTAAATTGACGTAAATAAAAGAAAAATCTCAAAAATACGTATTCTCAATTATAATTCTTGGATTTGTATATATATACACGTAGGGATAATTCTCGAAATTTAACTTTGTGACGAGATGATCAGACGTACACAACAATTAACGATGTATATAATGAAATATTTGACAGATTGTGAAGTAAAAAAAAATAGTTTGATTTCTATTGATTTTTTTGCAACTAAAGAAAGTGAAATAGAATCAAAGAAACACTCTTTTTGATCAATTATCGAAATATTATCACTCTGAAATAATATTAAATTATTTTTAATGTTCATGCTTATATATTGTAAAATAATAATAAAAATAAAAATAAAAATATTTGTTAAGGAAGTACAATAAAATCGAAGAAACAACCTTATTAATATATTTTATTTTAATAATATTGTTTGCCGTCAATTTTCGACGGGATACACACTAGTTATTACTAATACGAAAATAAAGTTGCCCCCTCCACGGTGCTCCGTTCAAATTTTCCTTTATTCTGGTAATTTGTCTAATTTTAATTCATATATATTCTAATTTTTATTTTTATTAATTCATATTCTTGAAATATCACATGTTTATCTATTAATCACATATCATATTTATCTTTCCCTCTATTTAATTAAATTCTTCTATTATGCATATTAAAATAATAAATAAAAACAACAAAAATAAAAATAATTACAAAAATAAATACGGAAAAAAAATAACATAAGAACAATTCGTCTAAAGCCTTCCCCGGCAAAGACGCCAAATTTTGTTTCAACTCAAAACACCTTCGAATTGACTCGCAAGAGAACGAGGTCAATGTAGGGTGACAAGCTGACCCAAGTCGTATTCTCAAGGAAAGCTCAACAGGGCTAATGCCACTTGTATTATTCACACGGAAAATAAATAAACAATCCTAAACATTCTAAACCAAGAATTCCAGAGAGCAAGAACTAAACTAATCAACGGAATAATAAAATAACAAATAAATAACAAGAAAAATAAGAAGAAAGAAAATATTAGGGATTAGATTCTTCTTCTCGATTTCTCACCAAGCTTGATATATGTTAATTCAATTAATCAATCACGTATAATCAACTTCAACATAGGGTTAACAACAATTACTTTCACTTCAATCCGTTAAACCCTAAAGACTAAATTATACGACCAAGACTAATAATTAGACATGCGTTTCCGGTCAATCTAATGTTGAAAGAAACACAATCGAGCAGTAGAATCATCCATCGATCTCATCCACTACTTAGAAATATCGAATAGTGATCAATTATTTAATATGAAGAAAATCGATTCAATCAACGGGGGAATTAAACAAAGAACAAGCACGGATTGAAACACGATTCGAATATTTAAACCCTAATCAAAGAATTAGCTAAGCATAGAATAAATCATCGAACAACAATCATAAGAATTCATCGATTAAATTACAAGAAATAAATGGTGAAGAAATCCTTACAATTAAACGACTGTAATCCTTAGATAATGATCCTCCTTATTCTTGCTAGCCGAAGAAAAGAAACGAAAAAGTAAATAAAATGAAAGAAAGGTCTGTTGCTGCTGCTGTTCTCGAGTTGTTGTCTCCACGGATGATGAGTGTGTTTGCAAGAAGCCCTAGCTAAAAATATATGTAAAACGCATGAAACGGCCGTTACAAACTTTCGGCCAGCGCTCGTCGGAAACCAGCGCTCGCTGGGCATGTTACTGCGAAGAGCATTCCAGCGGTCGCTGAAATCCAGCGGTCACTGAAATCCACCGGTCGCTGGGCAGTATGGGCATACCATCCAGCCAGCGGCCGCTGGAATCCAGCGGTCGCTGGGAAGTGTGGGCATACGACCCATCCAGGGCGCTCAATGTTCCAGCGGTGGCTGGCCTTCTCAGCTCCCGCGCTCGCCCGTTCCGATGCCCGTTGGTCCTTTTCTATGCTAACACTACAAAAATCTCGCACTTTACCGACGGATAATTCCGTCGGTAAAGTCATCAAAATCCGTCGGTAAATCACTTACCGACGAAATGCTCCCTCGTGATTTCATTCGTAACTAAAGAATTTAGCGACGGAAATCATATCCGTCAGTATTTTACCGATGGATTTGTGACGGAATTTCCGTCAGTAAATTCTCGTTTGATGAACTGGTTCCCCAAACGGATTTCTGACGGATTTGTGACGGAAAATCCGTTGTTAAATACCAACGGAATTAAATCCATCGATAATGTTTGACGAATTGATTTTCGTCGATTTTTGATTTTACTGTCGGATTACTGACGGAATTTCCGTCAGTAATTACTGACGGATTTGAAATCCGTTGGTAAATTACCGACGGATTTGAAATCCGTTGGTAAATTTTGACGTCTTCAATTTCGTCACGTTGGAAATATTGTGACGGTTTTGCGACGGAATTTCCGTCAGTATGTAGCGACGGATTAAAATCCGTCGGTAATAATTTTTTTGTTTTAATTTTTTCCGTCGTTAATTTTCTGATATTTTTTGGAATAATTAATTATTTAATATTTTAGCTCGATTTTTACTCATTAATTTATTTATATTTTAGGCCCAAATTTTAACATAGCAAACAAGCAATTTATAATATAAAGCATAATATAAAAGTCGCTAGGTAATATAGTAATAAGAATCTGATATTTTTGGTAACAAAGTACATACAAATATGAAAGAAACATTAATGTAAAAGAGTGTTTGTTCTACACAAACTAAAAGTTACGGAATAGGAGGGCGGTTGCAACGAGCCATGAAGTCCTGCATCATCTTCTGTGTAGCCTCAAACTGGGCTTGTTGAGCAATAAATTATGCTTGAAAATGGTCTCTGCCCTCTCTTTCCCGGCGCAGCTCCTCCTCAACTTACGTTTTTCCTCAAAATTTGGCGATGTAGTTTCAGACTCAATTCTAATGTCTACGGATGTTGATCGGATTATAACCACACTAGACCATCTCAATTTGCAGATCATGCAACATATCTCTGCACCAATCTTACACCAGACAAGATGCATAGAAAAACAAAACATGGTTAAACACTAACAACAACATTTGAGTGATTACATTACAATCATTACCAGATCTGTCAAATTCCACAGTTACTAAGGAATGAAGAGAGCAAGTAAATGCATCACTCTAAACTATCAAAGAATCATTAGACCTACAGATGCAAATTAGAATCGTTCAACTATTAGAATAACAATTATATCAGCTCATATAATAGCCTATCAGAAACTTTAAATTGAAAAATAAAGTATTTTATTATATTAACTAAACGTTATTATCTCAGTAGTCATTTCAAAACATGAAACTGTATTTGTCAAGTTTTTTGTTCCAGCTTAAAAAATCATGTTCACCAATCACCATTGAAAGCATGTAACAGGTCTAGACTAAGGGTTAAGTACTAATTAAAGGTTTGACGAATTTACAGAAAAGAGATAAAGAGAGAGAATCGATTATGAGAGACTCAAAATTTGCATTCTGATTTCTGGAAGTAGCTGGTGATACCATCTACGAACTTATCAGTAGGAGAGCACCGGAAAACTTATAATCATATAAAGGTGAAGATATTGAAAGAACATTTAAAAAAATAATAATAAATAAAATAACACACAAACACCAACAGAAAATTTGCCAATGTTGCATTTTCAGATACCTTTTTTTGATTCGTAGTAGTGCAATATCACATGAGTAATCTTTTGTCAGAAGCTTATCGATGTACTCATTAACATGTGTCGTAGCCCGGACCCCAAGATTAGATGTCAAGGCCGGTAGGTCCCACGACTTACACAATTTATGATTAACAAAAGGATAAAGATAGCGACCCGGCTATCGTTGGAAATAACAAAGGACATTCATAATCAACAATTCATCGATTTTAGAATAAATACGACATGCATGACTCAAGATCAACTAGATGATTAACTGATTTCAACAACGACATGCTTATCAACAACTATAACTCAATTCATATCGGAATCAAAAGACCTGATCAACCAAATAATCAATAATAACCAAGAATTCAACATGTTGGGAATAAATAGACCTGATCAACCAAATAATCGACATTGATCAAGAATAAATACGACACGCATGACTCAAGATCAACTAGATGATTAACTGATTTCAACAACGACATGCTTATCAACAACTATAACTCAATTCATATCGGAATCAAAAGACCTGATCAACCAAATAATCGACATTGATCAAGAAGATGACAAGTTGACTTGAGGATCAAGAAAGCACGATAAAGAAAAACCGTTTTGAGTTCAACAAAGCTTCATGGAATAAAGATTTACTTAAATACATATCAAAGCTGAGTTTCAAAAGATAACTTAACAATAAGGGTTCGACTTTAAGATCATAGCTCGACTCTAGGGTTTAAACAACTTCAACATAGTTTGATTCTAGACTCCAGAGTTTAAAACATTATTTATAGTGTATCAAAACATCTTAACATAGCAGTGGAATACGAGAGATTATATGTATGATGACATATAATCTAGGCTCTACATTCATCAAAACAACAACAACAACAACAACCAACGTCCATTCAGCCCTCGTCATCTGTATCCCTGCTAACCTGCACGTTTTAGAAATAACATGCAGGGCTGAGTAATTCGTACTCAGTGAACACATGCCGAAAACATTTGAAAACTTTGCTGAATACAGCTATATATGAAAAACTTGCCAGAAAACATAATACGAGAATTTTCTGAAAAACAACTCGTATAATGCTAAAAATATTTTCTTTTCTTAGAAATCATATGTCTGCAGATATTTATAATAGTATGAACCATATCTACAAATAAATAATGGTGATGAAAAAGAGGCCTCTTTCTCAATCACTTGTAACCGGCATATCAAGGAAAGGCTCACGATTATGAGTAATCGGCCTATCAAATAAATGCGCACGATTACCAATGTACCACTACAAAAAAATGCGGTTCTAACGACGGAAAATTCCATCGCTAAACAGCGTAATTCCGTCGCTAAAGACGCCTAATGACGGAATAACGACGGAACACGGTCGACGCGAAATCCCTCGTCGCTAAGACAACTAACGACGGAATTTCAACTCCGTCGCTAACGTGACGACGAAATAGTCGTCGTTGACCCTACGTCACAGATTTCATCGCTGACGGACTTGGCGATGGAAATAGCGACGGAATTAATTCCGTCGCTAATAGCGACGGAATTAATTCCGTCGCTAGGTTTGGTTTAATTTGGAAACAGATTGGCGACGAAATCTATTCCGTCGTTAATTCTGGATTTTTCGCGACGGAAGTTCCGTCGCTATTCCGTCGTTAAGTCTGGGACAGTGGGTAGTGTAATGCTCTGTTTTTTCTGTTCCCTTAAACAACAAACAAACACCAATTTCAAATCCAACAAATCACATAAATATGAACCTAAAACACAATATTAAAACTTAATCAAACACTACTTCATTGTTAAATTTCATAAAAAAACATTCAACATTCAACATTAACATAACAGTTATGTCTAAATAAAAAAAATATCTATTGTCAACAACTATAGAGTTTTGAAGCAAGTAACTAGATCTATCAAATATTTTCTGGAGGTGTCTGATCTGATCTGAAGTACGGGTGAAGTGCATCAAGTCGATCTTGTGTGGCTTTAAGCATGGCCGCCATTTGACTCATCATTTCATTTTGCCTCTCGTTATCCGCTGCAAGTTTTACTATCTGCTCCTGCATCGCTGTCATTGATGCGGAGCACTGAGGCTCATTTCCAACACTTGAAGAAGAAGATCCATCGAGGGTGTGTGCCATATAACCTGCAGAAAATAGTCTCCTCCTAGAATCTAGGCCTCCAGCAGCTTCAATGTAAACTTTAGACCTATCTACTGTTGGTACCTCAGCCGTGTCGGGATCGGGCTGACTCAAAGTCTGAATCCTCTCCTCCATCCTCATCTACATCCATAAAATTATTGATAATTAATAAGTTTAATTGTAAAATATAAATGATAGTTATTAAAACTAATCAAACTTACCGCAATAGTGCGAGCCTTCGCGTCTTTATAGTTGCCGTTCTTAGTCATGTGCAATCTTTCAAACACATCAGGAGCGACTTGCTCCTCAGTGAGTCCCTTCTCCTTTGCCTATACAGAAAGAAACACAAAATTAGTAATAACTACAATAATGTAATAATATTAATTAAACTCAAGTATTTGTAGAAAACTTACTATCTCAACAGCATACTGTAAAGCACATTTTGAGCCTCCTTTGTGCTTTGAAATTCCAGTTCCCGGTCCTTCAGGCTCAGACAGTCGATTACGTCGTGCTTTTTCTGACTTTGCTATGACTTCAAGACTGTCCCAATATGCTAGCCAACCATCCCACGCAGCTGGAGGAATCCATTCAGGCCTCCCTATTTCTGGATCATTTCTTCCAGCCTTCGCCGCATGTATAAAGTCTCTGTACCTTCTCGCCGCTCTGGCGTCCCAACTTTTGCGCACCCTAGCCTCATTCTCAGGTCTTCAAGAGAACATTTTCTGCAAACAATTAGATAATTAGATCAATTATTGACGATTTGCAAACAATTATTACAAGTTAAAAATTAGATAATAAATAATTATTTACCTTGAATTCTTCAAAGTAAGAATTCTTAAGAGCTACAGGCACTAATTTCCAACTATACCCTGTTGGATTTGGAAATTTCTCAAAATTATTCCAAATCGTCTCTAAGACTTTCCCACTCGGTAGCATTGTGTTTGTGCTACAATTGTTAGTGAAATAATATACAAAATATCATTAAATTAATAAATAATGATCATGATGATCATAAATTGAAAAACTTACTTTTCATGTAGCCTTAACGGATAACGACCATCAGCCCCTGGTGTGCTCGATCCTGCATCACCGACTCCTTGATCTCTTGTCTCACTACGTGCCAAGTCCTCTGATGAGGATTGTGGAGCGTCACCAGCCGGTGACTCGGATGACGCACCTCTACTGCCAACCAAACGAGAAACCATAACACTTCGAGAAGCCATCTGAAATTACAATAACATTATACTTGATTAGAATTTACAATCAAATAAATAACAATTTAATGTAACATGTATAAATATAGGAAACAATCACATATCTCTAATCATCATCAGAACAAACATTATTATTATTATTATTATTATTATTATTATTATTATTATTATTATTATTATTATTATTATTATTATTATTATTATTATTATTATTATTATTATTATTATTATTATTATTATTATTATTATTATTATTATTATTATTATCATTATTATCATCATCATCATCATCATCATCATCATCATCATCATCAGTAGTTATATCTTCACCCTCCCCATCCTCGTTCTCTTCATCTACTTCATCATCGACATCTTCAATGTCGATCTGACCACCATTGGGATGAATTGAACTTGTGTCATCATCTATATCGATTGGATTGGTTATATGAACGAATTCATCTTCTTGAAATGCATTAGATACTATTTCAGATGAAACTTCTACATTAGATCTAGCTTTGACTTTGCAAACTTCCAACCAATCCTTTCAAGAACGATTCAAACTGGGGTAAGAGCAATAGTATACTTGTATTGCTTGATTTGTAAGAACGAACGGATCATATTTGGAGAGTCTGCGTGTGTGGTTTATAGAAACCAACTTAAAATCTGGATGAACTGATGTCCCAGATGGTGAAGGGTCAAACCATTCGCACTTGAACAATGTCGTAATTTTTAATGGATAACCAGGATACTCAAGCACAATTACCTCCAATAATCGACCATAATAATCGATCTCACTCGTACCATAGTTTTCACCCTTTATGCATACTCCACTGTTCATAGTTGCTCTCCTCGTTCCATGTTCCAATGTGTGGAATTTGAAATCATTCACATAATATCCCGGATATGTCTTAACAAGTGTAAAAGGCCCATTTGCAAGATCATGCAAATACTTCACAACATTGTTCGAAGGATTTTTAACCTATTAGATAAAATAGTGCATTAAAATATTAAATTTGTGTATTAAAACGTTGAGAATATGTGTGGTTAAACTACAATACTCACATATGCTTCAAACCACTCTGGAAAATCTGTATCCAGCTTATTTTAAATATCGGTGCCTGAGATACGAGAATTTGTTGCTTGCAATTCATCGACAAACAAGCTTAAAAAAATTGGCATGTCATTGAAAACAACTATGTATTCAAAGTCATGAATGGAAAAAAAATGAGATACTTACTTCACATACGTTTCAACTTCACTACAGTTGAAGAGAACGTATTTACGAGCTGCATCAAATTCTTTTTCATCTAAAACTCTCTTTCTCATCTTTCCTAAGGTACGTCTAGGTCCCTTGAATATTGAAAGCATAGCTGGATCATCGTTGCTCACATTACCTCGACCATCGTAATTACGAGGTTCATTTCTTTGTTTCGTATTCACATGCTCTTCAAAATAATAAGAGCAAAATGTAGATGCTTCTTCTACAAGGTAAACGTTGCAGATAGACCCTTCAACTCTAGCTTTGTTTTTTACATTTTTTTTCAATTTCCGTAAATACATGAGGACAATATTTTAGTTAAACAAGATGTATGGTTATTTGTAAACTTTATGTTTGAAAATTTATAATTTGTACCTTTCAAACGGATACATCCATCGATATTGAACTGGTCCTGCTATTTGAGCTTCATCAGCTAAATGCACTGGTAGATGCTCCATAGAGTCGAAAAAGCTGGGAGGAAAGATGCGCTCGAGTTTACATAAGATAATCGGAATATTATCATGTAGAGTGCACAAATCCTCGCTTTTAATGTTTCGAGAAGTCAAATCCTTGAAGAACAAATACAACTCAGTAATTGACTTCCAAACATTCACTAGGAGAAGCTCGCGAAATGCAATTGGTAATACACGCTGCATGAGCACATGACAATCGTGACTCTTCATCCCAGTTATCTTGAGCTTGTTCATGTCCACACATCTGCTTATATTTGACACATAATCATCTGGAAATGTGAGTTGTCGTACCCATTCACACAAGATCTTTCTCTCATTCTTTTCAAGTGTGTAAGAAGCTTTGGGGTACTTTCCTGTTGCCTCATTACGCTTCAAAGCAGGCCTATACCAGTAGAAATTTAACTCTTCTCGAGATTTACTAGTGTCCTTGGTCTTTCCTTCCGTCATCATCACTGTGTGAAACAAATTTTCGAACACATTCTTCTCTATGTGCATCATATCCAAGTTATGTCGGATCAACAGAGAGCTCCAATAGGGTAAATCCCAAAAGATGCTTTTTTTCTTCCACCCTACTTGTTTCGAAGCATCACTATTTATTTTGACACTATCCATCTCAGTTACTTTCACTAGACCCAATGCATCAATGAGGCTCAATATTTCTTTACCTGATTTTGATTCTGGAGGTGATTTTTTTACTTCCTCATTTTTCTTGAAGGCCGCCTTTTGTTTTTTCGAAATGTGTGGTTATCAGGTAAAAACTTTCTATGGTTGTCAAATCATGATTGTTTACCGCTTTTTTGTAAAATAAAAACATCTGTGTCCTCCATGCAGTGTGGACATGCCAATCTCCCGGCAGTACTCCATCCAGACAACATTGAGTACGCCGGAAAATCACTAATTGTCCAAATCAAAGCAGCTCGCATCTGAAAGTTCTGCTTCAATGATACGTCATATGTATTAACTCCCACCTCCCACAGCTTTATCAGATCAACTATTAGTGGCTGCAAAAACACATCAATGTTGTGTTTCGGATTACGTGGTCCGGGCACTAACACTGTGAGAAACATATATTGCTCATTCATACACATCCAAGGTGGCAAGTTGTATGGTGTTAATATCACAGGCCACGAAGAATATTGCTTCCCAAATTGATCAAATGGTTGGAAACCATCCGTACAGAGGCCCAACCTAATATTACGAATTTCATGAGCAAACTCGGGATATGTATTGTTCAATTGTTTCCACGCAGGTGAGTCTGCAGGGTGGCACATTACCCCATCATCAGTTGATGTTGCATGCCATCGCATTTCTGCTGCTGTAGCCTTAGATGCATACAGTCTTTGTAGCCGAGGAATTAAAGGAAAGTAATACATCTTCTGACATGCTACTTGTTGCCTTCGTTGGCCACCAACATGTTGACTAGTCTTCTTGTAACGAGGTGCATCGCAGACCTTACAACAAACCAATTCACTATCTGCACCCCAATAAATCATGCAATTATTGGAGCAACAATCAATCTTCTCTATAGGTAACCCCATCCCACGCAACAACTTCTTCGTCTGGTAGAGGTTATCAGGTATCAAATTAGGCTCAGGGGCAATCTCCTTCATTAATTGCGTGATCTGATCAAAACATTTTTCAGATATGTTGTTTTCTGATTTCAAGCTCATGAGACGAGCCACAAGCGACAACTGTGTATGCTTTGTGCATCCGGGCCACAATTCTCTATCTGCGGCCGCCAACATTTCATAAAATTATTGTGCCGAAGGATTTGGCTGCTCTTCAGTATCTTCATCATCAAACTGAAAGCCAGCTGCGTCATACACCATTCTGTGGTACGTACTGAAGCCCTCATTAGTGTCAAAACTCATATCAGCAACCGTATTTGCTCGGGTTTCCCCTTGAAACGTCCAAGTCTTGTAGTTCCGAACAAATCCATACCTCATAAGGTGATTTCACACTTCATTTTTATCCTTGTATTTTGTGTTATCACACTTTGTACACGGACACTTAATCTTGTCACCTTGCATGAAGAGTGGTTTGCTACTTGCAAATTCAATGAAACTAGAAAGTCCATTTTTGAAGTCAGGATTTAAACCACCTGTTCCATCAAACCGTATGTACATCCATTCACGATTCGGATCGGTCATTTTCTTAATTCCTAATAAAAACATATAGAACTTGGTTCAAATCAAAAAAATTTGTAGTTACTTGAATCGAACAAAATTTCTACAGCATAACCCCACTATCCTAACTACCAAGTGCTCAACTCTACCAGCTATGTTAACCATATTGGTTCTAAATGACTACGTCTACCCGACCTCCCAATATTAAAGCAATTCAAAATAAGTAATTAAATCGAAATCATCAAAGCAAAACTTGGTTAAATCAATTTGATTGATTTGTTGGGAGACGATCCTTAAGATGTAATTAATTTCTATCCCAAAGGGAGAAGATCCTTAAGAAATTAATTACATCTATCCCAAATTATATAATGTTGGTCCCAAGACGGATATCTTGGTGTAGAGGGGAGTGAATACACCAAGATTTAAAAACTTTTCCAAGTTAAAACTCTTTTCAGAGAGCTTGCTGTGTCCGATCCAGCTGGATGACAGCTTGATCGACACAGCTGGCTGTGTGAGTGTGTGCGGAAGTTGGTGGATTTGGAAAGTCCGTCGGTTGCTTCAAATCATATTGCAAAGCTCTGTTTCACTTTTCAGATAGTCAGTTTATGCAGCTTGAAATGTATGCGTGAGAGGTTAGCTAAATGCATAAAACAAAGCAGTAAAGAACAAAGCAATTTTAACGTGGTTCGGAGTAACACCTCCTACGTCCATGACCAGGTTCACTGGTAATTCACTACCACTTGGTTTCCAAGTACCAAGCAACTTCACAACTCGAACCTGAGTTGTGTTCCAACAATTTACGGGCACTGTCAAGCCTACACCTTCAGTTTGCAGGTACTGACGAACCTAACCACTCGAATTACACGCTTCGAGCAAGCGTACCTTTACCTAACCTTTCTGGGTTTGGGTTTGGGTATGGGTTGTCCAACTATGAACGAGTTCTTACAATGAAGAACAAGGAGTATGATGAACTCGTTCAAACTAGGCTTAAGATGTTTCTATTCTGATCTATTCTGCCTATGACTGAATATGTGAACAACTAAGAACACAGCTGACTGGCTGGGTGTTCTTGAAGGATTTGGCTTTGAAGATCGTTGTTCATTTTTCTGTTTTCTCTTTTTATTTCTTCAGTCGTTTTTGCCAGCCTCACCGGTCGGCTTATTTTCTTCAATGGTGAAGAGATATATATAGGTGGAGATTCAAACTAGCCGTTGGAAGAGAGCCGTTTGAATCTTATCTACTTTCATTGATTTCTGGCTTTTAACCTACGAAGTAGGTCTGTATTTTCAGAAGCTATTTCTTCTCTGATTTGACCGCGTCAGACAAGATCTTCTGACATCGGGATCTTGTTTTGAGAAGGTCTTCGTCTTTGAGCTGCTAAGCGTCTCTGTTGTGTCTTCAGCGTCTTGGACTCTGCTGCGTCTCGACTCTGAGCTGTGTCTTAGACCTGAGCTGTATCATCAACCTAAGCTGTGTCTTCAACCTGAGCTGTGTCATTAACCTGAGCTGTGTCTCAGACCTGAGCTGTGTCATCGACACTAAGCTGGGTCTTTTACACTGAGCTGGGTCTTCGACACTGAGCTGGGTTTCCGTCACTGAGCTGGGTTTTGATACTGCTGGGTCTTTGACTCTGCTTGGTCTTGCTTTGCTGAGTCTGCTCTGCTGAATACCTCAGCTGGGTCCAGCTTTAGCTGTGTCTTCTGCCATGTCTTCTGCTGTCTTCAGCGACTCTACCTGTAAACTAAGAAACTCTATAAGCTCAAACGGGGTGAGCTGAAAAAAAAAACGCTTAGGCTTGTGCAATCATCTACTCGGTTGGGGTCAGCTGGGTTTTGGTATCAAATCAAAACCTTATTAATTTTCCCAACAATTTCCCCCCTTTTGATGATACCAAAACCTAACTGAGAAAAACAATTTACTTCCTCCTTAACAAGAAACGGGGTTTCAAAAGATTAAACATTCATAGCAGATAAACATTTTCAGAGTTCAGTGCCTGGACAAAGAGTTATTGTCATCAGGGTGTGCTTGAGAGCAAAAGCGAACTTTTCATTAATAAAAGGAAATTTTACAACTTTACAATTTCAAAAATTCAAAAGATAAAATTCCCAGATGGCTGGGTCTTCTAATCTGCTGCTGCTGCTGATTCTTCAGTCTCTCTTCTTCAAGCTGTTCATCCGTTCTCAACCTGTACCGGTTGAAGATCATCCGTTCCAGCTTCCTATATTCTTCTTCATTATTTACCTTGGAAATTTTTCTCCTGATTGCCCATTTATTCACTTCTGCGATAATTTGTGATTTGTCAGGGAAGTCGGTTCCAGGTATCAGTGGAGGTTGGAAGTGATACAGCCGGGAAACAGAGAATTGAATCTTTGCGGTCTCTGCAACATTGAAGAATGCTTTCGCAGTCATCTTATCTTGATGAAAGAGCTCATTTAGATGCATCTTGAAAGCAACATCTGGAGGCGTATTTGGGTAGGCTCCAAGATAGTAGTAATCTTCAATGAACTCGAATTTTGTATGTTCCCAGTTGTCGTTTAGCTCTTCTGGGATCCATTCATCTATTCTTCTCCAGTTCATTGGCATCTGAGACTTTTTCTTCGATGCTCTGATGTTTGCTCTTTTCTTCTTCATTGAGCAATCTTTCCTTCTTCTTCTGCTGCTCTTGAAAGCTCTTCATCTCTTGCTTTTGTTGATTTACAAAGTTGCAGAGCCATTGAGTATCATTGATTTCTTCTGGCGTAGCTCCACTAGCTTTGGGAAGAGGAATGATCATTATGCTCCATTTTCCTCTCCGTCCAGCTAGTTCTTCTGCTTCCAGCTCAGCAACAACTTCATCAATCTCAGACTGCAGCACTTGAATTTCATTTTCCACTACAGCTTTCCCTTTGCCCGCCCTTGATGTTTTTCTCTTGTCATTTCCTTCCCCCTTACCTTTCCCCTTTTTGGCATTATCAACAAGGATGGAGGATAGGTTGACGATTGTCTCATTTAGCTGGGCCAAGGCTTTGTCAACATCAGCAATCTTGGTTGTGTTGTCTGCTGTGACGAGGTTGAGCTGTGTTGTGCTGTTACTTCCAGCTTTGAACTGAGTGTCCAGCTCTTTGTAGAGGTTGAACAGTGTTTGAATGTCAGTTCTGTTGGAGAGCGTTTGTTTTTGTAGAGCTGCCATCTGGCTGGATAGGTCGCTGAAGTTGCTTTCCAGTGGAGCTTGAAGTTTTGAAATGATCTCAGGGACTCTCTTCTCTAGATGAGTTGACTGATCAATGCATTGAGAAGCGAGAGATTGCTTGAGATCTTGACTGGTGCTTTCCTGTAGATTCTGGGCAAATCTGTGAACTTCATCAATGGACTGTCCATTACAATGGACTTGCCACTCTACAGCTGTGATGCGCAGAAGGGTGTCAACATTTGATTTGAGTCTATCCTGGAATAGGATTTCCTCAACTTGTTTGGCTATTTCTTTCTTCATTGCATCAGAAAGCACGGCATCAGGATCCGTCTGGGTCCCAGATTAGATTTGGCTGCGTTTGTCTGCCTCGATCTCTACCAGTGAGCGAGTGTCATCGGCAATTGGACTTGGTGGGGCAGTTTCTGCGGGCTCAACTGTTACAGTAGTTGGCTCGACTTCAATCACCATTGCCTCAGCTGTGTCGGCATGTACAACTTCTTTGGCAGTCTCAACTGAAACAATCCAGCTGAGAGTGTGGAGGTAAGAGTTGGCTCTCGCGATTACCTCCTCAGACGGTGGTACTTCATCTTGCTTAGCCTTCTGGATAATAGTTTGAATCAGCTCGTCTTGATGCATGAAGGCATCCTGAAGACTTCCAAATTCAAAGATCTCTTGCAGAGCAACTTCTTCGGCTTTGAGCTTATTAAAGGAGTAGAACTCCACAAGTTCCTCATTTGCATACCAAGTAGTCATTTTGGTAGCAAGGTAAAATTTGAAGTCATTGACGGCGACTAGTGCGGCGGGGAGTGAAACTAGAGACGGGTATTGTTGCAGTGCACTCTTTAATCCTTGAAGTCTGAGGTCATCGAACCTCATGATAGTGGCAACACGTGCAACGGTTCTGGGACTGAGGATTTCAACTTTCTCAGAAGAAGTAGGGCTAGAAGGTTC
This sequence comes from Agastache rugosa, assembly GCA_031470985.1. Classification (NCBI taxonomy): domain Eukaryota; kingdom Viridiplantae; phylum Streptophyta; class Magnoliopsida; order Lamiales; family Lamiaceae; genus Agastache; species Agastache rugosa. The sequence continues at coordinate 9,955,156 of CM062605.1, read as the reverse complement.
AGCTTGGTTTTCATCATCCAGCTGCGAATGAGCGTCAGCTGGACAGGGCTCTTTAGGTGAGCTGGGAATGGAAGAGAGTTCAGCTTGGGAGTCAGCTGGCTGTGAAGAAGCTTCAGCCAACTGAATATCTGTCTGCTCTCTTATAGGAGATAGTTCTTTGGGAGGAGAGCTGGGTGCTGAAATTTGGGTGTGAGGGAGTAGGGCGGTTTCAGGTAATGAAGAAGTGAGAGGGGAATCTGAGAAGGGTACCTGAGGATGAAGTGGAAGGAGAAGAGATTGTTGTTGTGGAATTCCAGCTGATGTGAAATCAGTTGGAGCGGGTTGTGAGGATGCTTGAAGAATTTGGCGAAGGGGAATAGCATCCTCTGGGTTAGGGTCAGGGACCGCTATCTATGATTCTTCAGCTTCTCGTGATGTAATCACGAACTCCCTTCCATTGTCTGAGCTGGAGGAGGATCCCTGAGCTGTCTCCTCAGTGACTGGTTTCCACTCAGTCTTCTTCTTTTGGACTGGGGAGGCTGTGGGAGTGGATTCCGATCCAGTTGGCTCATCAACTGGTTTCTCTGCTGCCTCCTCAGCTGGCTTGCTGGCTGCCTTGAATTTCAGCTTCTTCTTGGCAGGTGGAGATCCAGCTGGCTGTGTCTCCTCCGGTTGCTTCCTTTTTCCCGCTTGAGAGGGAGATGCAGTCTCCTGCTTTGCCTCCTGCACCTTCTTCTTCCCTTCAGGGGCTGCATTCTTCAACAAGTCAGTGAGCTGACTTGGCTTTTCGAAAAGTATTCTGGACACAAAAAATTCTTCTGTGTCATGCCACTTGATTTGCCTTCCGGTAGTGTAGCTTTCTATTATGCACGCCACTTTGGTGCATAAGTAGATTGTCTCCCTACAGCTGTACCGGGTGAAGCTGTCATCTTCAAAATGAATCTTTTTAGAAGTAGGAGAACCAATCTACAGGGTCATTCCTGAGGATGGCTATCATCGGTTTCAGCTTGGGTATGCTGATCTCTCCTTGAGATCCAACGATACCGATGATGCACTTCTGGGTGACATCCAGAAGTAGTCTGTACTTGGGCTTGAGCAGGAGCTTGGACATGCTCGCCCTGTACGGTTCTGGCTTGAACAGCATCTTATCCAGTTCGACCTGGATTTCTTCTCTGGTGTAGTTATCTGGGGAGCGGTCCCCAAGAGTCTTCAGGCCGAACAGCTTGTTCAACATCCGGTTGATGTTGATGTCAACATCCCACGGAGTTGTATGTCCAGTCTTCTCCTTGATTTGCAGAGAGACGTTGGAGCGGAGTCGATCATCTCGGTTAGTCATCTCTAGGAAGAACTCTGCCACTTCCCGGCGGAAGATGTTCTTCGGTCTTGCAGTCGCCCACTGCAAAAGTTCGGCATTTTCGATGAGATCCAGCACCTCCTGGAACTCTGAGTTCTGGTAGTTCTTGAGAGTCAGGCAACTCTCAAAATGAAGCTTTGACATCAAGTTCTCAGTCTGGCTTGCTCTTGGTGTTTTCTTCTTAGGGGCCATGATCTTCTTCTGTAGCAAAAGGTTAGAAAGACGAAGATACTCGGGGAGCGTATTTAGTAAAAAGATAATCAAGAATCTGAGATATGAATTTCAGCGATAAGTATGAGCGATAGAAAATATGGCGAAGATTTGCATATTTTTGATGTATATATCAATTGCCCATTTTGATGAATGGTTGAGATCTTGGCAATTGAATTAAAGATCTGCGGCTGAGAGAGATTTGCGCAACACGTCCCATGACGTGTGTATATAGAGTGTAGGTCACGCGCGCGTGAGGTAGTCGAACCGTTCTAACTTCTGCCTCAGTACTCCCAAGCTACAGTATTCTGCATGCTTTTCATTAAATACGATGGGATTCGATGGGATGGATGGCTTACTGAATAATCCATTTAAGGAATGTCTGGGTATTTGAATTAAATTCAAATATTTTTAACCTTAAATAGCATATTCTTCAGGGAAAAGAAAATCTGCAAACCTGTCAGCTGATCATTGTAGTCAGCTGATACCACGGCTGTGTTTTCTTTATGTTTAATGAGCTTTTCTTCAGTTTTATTATCCAGATGAGCTTGATTTCCCCCTCAGCTGGTTGATTCTTCATCCGGAATGATCAGTCCAAGTAATTCACACATTATCTTGATTTGGATTTCTGCATTCTGAGCTTCTATGAATTTTTCCAACAATGAAGTCCTTCAGATGTTGATAAATCTCTTGGATGCTTTCATGTCGTCAGCTGGGTTAGAGAATCATCTTGATTGCTCTGCTGGATCAGGTTTCCCTCCAGTTGGTGACTCCAGCTGAGTCTATCTTGGTAAGTGCATCCTGCTGGGTATTCCACTTGATTTTGCTGATTCTTTCCAGCTATGTAGAGTTCCCCCTTGATTTGAGAGTAGGTGGCTTTTTCTTCAGCTGCATCCTACTTCCTTTTAACGAACGGATTTTCTCACCATCGGCTCATTTATTTGATGAGGTCTCAGTCAGTATAGCAGGTAGTCAGCTGTCTCAAATCCAGCTGATTCATATGCTGCTTGTTTATTCTTTTCTAGAGACCAATGTGCTCAGCTGTATGACTGGGTGCATCCTCAGTTTTGCATCCAGCTGTCTTTACTTCACAACTGGTCCCAGTCAGCTAGCTGGGTTTCTTCAATTTCTTTGCTCATATTTCAGTGCTCCTTGTTGGTCCTTCCAAGCTGAGCTGATTGAGCTACTTCCCTTGATTAAGCTCTGAAGGCTGTCTCTATTACCTTGGGAGTCAGTTTTGTTTCATTCATCTGGCTAGATGATTCCTCTTCTTGTGACCCCCAGATCAATTTTGTTGGTTACATCTCTTGGACATTCTTCAGAAAATCCATCAGATATTGTGATGACTTTGATGGTTGTCTATCATGGTGTCATATATTCTGAGTATGAGACGTTTCAAATCGTCAACCAGTCTTTCTGTTCTTCTCATCTCCTGGTGGGTTGAGACGATTGCATCACAGTCCATCTGATTTGCTGCTGAGTGAAATTCCTCTCTCCAGTGCTCCAAGATACTTTGGTATCTTGTTCTTCGTACCCCCAAGTCATGGAGATAGTTCCTGTAACATTCGCATCTCGGACACATGCCCGGATTCATGATTTCTCAAGAGCTCCTATGTTGGGAGATTCCTGCACAAGGAAGATTCCATGACAGTATGCAATATAATGATTTTTTTTTTAAAAAGATTTTGAAGAATTGAAGGATCTGTTCAGGTGACCACTATCAGCAAAGAAATACTGACTTGACACAGATACAGTGATCTTTTGAACCACTGCTCTGATACCAATTGTTGGTCCCAAGACGGATATCTTGGTGTAGAGGGGGGGGTGAATACACCAAGATTTAAAAACTTTTCCAAGTTAAAACTCTTTTCAGAGAGCTGGCTGTGTCCGATCCAGCTGGATGACAACTTGATCGATACAGCTGGCTGTGTGAGTGTGTGCGAAAGTTGGTGGATTTGGAAAGTCCGTCGGTTGCTTCAAATCATATTGCAAAGCTCTGTTTCACTTTTCAGTTAGTCAGTTTATGCAGCTTGAAATGTATGCGTGAGAGGTTAGCTAAATGCATAAAACAAAGCAGTAAAGAACAAAGCAATTTTAACGTGGTTCGGAGTAATACCTCCTACGTCCACGACCAGGTTCACTGGTAATTCACTACCACTTGGTTTCCAAGTACCAAGCAACTTCACAACTCGAACCTGAGTTGTGTTCCAACAGTTTACGGGCACTGTCAAGCCTACACCTTCAGTTTGCGGGTACTGAAGAACCTAACCACTCGAATTACACGCTTCGAGCAAGCGTACCTTTACCTAGCCTTTCTGGGTTTGGGTTTGGGTATGGGTTGTCCAACTATGAACGAGTTCTTACAATGAAGAACAAGGAGTATGATGAACTCGTTCAAACTAGGCTTAAGATGTTTCTATTCTGATCTATTCTGCCTATGACTGAATATGTGAACAACTAAGAACACAGCTGATTGGCTGGGTGTTCTTGAAGGATTTGGCTTTGAAGATCGTTGTTCATTTTTCTGCTTTCTCTTTTTATTTCTTCAGTCGTTTTTGCCAGCCTCACCGGTCGGCTTATTTTCTTCAATGGTGAGGAGATATATATAGGTGGAGATTCAAACTAGCCGTTGGAAGAGAGCCGTTTGAATCTTATCTACTTTCATTGATTTATGGCTTTTAACCTACGAAGTAGGTCTGTATTTGCAGAAGCTATTTCTTCTCTGATTTGACCGCGTCAGACAAGATCTTCTGACATCGGGATCTTGTTTTGAGAAGGTCTTCGTCTTTGAGCTGCTAAGCATCTCTGCTGTGTCTTCAGCGTCTTGGACTCTGCTGCGTCTCGACTCTGAGCTGTGTCTTAGACCTGAGCTGTATCATCAACCTGAGTTGTGTCTTCAACCTGAGCTGTGTCATTAACCTGAGCTGTGTCTCAGACCTGAGCTGTGTCATCGACACTAAGCTGGGTCTTTTACACTGAGCTGGGTCTTCGACACTGAGCTGGGTTTCCGTCACTGAGCTGGGTCTTGATACTGCTGGGTCTTTGACTCTGCTTGGTCTTGCTTTGCTGAGTCTGCTCTGCTGAATACCTCAGCTGGGTCCAGCTTTAGCTGTGTCTTCTGTCATGTCTTCTGCTGTCTTCAGCGACTCTACCTGTAAACTAAGAAACTCTATAAGCTCAAACATGTGAGCTGAAAAAAAAAACGCTTAGGCTTGTGCAATTATCTACTCGGTTGGGGTCAGCTGGGTTTTGGTATCAAATCAAAACTTTATTAATTTTCCCAACATATAATATATATAGGTGTTGCACAACAAGCAAATTAATAGTACAAGAACATAAATAATAAGATCTTGTAGAATAAGTTCGATGAGTATAATAACAAGAGCAAAGATGTTACGATGAACATCGCCTTGCTTCAAGAGACTGCAAGTTGCGAAGCTGGCAGTTGCGGGAGAAGCTTTAAAGTTAATGAAAGAAGAAAAGAAAGTTTAAGTTTTTACAGCTGTTTACAAAGCATATTTGCATTGCCCAAAATGTGCACATGACATTCAAACGCCTCTCTTAAAAATCCCAGGTAATAAATATTTCCTAATTTTCATTTTTCTTATCTATCTCTCTGTTTTAATCGGCAAGTTTGTTATTTGATCTGTATATATAATGTAATTATTGTAATAAAGCATCAAATATTTTTTAATATTAATATATTCTTATTCCTTATATATATGCATTTATTATTTTGGGATTAATAGTTGATCACATCTAACTAAAATCATTCCACAAACACCAATAAAATAGTTATCAATATTAATCATGATTAATCAATCAGGAGTTCATAAAGTTGACGCAGAATTAATTAATAGAGCTATGGAAAAACGACACAACAGTCGATCGGGCTAATCTAAGCTCACTAAATTGGCGATAGAGAGACGGTGAGACATGGACAAAAAACGACAGTGAGAAATACATAGAGAGAGAAAAGGACAGTGAGAGAGAGAGGGGGGACTGACCAATGATGTCGGCAAGATACGGTTGGGTTGCACGAACAGTAACGACAGCCGGAGACGAACAAGAACGGACGGAGCTGCCAGAGTTAACGAAAGAGAGAGACGGTGAAATAGAGACAGAGACTGACAGAGAGAGAAACAGAGCGAGAGACTGACCTGACCTGACAGCGACAGACGGAGCGACGACGGTGGCCGGAGAAGCAGTGGTAGCGACGGCGGACAGAGCGGCGATGGCGAGCGGGAGGAGCGACGGGATGGAGAAGTAGTGAGTGAGAGAGAGCTGTGGACGGCAACCTGGAGCTACAACGGCTCCAAGCGAAAACGCCGGCCAACGTCTGGCCGAAGAGACGACGGAAGCAGAAGAAGCGCGACGACGACGACGACGGACGAGATCGACGGAACGATTTGGGGATTTGGGGGTTAGGGCTAAAGTGAACGAGAAAGAACAGATATCTGGAAAAAAATTAAAGTTAACGACGGAAACCATCCGTCACTATTCCGTCGTTAGCTCACGAAAATAAAATTTTAAATCATTAATAAATCTAACGACGGAATAAATTTTGTCGTTAGATTAAAATTAAAATAATAAAATTATATTTTAATATTAACGACGGAATGTTCCGTCGTTAAACGAAACATTTAAATTTAAATTTTATTAAATAAAACTTATGATGAAATAATTCCGTCGTTAGTATATTTAAAATAAAAAAATGAAAAATAAAATACTTACGACGGAAAAATTCCGTCATTAGGTTTAACCGCTAACACCGTCGTTAATTTCACCGCGAAGAATCCCGCCAAAATTCCGTCGTAGTTCCGTCGTTGGTTCCGTCGTTATTTTTGGCCAAGTGTTTCCGTCAAAATTCCGTTGTTAGTTGTGACGGATTCGATTCCGTCGTAAATTTCTGTCGTTAGTTGTGACGGATTATGAATAATCGGCCTATCAAAAAATGCGCACGATTCCCAATGTGTACACTGATTCCACCTTGCGCGGATCCGAATTCGTCTTTCTGAAGTAGATGGTAACATACTTAACATTTCAAAGATAATTTGGCAAGTATCAAAGCTTTGAAAATCATATGATATCATGCTTTTAACGTATTTTAGTTTAGAAAGCCCACCTGATTACTTTAAGCTTTAAACTTTTAAACTTTAACGCTTGCAACCCTTTTACTTCAGGCCTCCGCTTCCACTTCCGCTTGCTCCTTTAATCGAAAACGAATAACGAATTTAAAACGAGAACTTCTATCGAATAATGACTTCGATAATCTTAACGAAATTTTGGTTCGAAATTCTACTTAACTTCCTTAATCGTTCTTACTCTATCTTATCTTATCATAAATCATCCACCATCAATTAAACACCAATAAATCATACTCATTCATAACATTCACTATTTATTATTCATTAAAATCGACTAAGTCGATTTTAATCCGTCTAACGGATTTAGAAAATTCTTAATTTAATTCCACGCACTTATTTCATCATATCAAACATATTTACACATTCATTATACATATTCGACTCGATTAACGTATAGACTCCCGAATCGAGAAAATCATCCAAAAATAGAAAATATTTAATATTCTGAATTAAATTTCCAGAAATTCATACAATATTACATTTTTAATAATTAGTTCATAAATGCAATTTATTTATAAATTAAAAATTAATTAATATTTTATTTATTTATTGTAATTTTCGGTTATTTTGAATTTAAGATTTCTTTTAATTATTTTCTCTTCTTTTTAATTTCTAATATTCTTAATTAAACATTATAAGCTCATTTCTTCATTTAATTTCAATCAATTAAGCATTAGCCTTCCAACCCTAATTTAAGAACCCTAATTTCAATATTTCTAGGGTTTCTAGGGTTTTTATGCTTACATTTCATTATCTCTTGATCTAATATAATTCATTAATCTCATACATCATCACATTATCCATCAACTACATCATATAATCTTAATATCTTAAACCCTAATTCTAACTCAATTTAATCGACATTTTTGACCAAAATGAAATTGGTTGGGAATTTATTCTCACTTCCAACATGAAACATTCTTAAAATATTTAACTAAATTCATTTATATCATTAAAACAATCATACAATTCATGCATCAATTATTCTTCAATTTCTCTCTTTTTCGAAAATAATGAAAATAATAGCTAGGGTTTCCCATGTTTAAATCTAATTATATATTTGATATTCTAAGTATATTCTAAGCATAATTCATGAAGATCAAAACATCAAACAATGCATGAATAAAAATTTAGCATTTTCTTCATAATTTCGATTTTCTCCAAAACTAGGGTTAGGGTTCTTCATGCTTGATTTAATCATATCAATGATCATATAATCCTCATATAAGCATAATACTAAGATATGAAGAACATCTAACCATTTCCAAAATTTTCCCCAAAACTTTCGATCATTAATATATATATATATAAGAAGAAATTTTGAGGAAAGAACCTAGGTTAGAATATACCTAACTCTTCTTGATTACTTTGGATGAGAGAAATAAACTTGATCTTGAAGCTTGGAAGAACCAACAATGGAAGAGTGTGTGTAGTGTGTGTTTGTCGAGAGAGAAAAGAGAGAAGAAGAATGAAGAAGATGTTGCTGTTGTTTTTGCTGTGTGTGTGCGTGTGTGAGAGTAGAGAGAGTAATATATATGCATATTACATGCATAGGGTAGAGTAGGGTAGCTATTATTTTATTATTACTTAATTGCTAAGTTAGGTTTATTAGTTAATTAATTAATAAATTCAATTAATTAACAACAAATTAATCCTCTAATAACCCTATAATTTCTCAACACAGGAAATTAGCTTAAGGTTTTACGAACCTTAGATAAAAATCTCACAAAAAGATTCGGAGATTCGAAGCATTTTCAAATCGACTGAAACTAAATTTTTAAGCAATAAATTACGTAAAATTCCACGTAATTAAATTAAATTATTCTTTCAGTCAATTTATGACTAAACATTTATCATCTATTGATAAATGTAAAAACTTCTTCGTTTTGGATTAACCGAGATGATACAAATTATTTAAAACTCATTTTTCCGGTAGAATATATCTGCCGGGTAAAATTTTCGGAAAGAAAATTTTTATTTCACTGAAATTCTTATCTTTCTCATTAAATTAATTATTTTAATTACTCAAGAAAGACGGGATACTACAACATGCGTCAATGTGTAATCTATAACAATCAAGCAAGACAATAAAAATTTAAGTTATCAAAGAATTCGAAACCAATAACACAAATTACGGGACTGACGAACAATTTTCAAAATATGTTATTTCTGTTAATAAGCTAAAAATCGAAGCTTCAAACAAATTATGAGAGAGAGGGAGGCAGAGAGCTTACATGGCGGTGGTGGTTTCCGGCTGCCCGTTTGGTCGAAGGGAAGGCAACGGTATTCCAGTCGAAGACACAAGGTGGTGGTGTTTTCCTCGTCGGAATTTAGAGCAAGAGAAAGGAGAATTTTAGATTCTAATTTTAGGGTTTTCAATTTGGGGATCTAGGTTTTTGATTTGGGGCTTTTTGCTGGGGGCTTGAGCAAAGGACAAAATCGAGACGACGACGACAACGGGACGGAGGCGGCAGACGATGAGGTTGGCAGGAGAAGAAGCCGGAGTCGTGCTACTGTAGCTGCCGTCGGATTGAGAGAGACAAGGCAAGAGGGGAGAAAGATGAGAGAGTGGGATGAAGAGAGAGGGCGGCGGCGGCGGTGTGAAGGTGAGGCGGCGACCGGCAAAGTCTCGCCGGAGAAGAAGATGAATGGAGGTGGTGCTGCTGCTGATGGTTTTGTTAGAGAGAGAGAAATGAAGAGAGGAAGAGAGAGCAGAAGAGAGATGCAGAGTTGTGAAGAGGAAGTGAGGGAGAAAGGAGCCCGGCTGTGAGTTAAGGCTGTTAAGCATTCAATTTTACCGAAGGATACCATCCGTCAGTAAAATCTGAACCGTAAAAATTTAACGACGGATTTCTATCAGTATTTTACCGAGGGATTTATCCGTCAGTAAATTTAAATTTTAATTTATAATTCGTAAATACAAAATACTGACGGAAATTTCCGTTAGTAAATTAAAAAAAATAAATATATAATAAAATTCTTCGAGAACGAGTCCCTAGTCGAGATTAGTCAACATCTAACTCGATCTCTTTGTTGACGAAATTCTCACGGACGTCATTAACTAATCACAGCCATTATTTTAAAAATTTAATGAAGCATATATATTATATATAACTCAATCTTTTAGTTTCCCTTTATTCTCGAACGTCTGTTCACTAGTCAACAACTCACCGACATTCTTCGAGAAACGACGTACATCGAGTACAAATTAATTAACTACTTGGTAATCTCTTCGTTCATTAATTAGCTAATCACCTACATTATTTTAAAAATTTAATGAAGCGGATATATTACTCAATCCTTTCGTTTTCGCTAATTCTCGGACGTTTGTTAACTAGTCACCGCCATAATTCGAGAAACGAGCATACATCGAGTACAAATTAGTAAGTTACTTGGTAATCTTGTCGATTTTCTTGATCAACACGGAACATTGTTAAAGTAATTTGTTATATAATTTCAATTTTTGATTTAGGGTTTACCAACGGATTCGAAATCCGTCACAATTTACCTATTTACCGACAGATTTAGTGATAAATTTCGAATCCGTTGGTAAACCCTAGGTAACAGTAATTGTTTTTTATTTATAAAAATAATTTTATTAAATTTACTGACGGAATTTCCGTCAGTAATTACTGACGGATTTGTAATCCGTTGGTAAATTACTGACGGATTTGAAAGCCGTTGAAGGACTACTTTTTCTTGATGAATAACGTGTTTAGGATCAAATATATATCTCCGTAACTGAGATACATGGAACACGTTATGTGAATTCCCAAAACTTGGCGGTAAGGCTAGCTTATATGCTACTTGACCTTTTCTTTCCAGAATTTCATATGGTCCTATATAGCGAGGTTTAAGCTTTCCTTTAACACCAAATCGATGAATTCCTCTTGAAGGCGAAACCTTCAAGAAAACTTTATCACCAATTACAAATTCTAACACTGTCCTTCTTTTATCCGCATAAGATTTCTGACAATCTTGCGCTTCTTTGATTCTTTGCTTGATTTGGCGCACAATCTTTATCATTTCTTCAACAGCATCGGGCCCTAACATTTTCCTTTCGCCTACATCATCCCAATAGAGCGGAGATCGACATTTCCTTCCATAAAGAGCTTCGTAAGGCGCCATAACTATCGTCATTTGATAGCTGTTGTTATAAGCAAATTCAACAAGAGGTAAAATTTTCTCCCATTGACTTCCTCGATCTAGAACAACAGTTCTCAACATATCCTCAAGAATCTGAATGGTTCTTTCTGATTGACCATCTGTCTGAGGATGAAAAGCCGTACTGAAATTCAATTTGGTACCTAACTCTTCTTGCATACTTCTTCAAAAATGAGAAGTAAATTTTGAGTCTCGATCCGAAGTGATCGACTTAGGTACTCTGTGCAATTGCACAATTTCTCGCACGTACAACTGAGCTAACTTATCTGCGCCATAAGTTATGGGAATAGGTATAAAGTGTGCAGATTTTGTCAATCTATCCACTATTACCCATATTGCTGTATTCCCTCGTTTGGATCTAGGTAACCCAGTTACAAAATCCATGGTAATTTTATCCCATTTCCACTCTAGAATATCTAAAGGTTGTAGCTTCCCATATGGTCTCTGATGCAATGCCTTTACTTGTTGATATGCTAAACATCTTTCCACAAAAGAAGCTATGTCTCTTTTCATTCATTCCCACCAAAATGTTTGTTTCAAATCTTGATACATTTTGGCGCCTCCAGGGTGAGCTGAATAAGGAGTTTCATGAGCTTCGCTCATGATCTCATTTCTTAATTCTTCATCATTCGGCACACAAATTCTTCCTCTAAATAGGAGAACATTATCTCCCACCTCTTTAAATTTTTCATCCTTCTCTTGACGAATTTTCATTCGTAACTTTTCCAATTTCTCATCTTTTCTTTGAGCATTGGAAATTCTCAACTTTAAGTCCGGAATTATTTTCATAGCTGCAATTATATGCTCAACAGATTGCGGAGGTAGAATTACTTCTAATCTCAGCTCTCCAAAACTCTTAATGAGTTCTTCCTCTTGAGTTAGAAGAAATCCTAATTCTGATTTACCTTTTCTGCTCAATGCATCAGCTACTACGTTTGCTTTTCCTGGATGATAGGAAATTTTATAATCGTAGTCTTTAACTAACTCGAGCCATCTTCTTTGTCTCATATTTAATTCTTTCTGCTCAAAAAAATATTTGAGACTCTTGTGATCTGTGATGATCTCACATTTTGCTCCATAAAGATGGTGTCTCCAAATCTTTAGAGCATGTACTACTGCTGCTAATTCCAAGTCATGAGTTGGATAGTTTACTTCATGAGGTCTAAGCTGTCTAGAAGCATAAGCAATGACTCTTCCTTCTTGCATCAGGACACAACCTAGTCCATTCTTTGATGCATCTGTGTAAACAGCGTAATCTTTATCCGAATCTGGAACTGATAGCACTGGGGCAGTTGATGTGTATGTTTTTGGTTGTTCAGAAGTTGAGGTTTTCGATCATTTTATGCGAGTATAATGCACGTTTTAGTGTGTCTTGTGCAGGATTTTGGAGAATTTGTGAGTGCGGAGATTTGGACGAGAAAGATCGAGAATGGAGTATATTTTGCACTATTTTGCTGTGGATTAAAGATGCAAGGAAGATATAGGCTATGATTAATTTTGGATATTAATTTGTAGTGTTTTATTATTATTGGGCTAATTAAAAGTGTCCTAATTAAGCCCAAGCCCTTATTTTTGGTGGAGTAACTGTTATCTATTTAGTCTAGGATTAGGAGATTAATTAGGGAATATACTTTTTACCTTACCTTTATTGTTTTCAGCAGCCGTATAAGATAGATTAGGAGAAGGATATACTTTACCTTTTTATGTTTCATGTTTATATTTCTTTTGAACAGCCACCAAGGGCATTAGCCGCCACACACAGAAACAGACGATTGGAGAGCTGAACTTGGGAAGATTAGTTTACTTATTTTCTTTCTTAGTTTTTGGAGTTTGACTTGCATCGTGTTGGAGACTGATTTCTGGTGATCGATTTTTTTTGCTTTCTTTTAATTTAACAGATTAGTTTTATGCTTTCTTTTTATTATTTGATTATGTTTGTGTTCATTATTATGCGTAGCTAATTCTTTAATTCGGCGAGAATAATGAAGCACTAGTTTAATAATCTGTGAGATCTAATTGTTCGTATAATTAATTTCCTAGGGTTTCGATTTATTCTTTGTGTTTAAAGTTAATTCCGATTTTGTTTAAGCCTGATCAACTTAGATTTAATTGGATTACAGTCAATTAGTTCCCCCAATCCGTAATTGTTGGAATAGGGCTAATTAGTGATAAAGCTACCATGTTCGTAGTAGGAATAAATTGGTAGACGGGTTATTACTTGCTTTCTTGGGTAATTCGTCTAAATTGGGTTCCTTCAGATCTAAAAGCTATTAGGGCATTTAATCTATGTCTGGCGTCTCCAGCTAGGTTGTGTTTTAATAAGGGGAATAGTTAGGTCTGGCGTCTACAGCTAACTATCGATAAAGCACGTAGGAATTAGGGTATGTCCGCTGCGTTCACGGTACCCTATAACTGGTTGGTTCTTGGGAATTAATTAATCTTTGCATCGATGATCAGAGTCTAGACTAGTGTGGATTTATTCGAAGCCGGATTACTTTTCTTTTGATTATATTCTCGTTTGCCATTTTAATTAATTTCTTTGTCTTAATAGTATTTAATTAATTTATCTCAATTTAAGGCGTGGTGGCTACACCAAAATTAGATTTATAGGAAAAATAGGTGAATTCCCGTTCTCTGTGGTTCGACCCTGCTTATTGTTATACTAATTTAATTCTGAGCGAATTGCAGGAATTATTTGGTGGTATACGACGTCCACCAGCAGTGGTCAATCTCCTTTTAAGTTCTTGAAAACTTTCTTCACATTCTTCTGACCACTTGAACTTTGATTCTTTCTTTAGGAGATGGGTCATGGGTTTAGCTATCTTGGAGAATCCTTCGATAAATCTCCGATAATAGCCTGCTAGACCTAAGAAACTCCTAATTTCATGCGGTGTAGTTGGAACTTTCCATTCCTGAACTGCTTGTACTTTTGAAGGATCAACTTTGATTCCTTCAGAAGAAACAACATGTCCAAGGAAATGTACTTCTTTCAGCCAAAATTCACAATTACTGAACTTGGCATACAATCTCTCGGTTCTCAACCTTTTCAGAACAATCCTGAGATGTTCCTCGTGTTCTAATTCATTCTTTGAATACACAAGAATATCATCAATGAAAACTACGACAAACTTGTCCAAGAATTCATGGAATACTCGATTCATAAGATCCATAAATACTGCTGGAGCATTTGTCACACCAAACGGCATTACTACAAACTCATAGTGTCCGTATCTTGTTCCGAAAGCCGTCTTGAAAATATCTTCTTGCTTAACTTTCAATTGGTGATAACCAGACTTCAGATCAATTTTCGAAAATACACTTGCTCCCTTGAACTGATCAAATAGATCATCTATTCTCGGTAAAGGATATCTATTCTTCAAGGTTAATTTGTTTAATTCACGATAGTCGATGCACATCCTAAAATTACATTCTTTTTTCTTAACAAACAAAATTGGCGCTCCCCATGGAGAAACACTAGGTCTAATGAAACCTAGGTCAAGCAACTCTTGTAGTTGAATCTTCAACTCTTGCAATTCCTTTGGAGCCATTCTGTAAGGTGCCTTGGAAACAGGAGCTGATCCTGGTTCAAGATCTATTGTAAACTCCACTTGCCTATCTGGTGGCAATCCTGGCAAAATTTCAGGAAATATGTCTTGGAATTCCCTTACTACATCTACATCTTCAATGTTGTTCTCTTTATCTTCATTTTTGTTGAGATAGATGAGATATGCTTTCATATCTTTTCTTCTCAACAATCTTCTTGCTTGAACTGTCGAGATAATCGGTGATCTCTTACAACTTCTTTCTATTCCGAAAAATAGAGTTGGTTTCTGACCAGGCATATGAAATGAAATCTGCCTTTGCTTGCATTGAATGCTTGCAAAATTTTCGGTCAACCAATCCATTCCCAAAATAATATCTACATCCCACATTTTAATTAAATTTAGGGTTTTAGCTAACATCTTGAGAGATCCTAATTCAAACTTTATATTAGTACAAATACGAGTAACTGAGGTAGATTTACCTAACGGTGTAGTTACTCTTAAGTCTTGACTAGCACGTTCTACTTTAAGACCAAGATTATCTACGCATGCATCTGATATAAATGAATGCGATGCACCAGTATCAAAAAGAATTATAACAGGTACGTCATTTAATTGACCCATACCTGTCAAATTTCCTTGATCTTTGTCGAACGGCTTCTGATCAAGAGCAAAAACCCTTTGATATTGCTGCTGCGATTCCATTCTCAATTGCTGGGGTTGCTTTTTCTTTTGCTGGAATCGCTGCCCCTGGCGATTTCGTTGCTGCTGCTGCTGTTGCTGAGGAACAACTTCTATTGCCTTCAATCTTTGAGGCGGGTTCTGAGTTGGTCTACTTCCTCCTGCTCCTTGCAGTTTAGTTGGGCACTGATACGAATAATGACCAACTTGACCACAAGTATAGCAGCTATTACTTCCAGCTTTGCAGACTCCTTGATGCATCTTGCTACATTTAGGGCATGGAGAGATTCCTTGATATCCTTGAGACGAACTGCCTTGACTAGGGTAAGGCTGCTTGAATCGTCCTTAATTAAACTGATGTTGTTGTTGACATTGTTGTCCTTGCTGTCCTTGCCAAGGCTTCTTACTAGGTTGACTTCCAAAATTCCATTTTCTTTTCCCTTTCTGAAAATGACTTTGATTGGATGATTGAGGATTTACTACTACTGGAGTTTGAACTTGTGTAACTGCTGACGACTGAGAAGATTTATCTGGTTGCATAACCAACTCCATGTCGAGAGCTCGATTTAACGTCTCTGCATATGACATTGCACTCTGACTGGCTAATACGACTCTTATCTCTTGACGAAGTCCTGTTCGAAAGAGCTCTGCCATCTTCTCATCAGTGTCGACCTTGTCTTGAGCAAAACGAGCAAGATCACAAAATTCCCGATCATACTCGGCTACCGACTTCTTTCCTTGCTTGAGATTAGCAAACTCATTTTCCTTATGCTTTCGATAACTTTGAGGAACAAATTTTTCGAACAAAGCATCCTTAAATTGTTCCCACGTCAGGTTCTCTAATTGTTCGGGGGTATACGCCCTTTGACGAGCTTCCCACCAGTAATCCGCAGATCCTTTGAGTTGGTAGGACATGCACGTAAGACGTTCTTGGTCCGTACAACGAAGAAAACGGAAAATCCTTTCCAACGAACGAATCCATTCTTCGGCTTCTGAAGGACTTCCTCTACCATCGAGAGTTGAGGGATTCTGTCGTAAAAATAATTCTTCTATTCTTCTTTCGAGTTGAGGAGGAGGTAGGGGTGTATGTTCTCTTTCTGGCTCATCTTCAACCCTTCCTCGTCCTCTACCTCTTGGTCTACCTCTTGGCGGCATTCTGATTAACCAGGATTTTCATTCGAATTATTCTTTTCTTTACATCGGAATTTTATTCTCTAATTTAATTAATAAAAATGATTCTTCTTTCTTTAACTTTGCTTAAAGTATAAAATTTTCCTAGGTTTTAGAACTTAGAAAAAAAAAATTTAATCACCTCATTAATGCATAACATGCTCATCATACTTTTAATGAATTACACGATTCATACTCATCACAACTCATGCTTATCAAAACTTTCAATCACATCTAACATGCTCATACTATTTAATGAATCAAAGATTTACTCACATCATCATACATTGTAAATCCATGATTTAATTTAATTTAAATTTCTTTTTATTATTTTATATATATATATATATATATCATCATGAAGGAATTTAAACAATTCACTCTTATCATGAATCAATGATTCATTCATAAAAATTTCTGTAACCTTCAATCATATATAAAAATATAATTAAGGAGAAAAATATTATTTTTCCTACTCATCTTTGCTAATATTATTTAGCTCATGTATTTCTATCATGAAAGAAATAATATCATCTTAACTTTATCATAATTTTAATGAATCAAATGATTCACACTTGTCATCATTAATGAATCAAACGATCCATTTTCATTATCATATAATCGCTTTAAAAAAAATTTTAGTAGTAAATATTATTATATATATATTTGCTAAATTTAATTAGCTCGTACATTCTTTATAAATTAAGAAATGAATAATATCATCTTGATATATAAACTTCATCATAAATTTCTTTTGAGATATTTAACTTCATCTCAACTTTTTTTTTTCTAACTCATAACAAGAATGTAGCTAACGGAAAATAACAATAATGAACATAACTTAATAAACAAGGAACTAAACGTACGACAAACTAAACAATTTACGAGCTAAACGAACTACGAACGAAATGAACTACAAACGAAACGAGCGAAGAATGAAACAAACTACGAACGAAATGAACGACGAACGGAACGGATGAAGAAAATCGGGCTGAACTGCCCAAGTCCAGCCGACGCTCGAGTTGCAGGGGCAGCGCTCGCTCAAGATTAGCCGGCATTGGAATTCCACGGCCAGCGACCGCTCAACCTCAGCCAGCGCTGAGTTCCGCAGTGTCGTCTTCTCCAGCGAGCGCTGAGTCGCCGCGCCTGTAATTTTTTTCCGCACACTCTGCCTTCACAGCGGTCTCTCACTTCATTCCCTGTGTTACTTTTGAGAGATCTCTGAGCTTGAGAGATCTCTGACTTTCATCCCTGTAATATTTTTGAGAGGTCTCTGAGGTTGAGAGATCTCTCACTTGCCATGGCTGAAAATTTCTCGTTTGCTTCTTTATATGCGTTCGACGAACTTTCCATCCTTCGATTTCTTATTTTAACACTTTTCTTCGTCAATTACGTTTCGTCTTAATTTATTTTAGCGCTTCTCGACTATAATTAAAATTTATATTAATTCGTTTTCTTTCTTTCTTCTTGAGACGATTAAATCGAAATTCAACCGATAAAATTTTTGACAACTAGGCAAATTTTAAAATGACCCAACGTGGTCTTACTTCTTCTTTTTAACGGAAAACTTGCCTCTTCGAGGACTTTTACAAAAGTAAGGGAATATTTACATCAAAAATCCCTATTTTAGCCGTGATTTCTAACTTCACGTCAAAACATTGCCTCGGAGCGGAATTCTACTTCGCTTCCGATTTGCTACAAACTATCATATTATGCTTCTATATACGAGATTTATTTACAACTTATAAAACGTTAAAAGTTGTTCGTTTACTAGTCTATTACATTAGTTTTACATTATCTTCTTTCTTATTACTTCTCTCAACAACCTTTCTTCTGCTTTACTGCTCATTCTCGGAAGGATCTTCCTCTTCTTCTTCTTCCTCATCCTCCATTGGTTCCTCCTCATCTTTCTCCTCTTCATCTTCTATCGGATTCTTCTCGCTAGGATCTTCTTCGGGGTCTTCTTCTGACTCCGTACTCTCCTCCACTCTTTCAACTCCATCCATCGTCAAACGAGGAGCACTTATTCCATCGTCTACTCCCGGCGAAGGCCTAAAACTAGATCGGAAACTAAGATGATTAAAAGGTATTCTACGAAGATGGAAATATCCTTCAGTCGCCCTAACCTCGGGGTCAACGTTATCCTCGTCACTATCATAGTGACGTGGCCCAGAAGTGCGCTAGCCACGTTAGGGTCAAATAGAGTAGGCTGGGCTCCAACTAGGGCATCAAGCTCTGAAGAATTCAAAACTTGCAATGTATCAATGGAAGGATCATTTGGAACTTCCTCAATAAAAGAAGCTGAGGCTACGCCGTTAGGCAGAACGGAAGGCTCATGAGTGAAGATCAAAGTCTCAGAACGAGAGGGAGATGCAACATAGCCATTTGCTAATGGCTCAGCAAGAAAAGAGTTAACATCAAAACCAATATTTTCTTGGATGGGAGAAGCAATAGGTTCGGGATTCTCTGGAGAAATATGATCAAAGATAGGATCGTCTTGGGGCATGAGATTTTGCAATCCAAACTCACCAACTGGAATCAATGGCTGATACGGTCCAGGAGGTGGGTACGAAAAACACATATACTGAGTACTGATCGCAGCTATGAATGCTCTGCAATCTCCAAACAAGACACCATCCCAGTATTGTGAAGTGACGTACCTTGCAGAAATCAACGCCGCCCATTCCTGCCATTCCTCCGGAAGCAGAGGGACTAACCTTACGATGCCTAAGACTCCAGATATGTTCGTCTCGTGGATGTCCATCAAAACTCGATGAAATCGAGCTAGGAATTCCGCTAGAGTTTCAGTATACGTCATCCGAATGTGATGAAATTCAATCATCGCTTGTACACTTCGAGAATTCGCCATCCTAAATAAGAAAGTTTAAACAATTAACTATACTTGAGACTATAAACGATTTCGAGAATCCACAGTCTCAACATACTCAATGCTTCCAAAAGGGTGTTCTGGGCTCATGTTACATTCGACAGATAAACTGTAACACCCCGCATTTTGATAAGCTTAAAATGTTTATTTATATGTTTTATTTATTTTTATCTATTACTGTTATGGGTTATAAATTGTGAATGTTTCGACTATTAGTAGCTGAAATAATTTTTTTTTTAGTTCGGACTTGAGGGAGTCCGTAGTTGCGCCTTAGTTAAAAGAATAAGTCTTTAGTTATAATGGTGGCTTTAATATATTTCATGTGGAAGAACATTAAGTATTATTTCGAGCCAAATTGAGTTTTTTTTTATTTTGATTAATATTTATTATAAGGCTTAGTTTTAGGAAATAAAATGGGTTGTAATTATCCTATTTTTTTTATTTTCATTTTTTTTGTTGTGATATGCGGAACTAGAGCATAATAGGATTTGCAAAAGGGTTGGAAATATGATTTGAGATAAGTTTCATCTTTTCCCCACGTCTCCGATTCCTAAACCAACGCAAACTCTTTCCAACTAGATAAACCCTAACTGTTGTGCTTAAAAGCTTTCACCTTCACAAGTTATATTTTCTTTTTCAAAGTTTATCTCACGCACAATTCTCAAAGCTTTCTGCACACAAAAAAAAAAAGATTGATAGCAGGCTTCCCTTTTAAATTCAAGTCCAGCGAAAGTTTTCGTTCAACTCTCTCTCTTGACGGTACGATCCTCTTTTAGGATATGAACTCCCTATTATAACTTGATTTTTTTTTTAGCGAAAGGAAAGGTATGAATCTTACAATTTAAGATTTTGTATTTTATACATAGGGTGTCTAGATGTCAGAAGTTGCAGGGGAAAAACTTTAAAGTTTTATATTGCGTCTAATGTTGGTATTTGTCATTTTCAGAGAGTTTGTTTTAAAAAAAAAAATATATTTAATTGGTTATTTATTTAGAATTTAATTTACTTTATGTGTCAGATGAGTTAGCAGAGGCAGAGGTCTAGGAAAGAAAATTTAATTAATGCATAATGCTTCAAGATAGTGAATATATATATATATATATATATATTTGTATCGTATATAAGTACTGGGGAAGGAATCACTATTGATAAGTATTTAATTATGGAATTGAAAGTAGAGAAAGATCTTTGGTTATATTTTCATGTTATAGTTTTTTTTCTAAAGTCAGTTTTTGATAATTCATATTTAGATCCAATGTTAAAGATTTTAATTAAGTTTTGTTTGATTAATAAGATTAGGGGGCTTAACTCCTTACTTATTAAAGTATATTATTTTACTCTATTAGGTGCGGTGCAACTAGGACCCTCGTCCCTTACGTAATTTTTGGATCGTTGGTGCTCTGCTTTTGAGGTGGGTAAAACTTCTTTCAAACTCAAGAGTTGTGATTTGCTATGTGATGTGGGTAATGTTTCTCTCTAAAGTGATTTATGAGATGTGTGGATTTAAATGTGAAAGTGAAAGGAAGATGTGTATGAAATGTTTTATATGTCCAACATGTTATTATCATTTGGAATGTGATATAAAATGAGAATGTTTGCATATAATCGCCTTGAATGCGTCAAGCTCTTGTGGGTTATATGTTAAAGGATGTCCTGTGCACAGTGATATGATATATCTCTATAATCGCCTTGAATGCGTCAAGCTCTTGTGGGTTATAGATGAAAATGTTATGTTCTATATTCGCCTTGAATGCTTCGAGCTCTTGTGGTTTATAGAAATTATGATATGTTACTTCCTATGATAATCGTGTTGTTGGACATAAACTGAAAGGATTCCATTATGACCCACCACTGAGTACGTTTTATGAGTACTCACCCCCATGTTTTTAAAATGTTTTCAGGTGAGTAAGCATGGAGCTGCGTGGAGGAAACGGGGAGTCAGTTTTAGTTAAAGTTTGAATTTTTTTGATGAACTGTTTACCGTTAAGATGAACTTCTATGAGCATTGGATTTTGCTTAGGTTGAATTATGTTTTAATATTTGAATTTCTAGAGTTAGTGGTTTAATTTCAAGTTTAACTTGAGGTTTCATTTGGACTAATTTTATCGTATCGAAACTTTTGACCGTTTATTTAATGTTTGCTTGATTTGTGGAATGGTTCTTGTATAGAGAGTTGTAGGATGTAAATGGCTTAGAAATAATAATTTAGATTCTGTTAAATTTTTTTTTTTAAATTGTTTCCGCATTTATAAAGTTAAAAGAGTAGCATTTTAATCTAGTAAATTAGGGTGTTACATAAACACTCAACTTGCTTGCACAACTGATCCATCATCTCGCTTATGATCGATCACCAACAACCAATCGCATTAGAAGCTCAAACACAACATAAATATATATATATACACCTTAACTTCCAACTTTCCTACCATCTTTAAACTAGAAAACTTTTGAAATTCGTACCTGGATAGCTGGATGAGATGAGAGGTGCTGGACTTTCGTTGTTGTTAAACTTAACTAGTCTAGTAAATTCAAACTAGACTAGACTTTCAAAATAACATCTTAGAGCAGAAAATATATTGCTCTAATCAAATCTAGGGTTTCAAAGCAACTAGATTTGAATAATTATAATCAGAGCAGAAAGCATTGCTCTGATACCACTCTGTCGCAGCCCAGACCCCGAGATTAGATGTCAAGGCCGGTAGGTCCCACGACTTACACAATTTATGATTAATAAAAGGATAAAAATAGCGACCCGGCTATCGTTGGAAATAACAAAGGACATTCATAATCAATAATTCATCAATTTTAGAATAAATACAACACGCATGACTCTAGATCAACTAGATGATTAACTAATTTCAACAACGACATGCTTATCAACAACTATAACTCAATTCATATCGGAATCAAAAGACCTGATCAACCAAATAATCAATAATAACCAAGAATTCAACATGTTGGGAATAAATAGACCTGATCAACCAAATAATCGACATTGATCAAGAATAAATACGACACGCATGACTCAAGATCAACTAGATGATTAACTGATTTCAACAACGACATGCTTATCAACAACTATAACTCAATTCATATCGGAATCAAAAGACCCTATCAACCAAATCATCGACATTGATCAAGAAGATGACAAGTTGACTTGAGGATCAAGAAAGCACGATAAAGAAAAACCGTTTCGAGTTCAACAAAGCTTCATGGAATAAAGATTTACTTAAATACATATCAAAGCTGAGTTTCAAAAGATAACTTAACAATAAGGGTTCGACTTTAAGATCATAGCTCGACTCTAGGGTTTAAACAACTTCAACATAATTTGATTCTAGACTCCAGAGTTTAAAACATTATTTATAGTGTATCAAAACATCTTCACATAGCAGCGGAATACGAGAGATTATATGTATGATGACATATAATCTAGGCTCTACATTCATCAAAACAACAACAACAACAACAACCAACGTCCATTCAGCCCTCGTCATCTGCATCCCTGCTAACCTGCACGTTTTAGAAATAACATGCAGGGCTGAGTAATTCGTACTCAGTGAACACATGCCGAAAACATTTGAAAACTTTGTTGAATACAGCTATATATGAAAAACTTGTCAGAAAACATAATACGAGAATTTTCTGAAAAACAACTCGTATAATGCTAAAAATATTTTCTTTTATCAGAAATCATTTGTCTGCAGACATTTATAATAGTATGAACCATATCTACAAATAAATAATGGTGATGAGAAAGAGGTCTCTTTCTCAATCACTTGTAACCGGCATATCAAGGAAAGGCTCACGATTATGAATAATCGGCCTATCAAAGAAATGCGCACGATTACCAATGTGTAATTACTAGGTAACAGTAAATATTTTATTAAATTTATTTATAAAAATAATTTTATTAAATTTACTGATGGAATTTCCGTCAGTAATTACTGACGGATTTGTAATTCGTTGGTAAATTACTGACGGATTTGAAAGTCGTTGATAAATCCTAAGTAACAGTAATTATTTTTAATTTATAAAAATAATTTTATTAAATTTACTGACGGATTACATTCCGTCACTAATTATCCCTCACTAATCCGTTGATAAATCCGTCACTAAATCTATGAATAAAAAATTAAATCGAAATAAATTTAAAAACATTTACCGACGGGTGACAAATCCGTTGGTAAAAGTAATTGTTTTTTATTAAATTTTTTTTTGCATAATTACTGAGACGGATTTTATTCCGTCACTAAATATCACTCACTAATCCGTTGGTAAATCCGTCACTAAATATATAAATAAAAAAAATTAAATTGAAAATCTATTGAAACATTTACTGACGGATACAAATAAATAAATAGTGAACATTACCAACGGATATTTCCGTCGGTAAATATTTTTTAGCCGACCCGTTTTTTTTCCGTCACAAATCCGTAGGTAGTTACTGAGGAATTTGATGTCTGTCAGTAATTTTGATGGTAAATTTTGGTTTTTTTGTAGTGTAACTCCATTCTCTTGCAGCACTTTTCAACTAAAAACTCGAGATATTGAGCTCACCACATGCAATACCGAAAAGAAACAAAATAAATCAAGATACGAGAAATATAAACGGGAAACACAATTGTACGAACAAAAACACGACAAACAAAACACATAAAATTGACACAAATAACGACTAAACAATACATTCTTAATTTAAATATAATAATCTATAGAAAATTTGTAAATGAAATTCCCTATGAAGACTAAATAAATATATTTAATTATCAACATGTCTATATGGAATCCTTTTCATTAATTTTCATTCATATTTTTCTAAAAATTCGATTAGTGCTTTCTATAAAATATATATATTGAATCAAATGTGGGATATGTAGTTAAAGAAAAGAACAAAAAAACTTGAAGATGTAAACATATTTTTTTCCGCATTTTGGCAAAGATTAGAGATATCGATTTAACATGAACTAACGAGACGGCTCAAATATACTTAAAAAGAAGGATTTTTACTAATTTTAATTAATATTAACTTTATTTAGATTTTAATCGAGTAATTTAGCGTAAACCAACGAGACGGTTCAAATAACATAAAAAGAATGATTTTTACTAATTTTAATTAATATTACTTTGAAGATGTAAATATTTTTTTCCGCATTTTGGCAAAGATTAGAGATATTAATTTAGCATGAACCAACGAGACGGATCAAATATAATTACAAAGAAGAACTTTTACAAATTTTAATTAATATTAATTTTGTTTAGATTTTTATCGAGTAATTTAGCATAAACCAACGAGACGGTTCAAATAACATAGAAAGAAGGATTTTTACTAATTTTAATTAATTTTACTTGGAGTGTTCATATTTTTATCGAGTATTACTCAACGGATTTGAGAAGAGTATGTACAGTAAAATCACTATTTTAACCGAGATTAGGACGAACATGTAGAAAAATTCTAAACAAATTTAGATTTAAAAAAATATAATAGCACTCACATTGGTGGGCACAAAAAAGTTGTGTCCACCAATATTTAATGAATATTTGTGGGGTATTGGTGGGGTAGGGTGGGCATAAAATTAGAACCCACATTGGTGGACACAAATTAAGGTGAGCGCAACTATTATTTTAATGATTTTATTTTTTAATATTTTTTTTATTTTCATAATTTAAATAACATTAATTTTTTAATGCAAACTTTATTGAATTGAAAGAAAAACATTACATAAAAATAAATTAAAAAAATACATTAATTCTGCGGCGGCGGGGGGTCGGTGAATCCCATTTCTCTCCTGAGCATTGCACAAAATGCAAGATGATTTTGGAGCGCATCGGGTGCCATGCCCGTTGTATCTCGAGTTAGAATCTCGTAGTTCGCCTGCCTCGTAATTTGATATTGCATAGCATTAAACTTCTCTTCTATCTCAGCAGAAACTTTACCTTTTCCCCGCGCTACTGCCTTCACCTTTTTTGTTCCCATTGGACGTTCGGTGCGAGTGCTTCCCGAGGTGAATTTGCTGCCGCTCGTCATGCCCGAAGTGCTTGGAGTGGTTGGAGTGCTTGCTTCTGATGTCGTGGTGTAGCTTCCGTCGTCCCGGATCTTGAATCGCTTGACGATATTTTCTTTGACTTTGCTGGAAGAGACGATAATATGGAACTTCGGCGTATCCCTAACCACGTTCCAAGCATCCAAATGCTTAAATGAGGTGTTGAAATTTTTCTGCCACTCTGCTAGTGCCCTCTGGAAAATGTCCTCGGCGCTCTCGCCACTATGATATTGCTCCGAAGCATCCTTGTAGATTTGTTGAAAGTCTATCAACAATTCTTTTATTCTCTTCCAATGATGGCGCAATTGCTCATCACTTCGCTCTTTCGTTCCCTTGGGACGGAGCCGATTGTAGCACTCCGTGACTCGCTGCCAATATTTTCCCAATTTTTTGGCGTTGCCGATAATAGGGTCGTGGCTAATAATATCGACCCAACAACGAGCCAAGCACTCCGTCTCAGCCTCACTGTAGCCATATCCCCCGTTGCCCCGACCGCTCCGGCCGCCTTCTGGTCTGTTGCTGCGATCGCCGCCTCTACTGCCTCGGGTGGTGGTTTTAACTCGGCCCTTTTTCTTGGGCGTAGAAGTAACCGCGGGCTCCTCGTTGACTTGGTCCTTGGACGAGTCCAAATTGACGGCTGATTGGAAGTTGCCGGGAGAAAGTACCGGATGTGTAGGATACGTGGAGAAAGCCCCCGGCGAAAATTAAGGGACATAGGCAGAACCAGGTGAATATTTCAGCACGGAGTCGTAACCCAACGGAAATTGAGAACGGTTGGGAGTGGGGGTGGAGACGTTTTGGAAGGATGGAGGTCGAAAATTGCCGTAGAAATTTGTATTATTGGAATCAGAACTTCCATCACTAGAACCGAACCAAGACCAATTTTGATTGGGATCCATTTGTAGCACAAAAATATAAGAAGTTGAAGAGAGAATTTAGAAGAAATTGAGATAGAAATGTAGAGAATGAGGTGAAAATGAATGGAATAAGGTGTAGTATTTATAGGTAAAAATTTTAATTTTAAATTAAAAAAAAAATTTAACCGTTGAGCAACGGTTAAACCGTTGCCCAACCACGGCCTGCCACGTGTCCCTCCCATCCCTCCTGCCGGCCACCACGCCCGCCGGTCGCCCTGCCGCCCGCCCCTGGGTGCCATTGGCCCCGCCCACCATCCGCCCATGCGCCCACCCCCCACCCGCCCACCGTTGTATGTGCTCTAATGAATGAGTATACTCGATCCATTATAATTCCTAATTATAAATTTTGATACGTGAAATAAAATTAATTTTTTAAGTTTGATTAATAATTAACACGAACAATATTACAACTTTTAAATAAGATATAAACTTATTTTAAAAATATATACACATAAATTAAAACATAAAAGTTATTTCCCGTCGGACTCCGACGTGTTACTTACTAGTTATTTATTATTATTAATGAAGAGCATTCAAAGTATACACCTCAAGCCAAACAATCCGAGGCTAATTACTTTACTGAACAAATTAATTCATAAAAAAATAAGTAGTATTAAATTTCTTTTATAAAAGCATGGTGAATCTTGAGGCCCCCCTTCCACTTGCCACGCCAAACTTCATACAAACCAAAATAAATTTTGGATTTATCTTCATTATTATCATCATTTCCTTCATTTTCAAGCTTCGTCGCCTTGGCCTTAATATCATGCTCGTCATTTGAGCTCTCCAGTGCAAGCCTTTTCCCTTTGAATCTCCCGCTTTTCCCTCTCTTCACCAAAATGTAAATGGGTAACCCGCTCCATCCGAAAGCATCGGGCGCGAACGATATGTGAAACCCTACTTCATACTCTTTCTCCGCTTTGGTTTCGCTCACGCACACCGTCACCTCCAGCCACGACACCTGTAATAGTTCTGCGGGCCTGCACCAATTAAACACGAGTACATACTAGCTAGGGTTTGTGAAAACAAGTCCGAAAGTAAAATTAACTGTGCAAGGTCCGACACCAATCAGACATGAGCACTAGCTAGGGTTTGTGAGAAGCTCGAGCTAGCTAGCGAAAGTAAAATTGTGCGAGGTCAGACATCAATTAGACATGACCAATAGGGTCGTTTGTGAGAAGCTCGGGACGAAAGGAAAACTATGCAAGGTCCGACATCAATTGGACATGAGCACTAGGGTTTGTTAGTATGAAATATATATGGACTCACCCGTCATCTTGTACGTTCCAGTATCGGCTGTCTTTGCCCCAAACGATGTTCAGGTCATTGGGTTTGATTTTCATCAGCTTCTCGCCATCGGGTAGCTGTGTGTGTGTGTGAGAGTGAGAGAGAGAGAGAGAGTTAAATTACATATAGTGTAAAAGTTGAAGGAAGAAGATGAATCTTGTTACAAATTACCTTTAATTCTACTGATTGTTTTCCCTCATGGTGAGGATTGTTTTCCCTCATAGAGAGAGATTTGAAGCGACGCTGGCTGGGATTAATTAAGAGGATTTAAGGAATATGTATGGGTTAAATTTTTCTATATGTAATAAGAATATTGTGTGAAATTGTGGTGAGTAATATATAGAGAAATATATAACTATATATCCGAATAAGAATATTTATTATGATTGTAGCTTAAATAGGCCGAAAGGAACAAAGTATTGGGAATATGGGAAAAGAATGCTAATGCCGTGTGAATCTTGGTTAAGCAAGGGAATGTCTTCAAGAGTAAAAATTCCAATTAAGATGAGGTTGAGATTGGATTGCATATATTCCGCTATTTCAATTCGTCAATACATGTTGTATTAATATTCCGCTTCATCACAATGGTTAAATATTTTAGACAACAAAACACAACTCAATTGATAAGACGCTTCTCCCCTAATCTGTAATTAAAAATTCGTGTACGTCATGAATGTATTGAAACTGTAAAAAATGCAAGATATTATATACATAATGTATATTTATAATAATAAAATATGAGATGTAATACGAAAATATATATAAAAAAATAGCATCCCATAATAATAAAATATGATATACATTATTTACCTATAATTAAAATTATAATAGAGCTATAATACTGTGAATTGAAATTTATGAAAAACATGCACAAAGATAGTCAATTAAAAAAAAATGTACAAAGAAAGAATTATTAAAATTTGGTTGCCTAAAGACCTAGAAGTTACAAATGTCATAGCTTGATGGCAAATTAAAGATAATTTTGTAACTCATATTTAAATTCAAAATCTAGAAATTACATTAATGATCTTATTAAATACTCAAAGAACCATAAAACAAATCCTCACATAGGTGACATATCACATATGTATTTTCCACAACAAAGGCTTCAAAAGGCTTCATTATTATAAATAATAAACATAACTATTACCAACTTGCCGTCTTAGCTCAGCTGGTAGAGCGCGTGGCTTTTAACCACGTGGTCGTGGGTTCGATTCCCACAGACGGCGGCGATTTTGCTTTTTCCGTTCATTTTGTTGTTGGTCTTACTGTTATCCATTTTCAGTGGTTGAGCTTTTTACACTTTCCATTTCCATGGCGCTGCAATCCTATACTTTGCATTTTGTCTCCCGCTTTTCCCCTCCTCAGATTCCGTCGAACAAATTCTACGCCGCGCAGTCGCCACCGCCGGCAGCGGGAAGAAGAGCTTTCTCACTCTTCACAGTTACCACGTTTTTAACGTTCTCCACTTCAAATATCGCTAGTTGGTCCAAACCCGCGCTTTCGGACTTCGTTGAGCTTCCCAACTCCGGCGGTGTTAAGGCGTTGGACCTCCGGATTGGTGACGGCGGCGAAACTCCATCCTCCGGCGATACGGTATTCATTCTCTAACGTTGTGTGTATTGTTTGCAAATAGTAATTTCTTCGGAATTTCGTTTAGAATTGGATTGGATGGATTGAATCGGTGCAGTTGTGTATTTGATAAAGGTTGTGATTCATTACTATGGAAGATTGGGGGCGAAGCAAGGATGGCGCTTCGATTCGACTTATGATCATAAAGATGAGAATGGGGATCCCCTTCCTTTTCAATTTGTTCTTGGTTCTGGAAAGGTAACCCATCTCTGCCTCCTACTTGCTACCTCTTCCATTTTGTATATTGCCGTCGCGATTTTTTGAAATTTCTAGGCGTCTTGTTTTCCCCTAATCTGCTATTGCTTTGTTCGTATTGAATTAGAAGCTTAGTATCATGCAATTGCAAATTTATGTGAATATATTTGTCGATCTGGATGTCGTAATTTTATTCTGCTTAGTATTCTGGATGTTGTTTTATTTTGGATTAATTGATGATGTAATATTATACACGTCGTTTATGTTGATAGAGTTGGAGATAAGAGATGGAATGCTGTTTAGAATACGATGATCTGCAGCTCTTAAACCTCTTTGTAATCATTCAACGATTACAGTGAAAAATTGTGAAATATATAGGCAAAAGCGATAAATTTTTACATGTCTGCTTTTCAAATCTTCATACTTATTTGTATGTTGAAGATATATAGATTCCTTCTCTCCTCTTATATTGATTGTTCTGTTCTATCGTTACATCAACTTGAATGTAAAGTAATCACAGATGTTTTCATTTGGCCCATCTGAACTAATGTAGGTCATATCTGGTATTGAATCAGCTGTGAGATCAATGAAAGTAGGTGGCATTTGTCGCGTCATTATCCCTCCTTCAGAAGGATATCAGAATATGTCTCAAGAACCAATCCCACCTAATGTAAGTCATCTCTTTGCTTAGTTTGTATTCACGTGTTTGTTGTAGTATCTGACTGAATAAGTTATCTCTCATCTTTTATAGTCGAGCAGCGAATAATTTTCAGCGAGTTAGGTTCAATTAGAATATCCTTTCTGCAGGAGAATAATAAAGGAATGGTTTAGGACATAGCAAAGAGCAAATTTGAAAATGGTGATAGTAAAGGAAATATAATCTAGTTCTCATTAAAGAAGTTCGAACTTTGGTGTATTTACTCGTTTAAATTCTTAGTTGATTTCTGGTCTGCAGTTTTTTGACAGACAGAGATTATTCACTACCATCTTCAATCCAACTCGTCTAGCCAATGGCGAAGGCTCAACCTTGGGGATACTCATATTCGATATTGAGCTGGTCAGTGTGAGGCATCGTTGAATTGCATCCATCCTGCAATCATTCTCATCTCCATTGCATACACCAGGAATTCTGAATGATGGTTTTATTCTACTTGATCTTTCTGAATTCACGATACAATCAGAGAGACGTGAAATTGAATAGATTTTGGCAGGATTGTCAAATGGTCAGAGGATTCTCAGACAGCTACTCTGCTCTTTATTATACATGTTTTTTGGGAGCCGAGTGAAGTTGTGATTCTGTGATTTGAATTGTCTTATGCTACTATGCATAACATGTATTCAGTATTTGATTTTGACCTAATGAAATATAAAACAAATTGAAATTGAATTTGCATGGGACTTCCTCTTTGTGCTGTGTACCTGAAAATTGACCAGGGAACTAAGCAGTTGAGGTCTCGACGTCGGAAAGGTAGACCTACATGACTTGCTGATGTCTCAACAAACATGCATGTTTTCCACTATTAATGCAGAGTGAGTCTAGCTAACACTTCCTCATTACCTTATATAGAAATAAATGGTTTCTACAATTTGATCTCTCTTGTATTTGAAGCAAAGGTGGGAGAAGAGCCCAAATTCCCTTTCTTCACCATTGCTCTACTTTCCCTATATAGAGAAACCAGAAAAGGAGGCTGCGACTGAGCTCCTCTGCTTGTGTTCAGGATGGGGCAGAACAACCGTGCAGCGCTGATCTACGCGTCCGTGGCTCGTGGAACGCCCCCAGTAGTAGTGGCAGAGTACACTGCATTCAGTGGGAACTTCAACTCCATTGCATACCAATGCCTCCAAAAGCTTCCTTCATCCAACAACAAGTTTACCTACAACTGCGATGATCACACCTTCAATTATCTGATTCACGATGGCTTGAGTGAGTCCCTCTTTACCATAGGAAATGCTCGTGATTCTTTCTTCGATCTATCAAAGTGAATTGCTTCGAGTAATTGATTTCACATAATGTGCCAACTTTCTATGCAGCATATTGTGTGGTTGCAGAAGAATCAGTAGGAAGACAGATCCCTATGGCTTTTCTAGAGCATATTAAGGATGATTTTACGGAAAAATATGGCAGTGGAGAGGCTACAACAGTTCCTGCAAATGGCCTTAGCAAAGAATATGGGTAGAAAAATTTATCCTAAAAATGCCATTATGCATAAGATTTATTCGTTAGCTTAGGAAACTGAAATCGAGAAACGGTTTTCTGCAGACCAAAGTTGAAGGAACATATGCAGTTCTGTACTGAGCACCCTGAGGAAATAAGCAAACTAGCTAAGGTTAAGGCTCAGGTTTCTGAAGTGAAGGATGTTATGTTGGAAAACATAGAGAAGGTATGAGCCTTTTGTTTATTCTGGTCGACACTAACTGTTGTAATGGAACTTGACTCAATCACTTTACACTCTACGGACACGAATCTTGGATTCTTGATTTCATGAATCTCTAATGTTCATCAAGGATTGACATTCTGCTCCATTTTGGTCACATAACAAGTTACATCTGTGTTTATGAATGTAGGTTCTTGATCGTGGAGCAAAGATAGAACTATTGGTGGATAAGACTGAGAATCTCCATCTGCAGGTGTGGCTGTCGATCACTCTCTGTTTACGCGTCTGCAGGTGTGTGTTTTTGTGTGCCTCGTCATGTTTTCTGCTAATTCATCTGCAAAATCTTCTGTGCCAAAAGGCCAGGGAATTCAAGTCTGCAGGAACAAAACTTCAGAGGAAAATGTGGCTGCAGAACTCGAAGATGAAGCTAGTCGTTTTAGCTATTGTGATCGTGTTGATCCTCATCATCGTGCTCTCTATCTGTGGGGGGTTCGACTGTGGAAAGTGAAATCATGCTCTCTTGATACTGCCTCTGCTGTACTTATGATTAACCCACATGTTTTTAAGACAGCAGTTGTATAGATTAATGTTGCTATGGATTTTTGAAACTAGGACAAAAGTCAACAATAATGTGACTTAAGTTTTGTGCATTAGCTATTTTTTAGTTGGAAGATATTATAGTGAAAGGTTATGTTGAGTGCATTGCATTTCCATTTCCATTTGTTGTTTATACCGGCATACTTCAAAATAGATAATGAAATTTGTGACTTATATATGTATGAGTTTTTTACTTCTTTTTGCTCTAATTTCGTGGAACACTTAATTTTGGGGTTTTCCAGATACACTTGAGTTCTCTGTCCCATTTGTGTACCACTTTCTATTTTTATTTTTTCCAATTTTTCTTTAATTTTGTTTCTGTTCAATTTTGTAATTGTTAATTCGGTTTGATGATACTAAATCAGAATATATAATTACTTTTTACCATTTAACTTCAAATTTTTAGTCAATAATTTATTGTTAGACTTGTTATTCTATAATTAGCTAGAGTACTATACCATTTTTCAAGCTTTAGTAAAATAATTTTAATTAAAAGGTATTTGTATTAGTGAGATTCGACCAAGAGAAATTAAATGACGTTATTTCTTATGTGTATTCTCGTAATCTTCGAAAGAAACGTCTTTTTTTGGCATTACGTTTGACCTACACTTGAACAAGGATCTGCTTATATATTCATGTACATTGCATGCAAGAACATATCTACAGCTGACTCTTTCCTAAAAAAGACTCAGAATCTTGATCAAGTATAGCTCTACTCCTCATGTTTAAATAACAGAGCATTATTTATTTTTTTTCCCAATTAATTAATTTAGTCTGAAATCCATTATTAATAAATTCAATTAATGGTTGTGGAAACCGTGAGCAAACCGTAAACCGAACCATTGATCAACTGTTGATTAACCGTATTAATCGTGACAATCATCGTTATGTGATCACGGTTAAGGATTAGAATAAATCGGTTAGTCCGTGGATTGAAAGTTTGTCAATTTTTCTGTCAGTGTGATTAATAAATTTTATCATTTGTATTTGTCTATATTGTTTTTTTTTTCACGTGTTTTGATAATTAAATTTAATTCGGCGACGCTCAATTAAAACCGACGATTATAACTGAAAACAGCCGATTTTCAAATATAGTTTTATTGAAATATAGAAAATTGCCTACAAATCCGTTCACAGGATATCAAAAAAAAAATCATGAATTTAAATTTCATTAATGTCTTTCCGTTCGATCTCGTCATGTCATAAGGTTTGCTGTTTGTCTTTCATATAGTTTGTGTGGTATTATATATGAAGAAATTTATTTAACTTATTACTTGACTCTACAACGTACCTACATTCTCTGCTATATTAATTGCTTTATTGGGCTGTACATATAATAGTACCCATCTTTGAATAAATAGAATAATAGATTAATAATTATTATTGGTTCAATAATCACAAAATCTGATAATGATTTTTTTTTTTTGGGGTGGGGACACTCTACAAATACATTCCTTGCCGCCCAGGGATGGATATTAATTTCAATAATTTATGCCTCATATGTCATATCATATTCCACTAGATTTAATTTAAATTGATCCTAAATTTGACCGTTCTTCTCAAAGAAATTGGAGATAAGATACTATTTTGAAAAGATGAATTCAATAAATTGCTCAAATAATATAAAGGAAAGTCAAAAATAGAATCAGCTAAATAATTATGTATTTATGGATTAATTGTTAATTAATATGTATATATGATAGATCTAGGGTTTTCGAAAGTAGCTAAAAGAGACTATAACACGATGACTGATGAGTGTGTATTTTGGTTATTCAGAAGTTAAGTTTTCTATGATTTTATATGGATATAATGCACGTTTAGGTGTGGTTTTTATGCAGGAAATACAGATTTCGGTTGTTGATATATTTGGATGAAAGAAGTCGAAAATGATGGATTTTGTGTCCAATTATAGAAGATCGAAGTCGAAGATGGAAGAGAATTAAATGGGCCGGGCTTTATTATTTTGTAATCCATAAACAATATCTTTGGAGGCCTATTATAGTTAGGATTTTATTATTTTATTATTAAGTCTTGATAATTAATTAGGAGTTTTGGTTAATTAAAAAGGCCTCTCGGCCCATATCTTTAGGAATTAGCGGCTAATTAGGATTAGCGTATATATTCTTTATATATAGGCTATTAGCTGAAAAGGAGAACTTACCTTTCATTCCATAGTTTTTGTTATTATGTTTTAACAGCCGCCGCCGAGAAGGACACGCACAAGAATTGTGCACAGCACATCTTTTTGAAGTTGTAGTTTTATTTTTCTTTCGTCTTATTTGAGATTTGGTTCGAGCATTCAATTGGACGAAATTCTGGTGATAATTTCTTGTTCTTATTTTAGTTTCTCAATTATTTTTATGTCTCCTTTATTTTATTTGATTATGTTTAGTTTCAATATTATGCGTAGCTAATTCTTTAATTCGGCGAGAATATTGAAGCACTAGTCTAATAATCTGTGAGATCTAATTGTTTGTGTAATTAATTTCCTAGGGTTTCGATTTATTCCTTGTGTTTAAAGTTAATTCCGATTTTGTTTAAGTCTGATCAACTTAGATCTAATTGGATTACAGTCAATTAGTTCCCCCAATCCGTAATTGTTGGAATAGGGCTAATTAGTGATAAAGCTACCATGTTCGTAGTAGGAATAAATTGGTAGACGGGTTATTACTTGCGTTCTTGGGTAATCCGTCTAAATTGGGTTCCTTCATATCTAAAAGCTATTAGAGCATTTAATCTAGGTCTGGCGTCTCCAGCTAGGTTGTGTTTTAATAAGAGAAATAGTTAGGTCTGGCGTCTACAGCTAACTATCGATAAAGCATGTAGGAATTAGGGTATGTCCGTTGCGTTCACGGTACCCTATAACTGGTTGGTTCTTGGGAATTAATTATTCTTTGCATCGATGATCAGAGTCTAGACTAGTGTGGATTTATTTGAAGCCGGATTACTTTTCTCTTGATTAATATCTGTTTTGCTATTTTGTTAATTTATTGTTTTTCTTAGTTTTAATTAAAATCTCTCAATTTAAGGCGTGGTGGCTACACCAAAACTAGAATTATTGGAAAAATAGGTGAATTCCCGTTCTCTGTGGTTCGACCCTGCTTGTTGCTATACTAATTTAATTCTGAGCAGGTTGCAGGAATTATTTGGTGGTATACGACGTCCACCAATGACACAAGGATTTACGTGGTTCGATCGATGTGATCTACGTCCACGGGAGAGAATATAGAGCTTTTATTATGCTTGAGAGTACAATGAGTATTAAATGAATCCCCTCCACCTCTAATCTAACATCTATTTATAAGCCTTGAACTAAGCCCTAACCCTTCTAGGGATCGAACTCCTTATACATATCTAGTTTCTTAATACATGCATATCCGATTCCCGTTTGTAGTAGAATTCTATCTTCTCCCAAAGTAGGGCTTCGTTACTTGGTCTTCAAGGCAGATGTTTACTTTGTTTGGGCCGAACTCCGCGGGCCGAGCTTTAATATATAGGCCCAAATAGCCTTAGATCGGGCCCAGGATGAGGTCGGTACTATCACATCCCCCCCCCCCAAAAAGTAAAGAAGACATGTAGACGCAGACTACGAGGTCGAATTATTCAAGGTGATTGATCGCGCAAATCACCTGTACGAGCTGAATGACCGAGCTGATGTGTCGAGCTGAAGTAGCATGGGGAACAGGAGGAGCGATCTGGTTAAGTTGGGGCGGTAGAATTTACACGGCCCATACCCGGTGTAGAAGGCGGGAAAATGAATGGGCCATTTGAATTGTGTTGAGGGATGGTACATATTCCGATAAAGACGGGCCCACGTTCACACGTGTCAGACGCAACAGCGGGATCTAAATGTATATTCACAGAAGTTGAAACGTTGTTTCCCCTATCACCTTATTTCACGTCCGCTGCCCTTAGCAGAAAAAACGCTTGCTCCAAAAAGGTGTTCTTCTTCCCCAAAATTTTAATCTGCTGTTCCTGTACTGCCGGCGTTCACCCCGTTGGTTCCTCTGCGCACAGTTGCAAATCACCCGCCGGAGCATTTACCTTCTTTTTTTAACAAGTAAG
Source organism: Agastache rugosa (assembly GCA_031470985.1). NCBI lineage: Eukaryota > Viridiplantae > Streptophyta > Magnoliopsida > Lamiales > Lamiaceae > Agastache > Agastache rugosa. Next base: position 9,918,910 of record CM062605.1, on the reverse strand, counting down.
TATGGCCTCCCTTTCTCAGTGTAGTAGTAGTGGTAGCGATTCTCCACCGTTAGTCGGCTTCAACAGTAGCGTTGCATTTGCCATTTTTTCATTAGGATCCCTGGTACCGACTGTTGAAACTTTAACAGTACCCCCGCGTGTGAAGGGGAAAGTTGCTGAGTACCCCTCAACCTTAAATGAGACTAGGATTAGATGTCTTGCCAAAACGTATAATTTTCCAATCGACGCGGAATTAATAGAACCTCGCCCCGAGGATAGGGCATGCTCTCCCCCAATGGGGTTTGTTACTATTTATGAGGACAGCCTGCACGCTGGTCTTCTATTACCCCTCCCTGAGCCCTATTCTGAGCTCCAGAAGAAGCTGGGCTTAGCGTTAGAGTAGATAATGCCGAACTCGTTTAGGCAGTTCACCGATTTGGGTGTGGCAGCAATTGATAAGGGTCACCAAATATCCGCCGAGCTCATTCACGAGCTATTTGTTTTCAAAAAGGCGGGGGGCTGGTACTATGCCGCTGCCCGGACTGAGTTCAAGGGGCGAACTCAAAATAAGGTTGACAAATGGCACAAGAAATTTTTCTTTTGTCGCCACAATAGTTTTGTCGACCTGGCTTGGCGGCTGGAAAAGCCTTATGAATGGGTGATAGACGAGGTGGATAAGGATGTGGAGGCTGCGGTGAAGGCGATGAGGGATCGCGGTCCTTTTGAGGGGAGCTACAACGAAGACTCCCTAGCTGAAGCGGGGTTGAGCCCGTATGAGCCTCACAATATGGTGGATCCGGCGACGGGTGAGGCCCTTCTAGTGCTGTTAGGGTTGTTTTGTGTGCTGATTCGTCGTCCTTACAGTTTTGTTGTTTTCCTTTTGTTTTGCAGTGAAGAACTTTGGGAAGCTAAAAGAGATCGGCGCCAAGGCTACAGCTCGCGGGGCTAAGAGAGCGAAGCTATCTGGACGATCTGCCTCCTCCTCCGATCGTGGCCGCTCGCGGGGCTGCTGCGGCAACTGTTCGCTCTCCTTCCCCCAAACCACCTCAGAAACGGTTGAAGGTCGGGGACCAGCTCGAAGTGGACATCATCGATGTCACAGGTAGTGACGAGAGCCCGGTAGCTCCCTCCAACAAGCTGGCCGGTCTGCCTTTTCCCGAGGTGAAGACTTATTCCTTTCATTACACAGTTTCTCTTAATTGTTGCCTGTGTAGCTAACTGTATTCCTCCTTGCAGGGCCTCGATATGTTCGTGGGATGGCTGAAAAACAGCGTCGGGGAGATGTCCTCGAAACACGAGGCCGAGAAAAGCCAATATGCAGAAAAGCTGATGTCGGCCAATGCCCGGGCCAAGAGGGCTGAGACCGAGCTGATTAAGGCCGAAGAGGGCATGAAAGTTGTCAAATCCGAGCTGGCTGCTCAGCTTGCGAAGGCCGAGGCGGAGTCCTAGAAAGCTCGGAAGCTTGAGTCCGAGCTGAATGCGGCGAAGAACCGGGAGGCCAGCCTTGCAGCTAACCAAAGGGAGCTTCTCCGAGCATATACAAAGAGGTTCCTGTTGTCGGAGAGTTTCTCCGAGCTGGCCAATGACTTGGCCATGCTTATCAACGGGAACTTCGCCGTGGCTGCTTTGGAGAGGGCCGCCAAGGACTTCCCCGACCTAGATGTCTCTAAATATGGCTTCGAGCGGCTAGGGGATGAAGCCCTCCCTTCCCGGTACGCCAGAGTGGTCCGAGATCACCTCGGTCAGCTTCCTGTCCTGGAAACCCTTTCCAGCTCGTCCACGCTTCTATCTGTCGAGCAGATTGCTGACTGCTCGGTAGACCGGGACCTCGACCTGGACGCTGCTTTTGATTCCCTTCGCGACGAGGAAGAAGAAGGCGAGGGCCCGGAAGAGGAAGTGGAGGCGGAGCAGGAGGCTGGGGCTGGTGAGGATCCGGCCGCTGACAAGGACTGGGATGGTTCCCCATCCGAGCAGCCACCTTCGCAGGAGAAGGAGGTCGGCGATGTTTAGTTTAGTTGTTGTTTTTCTTCTTCTTTTTCATTGTATATCTGTACGAAACATCTTCAAATCGATGAATTTGTTTTTCTTCTTCTTGAGTGTAGAGCTTGGATTCTGTCGGTGTTTCTACTTTGCGCATACAAATAGCTCTCCTTTCACAAGACCAGGTTGACCAACGGTCCATTGCTGAGCAATGGAAGGACAAATGCCGCCGAGCCGAGGAGCTTTTCAGCCATAAGTGTACTCTGCTGAAATCCCAAGAAGCCGAGCTGACGGGATGGCAGATGAAGTTCGAGGCACTTTGTGAGGAGGTCGAAGTCAAGTGGCTCGCTTTTCAAGAGAGTACCGACTTGCTTCAGGCCAAGCTTCTTCAGGCTGAGGAGGAGTTGGAAGTTGCCCGAGGTCGAGCTGGCCGCGTTCCCAAAGATTACGAGAAGATCGTCGAGGAGCATGCCGAGTATGAAGATATTATCCGTCGCGGCGGGGGTATCACCATCTCCGAGGCAGAATTAAAGGCAAAAGAGGACTTGGAACAATATCTCGCGCTGAAGGAAGCACTCGGGTCCGAGTCTTTTGGGCTTCAGGGTGCTTTTGAGATGCTGAAGGAGAGTGCGGGCAGGTATAAGTGTATTTTAGACCGCCGACCTAAGTTACGGGCGCTTTTGGCATGTGGTGCGGGTGCAGACCTTCCTTCTTCTGTTCGGACAATGCCTGCTCGCGAGGTGAAAACGGCATCGTGGGGACATCAGGTCGGTCCGAGCCAAGGTAGGCGAACTGTTGGTCGCGGTTCGGCTACCCCGCGAGGTTGAAGTTTTCCTGCTGGAAGAGGTCGAGGTCGGGGACGAGGTCGAATATCGATTGATGATCTCCTGGGTCCTTCCTCATTCGAGGAAGACTGGCTCAGCTTTAGCAAGAAACACCCTCCCTCATAGATTAGCTCGATTCTGCCTGTAATTTATGTACACACAAACTTTTCCAAAGAGTTAGAAATAAAAGTGTATATATTGGGTTTTGAACTTTCCTGTTTTTCGTGAAGATTGCTTCATTGGTTTATTTGCGCGTTGCACCCTTTTAGTGAGTTTAACTCGGGCTTCTTTGTGTCGGCGAGGGAACCATGGTTCAGACCTCGTATTTTATCCTCCCGGGGGAACTTGGTTCCGACCCCAGTTGAGAACTAATTATCCTTAGGAGGGAGTTTGACTCGGACCTCGTGGGATCTTCCTTTTTGGAGGGAGATGAGCTCGGACCTCGGAAAGGGTTTCCTTTGCGCATTATAGGATATTATTACCCCATGTCGGGTCATTACTGACCACGCAAGGGAACCGTAGTTCGACCTTATGAGGGGATTTTTGATGTTATGGACACTTCGTATAAGCAAATCAAAAGACTCAAGATGCAAGATAAAAAGGAAATTTTATTAAAAAATGACCAAAAAACAAAGTAAAAAGAGTTTTGACGAGCTCGTTAAAAACAAAACATTAAAGACAAAAAAGACAAAAAGGAAAACCTAAGACTCTATATGCAAGATTTTGCTGCTTATACGAAGAATCTCTTTAGATGGGCGATGTGCCACGTTCTGGGTATTAGTTCACCCGAAAGATAGGCGATTTTGTAAGCTCCTTTGCCGAGGACTTCATGTACTCTGTAGGGTCCTTCCCACGTAGCTTCGAGCTTGCCGAGCTTCTCTGAGAGGCTTATCTTATTGTTTCGAAGCACAAGATCACCGACCTGGAACTGTTGGGGTTTAACCCTTTGGTTGTAATACCGAGCCATCTGTTGTTTGTACCGAGCTTTTTTTATGCTGGCTTCTTCCCGTTTTTCCTCCAATAAGTCTAGGTCGGTTCGGCGTTGCTCTTCGTTAGCTTCGGCGGAGAAATTGATAGTTCGGGGACTGGGTGCTCCGATCTCGACGGGTATGACTGCTTCTGACCCGTATACTAAACGGTACGGGGTTTCTCCCGTTGGAGTTCGGGGTGTAGTCCGGTACGACCACATGACGTTTTGGAGGTTGTGGATCCACTCCGTTTTCTCCTTCTCTAGGCGGGCCTTGAGTCCGTTCACTATTGTCCTGTTGGTGACTTCGGTCTGGCCATTAGTTTGAGGTCGGTTTACCGAGGTGAACTTTTGCTGGATATTGAGTCCTTCACAAAATTCTCGGAATTCTCTACTCGTAAATTGCGTTCCATTATCCGAGATGAGGACTCTTGGTACTCCGAACCGGCATACGATGTTTTTCCAGACGAAGTCAACGGCTTTCTCACTTGTGACTTTTGTGGAAGGTTCAGCTTCTACCCACTTGGTGAAGTAGTCGACGACGACTATTAGAAACCGCTTTTGCTTAGGTGCCGGGTAGAAAGGCCCCACGATGTCAATGCCCCACTCCATAAATGGCCACGGACTTTGAATAGTAGAGAGGTCGGTCTGGGGTAGTCTTGTCACTCTGGCATGCAGCTGGCATTTTAGGCACTTCTTCACGAACTCTTCCGCATCTTTTGCCATTGTTGGCCAATAGTACCCCCATCGCATGATTTTCTGAGCTAGCACCCGAGCTCCAATGTGGCTTCCGCACGATCCTATGTGTACTTCATTTAATATGTAGTCCGCTTCCTTTGGTCCAACACATCTTAGGAGAGGCTGTAAGTATGACTTTCGATAGAGGACCCCTCCCTCGAGGACGTACAACGTGGATCTAGCTAGAATTTTTCTAGCCTCCGTCTTGTCCTCGGGCACTTCCCCGTTCTCCAAACATCTTATTAGGGGGGTCATCCAATTTGGGTCGTCCTCTATGATCGCATTGACTTCTGCCTCTTCTATACTCCTGTTTCGGACTTCTTCTACTAGTGTCGAGCTGGTCGGGGAGTTCGCCAGCTTGCTTAGCTCGTCAGCTCGTGTATTTTGGCTTCTGGGAATGCGAACTATTTTGAAGAACTGGAAAGACCGTTCAAGAAGCTTGACCTTCTCCAGGTACTTCTTCAGCTTCTCACTTTTCGCCTCGTATTTCCCTAACACATGGTTGACCACGACTTGGGAATCACAATGGGTTTGGACAGCTCGAGCCTGGAGGGTTTGGGCGAGACGCAGTCCGGCAATGAGAGCTTCATATTCCGCCTCGTTATTCGTAGTGGGGAACTCGAATCGCAGCGAATATGTTAATTCCTTTTTCTCTGGGCTGATGAGGAGTATGCCGGCTCCACTCCCTTTCTTTCCTGAAGCTCCATCCACGTACATCTCCCAGCAGTCTGGGGGTGTCCTCTCTGGGACTTCCTGGGGTTCGGTTTTTGCTTTGATCCCTTTTGTTTCCTCGAGGTCCTTATGCTGAGCTTCTACAAGGAAGTCTGCCAGAGCCTGCCCTTTTATAGCTCGACGGGGACCGAACGATATAGAATGCTCTCCTAGCTCGATTGCCCATTTCGCGATCCTTCCTGAGGCTTCCGGTTTAGTAAGAACTTGCCGAAGCGGTAGATTAGTCAGAACTTGTATTGGGTGAGCTTGGAAGTAGGGTTTCAGACGCCGAGCTGCGTTTATCAGGGCTAGGGCGAACTTCTCAAGAGGCTGATACCTCGTCTCTGGGTCTTTGAGAACTCGGCTGACGAAGTACACCGGTAGCTGCCGATCTCCTTCGTCTCGGACCAACACTGCACTTATTGCTTCCTTCGATGCCGCGAGGTACAGAGAGAGGGGTTCTTCCTTTTGGGGGACTGACAAGGTTGGTAAGTCCCCGAGATGGCGCTTGAGCTCCTCCAAGGCTAGCTCGTGCTCACGTCCCCATCCAAATTCCGGTGCCTTCTTGAGAATTTTAAAGAATGGGAGCTGTTTCTCGGCAGCCTTGGAGAGGAAATGACTTAGCGCAGTTATGCACCCTGCCAACCTATGCACGTCGCGGATAGTCCGGGGTACCTTCATCTCCCGCACGGCTCTAATCTTCAGCGGGTTGGCTTTGAGACCTTCTGGCGAGATCCAGCACCCTAAAAATTTTCCAGATCGCACGTTGAAAGTGCACTTCTTTGGGTTCAGCTTGAGGTTCGCCTGCCGTAGTATGTTGAGCGTAGTTCGTAGGTCATTCACCGCCGAAGCCTCTTCTTTGCTCTTGACGACAATGTCGTCTACGTATACTTCGACAATCTTGCCGATATGATCTCGGAAGAGGAAATCCACCATTCGCTGGTATGTCGCCCCGGCATTCTTTAACCCGAAGGGCATGTATTTGAATGCAAAGATCCCGAAGCTTGTTGCGAAAGCTGTCATGATCGCATCTCCCTCATCCATTAGAACCTGATAGTATCCTTTGTAGAGATCGAGAAAGCAGAATACTTCGTGTCCCACTAAGGATTCGATCTTTTCATCGATGTTGGGGAGAGGATAGCAGTCCTTCGGGCAAGCTTTGTTGAGGTCGGTGTAATCTACACACATCCTCCACTCTCCTTCTTCTTTCTTTACCACTACCGGATTAGATAGCCAAATCGGGTATCTGACTTCAAACAGAAGCCCTGCCTTCAACCATTGCTGCACCTCATTGTAGATAACTTGATTTCGTTCGGCAGCAAATGATCGCCGTTTCTGCTTGACCGGGGTTGAGTTCGGGTTAATGTTAAACTTATGCGTGATGATTTCCGACGACACCCCCGTCATGTCCGTTGGAGACCAGGCGAAGACGTCTTGATATTCCCTTAGGAGCTGGATTACTTGCATGCGTGTTTGAGGTCCCCCGGCAAAGCCGACCTTGACGACCTTCGCTGGATCTGTTGTTTCGGATAGGGGAACCTGTTCCGCCGAGATGTCTGGGATCGACGTCGTTTCTTCCGGCTCCTTGGGATACTTTGATTGCTATGCCTGGGGTTGACCTCGGAGGGCAACCTGCATGCACTCCTTGGCCTTTATCTGGTCACCTCGGACGATGGGGTTCCGTAGAGTCGGAATCTTTAACAGCAGGTGGTAGGGCGAAATGATGGCCCTGACTGTATTCAGCCAATCCCGACCTAGTATGATGTTGTAAGGGGAGTTCGCTTTAACCACATAGAACTGAATCAGTTTATTGACGCTGGTCGGCGGACTGCCAATGGCGACATCGAGCGCAATGGTCCCTTCAGGTCGCGTCTCTTGCTGCGTAAAGCTCTTGAGAGGCAGGGGTATGGAGTTCACCCGAGCTGGGTCGAGGCCCATCCTATCCAAGCAGTGTTGGAAGATGATACTCACGCTGGCCCCACCATCGATGAATACGCGATGGACCATCTTGTTGGCCACTCCGACCTGTATCACCAGGGCGTCATTGTGTGGCGTAGCTTTAGGTACTGGATCGTCCTCAGAGAATGTGACGGTTTCTCCCTTCTTGAACCTTTTCTTCATTTGCTCCTCACCTGATGGGACAGGTGGTCTGCGAGCTTCTGCCTTTAACTTAGTCTTTGTCATGCCTGGGGGTAGTCCGGTGACGGTGGAGACCACTCCGTCGTACTGTGGTGCCTCGTACTGAGGGTCGTCATCATCCTCGTCTTGATCGACCTTAGCTTGCTTACTGTTTGGGGCACAGCGACCCTGTCCTCCTTTCCGTTTTCCTTTCCGGTTTTTCTTCCCCCGGCTTCGTATCTCTTCAGAGCTCCCTCCTGGGCCAACCTCTCTATCTGTTCTGCGAGGTCGCGACAATCCTCCGTGCGGTGCCCATGGTCGTCATGGAAGGAGCAGTGCTTGTTTCTGTCCCGAGGTTTAGACCCTGACATAGGACGTGGTTTAGCGAACCAATCCTCGTGGAGTGCGAAAATCTCGGCATTTGTTTTCACAAAAGGAGGTCGTTGGGACAGTTCTGGTCCCACCCGAGGTCCAAGCCGGGACTGGATAGGTCCCGATCCGAGCCGGGACTGGATTGGCCCTCTTTGGAGGTGCTCATGAGCACTTCTCCGATCATGATCACTCCGTCCTCGATCCCCTTCAGTTATCCTTTTCTCAGTCTCTTCTCGCTTCAATCGGTCCGCATCTTGGCCATCAGCGAACTGGTATACAATCCTCCACATCTCCTGGGCTGTCTCGGGTTTCTGCTTAGCGAGCTCTTGATTCAGGGACCCGGGAGCAACCCCATTTCGGAAGGCCGAGATGAGGAAGACATCGTCGATTTTATCGACCTTCAAGCTTTCCTGCATGAACCTGGAAGCGTACTCCCTTATAGATTCTTTGTCCTTTTGCTTCACCGATAGGAGGTAGGCTGTGTCTCGGCGAGCCTGAACCTTTGTATGGAATCTTTGCTTGAAGATTTCTTCCAAATAGGTCCAGGACCCCACGCTGCCAGTTGGGAGGCTGTCAAACCAAGCTCGGGCATAATCGATCAGCATCTCGGGGAATAGCTTGCACATGTGTTCCTCTCTAAGGCCCTGGTTGTGCATGCTGTACCTGAAACGCGTTAAAAAGTTGAGGGGGTCATCCAGCCCATTGTAGGCCGGAATGTTTGGCAACTTGTACACCGTAGGGAGTTTGGTGTCAAGCAGCTCGTCGGTGAACGGGCTGACAAGTCGAGCTGGTTCCTTTTCACGTCGGTGTTGATTCCTCGAGGGACTGCGACTCTCAATATAGCTCGGACTTCGGTACCTTCTAGGGCTCCGAGGTCGCCTTTGGATATGATGTCGCCGGGGGCTACTCTGCGAGCTTGGGCTCTGACATCGAACTGGACCCCGCCGGGGATCGCGCCTCTCCTTTAGCTCCGGTTACTGCCTCTCGGTGTAGCGAGGAGCTTTAGGCAGAGATTTTTGCGTGGAACTCTCCCTAGCCTCGGGTATGGGAGACATCCGGGTCGTCGCGAGAAAGCGTTTGAAACGCTCCTTGTTCGCTTTAGCGAATTCGGCCGCGGCGTAGGTGGTTGCAAGGTCAAAGTCTCTGGAGAGATCATCCTCCTTCAACTCGGATCCCTTCGGCTCCGACTCGTCGTTGATTTCTTCGACGTACCCTTCTGGGGTATCACCCGTTCTGAAGGATTGTCCATTGTGTGTCCTCCGGTGCCGATTTTGCGAGGGGTTTCTCCCGGGCATCCATTCGGAGGGGTTTCCTTCCATTGGGTCCCTGGCGTGCCTCTCTTTTGGAACCGAACTGCCTCTCTGGCGATTCTCTTGGCTTATGGGGCAGCTTTCTGCTTCGTTAGGATTCCCGCGTTGGCTTTGGGCCTCCCGCACGCTCTGTGATCGTGTTACCATCATAAATCATCTACGAACGAACCGTTGATCTCGTTCCCACAGACGGCGCCAATGATAGATCTAGGGTTTTCGAAAGTAGCTAAAAGAGACTATAACACGATGACACAAGGATTTACGTGGTTCGATCGATGTGATCTACGTCCACGGGAGAGAATATAGAGCTTTTATTATGCTTGAGAGTACAATGAGTATTGAATGAATCCCCTCCACGTCTAATCTAACATCTATTTATAAGCCTTGAACTAAGTCCTAACCCTTCTAGGGATCGAACTCCTTATACATATCTAGTTTCTTAATACATGCATATCCGATTCCCGTTTGTAGTAGAATTCTATCTTCTCCCAAAGTAGGGCTTCGTTACTTGGTCTTCAAGGCAGATGTTGACTTTGTTTGGGCCGAACTCCGTGGGCCGAGCTTTAATATATAGGCCCAAATAGCCTTAGATCGGGCCCAGGATGAGGCCGGTACTATCATATATATATATATGTATGTGTGTCAAAAGTATGCCAACTATTAAGTTGTTGGCTTTCCTCTTATATCATATATTCACAAATAATTTAGGTTATCTTTCGCAAGAAAGAATTCAGAATTGATTAAAGCCAAACATCAGCATCAACATACCTAAAATTTTCTAACCAAAACAGTGAATTCACTGTGACACCACTTTAATCATACGCCCAATCCTAATCAAGTTTAGTTTTCTTTATCAAAATTATCTCTAATTAATCAGTTTTAGACAAAAAACTTTGTCGTTGCTTCAATCCACGTTTCAGACTTGTGTTTTCTTGCTTTTCACAATCCGTGAGACAACTTTTGCCTTTAGACAAATTTGAAAGGGAAAGGTGGTTAAATTTAAGAAAAAATTCCTTTAAAATAAATTTGTTTACTCTTAAAAAGTAGGACTATTTGTGACTTGCATGTAGCTTTATTTTAATTTCATATGATTAGACAAATAAATTATAATTCTAGCTAGTAATACAAATAAAAATACTAGAAAAATGATAAGGGTCAAGTACATTGCTGAGGTTGCCCATTACTTTTATAGGTACTATAAATTAATTGATTTTTTTTTATTTATAAAAAATATATTGATATGTTGAATTTAAAGTGATTCGTCTTTATTGCTTTTTTCTTTCTTTATCGTAATTCTTACAAAAACTTTTTAGAGTGTTTTCTAGCAGAGCTATAGAGATGACTTAAATCCATCACATATAAAATCTCATGATGTTGCGTAGGAATAATGAAGTAATCAATTTCAACCGATTAGTATTACTTGTTTATTTTTTATTTTTTTGGGTAAAGTATGATTTTACACAATATTATAACAAATTTAATTCAATCAATCATATTCCACAATGTTATGTTGGCTTTTGAATTCAGCCGGCACATCTTTCAGAGTATCATGATTTCGGCTATACTTTCATTGATGTCATAATTATAATTTCATAGCATTTATGTTTAAATTGTAAGTAGGCATACATTATCATATCAAACATGATTTGCGAACTCTAACAAGATTCCAAATAATCCATTCACTACAAATTTCAAGTGATAATGTTATAAACTAGATGGAAAAGAGAGAATATAGTAGAGAGAATAATAATTCTGTATATTCAGATGTCTTCAAGTGTGTATAATATGAGGACCAAATGCCTATATTTATAATGGTACAGAGCTAGAGTTTTAGGGTGGATGATTTGGTCAACACTCATATGATGTATATCTATAAGATATTTACAACACTCCCACTTGAGTGACCAATCCCTAAAAGAAATGTTGCCTCATTAAAACCTTGCCAGGAAAACTCAGTGGGACAAAATCTGGTCGAAGGAAAAAGAGTACAACTGCTCCGCTTGTACTTAATCATTGTAGTCTTTGAGTTGTTGCATGCCGATCTTGTATACTAACTTTCTTAATATTGACGTCGACAATGCCTTTGTGAATAAGGCCGTCAAATTGTCACTTTTGCATGGGCCACCAAATTGTCACTTGAGCGAGTCTCCATTGAAACAATTATACAAGTATAACACTTCACATTTGACATTATTGTTGTGATGTGCATGCCTCGTTAAAAACCTCTTCAGAAAAACCCTGTGGGAAAAAAAACTCGATAGAGGAGAAAATATATGACATACACTTACTCATGTGTTGCATTAGTTGTCTCGTTAAAAACCTTGACTAAGAAAACCCATCGGGAGAAAAACTTAGTAAGGGGAAAAATACGAGTACAACCATTTGACCTTTAGAGTATAATCTTTATGATTACTCAAAATTAACCTTCATGGCCAAATCTTCATAAATATGTAGAAGTTCCTCACTCCCCCTGAAGATAATAATCTTCAAAATTAACATATTTCAATACTATAAACGTAACTTTCTTGGGAGGAGATTTAGTGAATAAATCTACAAGTTTATCACTATACAAACTTTTGTGGCCATAGTTCTTATAGAACTCATTTGTGCAACACAAGTTGAATTATTCTCATAGAGAATAATGGAGAATATATCTCATATCCTTACACCAATTTGAGATATTGAATCATGGGATGAGATAAACAACCAACATCCTAGTAGCCACCAATGTAAATCTCAATTTCTTTCATAAAATAGATTAAAGATCGTTTAACCTTTAAGATAACGAATGATATTCTCAATATCATTTCAATGTCTCCTTGTGAGATCATTAAATCTTGCTAGCAATGTTACTTTAAATGTTATATCAGATCTGATAGAATAGTAATCTCAGCACTCAAAATAGGGAACTTCTGATCCCATAATATAATTGTTATTTTCTATATTCACTTCAAGTCGAGTGAAGAGATAATCATTGGGGTCTTACTAGATGTGATTTATAATAAAAATCAAATCTCTCTCTACAACCTTTTCAAATATGTCGACTAGTGTAATAATAATATGCTCCTTTAGGAGATGCTCGATCTTCATATCGAATCAATACTTAGATTTAACTAAGTCTTCTATCCCAAACTCTACCTTTATGTACGAGTTGGCTTTTTCATCAATATAAAAGTTATTCAAAGACTTTTTGATATTTACACAAGTACATATATCATTATTCACATATCCTTACTTTAAAAGGATTAATTCACAATTGTTGTGAATTTATATTTCTCTTTTTTAGAAATTTTGAGTCCATTAGGAACTTTCATATATATTCACGTCCAATGACCCAACAAATATACGGATCAATGATATTCATTACTGCGATAGATATTAAATAACGGAACGTGATGCCATATTATGAGAATATATATAAGAAAAATCAATTTAGGATCTCTGCCTAAATCTTTGAGCTATTTACATCGCTTTATTTCTCATCATCTCATCAATTTCTTTTCTCTTAGTACAAATACTCATTTGTGTCATCATTATTTGACATGTGTACTACAAAGCAAAAGATAATTTATTTAGCGAGTCAAGCTCTGCCTCAATTGCTTCTTTCAAATTTAATCAGTGCCTCTGGCACTTCTATTTTGATCTGGATCCAGAATATCATTTCAAAATGATATAAGCAATTTTGTCGAGGCAAAAGTATTGTCGACAATTATAATATTTTACTATTGCTCGTTTCTCCTGAATTCACAGAATTCATGGCAATTTCAATCAACCAGATTTTCATCATTTCTCAATGATATTTTCTTTAATGGTTGTTCCGTAATCCCAGTATTTTGATCTTTGGTGCACGTGCATATGCACTGGAATTTTCATCTTCAAGACGATCCTCTTTAGGAGATTGATGAAGTGATATAGTTTCTCTATTCAATTTTATATTCCGCGGATCTTTATATTTAACACCAATAGATCTCTCACGCTTATGGCGTTAAAGAGCATCATGTAATTTATTTAGTTCACGAGGAACTTCAAGATCTTTTTGGTGCATATATAATATGTATATGAGATTTGATCACTCATTTGGCAGTAATAACTTGTTGAACTTCAAGTTCATCACGCGAATATTTAAACTAATATATATTCCAACCTTTTGTTGGGGACCCATATTTTATATGTTGTGGGTTTGCAATTGAGACTTGAATTCAAAAATTCGTAGATGACAAATCAAGTTCTCAACCAACAATATACAAACTAATCTTGTCTCAATGTGGTATCCATTTGTCGCGGATATCATCAAAACTTAGTAAGTTTCTTTTTGACTTACTAACATGTTAATTTAGTATCAAAATGATACAAGCTCTTCCGGAGCAATTTGTCATTAGTAAGTTTCTTTTTGACTTACTAACATGTTAATTTAGTATCAAAATGATACAAGCTCTTCCGGAGCAATTTGTCATTTGTGTAATATATATGCACAAAAATCAGGGATAATCATATATTATCCAAATATTTTATTGCTCATCAAGGCATTTAGAAATATTAATTGTGCTACTTCAATAGCATCAATACATAATCCTTAAGATTATATGTAAATTTGAGTTTCTTCAAAAATAACGATTATGATAACGATTATCATAATATATGAATTATAGACATATTATATCACATATATACACCTCTCAAATATATATAACAATTAGAGTCTCGAAATCAAAATAACAAGACAAAGAGAAAAAAGGCACACACAAACCGATAATAATCAATTTCATACATTGACTATTAATTTGATTATCAAAACTATATCAAACTTAACGATATGATCGATTACACATGTCAGAATCGTGTTCCCTTACATAATAAACATATGAATCAAATGCAGTATAATATATATGCATCAAATTTTGAAATCAGAACACAAATACAAATAAATTTTCACAAAAATCGATATCAATTTGATTTTATAATATGACATTGATTCGATTAATTTCTCCAAAACTAATTGACGGGAACACATTAATTATATTATATTATATAACATTCCAATGTATTTGACTAAAGACAGAAACATGATTTAATTTTCATGAAGAAATCGTGAAAATCCGATCTTTAACAATCTAAGATGATATAAACCAATTAAAATTGTACCTCGTTGGAAAGACACGATTCTTTCCTATGACATACCTCCAATCTAATTCAATTGGTTAAAGACTCAAGGCTAGAGACTCGTGCTGATAACGTGTTATAAACTAGATGGAAAAGAGAGAATATAGTAGAGAGAATAATAATTCTGTATATTCAGATGTCTTCAAGTGTGTATAATATGAGGACGAGTTCAAAATTTGTTTGGGCCACTATCTTAGGGCGGTTTGCATTTTTGGGCCACATTTTTGCGGGCCGACCAAATTGGGCCATTCAAACTTAAAGTCCGGCGGTCATAGGCCATATTTCGGCCCGATCGGGCTATTTAGCACGTGAGTCGTGCGTGACGTGCCAGGTGTAGCCCGATCGCTGAGGTGGCTTTTATTATAATTTTTTTTTCCTTGGACCTATATTGCAGAAACGAGGGATTTAAACACCCCAAATTCCTAATTGAAGAACCCTAAATTATAAAAAAATCCCCAAATTCAAAAGAACCCTAAATCGTAAAACCCACAAGAGCAGCGAAAACCCCTCGCCGGAATGTCGTTCTTGGCTCAAGATAACCCTTCGCCGGTATGTGTATGTGGAAGATTGGCATGGATTCGAACATCATGGACCGCAGCCAATCCTGGGAGAAGATACATTATTTGCCCAAATCGAGTAAGCTTCTCTATTTTTCCTCAATTTTGTTTAATTCTTTTCATTTTTGTGATTGTGGGTTGTCGAATCATGTAGAATTCTTAATTTTGTTTTAGTTGGCCACTTTTCAGTATGATGGAGGGTTAAAAGTTGGTTTCTTGGTGATCGAGTTAGTGTGTTATGTCACAAATTGCCGCATTTGGATTTTTTTAAGGAACTGGAATTTGTTTGAGCAAATTGTTTGGAATAATTTGAAAGAAAGGTCAGGGAGCTTCGTTTAGCATTGTACTATACATGGTTTTAGAGTAATTTATTATTTGATCTATTTTACATTTGCAGCGTCGTCCATGCGTGTTCTGGCATTGGCATGACCCTCCGATGTGTTATCGAGCTAGGGCAATTATTCCGGGACTGCTACGAAGAATGAATTTAGCAGAGGCAGAGGTTAATAAGCTAAAAGCTAGCAACAGAAATCTGAAGATAATAGTTGTAGTTTTGATTCTCATCTGTGTGTGGTGTTTTAATTCTAAGTAATGTACTGTAATGACATTTAGCAGAATTAGAATTAGCTCTCGTGATTTAGTAATTGACATTTTAGAATTATTATTGGTAATGTACTGTAATGACATTCAGAAGAATTATCTTCTTTTTTCCCAATTAAGTGTTATGATAATTCTTCTTCATTGTATATTGTATTGAATTATGTTATCATCTTCAAACTAGATAACAATGCGAGCTAGACGGTTTTTTCGGACCGTAACTTTTCTTGATTTGAGAAAACGGACATTTTTGATTCTTCTTCATTGTATATTGTATAAGAAATTTCTCGATGTTTTTGGATCTACTATTTAATCAATGAAATGCATTATGATCTAAGTGGAATTGTAGTTGTTGTTTCTGAAGAAGAAATGTTGCAGCTTCTCGATTATCGCCTGAGCTGGAGAAGAACAACAACCACAGCAGCTCGACCACGAGCTGGAGAAGAACAGAGGCAACCCAGCAGCTCTCTCTCTTGGTCGACAGCAGCAGCTCACGAGCAGCACACGAGCAATACAGCTTCTTGACCACTCACGCTGGACAGCAGGAGCCCAACCACAGCTGGAGCTGCTGCGGGAATCTCTGCTGCGGTAGTCGGGACAGAGCCCAACCACGGAGGCTGCCGCAGAATCTCTTGCGGTAGTCTTTGGAAGCGGAGCCCAACCACATTGGAGCTTTCGCCGGAATCTCGCTGCGGTAGTCAAAACAGGAGCCCAACCACGGAGCGCTGCGGGAATCTGCGGTAGTCTTTGGAAGCTGGAGCCCAACCACAGCTGGAGCTGCTGCGGGAATCTGCTGCAGCTGCTGCTGGAAGCTGGAGCCCAACCACAGCTGGAGCTGCTGCGGGAATCTGCTGCAGCTGCTGCTGGAAGCTAGAGCCCAACCACCGCTGGATTTCTTGCCGCCGCCGTAGGAGTTGCCACTGGAGAAGACGAGCTGAAGAAGGGCAACAAGAGAGCAGCAGTAGCTCGACGCGAAGAACACAACAACATGCGAATGGCAGCAGCTCTACCTCTGCTGGAGGAGACAGCCGGTGTCACAGCAGCAACAACAGCTCCTCCATTCAAAAACATCGAGAAATTTCTTATTTTTACCGCTCCAATTTAGGTGACATGGCTGGGAGAGAGTGATGTGTCGTGCCACGTATGTAGAAGTGGGGTTCGGGCTCCAGGTGTTACGTCACGTGCGATTCACGTGCGAAAAAGCCCAAACCACCTCGTTTGGGCCCTAAATTGGCGTACGGACGCAAAAAAAAAAGTTTTAGTCCGTATTTTGCCGGCCCGCACAAAAAAGTCCGTTTTCTCAAATCAAGAAAAGTTACGGTCCGAAAAAACCGTCTAGCTCTAACAATGCTGAGAAAGTATACACCAAAAATGAACAACAAATGATCATAAATAAATTAAAGACTAAATTAAAGATGCAGCTATACATACTGTTATCATAAACAACCAATTAGATGCAGTCAACAATGTGAATATCATACAATTTCAAACTACAAAAAACAGTGGCTGCATCAATCTACAAAAAACATGTCCCATAACCATCATTCTTCATTTATCATTCACTTGTTGATCATTTTTTGCAATTCAGCTAAGGAGACAAACTTCTTTGGATTTTCCAAGATGATTTGGCCTTGGCCTTGTCTGAGTTGAGTAAGCATTGAAGGACCAGGTACTTGGGATTCTTAAGTTGGAATTTGGGTCAACACTGCATCAGATGTCTCACTAGAACTTAGAATTTCAGATTCTTGAAGAGGCACTTCAGATTGGTTAGGAGGTACCTCACTTGTACTTGGATTAAACACCTACACAATATGAATGATACATGTTCAATAATGTTACAATAAATTGAAATATGAATGAAACTTGGATTAACATGTACAGAAATACCTGGTGCCTTCCACATGTGATTGAGTTGTGACCTTCACCACCACAGTTACTGCATTTTATGATGCTTTGTCTCCTTCTTAGTTTGGTTTTCTTCTCTTTCAATTCATCTGCTTCCTTTCTTCTGGCCATATTTTCTTTTCCTCTTTGCATCAATGGTGGCAGAGGTGGAATGAATATGTTGTCACCCCATAATTGTTGGCCATTTATTCCAAAAATTGTGGCAGCATAAGTCCTCTTAATGGTTTCCACAGAATAACACTCATGCACAAAGTCTTCCTTGTTTCTCTTCTGGTGATTTATAGCACATATGGCATGCTTGCAAGGAATGCCACTCAAGCCCCACATCCTGCAACTGCATGTACACAATGAATAGAACAAAAATAGAAATCAAATAGTGGCTGTAACAAAATAGAAATCAGTAATATAAAATAAAATATTAACAAAGAAAGTTGTTAATATACCTGCAGCTCCACACATCCAAGTCCACAAGGAACTGACCTCCATCATGGCATTGGATCTGATAGTGGCTGTTATTTCCCTTAATGGGAATGCAATCACCTGCCTTATCAGCATTTTTCTCTAGAATCCTTTTGATTCTAGGGCAAAGTTTGCCCTTCCACTTCACTTCAGCCAAATCTCTATGCTTCTGAAATCTAACCATCAACCATTCCCTCATCCACTCTAGCATTGTTATGATAGGCATCTCCCGAGCATTCAAGATTGTGGCATTAAACACCTCACAAACATTATTAAGGAGCATGTCACACTTTGGTTGTTCAGTAAAGTGAGACCTGCTCCATTGTTCTGCAGGTTTCACCTCTAACCATTTCCATGCTGCTTGATTCAAATCCCTCAACTCATCCATTCTTTTTTTCCATTCTCCAACTGTAGAGGCCTGTGCAGCATTCCACAAAGCAGTTTTGAATGACTGTCCCCTATAACCTGCTTGTTTCATGTTATTGTGAAGATGTCTCACACAAAACCTATGAGCAGCCAAAGGAAACACCTCACCCATAGCTTGAATAAGGCCCTTCTGCTTGTCACTCATGAAAGTGTAAACACTGTCATCCATAATCCCCAAGTCCTGCTTTAGGACAGCCAGAAACCATTCCCATGTCTCTCTTGTCTCCCTACTAACTACAGACCAAGCAATAGGGAATATATTGTTATTAGCATCCACACCTACAGCAGTCAATAATATCCCTACGTGTGGCCCTTTTAAATGACAGCCATCAACACCAATTATAGGTCTACAACCCAATTTGAATCCCTTCTTCACAGCCTCAAAACACACATAAAACCTGTCAAACCTGCCATTCCCATCATCATCATCTAACATTCCTAGAATCACAGTAGAACCAGGATTGGTCCTTCTCAGCTCATCAGAGTATTGCCACAGTTTAGAATACTGGGCTGCATGATCTCCCTCAAGCAATTTCAGAGCATATTTCTTAGCTCTATAGGCTTGTTCCTTAGAGATTTCAACTTGAAGGTCAAGAACAGCATCCTTCCTAAACACTCCTACCTTTCTCTTCCTATCAGTCATGAACTTACTAAGGAACTTCTTACCCAACCATCTTGACTTCATATTCTTGACATGGTAGGTCATCTGACAATCATGTTTGCTTACATATGTTGTAATCTGCCAGCTTTCTTCATCTTTGATCTTATTAAGATGTATCTTCCAGTCACAAGCTTCATCTCCACATTTTACATACATTCTTAATTTAGCATTCCTAGTAAAATTCAAGGTTCTTCTAGTTCTAATAGCATGTGACTGCACAGCCTCTTTAAACTCCTTTTTAGAACTAAATAGCATCCCTAGTTCAAAGTCAGGTTCAAAGATGACTTCAGGATTAAAAACTGGAAAACCATGGTTCTCTCCCTCACCATCAGAATCCCTCCACTCATAGAAATCAGCTGCATGTTCATTAATACCATTCATTTCTATATCACTATCCTCCCTTCCATCAGGCACTTCATTCTCAGGCACTTCAATCATCATGTTATCATCCCTCTCACTTTCTTCTTGCATGTTATAATCACTATCATCAAACTCCTCTAAGTCAGACCCCTCATCTCTAGACTCTCCCTCAGGTGCTACAGAAGAACCCTCACCTGCAACTCTGTTTACTGTAACCCACACTGACCCAAGTTTATCAATGACTTCTGGTGATTTACCCCTAATTTCTTGTGATTTACCACTTTCTTTAATTGTTTGAGAGTTCAATGGCCCTTCTACTACATAGAAATGAACCTGCCTACTTCCCAAATTGTCTACAATGAATTCTCTTACTTCTTCATCGAGGTTAGTAGATTCAGTTGTTGTTAACAAAAGTATACAACATAAATTCACCATCAATTAACAACCAATCACACAGGCTATTTTTTAAAGATGCTAAGCCAACTTGCTTAGCCACAACATAGTCTAACACAAACCTCTTACCCCCACTATATTTTGGACTAGGAGTTAAAACAAACTTCCCACCATAATGAAAGATAACGATCAAATACTCACTGTGTGGTTCTGCACAAAAAAAAAATATATACATAATAAAAAAACAGCCACATAAATAGCCTCAACATTCAACAACTCACGTTCATTAAATCCTCAACAACTCACAACCAGAAACAATAACTCACTGACCCTCAATAACTCACAGTACCTACATACAAACATGCTTTAATGCTCATAAAATGCAGACATATGTACTTTAAGGTCGAATTACTTACTGTAAATAGGAGGTGGGCGATTCACATTTTTCGCATCTCTCACATTCACCATTTTCAGACTTATTTTACCAGCGCAATTCGATGTTCAACCTTCCAATCGAGACGCGACGATGATTGCTTCTGATTTCCCGGCAAGATTCAAGTTTTCTTTGGTGTAATTGGGAAAGGGTTTGTGAAATTAGGGTTCTTTCATATTTTAGGGGAAGATGAAATGTGATGAAAGGAGGGCCTATTCTTCTCTCGTTTCTGCAATATAGGTCCAAGGAAAAAAAAATTATAATAAAAGCCACCTCAGCGATCGGGCTACACCTGGCAGGTCACGCATGACTCACGTGCTAAATAGCCCGATCGGGCCGAAATATGGCCTATGACCGCCGGATTTTAAGTTTGAATGGCCCAATTTGGTCGGCCCGCAAAAATGTGGCCCAAAAATGCAAACCGCCCTAAGATAGTGGCCCAAACAAATTTCAAACTCATATGAGGACCAAAGGCCTATATTTATAATGGTACAGAGCTAGGGTTTTAGGGTGGATGACTTGGTCAACACTCATATGATGTATATCTATAAGATATTTACAACAAATAATGAGTTTTGTTTTTTTGTTTTTTCCCATAAATTCGAACAGTTTTTTCTCGAAATAATTTATACAATTCAAACTCGAATTAATGTTTATTTTCTCTCTATACAAGAGCTCAAGTGACAATTCTTTGTGACATCCTTAAATAAAAGTTCCAGAAAAAGCATAAAACCGGGTTGAAAAAAATAAATAAATTATAACAAATGAAAATAAATAAAAATGAAAGGAAAAGGAATATATGAAAACGCGTTAAAGCCGCAATCACAGGCTGAGAAAATTAACTGAGCTCTCTCTCTCTCGATATGGAGTATATATTTGAAATATATATATATAGGGGAAAGATCATATAGGAACTCTATTTTATATAGGAACTAGGAACTAATCTAAACCCATCATTTATCTTCATCTAAAGTTGATATTGAATTGCAGATTTTAATAAAATTTCGCTTCATTAAGGCTATTATTGTCATTCCACCTTTTTTCCTACGCGCCAAGCTACTAAATTGTCTTTCTGTTTGTTGTTTTTCCATACCCTTTTCTTTTTCTGCTCTTTTCTTCTGTTGTGCGCGATGTGGATCCATAATTCTTCTGGGTTTCTCAATTTTGATTCGTCTCTTGATTTTATTGGATTAACAGAGTCGCTGAAGATGGTGAAAGTTTCAGGTTTCACTTGATTTCCATAATTTAAACATATTTATTCAGTTGATCATTGTTTGTTGTTAATTTCGAATTTTATTTTTTCTGCAGTTTTTGTGAAAAATACTTTCCACCAACATTCTTAATTTCGATCTATATGTATTAATTTCGATCTTCAGTTGGGTGATCGTAGCGGTTTATTATATGGTTTGCTATATTTCGTCCGATCAATTTTCGGTATTGGTGGGCTATTCAATATTTTCATATTTTTAATTATTTCCGCTTCTCTTCCTTTTACAAAAATAATTACCGCCTTTTCTTGTTTAATTTAATTATCCAATTTTGAAATGACCAATTTATACTGTTAAATATATAATAAACTTATAAAAAATAATGTGCAAATTAATATATAAAGATAGAATGAGATTTTGATATATCTTTTGGATATTTTCTTGATTTCATTTAGTCTGTTGCTTTTTAAACAAAATTACTTTTACAAAGTAAATCGTATTATTCGGAATATAAAGATTAAAAATGCAACAATCTTGGAGATTTATTAAATTAGATAAAATGATTACCTGAAAATCATTAGACAAAAAAATAAATAACAAAAATTAGATATACTATATTTAATTCATTATCTTTGTTCCACGTCATCTATATATGTGGCAAATAGTAAAGGTTTCTCTTTCTACATCTATATAATTAAAATTGTCCAAAGCAAAAAGATATAGAGGAAAAATTCCACCAAAAAGGCAAATGTAACTAAAATGTTACACTCACACATATTAATTGTCACAAAGGAAAGAAAATTGTCAAGTTGATTCACCCACACATCTTATCATTATGTGTCGCTAAATACCTACACATTATTATGTGTGGCAAATTTATGTGTGGTTAAAAAGTTCAATTTTTGTAGTGTCTTCTGTTGTTTTACAATAATTGTATTTTCATTATTTGTTTAGGAATGCAATGACATGATGGAATATCAGAACAAATTAATGTTGTTTATACTCAAATATGTAGGAATAAATGAAGTCTTATGCCGGTCGTACATAATTTTTAATCTTTCACTAGGTAAGTACATTTGTTAAAGGTAATTGAGAAATGTAAATTGAGCATTTTGTACGTGAGATTGGGAGATAAGAAGATATTGGTGACTACATCAAGATGCATGTGGATAAATTTATGATCTAGTAAAAGAATTGATAAATCGGATTTTTTAGTTGTAAAAAAATAGTTGAAGCTCATTCATGTACGATACTGTACATCAATAATAGAATGAGAAAGGTCAATATGAATTTTATTACTATAAATTTTGTCTTAATGACAAGGTCAATATGAAAAGTTTGTTAATGAAATGTAATAAAATTATATTTTGATGAGAACGTGTTATTAAACCTGATTTATGTTTGGTGTTTGATGGTACAAGGTTATGTATGTTAATTTTTATAGCGTCATTCATTACAATTAATATGTGTAAAGCACAATATCACAATTAATGCATTACATATATGGTGTTTGTGCATTACATTATTTATATTTATGCATTACATTGATTATTTTTTCGTCATGCAATATCATTCATTATAAAATTATTTTTCATTACATTGTATATTTTTTTTATCACGTATTATCACTAATATTTTTACAGTACTAAATAATATTTTTATAATGTGGCAAACACGATATCATAATTAATGTATATACATATATGATATTTGTGCATTACATTGTTTAAATTTATGCATTACATTATGTACGTACCTTTTTATAATATTAAATTACATTAAGAAGTACAATGCTAGTATAAATGCACGATTAACACACAATATCATTATTATGATTTATGACACCATTATAATAAATCATTTATATATAAATTAATTAAAAAGCAATCCAAAGAGATGGTGCAAATATTTTTTCTTTATCCGCAATCTCCTTCTGTACATAAAGCTCGAGTTACAGAAAATTTCATGTCAATGCATCAACTAGAATAAACAAATGCATAAACCCTCTTATACTGTAGAGGATTGTTCTCAACATGTTAATGCATCAACTAGAAGAAACAAATGCATAAATCCTATTATATGGGAGCTTAGTACTTCATCTACGAACAACACAGCAAAAAATCAACACAAACCAATAAATACTCAGTGAAACAAAATTTCAGATGCAAAAATACTAAGCAAATTTGACAAAAACTCATAAATTTATATAAAAGTGTTACAAACCACATGCAAATCTTGTAGAATTATACAAGACACTTAAATATAAATTTAGAATTATATTTTATACAAACAAAATAAAGTGAAACCAGATCCATTTTCATATAATTCCTCCATGAAGCCTTACAGCCAAATGCAACGTCGACTCTTGATGGTCCCTGAGCTGGGTACTTGGTGTAGAGGGGAGGTGAATACACCAAGTAGATTTTTCTAAACTTTTATCAAGTTAAAACACAGAGTTGGTGAGCTCAGTTATTGATCCAGCTGGGGAGGGTCAGCTGGGTAAATAACTCAGCTGGCGGTCGACACAGCTGGCTGTGTGAGTGTGTGTGCGGAATGTGGTGGTTTGAAAACTTAGCTCGGTTACTTAGAAAAACTCAGTTTGAAAATATTAACTTAACGTTTTCAGCTTAGTCAGGTTGTGCAACTTTTCGAGAGACACAGCTGTCTTTGGAGAGCAGCTGTGTGTGCAGTTTTGAACAAGTATGCAATGATATGAAGGAGTTAGTACACAGCTGAATATAAAGCAATAGTAAAGAGAGAGAGTTAGAAGCACGCGAGTTTTTACGTGGTTCGGAGTAACACCTCCTACGTCCACGACCAGGTTCACTGGTAATCCACTACCACTTGGTTTCCAAGTACCAAGCAACTTAACAACTCTAACCCGAGCTGTGTTCCAACAGTTTGCGGGCACTGTCAAGCCTATACACCTTCAGTTTACGGGTACTGAAGAACCTAACCACTCGAATTACGCGCTTCGAGCAAGCGTACCTTTACCTAACCTTTCTGGGTTTGGGTTTGGGTATGGGGTTCCAACTATGAACGAGTTCTTACAATTAAGAACTTCAGAGTATGATGAACTCGTTCGAAATCTAGGCTTAAGATATACAATGAGTTTGGCCTAGGGAACAGACGAAAAACTAAGCAGTTTCTTAACTAGAAACACTTTAAGATAAAGTGTTCTTTGATCTATGTAGAACTGCTTGAGAGCTTTTGAAAGAATAATGATTTCAGATAATGAAAGCTTGTAGAGAGTTTTTCGTGTCTGATCCTGAGGTTGAAGACGGGTTTATATAGGTAGAGATTCAAGACTAGCCGTTGGAGGAGCCGTTTGAATCTTACCTACTCTTCTTAAATACAAGATCTGCCGTTGGGCGTCTCTGCACCTGTCTTCATTTGTGTCACATCCTAGGTTCTGAAGTCTAGGATGCCGATCCGGCAATCCCTCATTGGTCGAGGTAGGTTGACTTCCTCCGATTCCGGATCTTCTCGCCTTTAGAGCCGGCTTTTGAATTCGAGCCGGACCGTCTTGAAGTGGAGTCTTCGAGATAGTTCCTTTGTTCACGTACAGTGGACCACCGTGTTTTGAACTCGCCGAATTCTCTTCGCCTTGATCAGCTCTTAACGGATCACTCACCGAAGGTTGACGCTCGTTTCTTTTGCTAGCCGACTCCGCCGTGAACACACTCGGGTCGATCGCCGTCTTCCGCTAGCCGACTCATGTTGTAGACATACCGGTCGACTGCGTTGTCTTCCGCTAGCCGACTTCGCCGTGTAGACACACTCGGGTCGACCGTCGTCTTCCGCTAGCCGACTTCGCCGTAGACACGCCTTGGTCGACCGCCGTCTTCCGCTTCCTTAACTCGTAAACCTAGAACATCTAAGGCTCAAATGTGCGAGCTGGAAAATACTATTTAGGTTGACGCGATCATCTATTCGGTTGGAGAATCGGTTGGGTTTTGGTATCAAATCGAAACCTTATAATTTTCCCAACAATTTCCTTTTGATGATGCCAAAACCTAACTGAGACAACTTATGACGCAGAAAAACTTGTGTTTTATTAATGTAAGAATATACATTATAACACAGAAAAAAGAAAGAAGGAAAAAAATCTTCAAATCTTCAGTCTTCAATCCTTCGCCTTCGCCCGGTTGGCCGGGTCTTCTTCTCGCATCCGTTGCTTCTTTCTTTTGACTCGTCTCTTCTTCACTGATTCTCGATTCCCGGTTCCTCTAGCTTAACAGCTTGCCTCTTCATTGACTTGTCTCTCTTCTCCCTTACTTCCCTTTTTGGCATGATCAAAACGGGGTGGGAGATATACACCATCGGGCCATTGCGATGTTTTAGTTTGGCGAACCGTGGTTTTCGGCTACGAGCGGCGAGGTTTAGAGTCTAAGTGGTTCGGTACCGTTATATTAGTCGGCTCTTCTTCGTTGCATTAGCCTCACCGTGATTGCGGACACGGCGTCCTTATTCGATTTTGGGCGATCCGGTGAGTGCTTGGAGGGATGAGTTAGCACGGGAGATAGCATCTTCGAGTCGGGCATAACTTCATTCCTTGCAATTTTGCTTCTTCGTACTTCTTAGATTGAATGAGAAAGTCCGATTCAAAGACTTGAAGGACTTGTATTCGGCTCATATCATCATCATCCATTTGCGGTGATCGTTGGTGGGGTGATGTTTCTCATTTTGAGCTTGGTGCAGGGACTTGAGCATCTCTTATTGAAAGATCTCGAAGAAGGTGTCCCCGTGAGCCGAAGGAAACCGAGGAGAAGGCGGTTGAAGTATCCCATCCGTCTTGGGGTTTAAGCTTGGTTGTTCAAATTGGAATACTCCGTTGCGGTGTTGGTGATGATTATGTTCACGCAGGATGTGAACTTTTCTTCCACCGAAAGAAACGACCGCTTGTGGGCCTTCTGCTCCTCGGAGAGTGATTACGAATTCTCTCATAATGTCACCTGGCTTCTTCCGTCGATCGATCGAGCACCTTTGACTTGAGTCTTCGGTTTGAAGACAAGGCTTCAAGATATTTTGTCTCCTCAAGTTGTCTCCGATTCCCACGGACGGAGTTAGATGCATGCCGCTTTGTCTCCGCATCTTTTCTCGTGCTTCCCGTGGCAGAGCATGAGCTTTGACATGACTGCTCTTGAATACTCCGGTTTCATCAACATCTGGTCCAGGTCTGTTGACGTTGATTTTTGCATCCCAGGGAGTTGTGTGTCCCGTTCTCTTTTTTTTTTATTATGTTGAGAGAAACAGTGGGGCTGAGGAGGTCTTTTTCCTTTGTCATTCCCAGAAAGTATTCTGCACCTTCCTGGTGGATGACGTTCTTGAGCTTTGCAGTCTCCTACTGCGCTGGCCTAGATCTGTCGATGGGCTTCACCTTCTTCTGGACTTCCGTCTTCTTTTGCGGTTTCTGAGAGTTAAGCAACTCTTATCTTGAAGCTTTGACAGATTCTTCAAGTTTGATCGGCTTCGGGAGATATCTTTCTGGATTCCATGTTCTTCTTCTGCATCTTTTGTTAGTAGAAACAAACAATACCAAATGATGGAAATAAGAAAGAATGCTGAAAAAACTTTCTAGGTTTGATGCGTATATCTTCTAGCATATTTAAAGAGTTTTCTTGATGAATGGACGATCAAGATTTGTCTATTGATAAGAAGATCTACGACTGGGAGTGATTCTCGCGTCATGTCAATTTAATGCGCGAGAGAGAATGGTTGAGGCGTTTTGACTTTTGCCTCGAAACTCCCATTATTCAATTCTTTGCAGACTTTTAATTAAGATTGATTAGAAATGACAAGATGTGAGTTGACAGAAAACAGATTGAGTAGATGTAATAAATGTTGTTGCAAACCTCTCAGCTGATCATTGTAGTCAGCTGATACCTCGGTTGAGTGGGTGTGCTGGGTCATCGTGGTTCCAGCTGGTTCCCTCACGAATAATCCTTTCCTTTCAGCATCCGGTTTAGCCGAATTCTTTCTCACTGATATCGGTGACATTGATTGAATCTCGCTGGATTGCTTGCATTCAAATTTCGGGTCCCCGTCTATTCGTCAATTCGGGTCCCGTTCCGTTCAGATTTGAGTCTCCGCTTCCATTCAGCTGGGTCTGCTTCCATTCAGCTGGGTGAAGCATCGTCTGGGTTGAGAAGTCCAAGTAATCCGCACAGCATTTTGAATCTTGCTTCTATCAGCTGTTTTGTGAGAATATCAGCCATGTTGTATGTACGTGTGAATTTTCTCAACAATCACATCCTTCTTTTCTACGTGATCTACGATGAAATGATGTCGTACGTCTACATGCTTGCATCTTGTGTGAAGCATCGGATTCTCTCGAAATGGCAATTGCACTAGAGCTATCACGTAAAATTGGAACTCCGTCCAGCTTTTACTTCATAGTCATCCAAAGTGATGTTTCGACAGAGAATTTGCGAAAGAAATTTCCAGCGGCCATATATTCTCGCTTCGTCGTGGAAGTTGCGACGCACGTTTGTTTCTTTGAAAACCATGAAATCAACTTACTTCCTAAGAACCGACAAGTTCCTCGAAGTTGATTTTCTCGTCCAATCGATCTCCCGAAGTCTCGAATCTGAGTATCCACACCGTAGATTGTCTTCTACTGGGTACCATGCCTCAACATTCGAGTTCCTTTGAGATATTTGAGAATGTTCTTGGCCGCTTGCATGTGTGCTTCCTTTGGATCAACTTGAAACCGGCACACACTCCGATTGCGAAAGAGATGTCTCGGACGACTTGTCGTTAGATACAGCAGGATCCTATTATCCTCCGTATTTGCCGGAATCAATCGACTTCCCTTCGCCCCGGTTCAATCTTCCAATTGGTGTTCATTGGAATCTTCACAGCTCTCGGATTGAACTCCATACTTGGCGATCAAATCTTTCACGTATTTGGATTGATTTATGAAGATTCCTTCGAAGATTGCTTGACTTGAAGTCCTAGGAAGAAACTCATTTCTCCCATCATGGACATTTGGAACTTCTCCCCGACATCATCTCTCCAAATCTTTGGCATAAGAAGCTTGATCTTGATCCAAAGATGATGTCGTCTACGTAGATTTGAACAACGGTGATATCTTCTCCCGACTTGATGGTGAAGAGAGTTCGTTCATCGAGCCCTTCTTGAATCCTTTGGATATGAGAAAATTTGACAGAGTGTCATACCAAGCTCGAGGTGCTTGCTTTAATCCATAAAGAGCCTTCTTTAGTTTGTAGACTTTATTTCCTTCTACTTCGAATCCTGGAGGTTGTTCAACGTAGACATCTTCTTTGATTTCTCCATTTAGGAATGCACACTTCACATCCATTTGATAGACCTTGAATTTGTGATGTGCTGCAAAGACGAGAAATAGTCTGATTGCTTCCAATCGTGCTACTGGAGCAAAAGATTCTTCGAAGTCAATTCCTTCCTGCTGAGTGTAGCCCTTGGCAACGAGTCGAACTTTGTTTCTGATGACGACTCCCAGGGTATCCATCTTGTTCTTGAATATCCATTTGAGTCCTATGACTTTGACTTCTTGAGGTCTGTCGACTAATTCCCAGACACAATTTCTGAGGAATTCGTTCAGCTCTTCTTGCATGGCATTTGTCCAAGGCACACTCTTCAAAGCTTCGAGAATTGATCGAGGCTCGGCACTTGAGCTACGTAACACGCCATTAGAGCCGTGTCTTCATCATAGACCGTCAGTTCTAGCTCTACTGAGAGTTGAGCTGTGTCAGCTGCCTCTTGATGATCTGATGAAGCTTGAGCAGCTGAGCTTCTGGTTTTGACTTGGTCAGAAGGTTCTCCAATGATTGCTGATGATGGATGATCTTTAATCCATCTTCTCCTCTTACGAATTTCTTCTTCCGGTTGATTGATGCTTGAAGTGGCTAAATTTCGTCTGTCTTGGAGTTGCTCTGGAGTTACGTTTTGAGAGATTGATTCTCCTTGATTTGAATTTTGAGGTGAATTCTGAAGAGGTTCAGCTGGAGATGGAGCTGGGGACTCAGCTGTGTTTGGATTCCCAGCTGATGATGTTCCACCTTGATTTGGCGTTGAAGCTTCATCTTGATTTCCAGCTGGTGGAGCTTCTTGGTTGATTTGAATTTCCTCCTCTGGCTCATTGTCCCAAATTAATGGTTCGGCCAGATTCCTGATTCTATTCTCTTGAGCCCTTGTCTGAATCAATCTTGAAGATTCTCCTTCGCTTCTTCGTTTGAAAGAATCTCTATATTCGAAGGAGGATTCGTCAAAGGTAACATGTGGAGTTACTTCGACTATTTGAGTTCTTCTGTTGAAGACTCTGTATGCTTTACTCACAGCGGAGTAACCAAGGAATACTCCTCGGTCTGTCTTTTCGTCGAACGTCTTGAGCTGTGTCTTCCCATTATTGAGAATGTGACATTTGGATCCGAATACCTTGAAATATCCAATGTATGGTATTCTGTTGTTCCATAGCTCATACGTTGTCTTTTCTTGCCTTGATGTGAGTAGGGAGCGATTCTGAGTGAAGCAAGCTGTGTTGATTGCTTCACCTAACTTCTTTGGAATGGCGCAGCTAGCTAGCATTGAGGTAGCCGCTTTCTTGAGAGTTCCCGTTTCTTCGTTCGCTACACCATTCCCCGCCGAGGTGTGCGAGCTGCAGATGTTTGGTGTTGAACTCCATTCTTCTCGCAAAAATCATAAATAGTTTCATTTAGAAACTCCGTTCCACGATCCGATCTTATTGCCATTATCTTGCACTCCTTCGTGTTGATAATCTTTCCACAAAGAGATAAAAGTACTTAGTTCTTGTTTCGCTTCTTCCGGTACAAGAATGATACCCATGCGAATCTTGAGAAATCATCCACAACGACCGCAGTATATTTTCTCGCCATTGAAGCTTGTCGGAGTAATCGGACCAAAAAGATCCATGTGAAGAAGTTGAAGAACTCGATCGCTGACTTGAATCGGCTTGAGAGAGAATGAAATTCTTGTTTGCTTTCCTTGTTGACACGCGCCGCACATATGACTTTTGTCATATACTTGATCTGGAATTCCATTACGAGCCGGTTCCTAGCCGCTTTGTTGATTGTCTTGAAGTTGAGATGATTCACCGTTCGTGCCATGCCTACCGACTTCATCGTCGCTTTTTGATACAAGACAAGTCTCCGGAGGGCCGCCTGTTCCGCCGCTGAAGTACATATTTCCTTCTCTTTTCCCTCTTAGGAGTATCCGCTTGGTTTCCCGTGCTTCACCGTGCATCCCCGTGCATCAAACTTGACAGAAAAACCGTTGTCGCGAATTGGCTAATGGAAAGCAAGTTATGTTGCAATCCTTGTACATAAGAAACATTTGGGATTATAACATTTCTAGTTTTAAATGTACCATAACCTTTGGTTAGGCCTTTGGAGTTGTCACCAAATGTTACTGCGGACTCCGTACGCTCAATATACTCCCGGAGTAGATGCTTTAGGTGCGTCATGTGCTTGGAACATCCACCGTCCAAGTACCAAAGCGTTCTCATCGACTCCTCGCAGATGCGTCGATTCCTTGCAACCTAAACAAAAAGTTAAAATTCAGTACCCGCTTTTAACCGGGTCCTTGTGGGTTAGACAGAGATCCTTTGATGACCTGCAGACCGCTTGATGACTCGAATTGGGTCATTTGATTCTGATAATTCTCCCACCGAGTCGATGTACACATTCATTGTGTTCTTCTCGTTGTTGCCGGCGGGTCTTGATCTCCGTGTCTTCTTGTTTTGTTGTCCGGAATTCTTGGTTTCCACCGTGTGCCTAGCCGAGACGTTCCTTAGTCTCTCGCCGTCTCATGCGATACCGTGGCCGGAAATGATTATCCAAACGATACTCGCATGAGTGGTATCCACCGGGTATCTCTCGATATCTTGGTTGATATCGATCAACGTGCCGGTGCCGTGGCCGGTATCTCGTAAAATCCACTCGTGGTCTTCGTTGAGGCCGAGCACGTTGTCCGTCCGAGTCGGGCTTGAGGCTGTCGCACACCGACCTTCTTGATGTCTCCGCCGTGTTCTCGACGGAGTTCGAGATCGGCTTCACGCCAGCTCTTCTTGACGTCCGCCGTGTCCTCGACGGAGTTCGGAGACTGCGTTTCACGCCTGTTCTTCGACGTCCGCTCGTGTCCTCGACGGAGCTTCGAGAATGTTTCATACCGTTCTTCCCGACGCCCGCCGTGTCCTCAACCGAGCTTGATGCCGAGCCGCCGGATTGAAGCGTTCATTCGCACGTACAAACATAACCTTTGTTCCACTTGTGGAGGCAATGTTTGAGGCATCATTTGATTCGTTGTATCCTTAAGCCCGCTTTGAAAGTGCCGCACGGACGCCGAGCACTAATGATCTCGTCCATTGTTGACGTGGCTTTGATGAGAACTACTATCTTTTTAGATAGTATCTCTTCGGTGCTTTTCAAATCAATGATCTCTACTCGACTTCCTTTCCGATTCAAACTCGTGACCTTTTCCACATCTTCTATCACTCGTTTCTTCTCGTTGTTGAATTTCTTCATCACTCGATCTTGTTTCACTATTTTGTCTTTTAGTGAAACGACTTCCCGTTGGAGCCGAGTTGTATCACCGTGTTCGATACTTTTGTCTTTTCCAGCTTCCGCCTTCACTCGGCATTCTCACACATTATGACGTCAAGGATCTCTTGAAGCTCCTGAATCGTTCATTACTTTCTACTAGACTCCAATCAGTAGTCCGCATTCGAGTCCCGTGTAGAGTGATCGTATGATGGTGAGATGTTAGATAGATTTAGAGTTCGAGACGTTACCTCATCTTCATCGATGCCGTCCGCTTGTCCCATGAAGCATGTATCCCAATCAGTTCATCATGGGCCATCGTGGCTTCTTCTTTCTCGAGTCTCGAAAATGGCATGTCATCCATTTTCTTGCACCTCGATTCTTCATCACGATATAAGCTCTCCTTTTGTCTCGCCGCCTTTAGCTTTTAATTGGTCTTTGTCTTTCTTGGACAGCTTTGGACAATCTTGTCGGTAGTGTCCTCGGTTCCTTGCGTTGAAGCAACCTTCACTTGTTCGTTGGTCACCGACTTCTCATCACCCGTCGCAGATACTTATCTCTCGTAAGTCCTAAAGAACTTCTTGTATTTGCCCTTGCTGGTGTTGAGTCTGTTATAACTTTTCACTATCATGGCAATTTCTTCGAGTAGCTCCTCTTTGCTCATATCCTTTTTGTCCTTCTTCATCTTGGAGGACTCAGCTGACTTGGATATGAGCCGACTTTTCGTAGTTGGGCTCGAAAGCTTATTTCTTTTGGAGCCGGGGTGAGTTCTCCGTCATTCCGTCCGCTTGAAGATTCTTCTTGAGTGATCTTCAAGTTGTATTCGTTGGCTTTTAAGAGTGAGAACAATCCTTTCGTAGATAGATCACCCAAGTCACTTCGACTTTGCGAACTACCTCTGTGTTGTTCCATTCACCGAAAGAGGTCTGAAAGAACCTTTAGATTCTTTTCCCGCTGGGTATATTTCCCAGTTCTGATTGTCTCTATCTCAATGACTATGTTTGAGAACCTTAGCTCCATCGCTTCGATGGACTCGTTGGCTAGCTGCTTGAAGTTGTCGAATTTTTGGCAAGCTATTGTGAATTTGTTTTCTTTGATTTCTTCTGCATCCTTCACATAGCTTGGCAAGTATTTCCCACATCTCTTTCGTCGTCTCGCACTTGATGATCTTACTCGTGTAGGCGTTTGAGACTGTTGATGAGATGGTGTTTCTTGCGAAGCTGTCCAGACCAGCTTGCTTTCGTTCTTCTGACGAGTAATCCTTCTTTGGCTTGAGAATTGGCCGGTATTCTGGTTGTACGAGTTCATTTCCTTGTTTATAGATAAGAATGGGTCCGTCTGTGATGACGTCCCACATCATGTCGTGATGTGCACAAATGAAGCTTTTCAATCTGAATTTCCAGATTGCATAGTCGTCTACCGAGAAGGTGGGGAGATTCCTGTTAAGATAAGAATCCATAGACATGTGCAGTATGTAATAATATGAGTTTTTCTGAAAAACGGATCTGCTCGCTGACCATCGACACGCAGTGTCAAGAGAGATCTCTTGATACAGAAACGGTGGTCTTTTGAACCACTGCTCTGATACCAATTGATGGTCCCTGAGCTGGGTACTTGGTGTAGAGGGGGGGGTGAATACACCAAGTAAATTTTTCTAAACTTTTATCAAGTTAAAACACAGAGTTGGTGAGCTCAGTTATTGATCCAGCTGGGGAGGGTCAGCTGGGTAAATAACTCAGCTGGCGGTCGACACAGCTGGCTGTGTGAGTGTGTGTGCGGAATGTGGTGGTTTGAAAACTTAGCTCGGTTACTTAGAAAAACTCAGTTTGAAAATATTAACTTAACGTTTTCACTTAGTCGTTGTGCAACTTTTCGAGAGACACAAATGTTTTTGGAGAGTAAATACTCGTGTGTGCGCTTTTGAACAAGTATGCAATGATATGAAGGAGTTAGTACAATGCTCGAATATAAAGCAATAGTAAAGAGAGAGAGTTAGAAGACGCGAGTTTTTACGTGGTTCGGAGTAACACCTCCTACGTCCACGACTCAGATTCACCGGTAATCCACTACCACTTGGTTTCCAAGTACCAAGCAACTTCACAACTCTAACCCGAGCCGTGTTCCAACAAGCTTGCGGGCAACGTCAAGCCTATACACCTTCGCCACGGTACTGAAGAACCTAACCACTCGAATTACACGCTTCGAGCAAGCGTACCTTTACCTAACCTTTCTGGGTTTGGGTTTGGGTATGGGGTTCCAACTATGAACGAGTTCTTACAATTAAGAACTTCAGAGTATGATGAACTCGTTCGAAATCTAGGCTTAAGATATATAATGAGTTTGGCCTAGGGAACAGACGAAAAACTAAGCAAGCTTAACTAGAAACACTTTAAGATAAAGTGTTCTTTGATCTATGTAGAACTGCTTGAGAGCTTTTGAAAGAATAATGATTTCAGATAATGAAAGCTTGTAGAGAGTTTTTCGTGTCTGAACCTGAGGTTGAAGACGGGTTTATATAGGTTGAGATTCAAGACTAGCCGTTGGAGGAGCCGTTTGAATCTTACCTACTCTTCTTAAATACAAGATCTGTCGTTGGGCGTATCTGCACATGTCTTCATTTGTGTCACATCCTAGGTTCTGAAGTCTAGGATGCTGATCTGGCAATCCCTCATTGGTCGAGGTAGGTTGACTTCCTCTGATTCCGGGATCTTCTGCCTTTAGAGCTGGCTTTTGAATTCGTAGCCGGACCGTCTTGAAGTGGAGTCTTCGTGAGATAGTTCCTTTGTTCGCATACCGGATTCCAGCCGTGTTTTGAACTCGCCTGATCGGCCGGGATCACTCACCGAAGGTTGACGCCGTTTTCTTTTGCTACTGATCTGACTTGCCGTGAACACTCGGGTCGACCGCCGTCTTCCGCTAGCCGACTCTCCCGCTCGTAGACACGCTGGGTCGACCGTTGTCTTCCGCTAGCCGACTCCCCGCCGTAGACACGCCGGGTCGACCGTCGTCTTCCGCTTCCTTAACCTGTAAACCTAGAACATCTAAGGCTCAAATAGGCGAGCTGGAAAACACTATTTAGGTTGACGCGATCATCTATTCGGTTGGAGAATCAGTTGGGTTTTGGTATCAAATCGAAACCTTATAATTTTCCCAACAACTCTTTCTGAATATTGTAACCGACAAGCATCCGGCCATCTTCAAGCTATTTTCCAGCAAAATCAGACGTTGATCAAACAAAATTCCTTCTTTGTCCTGGATTTTGGCCTTGACATTATTGGTCGTTCGATTTGACCTCGAGAGTAATTGTTTTCCCGTCAAGATTTGCATTTTCTTCCAATTGCGCACTAAATAAGAATTGATTAAGAATATAAAAAAATCAATTGAAACGGAATTATACGCACCTGCAACTGATTATTAGTTTTGATCGATCTCAATTGTTGATAATGTTCTCTAATGTTTTCCAGCGAATAATGTGAATTTTTAACCTTTTCCTTTTCTACCCCTAGCTTGGTGATTCCATATGACAACTGCAAGTAATAGTATAATTCTCATTTAACACGGAATTTTAATTTGACCGTTAGATGATGGTAATCAAGGGTTTACATTAGTTCAATATTTCTCATATAAGGGATGATTCTCACCAGATCCACACCCTATATATATATATATATATAGGGGATGGTTATAATAGAAAAATATCCTCATGTGTTAACTAGAAATGAATATAGACCATAGATTTGAAAGATATGGATGGTGGTGATAAATTCAAAATTAATATTTAATTACCGTATTTAATATTAGAAGGGCTTAATGGTAACAGGTACCCATATATATATTTACAAGATTTCCGAGAAATATCAATAATTATTCTTACAGGATTTGAGAAGGAATATCATATCAATAATTAAATTGTTAAAATAAATATTTGAACACGGATACATATTAAACTACTGATTTGGCACACATTTAATTAATTTCACCGTTGGATTTTTTGAATAATTATTAATTTATATTATTGCTAGCTTTCTAGTTAATGCAATAATGCATATGATTTATTGTTTTTAATGCTTATTATCTTATTGTTTTCTTTACTTAATCTTATTGTATTTTTTTGGTATTAACTATTGCATTTTAATTGATATGTTGATGCATATTACGTGTATTATTTCAATAATTATTTATTTATATCATTGCTTTCTAGTTAATGTTTTAATGCATATTATTATTGTTTTTAATGTTTATTATCTTATTGTTTTCTTTACTTGATCTCATTTTTTTTTTTTTGGTATTAACTATTGTATTTTAATTGATATGTTGATGCATATTACGTGTATTATTTCAATAATTATTTATTTATATTGATTGTTATTAACTTCTTTTCTTTGGTCTAGAAAATGCAAAAAAAAAAAAAAAAAAATCCATACAAAATTGATATAAGAAAAACTTAAAGGAAAATGTCTTGAGGATAGATTATAAAAAATCGTGTGAACATATATATATGAGTAAAACCGTCACTCCATATCCCACAAATTAAGGAACTAATTATTTACAGATTATGAGTAAAACACATATTTAACCTTGATATATTAATTTAAGTAAAAATAACACTAAAAATCATCTCATCAATCTAGGCCACTGATATAACAAAACCAACGTCTGAGATTTGTTTCTAGTTAACACATATGAATTTATTTCTATTTGATATCTTCCCTATATATATATAGGGATGGGTTAGCATAAAAACCGGTCCTCCCGTACAAATTACAAACCATGTTTTTTTCAATATAA